>CM050525.1:23044146-24244146 GCA_027563665.1 Antrozous pallidus | reverse complement strand
ACTAGAGCCATGGGGGAATGGAGGAATGGAGGAGAGGGTTATCCCTATGCCAGTAGGTCCTGCCATTGTTGTCTTTCTCCAACATCCAACAGCACCTCCTGGAGTGTGAGCGCTGCCGCCATGCTTACCACCCAGCCTGCCTGGGGCCCAGCTACCCAACCCGGGCCACACGCAAAAGGCGCCACTGGGTGAGAGAGCAGGCCCACACCCCTTGCTTTGAAGTTCTGATTAATGCTGCTCCCTCCTCCCCTCTCCCCACCATCAGCACTGCAGGCCAGGACTCTTGGAGGTTCCTTTGAGAGTTTGATAAACATAACATTTTTTTGGAAATTTCACATAGACAGGAAATTAGATGTACTATTTTTCAGGGGTTCATGGATTCCTCAATCCCAGACTCAATCTCCTGCTCTAGCCTAATCTCCACTCCTTCCAGTTTCTCCCTCACCAGTCTTCCTTCTTCGTTTCTCTCCTGTTCTCCTTCTCTTACCTTTCCTTCCTTATCTGTCTCCTGCCTACCATCCACTTCTCTTTGCTCATCCTCCCCTTGCATTGCTCTAGCCAGGTATCTGGCTCTTCCCTTAATATTGCCCTGCTCCTCCAGATCTGCTCAGCCTGTGTGCGCTGTAAAAGCTGTGGAGCAACTCCAGGCAAGAACTGGGATGTCGAGTGGTCTGGAGATTACAGCCTCTGCCCCAGGTGCACCCAGCTCTATGAGAAAGGTGGGGACTTGGCAAGGGCCGTGGGCCCTGGGTCCTGGGGGTCCACTGGGGAGTGGGCCAGGCTCCTGCATAGTCAGTTAGAACAGATGCTCCTTTCTAGTTTTCTTTCCACCCTCTTTTCACCATGTACTCTTTCCTTCTGTTTAGTGTACCCTTCACTAGAGGCCCTTCCAGTACATAAAACAGGGGCATAGCCTCTCTGAGGTCAATGGAAGTGGAGGGCCTGGGAACCCACCCTCATGGTGGTCCTGAAATGCTTCCCGGAACCTCAAGTTTCCACTGAGCACTTTGAAAACCTGCACATACCTTACTTATTCAGGCATCATGTTTAGCAGGCCCTATTCCTTGTGAAGCATTGGGGCTACAGGATTGGAAGAGAGGTTTTGTCCTCAGCCAGTTTTTTGGGAGTGGTAGGCACCCAAGATGAAGCATAATGGGGGCAGCCCACACAGTAGTTAGCCTAGGGATGATGCTCCCACCACCATGGCAGAAACTCTGACTTGCCCTCTTCCCTCTTCCTTTAGGAAACTACTGCCCAATCTGTACACGCTGCTATGAAGACAACGACTACGAGAGCAAGATGATGCAGTGTGCACAGTGTGACCACTGGGTGCATGCCAAATGTGAGGGGCTCTCAGGTGAGTTGGGGGTGTACCAGGGGTGTGACCTCAACCCTGTGGTGGATCCCTGTCCTGTCTCCCACCACATGCCCTCAGCGGAGAGGTGGTCTAAATGTCCTTAGTGAATTAGGGGCTGCTAAGAGCCCCCAAACATTTTCTCCTTTCTCACCTTGGCTGTTCTAGATGAAGACTATGAGATCCTTTCGGGGCTGCCAGACTCAGTGTTGTACACCTGTGGACCGTGTGCTGGGGCCACACACCCTCGCTGGCGAGAGGCCCTGAGTGGGGCCTTGCAGGGTGGCTTGCGACAGGTGCTCCAGGGCCTATTGAGCTCCAAAGTGGCAGTTCCACTGCTGCTGTGCACCCAGGTCTGGAGGACTCAGGTGGCAGGACTGGGTGGGGCCAGATCTAGCACCAGCTCTGCTGACTTCTCCTCTTTGCAGTGTGGGCAAGATGGAAAGCAGCTGCACCCTGGCCCCTGCAATCTGCAAGCTGTGAGTCAGCGCTTTGAGGAAGGCCACTACAAGTCTGTGGTGAGTGGGACACTAAGAGGAACAAATGGATGCCAGGAGGAGAGAGGGCTGGGGTTGGGTAGGGTCTTGGATCCTGACAAGCCCCCTTACAGCACAGCTTCATGGAGGATGTGGTGAGCATCCTGATGGGGCACTCGGAAGAAGGAGAGCCCTCAGAGCATCAGGCTGGAGGCCAGATGAAGGGGCTCCTATTGAAGGTGAGCTCTTGGGGGATGTTTATAGGGTGGCTTCAGTGGTAGTGGGGAAAGAGTGGGTCCTTCACAGATCCTTCACTTGCCGACTCTCCTGGGGAAGCCAGTTTTTCTCATCCTGTTACCCACTCCCCAGCTGCTAGAGTCTACATTCGGCTGGTTCGACGCCCACGACCCCAAGTACTGGCGACGGAGTACCCGGCTGCCAAAGTGAGCAAGGCTGGGTGGCAGGAGGGGAATCGGAGTGAGTGCAAAGGCCAAGGGCACCTGAGGGCATAAGAAGCAGAGTTTGGGTCTGCAGGATGATAGGACTAGAATGACAGTCCCTAGTGGTTGTAGACTAGCAAACATTCGGATTGTGGAGTTGACTCTCAGTTTCTACTCTGTGCCAGGCACTTTTGGGGCAGTAGTGGGTGAACTGTATTTGGGGGAGGGGGGGTGCGTTGGGCAGGCACTGATGACCTAGACAGTCCAGGATCCTGATGAGGAAGCCCAAGGGAGGTGCCTACTGGAGCCTAGGGTCTAAGACTTCTAGAAGCGATGATATCTGAGCTGAGATGTGAAGGAAGAGTATTCTAGGCATGAGGAACAACAAGCATTTCATGTGCCAAAGGTGGCATGAAAGGGCCTAGCTTGTTTGGGAGACTGAGAGAAATGCTACATGGAGAGAGGACAAAGGGTGTCATGGCATGTGTAGGCTGAGATTTTGGGTGGGTCTAGTCCAGCCATCCTTGTTAGACATGTCAGATGCTGACCCAGCTTATCCACAGTGGAGTCCTTCCCAATGCTGTGTTGCCCCCATCCTTGGACCATGTCTACGCTCAGTGGAGGCAGGAGGAACCAGAGATGCCAGAATCAGGGCAGCCTCCAGGGGACCCCTCAGCAGGTACTGGGAAGTGGGAGCTGGAAACTAGAGTCCCTGAATTGGCGATCTGGATCTTGATTCTTAGACCTCTCTTCTCACACTCCTTCCAGGTTTTCAGGGCAAGGATCCAGTTGCCTTTTCGCACCTGGAGGACCCTCGTCAGTGTGCACTCTGTCTCAAGTATGGTGATGCAGATTCTAAGGTGAGGGCTGCTACGTGAAGCCCCAGGTTATGGGGTCTGGTCCCTGGGGCCTCTCTTCACATCACTCCTCTGCCCTCAGGAGGCGGGGCGACTCCTGTACATCGGGCAGAATGAGTGGACACACGTTAACTGTGCCATTTGGTCAGCTGAAGTATTTGAGGAAAATGATGGTTCCCTCAAGAATGTGCACGCTGCTGTGGCTCGAGGAAGGCAGATGGTAAGGGCACAGGCCTGGAGAGGTGGGCAGCCTTGGGGGTCTTGTGGGCGTCCCCTTCAGTGGAGACAGCTCTTGTTCCACAGTCTATCACAGTATGTCCTTTCACTGATGGTTCTACATATCTTTTTTGGTTGTCCCGGGACTCTGGTGCAGGAGACATAGTGGCTTTTTTCCCCCCTTTTTGAGCTCTCTGACCTGGGAGACCTCCGTTTGATCCTGTCCTGGATGCTTTCCATACATTTTGACACCCCTTACTACATCCCTGTGAAGTGAGGTGTTGCCTGGGTTAGAATCTCCCTCACCAGTGTGGGACCTGTAGAATGCTCAATCTCACTGTCAGAAAATGGGATGATAGTATGCATGCATATAAACATAACCAATGGATACAAGACACTGGGTTGGGGGGGCAGGAGAGGACATGCGCTGGGGGGTAGGGGAGGCTGGGGGGAAGACAGTAGGGCGGGGGGAGGAAAACATATGTATTACTATTTGTAATACTTTAAAAAATAAAAATTTTTTCAAATGGGATGATAGAGGTACCTGCTACAGGGGGCAGGTTGAGGATTAAGTGAAATAGTACAGGTTCTACATTATTATTAGCTGTTGTTATTTTCCTTTCCACTGTAACACTGTACTTCAAAAAAGTCTGAAGTAGCTTGATATGAACTTGACCCTGGATGCCACTAGGTGAGAAGTTGTTTGGCGAGTGCCCTTTGTGAAGAGCTAGGCTAGACAGAGCCCAAGGACAGTGATACTGAGTGTCAGGTCCTGGCCCAGGTCACTAGCTTCTCCCCTCAGCAGCCCCTTCCACCTGCAGCGCTGTGAGCTCTGCCTGAAGCCTGGAGCAACGGTGGGCTGCTGCCTTTCCTCCTGCCTCAGCAACTTCCACTTCATGTGTGCCCGGGCCAGCTACTGCATCTTCCAGGATGACAAGAAAGTTTTCTGTCAGAAACATACAGATCTGCTAGATGGCAAGGTGGGCCATTACTGGGGGGGAGGGGGGGTGGGGGATAGCTCCCCACTGCTCTTTCCCCCTTCCACTTAGGGATCTCCATAGCCTCTCAGGCTTGGCCCTGCTGCCTCAGTGTGTCCTTGTTCTCTTTGATCCCTTAAACCAAGCCACCTGCCCACAAGTTCCTACCTACAGAGCCATTCCTTCCATTCCTCTCACACCCTACCAATCCAGCAATCCCATTTGCCACTCACTTCCCAGGAGATCGTGACCCCCGATGGGTTTGATGTTCTTCGCCGAGTCTATGTAGACTTTGAGGGCATCAACTTCAAGCGAAAGTTCTTAACAGGGCTCGAGCCCGATGCCATCAATGTGCTCATTGGTAAGCTGCTCGCTCTCTGCTGTGTACTTCCTGACCCTGCCTGGGCCCACCCTCCTGAACTCTCCTCTGCCCTCAGGCTCCATTCGAATTGACTCCTTGGGTACTCTGTCTGATCTCTCGGACTGCGAGGGACGGCTCTTCCCCATTGGCTACCAGTGAGCAGCCCGGGGGAATTGGTGGGGTTCGGGACTCCAGGACTAGATCTCATTTCCCAAATTGTCCTGACTGTATGTCTCACATGCCCACCCAACAGATGCTCCCGCCTGTACTGGAGCACAGTGGATGCTCGGCGGCGCTGCTGGTATCGGTGCCGAATTCTTGAGTATCGGCCATGGGGGCCGAGGGAAGAGCCAGTTCATCTGGAGGCAGCGGAGGAGAACCAGACCATTGTGCACAGCCCCGCCCCTTCCATTGGTATGGCCTTAGAACTACTTCATTTTCTTCCCTGAATGCCACCCTCTCAATTCTTACTTTCCTCTTCCCTAAAGAAACTCCAGGATGCTTGCATTCTTTCCCTCATTGTAATGGTAGTAACATGATGTAATGGCTATACATCATGTGACAGGGCTATTTTAAACATTTCACAGATTTCACAGAAAGTGAGGGGACGGCACTATCCTACCTGCTTTAGTGTCGGGGGAGGTGGTAACAACTACTGTACTGTGTTTATAAGGAGCCCTTAGGGCCACCTGACTCAGGGCTCCATGCTTATGTAATGCTCCCCACAGCTCTGAGGAAGGCACAGCTCCATTGTACTGCAGCTCGAAAGGGTAGTCTTCCCCACAGTAACGGGTGGAGCCAGGACTCTAGCCTGATCTGCCTAGTTCCCAGTCTGGCATCTTCACGGCCACATTGGCACTGGAGGATGTGGCTGAGGACCGCATGGCACAGAGCAGAGAATGGCTTGGAGATTGGTAAAGGGAGAGGTTATTGGGGCTGAATGGGAGGAGAAAGATTGGGATTGTGTTTGAAGTAAGGCGTTTGTTCCAGGTTAGAGTCTGACATGAAATGGGGAGGGAAGAGGGTACAGCTGTCTTGGATGGAAATAGGGAATGTTGGGAGGAGGTGGCAGAGAACAGCTGGCACAGATTGAGTGGAGCAAGTAATGGGGAGCCAAAAGTGCCAGGATGGGGTGGATGTGTTCGATGTGGCGGGGATGCACAGAGCAGTAAGAAAGAGGTAGGACTGGCCTGGCTGGAGAGAGGGCAGTGTCCCTCAGGGCATATAGAGGGCCTGAATCAAAGCAGTAGGTAGACAGGAAGTGGGGAGATGGCAAAAGATGACTGAGGAAGGGTCACAAAGTGACCCCAGGTGTGTGTGGAGGTTTTGCAGAAGCCATGCAGGGGTTTGGGGCCTGGCTGACTGAGACCAGTACCCATTATGACTGGGTCCAGGGCAAGGGCGGAGAAGATGCATTTGGCTTAAAAGAAAGGAGGGTATGTGAAAAAAGGCTTTGAGAAAGAGTCCCTGCCACCCCTAATGTCACTTTATTGCCTCTTCAGAGCTCCCAGATCGTGTCAGCTCCCCCCCAAATACAGACGTCCTCACCGCTGGAGCTCCTGAGCACCACTCGCCTATTCAGAACCTGGACCCCACTCTGCGGCCAGATCCAAGCAGCGCCCCTCCTTCCGCTCCCCGCTCTTTTTCGGGGGCTCGAATCAAAGTGCCCAACTACTCACCATCCCGGAGGCCCTTGGGGGGTGTCTCCTTTGGACCCCTGCCCTCTCCTGGTGAGTACTTGGGAGTATTCAGGGGAGGGAAGGGGCAGGTGAGGCAGGAGCACCTGGCTGACAATGACCCTTCCCCCCACAGGAAGTCCATCTTCTCTGGCCCACCACATCCCTACAGTGGGAGACCTGGACTTTCCAGCTCCCCCCAGACGCTCCCGTCGTCCCAGCCCCCTGACCCCCAGGCTACCACTGTCACGGCGGGCCTCCCCACCTCTCAGAACCTCTCCTCAGCTCAGGGTGCCCCCTCCTACCTCATCCCTTAGAGCCTGTACACCTACCTCAGGGGAGCTGGCTCCCCCCGGCCCAGCCACATCCCCACTCCCCCCTGAAGACCTGGGCCCAGACTTTGAGGACATGGAGGTGGTATCAGGACTGAGTGCTGCTGACCTGGACTTTGCTGCCAGCCTGCTGGGGACCGAGCCCTTTCAGGAAGAGATTGTGGCTGCAGGGGCAGTGGGGAGCAGCCATGGGGGCCCAGGAGACAGCTCAGAGGAGGAGGCCAGCCCTATCCCCCATTACATCCACTTCCCTGTGACTGTTGTGTCTGGCCCTCCCTTGCCCCCTGGCACTCTCTCCGGAGCCCCTCGCATTGAACAGCTGGACGGAGTGGATGATGGCACAGACAGCGAGGCTGAGGCAGTCCAGCAGCCTCGGGGCCATGAGACTCCTTCAGGGCCAGGAGCAGGCCGGGCTGGAGTTATTGGGGCTGCAGGGGACATGGTCCGACCTCCTGAAGACTTGCCATCAGAAATTGTGGATTTCGTGTTGAAGAACTTAGGAGGGCCTGGGGAGGGGGTTACTGGGTCCAGAGAGGAGCCACTCCCCCCAGCACCTCCACTGGCCAATGGTAGCCAACCCCCCCAGGGCCTGCCCCCTGGCCCTGCTGACACCACTCGGACGTTTGCCTGGCTCCCTGGGGCTCCAGGGGTTCGAGTATTGAGCCTGGGCCCTGCCCCAGAGCCCCCCAAACCTGCCACATCCAAAATCATCCTTGTCAACAAGTTGGGGCAAGTGTTTGTGAAGATGGCTGGAGAGGGTGAACCCATCTCCCCTGCAGTGAAGCAGCTGCCTCTTCCTCCTCCCATTCCCCCTACAGCCCCCACTTCCTGGACTCTGCCCTCAGGACCTCTGCTGGGTGTGTTGCCAGTGGTGGGGGTGGTCCACCCTACCCCCCCTCCAGCCCCCCCTCCATTGACACTGGTGTTGAGCAGTGGGCCCTCCAGCCCGCCCCGTCAGGCCATCCGTGTCAAAAGGGTGTCCACCTTCTCTGGCCGTTCCCCACCAGTACCTCCCCCGAGCAAGGCTCCCCGGATGGAGGAAGATGGAGAGGCCTTGGAAGACTCCCCACAGGGTCCAGGGCTTAGTGGCAGCGGGTGAGTGAGTATACTGAGGCTGTTGAGGCGGGCAAGGAAGTTGGGCAAGAGAAGGCAGCTCAGGCTTCTTGTGGTTCCCCCACTCCCTACCAGGTTTAGCCGAGTGAGGATGAAAACGCCTACTGTGCGTGGAATTCTCAACCTGGATGATCCTGGGGAGGAAAGTCTGAGGTGAGTGGCCAGTTCCTTTTCCCTGGAAGCTCTGGGATCTCTGTCCCTTCCCTCTTCTGACAGGTCTCTCATTACAGGCCCCTCCAAGACCAGTCCCCTCTGCTGCCACTTGCAGAAGGTGGTCCTCCCCAGGTTCCCGATGGTTTCCCTGACCTTGAATCCCAGTGGCACCACTACTCAGGTAGGACCAACCTTTTCTTCTCAGCTGAATGACTGACAGGTACAATGGAGAATTGGTACCCTTCAAAAAAAACATGTGGGAATATATTGTACACCCACCTGGGAACAGGCCTGAGGTGGGGCATTACAGTTATAGAGATGCCCTCGAGGAGCTTATGGCTTGTGACAGAAACAAATAGAAGTTTCAGCTTGATGTGACAGGGTCTCTGAAAGTGCCTTGCCCAGCATGCCCAAGAGCCCCAGGGAAGGCTTCAGTGCCTAATCTGCCAGAGTCAGAGGTTTAGTTACCTTGTAAAACAAAAGATGAAGTTCTGTGGATTATCCAGAGAAGATGGATCCCACAGGACCAGAGAAGGGGCAGGATCAGTAGGAAGAAGATCAGAGGAGGGAGTCCCAGAGGCCAGGGAAGGGAGTAGTCAGCAGTCCCAACTGCCACAGAGGACCCTAGGGTTGCAGGGTCAAGGATTGGTATGTATTGTGTGGGCCAGAGTCCAGAATCAAAGACGGTGGTTAATGAAGTAAAAAAAAATACCCAGATGCTTTATCAAAAAGCTCAGCTAAGAGTCTCAGAGGAGGAGATGGGCCAACAGCTTATATGGGTTTGGTGTGAGGGCTGAGACAACAAAGCAAAGGATGAAGGCAAAGGAGGTAAGAGGAGGTATAGTGGTCGGGTAGAATAGGAGACCCCTGGGATGAAAGAAAGGTTAAGTGTATCTGCAGAGACATTAGTATACAGGATGAGGGCACTTGGAATCATTTGGCTGGTAATCTCAGTGAAGCCAGAGAAGTACTCTGTAAGTCAAGGAGGGCAGAGAGCTGTGGGAACCATGAAAGCTGGTAATTAGCAGCCCAAGGTTTGAAATTTCTAGTGGCTCCAGTCCTGTTCTGATAGGTGGATTTTGTCATTGTATATAACACAGCTGCTGAGCATAAAAGCGGAGTGAGGCACACTGAAACTGCTTAATGGAAGGACTGCTTATGGGGTCAGAAAGGGCATGAGGATATGGCAGTGACCATGACAAGACAGTCCCGACTATCCTTAGGGAGCACACCACATTTTGATAGAGGAAGCAGACATGTACATTATTAGTGCACTGCAGCTTAGAATGAGCACTGTGAGAAAGAAGGCAATGAGTGATTGTGTTCAAAGAACAAACTGGAGTGAGGATGGGAGAGGGCTAAGAAATGGTAGAAGTTGTCACAGGTGGGACCAGGGGCACTGAGGCCTAGAGATGACGTGAGTCACACAACAACAGAGTTTAGAGTCTTGCATAAGGCTGGGAGGTCATGTTGGCTTAGAGAAGTGATATGGAGAAAAGAGCAACCATGTGGGTTCTGCCTCTCTTAAAGTGTGCTCACTCAAACTCGTTACCCCACTCCAACCAAATACAGTGGTCAGTCCTCAGTCCACATCCTGCTTCAACCAGGAACATTCAGTGTGCTAATCCCCCCTCTCTGTGAAGCACTCTCTTTCCTGGCTTCCAAAACCCCACTTCTCCCCTCACCTCCAGTTGTGCCTCCTCATTGCCCAGCCTGTCAGCTTTGGCATGTCCAGGGTGCTCTCATCTAATTTCATGTTCCTAAATCCTATTTCTAATTCTGATCGTCCCCAAGTTGCTAGTCCCTTGTACCTGTTGCCATCTCCATTAGCAAGTTGCCTTTTCTAAGAGAAATCTCAGACTCAGCATGTTCCAAACTGAGCTCCCAACCTTTATCCAAAACGTGTTTCTCCTCCAGCCTCACTATCACTGTCCTTCCAGTTGCTCAGGCTCCAAACCTCATAGTTTTTCTTGATGACACCCCTTCCCCCCCCCACACACACACCTTTTTCTCTTACATCTATATCTCCTACGTCAGCAAGTCCTGTCTGCTCTGTCTTTAAAATCTTTAGCCCAGGAGATATCCATTAAATAGCTCATAATGTACATGTATTTGACTCTGTATGGTCCTATAAAATAATACGTGTAATATTTATAGCAATATACTGTATACAAAAATATACTTGTGCAAAATATAATTCTCTAGTATTTTTAATTTTATGTGAGACAAAAGAACAAAGGGTGAGTGTTTATGATAGATTGGGTTTGAAGAAGCCACAGTATATTCTGCAGATCCAAAACACTCCAAGCTTCCGAGGAACTGCTCCTATAGCCAAGAAGTCCTGCAGAAAAGGAACCACAGACCCTTTAGAAAAAATGTTTAGTCTATAGGGTTCACTAGGCATTTAGATCCAGAGTCTGTGCTTGTGCCCAGGGAGTGAGGGAGGGCAGTGGGAAGTTTTTGACTCCAGGAGGGGTAATCCTTACCTACTCTGACCTGCTATCTGGGACCAGGTGAGGCTTCAAGCTCTGAGGAAGAGCCTCCATTTCCAGAAGATAAAGAAAACCAGGCCCCAAAACGGGCTGGTCCACATCTGCGCTTCGAAATCAGCAGTGAGGATGGGTTCAGCGTGGAGGCAGAGAGCTTGGAGGGTGAGTTAGGATGAATGGTGACAGGGAGGGAGAATGTACCATTGAATACCATCCTGACTCTGCTGTGGCCCTGCCCTCTCAGGGGCGTGGAGAACTCTGATTGAGAAGGTACAAGAAGCCCGAGGGCATGCCCGGCTAAGACATCTCTCCTTTAGTGGTAAGTGGGGATCCCAGGGACGCTGGGGGCTGGGATTATGTCCTGAGAACAAGATGGGTTACTGACATGACTTGTGCATTCTCACCTTTGAATTCCCTCAGGAATGAGTGGAGCAAGGCTCCTCGGCATCCATCATGATGCCGTCATCTTCCTGGCAGAGCAGCTGCCTGGGGCCCAGCACTGCCAGCATTATAAGTTCCGCTACCACCAGCAGGGAGAAGGCCAGGAGGAGCCACCCCTGAATCCTCATGGGGCAGCCCGTGCCGAGGTTTATCTTCGGTGAGAGGTCTGGGGTGTGATGCCTGGGTCGGGGGAACCCTATGGGCAGTCTTGAGGGTGGGAATTAAGTCTGTACAGATTGGAACCTGAGGCCTAGGAGAAGGCACTAGGCTATTTCAGGAATTATTTCTAGGGGTCATATCAGAATGAACCTCATTCATTCCCCTTTTGCTTTGTCTTCAATAGTAGTAGTATTACTCTTACTCTTCCAGCAGCAGGTCCAGGCCAGGAATAGGAGGGTAGCATTTCGAAGGAATGGCTCTGTACCTCCCTCCATTTTTCTTTTCTACCTACAGGAAATGCACCTTTGACATGTTCAACTTCCTGGCCTCCCAGCACAGGGTACTCCCTGAGGGAGCCACCTGTGATGAGGAAGAGGATGAGGTACAGCTCAGGTCAACCAGGTATGGAGGGCAGGCCAGGGTGCTGGGGTGGTCTGGAAGGTTCCTACAGAGGGTGGCCAGGGGCAAAAGAGATCATTTCTGGGTACTAGCCCATGTGATACTATTATCCCCCACCAGACGTGCCACCAGCCTGGAGCTGCCCATGGCCATGCGCTTTCGCCACCTCAAAAAGACATCCAAAGAGGCTGTAGGTGTCTACAGGTTAGTGGGGTTGGGGGGGAGGATGACAGGTTCCCTGGTGTGGGGCTACCCTGGTTTTATTCCCCTCCCCCCTGAGCTCCCCTTGCCCATCCTACCCTGCAGATCTGCCATCCATGGGCGGGGCCTGTTCTGTAAGCGCAACATCGATGCTGGCGAGATGGTCATTGAGTACTCTGGTATTGTCATTCGCTCTGTGCTAACTGACAAGCGGGAGAAGTTCTACGATGGGAAGGTGGGCTCTGCCAGGTTATGGGAATGAGGTGGGAGAAGTAGGGACTACTATGGGAACAAAGCATCTAACTGCCCCTACCTTGTCCCTGTAGGGTATTGGTTGCTACATGTTCCGCATGGATGACTTTGACGTGGTGGATGCCACAATGCATGGCAATGCCGCCCGCTTCATCAATCACTCCTGTGAGCCCAACTGCTTCTCTCGAGTCATCCACGTGGAGGGCCAGAAGCACATCGTCATCTTTGCCCTGCGCCGCATCCTGCGTGGTGAGGAACTCACCTATGACTACAAGTTCCCCATTGAGGATGCCAGCAACAAGCTGCCCTGCAACTGTGGCGCCAAGCGCTGCCGTCGCTTCCTTAACTGAAGCTGTGGTTGCCCACACCTCCCGCTGCCCTCCCCCTGGCCTGGGGGCTCCCTATTCTTCCCCCTTCCCCCCCCCCAGAATCTCACTCCCACCCTCATGTCCAGGGTGAATGTGGGCATGCAGGTGGCAAGGGCCCTGCCCCTACCCCTCCAGCCCACTCAGCAATTGCCCCCCCTTCTTGCCCTGGGGGCCCATAATGTAGATATTGTACAAAGGTTTCTAAATCCCTTCTTTTCTATGCACTTTTTTATTTAAGAGGTGGGATCCCAGGTGGGAACCTCCCCAATAAAGTCTGTCAATGTTTGGAGAGGTGGTCTTATAGTTTGTATAGTGCTAGAGGCATGTAGAAGTTCCCATTTCTCCATGCTCCACACCTATTCTGAACCAAGGAAGCTCATTAGCCTCAACAGGCAGGTGAGAGGCCATTGTTCAGAATTAGTAGTAAATTGGGTCAAGGCTTCAGAGCAACAAATGTCTTACATATTGTCAGAACCCAGCTGGATGCCTGGGATCTCTCTTGGGTAGCAGTTTTCCTCAATAAGGTACCTTGGTTGCCCAGAAGCACCGAGACCAGCTCTTCCACATCTGGTCTTCTGTGATAGGATAGGCCCTTTTCTGGGTGGGGGATGAAAATGTCTGCTGGGTCTTGGCCCAGTTAAGACTATTTCAAGAGGACTCCTAATGAGTCCAGGAGACAGCAGGCACTTAATTTCAAGGGAAACTTTATTGAGTACTAGGCCAGGCAAGCCCCAGATCAGGCAAGTTTGGACAGCGCCTGCAGAGCATCTGCCCGCCCTAGCTGGGCCAGATATGTACCAAGCTGGCCCAGAGAAGCAGAGGGCTCCCTTGCCACCACCATCTCAATCAGGGCACGCAGAGGTGAGTGATTGGGTCGCAGTGAGTAGGCAAAGGTGGACCAGGAAGCAGGCAGTCCATATTTTGCAGCCAGGTGTCGAGTGGTACCACAGGCCAAAGTCCCACCTGGCCCAGGCTCAGGGTCCAGCAGCACAATCAGCTCCTCCAGCACCTCCAACTCATCCAGAAGGCGAGATAGGGGCTGTGATGCCAGATTTGACAGCTCTGGGAAACGGATGAAAGGGAGGGTTAGGCTTCCAGTCCATATTCCCTTCAGCATGTCTGGGACTAACCCCCCACCCCACCCCGCCAGGAGTGGGAGCAGAAAAACCCATAATCACCTGCCTCCGATGCCACCAGAGAGCCTCGAGAGGTGTTGGAGCCAGGATAGGGGTGGTAGGGACTGTGCCTTTGCAGGGCAAACAAGAGGATGGCTGCTGAGGTCAAGAGCAGAATCAGCACCAGGGGCAGGGCAAAAGTTAGCAGGGCCTGCCAAGGGACGGTGTGTTCAGATGTTCGAGAGGGGCTGGAAATGGCTGGTGAGCTGGTCTCCTGGGAGCTTAGGTCGCTGGGTGTGTTAGTCTTCAGGGGACAGGGCTCCTTGGGAGGGGCAGGCTTCTGAGAATAGGAGTAGAGCTGGTGGTAAACCCTGCTCCTGCCTCCTCAGCCCAAACCTTTCATCCTTATAAGCCACATCCTTGCCTGAGCCAGACTCCCCGTACTTGAACTGCAGCTGGTCACCCCCAGATACAATGTTCCCAACCCTATCCTCTTCAGAGGGGTTAGACACCTTTGACCCAGACCCCACCCACCCAATCCCAAACCATGCCCTCTACATCCCACCCCACTTATGGCAGGCTGCAGCTTTGCCCATGCAGCCTGAGCCAGACCAGCACCTCTCCACAGCGCTGCCGGCTTCTCTCGGGAGCAGGGGCCCTGGTTCTGCTGCCACAGAAGCCACATAGCTCTGCGAAGTCCGGATTGCATTGCCCAGGAGGACACTTTTTGAAGGGATGCGTTACGTGATCACCAAAGTCATTGAGCCCGCAGTTTTCTGAAAACTCATAGTCTAGTGGGAGACAGGGTCTTGTAAGTGGCTTCCAAGTCCTACCTCTAAAAGATCGTTCCCTTTTATCCTATCCTAGCAGGCCTCACCCCTTGGACTTGATCTGCCCATCAGCAGACTGCTCCTCTCCATTCTCCCTTCCCCACACTAGCCCTGCTAGTTTCAAAAGGCTCCTTACCCTTTATGCCCCTTCTGCTTCCACACCAAGCTTTGCCCATGCTGGGATTGATCTGTAAAGCTCATCCCTTTCTCACTGCCTGGATCCTGCTTCTAACCTTTCTCACAGGCTTAGCCCCCATACCTGCCTTATCTGCCCCTATCTAGAAGCAAGCCCCCAAACCTTGTTCCTTCACGAGATCTCCATTACCCCGTCAGCCCGAACATATATGCATGGGTATACGCCCAGTCTCTGCTCCTCACCAGGGCACAAGGGAGGTCCAAAGCGCTGTAGACAGCTGCCACAGCACAGGTTGTCGGGGTTCCAGTACTCAAGGCGGCTGCAGTGTTGGGAGGTTTCCTGCAGCACCGCCTGGGCCAGGAACAGCGCAGCAGACAGGAGGTGCTGAGGCCTCATCCCAGCGGCGTGCGCAGCCTGGGGCCCGAGCGCAGAACTTCCGGCCACAGCACCTTTACCAATTTCCCAGGAAACCAGGAAGAAGGAAACAGTGGATGTGGGGGCATAGAATGGGAATCTACCTACACCCAGCTCCCAGTCCTCAGTCCAGCTCCTGAGCCATTATCAGAAGCTACAAGGCCTCAAGATTGCTTGAGTAAGGGCTCTGAAGCCAGACCATGTGGATTCAGATCCCATATCTGCCATGTTCGGGCCCACTAATACCACCTGTTTCATAGGGGCATTGTGGAGAATTACAACTTACTAGAGTCAACTATAATTGAAAAAAAGTGATTTAAGAAAAAAAAAACTTATTAGAAGTAAAGCTCTTAGGGTAAGCTTAAGTATTAGGTATTACTGACTCCCATTTCAGGGAATCAAGGATGGAGGAGGACCCAGCCCTCATCTACTGAAGTCTCCCACTCAACTCCAAGTGACCGTACCTTAGATCCTAACCCCAGTCTCCTCTGGGTTGGGAATCCTCCAATCTGCCACAACCAGGCGTCTTCCCTTTGAAAAGCCTCAGATGGATGTGGTAGTTTTCAGCATGAAGGCACTCCACCAGTCCCACTTGGGGGTTTCTAGGGCGTTGAGCCCTGAATCCAATAAGTTTCCACCTGTTTGAAGTTCTTCAGCTGCAGTTGTGGCTAGAGCCCAACCTACTTCCCCTTTTCATCGGATGTGGGGGTGGAAGGAAACTCCAGCCCGCAACTAGACTTGACTCAAGCTCAAAATGCAGAACTTTATTTGGGGAGGAGTGGCAGACCTTAAGGCTGGGGAATATGGGCCTGGGGAGTTTAGGGAGCTTGGAGGAGGAGTCCTGGGCAGGAACATCTCGGTTAGTGGTGAAGGGTAAGAGGGTCAGGATCTCAGAAGTGGTCCTGCTGGTGGTCTGGGGAATGTCATCAGTTTCTTTCTTTGGGACAGTGGCAGGTATGGGACCTTGGGGGTGACCTGGGGACAGAAGTAGGGAGAAAGGTTAGAGGCATGGGGCAGAGCAGGTGATGAAGTATCTAGAGTTCCTGAGGATGGTCTAGGATAGGTGCTCAGGAGCTGATCTCAGGATTAGAGATCCAAGCTGGTCTTGGGTTGGGGATTCAGGATGGTTTGGGGGTTGGAACTTAGGTGCTGGTCTTGGAATGGGCTCAGTACTAGTCCTAGGATACCAAAGGCTTGAGATATTGTTATCGAGACATAGGATCAGGTTCATCTCAGGTTATAGAAGCTTTAGAGTATGAGAAGTCTTGGCAGGCTGGTCCTGAGATTTCTGAGCCTGGGTTCCCACCAATAGAACTGCTGCCAGAAGTCCCGGGAGGTGGGTTACAGGTGCATGAAGTTGCAAAAACTACCATGAGTACATTCTCTGGGTTGAGGATGGATGGAAGAGGACACTGTCATTGGCAGCCCTACCAACACACACACACACACACACACACACACACACACACACACACAGAGTCTGGAACTCCAAGTGCCCATCCCACCCTCTTACTGCCATACCCCATCTCATACTGTAGACAGCAAGACTCCCGGAAGTCGGTCGGTCACAGGAGACAGATCAGCATGCAGAGCCTGCCCACTGAAACAGCGGTTAGTGAGTTCAGCTACTGCCCGCTCAGCATCCTCTTCATGCCAGAAGTAGGTCATGTTTGGTAGTCTAACTCAGAAACCTTCAGGGGATTTGTAAGCAGCTCTGGGGCTGGACTGGATTTAGTGATGGACCTCAAACTATGAGGCTTAAGTGGTGACCTTTAGGCACTGAAATGCCTCCAACTCTGGTCTCTAATTGGGGGAAAGCAGGCACATTGAGACAGACATTGCCCATGTCCCCCAAGTTGTCACACACATTCATCTCTTCAGTCTCCCTGTACTTCTGCAGTTTCATGATCACCTCCTGCGGAGACCAGGAGGTGTTCAGCTGAACTCCTGGCTCACAACTCAACCCATCTCTGCCAATCCTCACCTCAAATAAGTTATCATAGTGTTCTTGCACCTCTACATCGCGCACGTGACCTGGAGGGGGTAGGGTGGAATCAGGAGATGGCCTTTGGAGGACAGTCCTTCCTGCCCCCAAGAAATGGTCCCTCCAGTGCGATCCCTCTGCGGTTTGGGCGGTGTTCTGCGGATTCCGGTACAGGTTGAGCAGCACCATTGTCTAAATAGATTTAAGAGGGGCAGGACCTGAGCAGAGAAAGCAGGGTGACGTGCAAAGGTGTTAAGAAGAAGCCTAAGCATCTTGAGTGCATCGGTGATGCATGTCCCTAAGGAAACCAGCAGAGGGAGGACCTAGAAGTGAGAGACAACAGAGGTGTGTAGATTAAGGAAGGAACTTGCAAAGGTCCGACAAGAAAAAAGTCGGGCGGTAGGGTGGGCCTAAGAAATCCGGAAAAGGCGGGACTTCGGTATGATGGGCAACGGAAGGGGAGTAGCCGGGAGGCGTTAACCCTCCAGACTCCAGCCCTAAAGTTTGAAGTTGGGAGCACTGGTCCCATGTTGGCAGTCCCCGATCCTAAAGTAAAAGGAGCAGTTAACCCTGGAAGAGGTGCAACGACAGAGGTGAACCGAGGGCCAAAGATCCTAGAAATACCCACGCCTCCCAGCAACCCCGATAGGCTATTGCCTGCGCCCGTTTCCACTTGTCCTTCTCAGTCCCGAATATCGAAAAGTTCAGCCATTTTTACCCGAACTCTCCAACTCGATCGGCCCGAAGTCACTTCCGTTGCTTCAGGACATTGGGAAGTGTAGTTCTTCGCTGCTTCGTCTTGCTTAGCACGCGCTCACAAACTCCCTAATGCGCTTGCGTGTTGGAAGCCTGCGCCCTCTCCACAGAATCACCAACAGAAATTCCCTGAGGGCGCATGCGTGCAGCCCTGCCTATTAAAAAAAAAAAAAAAGACTACAAACTCCAGAGATACTTGCGGCATCACACGCAAACGTCCGTAAGTTGCAAGTGGCAAAGGCATCGAACCGGAGGAAGTAAACTCTACTGGTGAGATGGGGGTCGTTTCACGCACCCCAGTAAAGACCAAGAGCATCTCAACCCAATCAACTTGCTGGTGGGGGCGGGATGCCCTACTTTCAGCAAACCCATCCTTCAATTTATCTCTGTTTTGTCGTAAAAGGAGCGTGGATTTTCGCGATCCTTGCATCTCGGTGTCTTGCCCCTCAGACTATCGGAACGACCTGGCCCTAGCGCAACTATGAACTTGGAGCGGGTGTCCAACGAAGAGAAGTTGAACTTGTGCCGCAAGTACTACCTGGGTAAGGGCAAGTACTACCTAAGGTCCCAGGAGAAGAGAGGGGACGGAATAAGGTCTGTAGGGCTGGATTTGGGTCTAAGGGATGAAGGCGCTGGACTGCGAGCGCGAGCTCTGAGGGAAGGAACTGGGTCCTGAGAAGGGAGAGGCTAGGCCTCAAGAGCTTATTGGTCCCAAGAAGGGAATTGGGGCTGGACTCCTCGGTCTCGACAAAGAGATGGCCGAGGAATCAGATTCTGGTTCCCAGGGAGGAGCCTTGATATCAGAGTCCTTTATAGTAGACATCTCAACTTGAACTTGGGTGTGGGAGGACTTTCCAAATAAGTTATCTAAGTGGGCGTTGGGGAAGATACTCATTGTCTTATGTCCTAATTTGGATTTTTCTTCTCTTTAGGTGGGTTTGCTTTCCTGCCTTTTCTCTGGTTGGTCAACATCTTCTGGTTCTTTCGAGAGGCCTTCCTTGTCCCCACATACACAGAGCAGAGCCAAATCAAAGGCTGTGAGTCCAGGGTACAGTTGAAAGAAGGCCATTGGGGAGGTGGAGGGTTGGAGCTCCGGGGGGATGGGATGAAAGAAGTTCCAGAATTCTAGGGCTCTGTGGAAGAAAAGAGAGAACTGGTCTAGAGGTGACAGAGAGCAGGTGGAAGCCAACCTTACCCACTCCTCTTACCTTTTACAGATGTCTGGCGATCTGCTGTGGGCTTCCTTTTTTGGGTGATTATACTCACCACCTGGATCACCATCTTCCAGATCTACCGGCCCCGTTGGGGCGCCCTTGGGGACTACCTCTCCTTCACCATTCCTCTGGGTACCCCCTGACAAATTCTTCAGCACAGACCTGGGACCTCATCGTTCTCCCAGGATGGGCTCCTGTACTCCGAGCCCACTTTCAAGCCCCTAAATCTTATTCCCATCTTCTGTGTTCTCTGTTGACATAATCCAATAAATGACCCTGATTCTCTATGTTGTCTTCCTGGGATCTTTTTTTATTTTTTTATTTATTTTTTTTACAATATAACATATTTAATAGTAGTACATATGTTTTCCTTTCCCCCCCATTCCTGGGATCTTTTGAACATTGAAACAAAAAATGATTATTACTATCCAGAAACATTAATTAAATGCTTATTTTGTTCCAAGGTTAGTGCTTTACACATTATGTGCATCTTTTCACTGACTACTACTCATAACCCTTCTGAAATAGGAACTGTCCTATTTTACAGATGATTTTACAAATGAAGAACCAAGAAAGGAATATGATTCTATTACTAGGGGCTGCTTTCCTGTTACTGGTATTATGTGAGTTTGAAAACATTACTTTTCCATTTGGCCTTAGTATCTCATCTAAAGTGTGGACCACAGAAAAGTAACTTCCATTTGTAAAGCCAACAGTAGGACACCCATGAAAAAACACACATGGTGTCAAAATAAGCCAAAGGAAAATCATTTAGGCAAAAATAAAAAGAATCCCTAGTCTAATTTGCAGAGAGGATCCCTTTGTTAACTTTTGGTTGAGAATGTGTTTGTGTGTTTTCAGAGAACAACTCCACCATGACCATGTGGGTTCCTGTGACAATGAGGAACTGATGGATCTGTTCCAGTCACGAGGATGGTCCAGAGAGGGGGGACAATGACAACACCTTGCCATGCTAGCAGTCGGCAGCTGTGCGTGGCTGCAGGCGGCCCAGGACCAAACCAGAGAGGATGAAACTTGCATGGCCACGATGTGTCCACCATCCAGATATCATTGCTGACATGTACACATAAAGAACTATTTGACATTGAAACCAGGACTCAAAACAGTTGGACATTGAAACTGAGACTCAAACATTTTTTGTTCTGATACATTTATTTCTAGTATGCAGAGGCAAGATATTTTGAAGAAAAGAAACGGGAGAGTGATTGATATAGAGGCAGGAAGGGTACAGGGGGAAGGCTGGGGAAGGTGGGGGGGCGGATGCTGGGGGAGATCAACCGAAGGACTTGTATGCATGCATATGAGCATAACCAATGAATGAAAGACACTGGGGCGGGGAGGGGGGCAGGTGGGGACATGTACTGGGGGATAGGGGAGGCTGGGGGGAGGATAATGGGGAGAAAAAAGGAAAACGTACTACTATTATATCTAAGTTATACTGCAAAAACTAAAAAGTAAAAAAAAACAAATTCTTAGACCACTTTTTTTTTTAAATCTTTACACACCTGTCAAGACATTTAGGTGCTAGACATCTAAATGGAAAAAAATGTGATTTCCTGAAATCTGTTACTTCCTACTTTTGCATAATTCATCATAAATAGTAATTGTCTATACAGCAGCAAAAGTGGTAGTAAGAAGATAAGTCAATTTTTAGACCAAGCAAATACTTTATAACAATTGAGTTATATACATATTTAAGTAAATATATTTGAGTGTGCTACATGTAAAATCTTAACATTATTTATATATTTTATTGTATAATTAGAAACAACCCCATAATAAATATTTGTACATCTGAGACTTGTAAAAGATACCTCTTCTGTGCTACCAGAACTTCTTGCCTCATTTGTATCTTGTTTGTACCCTCTGCTATGGATATCAACATTGCATAAATATTTATAGCACTGTTCCTATTAAAAAAATAATAAAGTGTGGACCACAATGCTACCTTTTGGAATTTATCTGGGTCAAGGCATATGTGGTAAAATGAAGTTCCCCATTTTCTAAAAATGTCTGCTTTATTAGAGAAAGCTTCCTTAACCAAACTATTTAAAATTTGTTTTGCTGAAACCGGTTTGGCTCAGTGGATACAGTGTCTGCCTGCAGACTGAAGGGTCCCAGGTTCGATTTCCGTCAAGGGCATGTACCTTGGCTACGAGCACATCCCCAGTAGGGGGTGTGCAAGAGGCAGCTGATGGATTTTTCTGACTTTCTATCCCTCTCCCTCTGTGAAAAATCAATAAAATATATTTTTAAAAATAATAAAATTTCAATGTTTTACTTGTTTATTGTGTGCCCTCATCCTCAAAATATAAGCTCTATTAGGACAGATATTTGTGTTTGTTTTATACTCCGCTTGTCCCCAATGCCTAGAAGACTGACTCGCACAGTAATAATATTTGCTAAGTGAATAAGATTGTGTCTGAAAAGAGATTGATAGGTAGCTGGCACTAATGAGTGCTCAGTTAAAGGGAACAAAGCCTAACTCCAGACTTGTCTTCCAATTAGGAGCAAGAAGGACACGGTTAAATAAGTACTGTTAACACCTAAATGGCTTTTATTAAAAGCTATTAGTACTGTAAGTTGCAAAATACCTCGCGTTGCACTGGTCCTTTATCTCCCACCGTGCATCGCGCGGCGCAGACGCTGTTACTACGGCTTAAGTCTCGGGAGCCAGAACTACACTTCCCAGAAAGCGTGCCGGGTTGTCGTTAGTTTGTTTCCGGAAATGAGTCCCTAGCAAGGTGGGACCTAGAGCTGAGAGCTGTCAATTGGTCAGGATACGAGATCGACGGTTATAGTGACTAATGGGAACAAGCGACTGCCGATGGGGCCCCACCAAAGGGGAGCTGGAGGTGCTGGCTGCGGCGGCAGTCGTAGACGGACGCTGCTCAGAGCGGAAGATCTCCCGCATACGAAGCTTGTCTTTGATGGTCTCCGTCTGCCTCTACCCTTGACTTGTGACGCTAGGCCTTTTTGGGCTCCTCTGACCCAACTAGCCAGACTCCAGACCCAAACCATGTTCCCGGTGAAGGTGAAAGTGGAGAAATCAGGTGAGGTTTTGAGGTCGGGGGCCTGTAGAAGAGCACGGGACTGATCAGGGTATGCGAGCCCCAATAGACAGGGTCATCGGGATAAGGTAGACTGAGCCTTCTACCTGCAGCCCTTCTGCCTATCGCTATGTCAGGCATTGAGCGATTCCTACCGTCTGCATACCTTACCAGTCTCTGCTCGAGATTGCTTTTCGATTGAGTGGTGATGGCTCAGGCAGTGTGGTGCCGCAAGACATGGGGATTCCCAGCCCCGTGACGCCAAGAAAGACTCTACTTGGCTGTGTCTCAGTTTTTCCATTTCTAGCAATAGTTATGAATCAGGCAATGTACTGAGTGCCTGAAGTACAAGGAGGTTTTTAATCCTTGAAGTCACTACCCCACTAATCCCAGGAGTCAGAAATGCGGTAGATGGGAAAACAAACGGAGAGAGAAGAATTCATTTTGGGTTGGGACCAAGCTTATGGGAACCCAGGACTGGCAGGTTAAGGAAGGTGGGAGAGGCACAGAAGCCAGACAAAATATAATAATAAAATGATGTAGGATGTTAGATGGTATACATGGGATAAAATGAAACAGGAGAGAAAATGTGAGATCAGGAGTGAGGCAAGGTGAGGAAGAGAGCCATGAGGATATATGAGTGAATAAGGCAAAGGAAATAGCTTTGAAAAGGCCTTGTCTGGCCTGTTCAAGGACCAGCTGGGAGGCCAGGGTGGTTAGAACAGAGTGAGTGAGGTAGAGAGTTTGAGGAGATGGAGGCAAAGCGGGGAGGGGAGAGGAACCAATCTTGTGGACCCAGGATAGGACTTAGGTTTTGCTGTGAGGGAAATGGGGAACCAAGGGAGGGTTTTGAGTTGAGTGAGTTAGTAAAGATGCCTTTCAAATACAAAGAAAAAAATGTGGAAGGAAAAGTGTAGGGGGCCCAACCACAATGATGATGTGGGTAGGAAGGGTCATGGAGACCTGTGACCACCAGGCTGAAGAGCTCAGGCTCTGTCCTGAGGCACTGCAGAGTTGTGGAGTGTTCTAAGGGGAATATCAGGGTCAGGATTGATTTTAGGAAGATTTCCCTGGCCACTTTGTGGAGGGTGGATCAGACGGGAGACTGAGGTTGGGAACCAAGGGAAGGAACGAAAAGGACCAGGGTGGGCAGGGTAGGGTTGAGATAAGTAGTAGAAAAGGAGGCCAAGTGAAAAGGAGTTGGTGGTTTGGGATGGAGGAGAGAGGTGTCCATGTTGAGGCCCAGGGAAGGATTAGGGAACAGCAGGGCTATCCTTGAGATGAGAGCTCAGGAAAGAGGGTAAGTTTAGAGAAACACTGAGGCGAATGATAATACGGGAGCCAGTAGGTAGAAGAACCAGGGGGAGGTGTCCAGGAGTCCATGGGGTCCCAAGATCTGAGGTTCAGGAGAGAAATGGGGGCTAGGGATGTGGGCATGATCCATATCTTGTCTCCTTGAACAAGGCTTTTTGCTAGAATCTCAGCTGCCCCAATCCATACCCTACTCTGTCTCTGAGTGATGTCAGGAATCCTTGCATCTTCTGGTCTCCTCAGGAAGTCCCAGGGCTGGCCAGAGCATATCCCCAAGTGTCCTTCCAGGCTCTGAGCACTGTGCCAAAGCACCTACTAGCTGGAAGAGGAGAGCAAACACCTCACAGGGTGAGAAGAGAATATTTATAACATCATTACCTCCTTAAGTTCTGTGATGAACAGAGGCAAAAACACAGGCTGCAGGGCCAGGCAGGGCCTGTGATATGCAGGAAGGTGGGCCCAGATCTCATTTCCTGTGTGTGTGTGGCGAGGGAGGCGGGGGGGGGGAATGGGTCTCGGGTGAAATCTCCTAATTAAATGTGAGCTCATTCAGATTCAGTTCAGATTTAATATAACTGCACTACCTTATCCAAACAAAGCTTATCTGGGGGACTAGATCCCACGTCCCGTTTGAGTCCCTGCCATATAATTTCAGCTGTGGAGCCAGCCTGCATGCAAATCCTTAGCCCCTAACTGTGTGATTTTGGGCAGCTACCTAACATCTATGTGCCTCAGTGCCATGATCTGTAAAATGGGTTAAAATCATATGTACCTACCAGGGTTATTGTGGGAATTCAATGGGTTAATATGTGCGATATGCTTCGAACAATGCTTGGCACATAATAAGCACTCTGAATATATTATTATCGCATTCTGTTAAGAGATTCATATACAACATAGACCTATTTAAGTCTCAGAACGGTCCTAACAAATAGGTATCATTTGGAGACCTATTTTCAAGAGGAATCAAGACTCAGTGAGGTAAGATTTGTCTTAGGCGGGACAGCCCAGGAACCCAGAGCTCTCACTCACCGCTTCAGTGATCGTCCTCCACACCCTTTCAGCACACCTGGGCCTGGCCGTAGGTTTGACTACGCAGGCCCTTCCCCAGCCCAGTTGGCTTCCCACCTGCTCTGAGCCTGGGAACTGACTCTTGCTTGGTACCCTCTTCCCCAGAGTTGGAGATGGCCAAGGCCCGGAACCAATTGGATGCCGTTCTACAGTGTCTGCTGGAGAAGAGTCACATGGACAGGTTGGGACCTGGGCCAGCCTAAGGTCAGAGGGGGTTGGGCCCTCTAGTCCTGGGTGGATCTAGGTGGGACCCCAGAACATGGCTAGGAGGCAGGGGCCCAATGAAGAGGCCACTCATTGCCTTACCACTGTGGGCCCTTGGAACCCTAAGTCCACAGTTATCTTCTACTAGCAGGGAGCGTCTGGATGAGGAAGCCAGGAAGACCCCCTCAGACACCCACAGCAAGTAAGTTTTCCCGGTAGCATCTGTATCTGAGGGTTTGTAGTGAATGACTTCTCTCACCCAAACCCTGACCACTCTGTCCCCTGCTTCCTCCACCACAACTTTAACCACTCTATGTGTGCAAAGACCCTGGGGCAGCAGAAGCTTAGGTCCCCTTATACTTGGCAACTAGAACCCCAGTGGCTTGGGTGGGACACAAAGCCTACAGGGTTAGTGGTGAACATGTGGGCATCTCAGGCTTGATGTCAGTATCCATAGGGTGTCTTTTGGGAGCTTTTGAGCAGGCATTTGTTCAAGAGTGAGCCTGCTCATGCCCTGTCTCTTCCCACAGGGATTGCTCCATTGTGGCCACTGGCAAACGGTAAGGTAGCAGGGGTTTCAGCCAGGTGAAAAGAAGTCCCCAGCGCTGGTCCTGATGTCCTCTCAACTCACACAGGCCATCTGCCCGCTTCCCCCACCAGAGGAGGAAGAAGAGAAGGGAGATGGATGATGGGCTGGCTGAAGGAGGGCCACAGCGATCTAGTGAGTAGGTGGTAGCCCTAGAGGATGGTCAATAATAGGGGCTATATAAGCATGTTCACATACCACCCACTCCCACTTCCCTAGATGCTTATGTGATTAAGCTGTTTGACCGGAGTGTGGACTTGGCTCAGTTCAGCGAGAACACACCGCTGTATCCAATCTGCCGTGCCTGGATGCGCAACAGCCCCTCAGTGCGTGAGCACGAACGCTCACCCAGCTCACCGTTGCTCCCACTGCCTGAGGATGAGGAGGTGGGATGGGTGGTAGGCCCCTGCCCAAGAGCCAGGGAAGGAGTGGGTAGATGGTCACGAGATACCCTCCTTACAAGCTATTGGGATAGACATGAACTTTTCTGTGTCCCTTAAATGTCTCCTGGATCCATTGAGGCACATAGATATGACCCTTAGATGGGAGTATGTATGGAGCTTTCCAGAGCAGACACACATGGCTACCTGTTCTGGGAAAAAGAGGGGACAGGGTTCACCTGGACAGATATGTGTAACCTCTGAGATTGGTATCCCCAAGAGCTGGGGGGCTAGAAACGGGTCCATAGTTTAAACAGGCATAGCCACCTGATCTAAAGGAGCAGATGGGGATACCCTAGGCATAGATGGGAATCTCTAGATTGTCCAGGTAAGGTCCCCATCCTTCAGACATGACTCCCAAGTACAGGTCCCAGAGGAGACCCACATGTTTGTTGTCACTGGGAAAGGAAGGAGGGGTAAAATGTGTACCCCTGGCCCTCATTTCTGACTTTTGGACCTTTTATGGGGCTCCTGTGTCTCCAGGGTTCAGAGGTCACCATCTGCAAGAGTCGTGATGTGTACAAGTTGCCTCCTCCCACAGCCCCTGTGCAAGCTGGAGATGCCTGCAAATCCCGAATTCCATCCCCACTGCAGCCTGAGACACAGGGTACCCCTGAGGATGAGGTGAGTCTGCAAAGCTTGCCTGGGGCTATGGGACATATACTGTGGGGCTTGGGCATGGCCACCCAGCCTGGCTTCTCTTGTCCACACAGCCCTCTGAACCCTCACCCTCACCTTCCACACTCATCTATCGCAACATGCAGCGCTGGAAACGCATCCGCCAGAGGTAAGCATCCCCAACCTGCTTTCTCCTCTATGGCTTCTGCCCCAACTGCTGAGCCCTCCCTCTCCTTTCCTTCTCCCACTGCAGGTGGAAGGAGGCATCTCATCGGAACCAGCTTCGTTACTCAGAAAGCATGAAGATTCTACGGGAGATGTATGAACGACAGTGATGTTCCCCTGACCCCAATAAACATTTCTCCTCTTTACACTGGCCTCTGATTGCTCCATCCTATTCTTTCCAGCCCAGACATAAAGCAGGTGGCACAGCTCTAGCACATTTATTGAGGAATGGGGATAGGGCAGCAGGGAATTCAGGGAGGGAGAAAAATTGTGGGCCATCAAAATCAAAGAAAGTGGATGCAGGCTGGGTCTTGGAGAATAAGAGTAGAGTCTGGAAGGTAGATTGCCTGTGGTTAGGGACTTAGGGGCCAAGACAAAATGACTGGGGTGTCCTTGGTAAAGCTGGAGATGAGGGTTAGGATATTATGCAGAGCCTGGGGAAATGAGCAAGATATCTATATTTTGAGGGTCCTGGTTGGCTAGAATAGGTTTTCCAAGGGTGGGGTCAGAAAAGGGATTTAAGAGTCTGAAGGTAGCTGGCTGAGAATTTCAAGTCAGAAGATGAGAACTGGAGAATGAGGGGAAGACCAGGCTTCGTGATCTAGTGTGGGAAGTCTGCAGAGTCTGGGACTTTGTGGGGAGGAAGGGGGGTTATGCTAGCTTGGCCTATGGTGGGGACAGGGCTGTCTATATCATAATCTGGTGTCAGTGGTTATTTTATAACGAGAAGGAAATAGGTTTTGAGTGGGTTTACAAGCCAAGAAATGGGTTAGTGGGGTTGGGCTTGTAGGGTCTGGAAGCTAGGAAGGTGTTGGGGTTTGAAAACGAGGGTGTGGGAGAGTGATATCAGGGCTGAGTCTAGGTTGGAAGGGTCAGGGCTGGATCCCAGTTGGGTGTAGGGAGAGGTGGTAGTCTAGGCGAGCTGGATATATCAGGCTGGACGGAGTCAGGTCAGCCTTAAAAGAAGTGGCCTGAGGCGGTTCCCAGGCTTCAGTTGTGCTCAGACCCCTACTTGGCGGCAGCCTGTGGTTGTGGCAGTGGGGCCTGGGCCAGCACTGGCGAGGCCTGGATGGACAGAACGCCCTCAGGGGACAACGCTGATGTCACGGCGGCAGGGTCCACACTGGGCGGCAAACGATAGCGGCGGTGGAACTCTCGAGCCACGTATCCATGCTCATCCTGGAAACGGAGAGGCTTGAGAGGCCCCGCCCTTCCCTATCGCTGCCCTTCCCTCAGGCCAGCCCATCGGGCTCACCGGGCTGCCCCCACCAGCGGGCTCACCGGGCGCTCCTCATGGCGAGCGTGCACCTCCACATGTTCACCAACCACCTTGACTGTGATTTCCTCTGGAGAGAAGTGCTTCACATCCAGCAGCACAGAGAAATGCCCAGGGTCGGTGGGCCCCTGTGCACAGTTCCTTGTCATTGGGCGAGGCAGGGTGCCCAGGACCCAAGCCAGGCTTCTCCCTGGTAGGTTCTAGTGCAACTGACTCTGGCCTCCGAAACTGAGGCCATGGATGTCCTCCTCATCCTGAAGAACTAGTTTCATCCTCCTCTCACCCAGAGGGAAGAGGCCCCCTTTCCCTTCCAGGTCAGAGACCTCAGGCCTCACTGAGTGAGGCCCCTCCATCCCTCCAGTGCCAACGACCCCATAGTCAACGTGTCCTCCTGGGCACTGCCTCCCCAGGCCTTTCCTCTCAGAGCCCCAGGGCCCTTACTGCCCCCCTCCCAAGGGACCACTTGCGCCCTCAATGGTCAGCCCCCTCCCCATTCTCAAGTCACAAGACCCTCCTCTCGGCCTCTCCGGGATACATAGGGTCACTTCATATAATCTACAAACTATTTCCCAAGAATAACAAACATTCCTTCCCTGCAGGAGTCGCTGGAACCCCTACGCCCTTCAGAATGATTGACCTCCCATCCCCCACCTCCAGATTCCCTGGGTTATTAGCCTCCTTCAAAGTCACTAGGATTCCCCCCTCAGAGTGACCACCTCACCCTATCAGTCCCCTTAGAATTGAGATTCTCTCCTCAGATCGAGGGGCACCTCTGATCCCCTCCATTAACCTGGCCTCTCAAATTCCATACTTGGGGAACTCCGGAAGCCCCTCTGAGTGGCAGGATCTTAGTCCCTCTCAAAGTCAAGGGACATTCCCTCATCCCCTTCAGGATTAACAGCACCCCTCCCCAGGCCTGGCACCTGGGCGGCAGGCAGCGCCACGCTGGGTGCGCGCAGGTAGTAGGGCGCCAGCGTGGTGGGGCAGAGTGCAGCGAGCTCAGCCTCCAGTAGCCCCTCGCCGAAGCGCTGGTCGAAGAGGCGCCCAGGAGCCGAAAGCCCTGGCAACGGGGCGGAGGCGCGGCGCAGCCAAGACGCCTGCACAGGCACGGGGATCTCCATCCTGCTCCTCCAGCGCTGTAGTGTCCCTGGTGCGCCTCCGCTGCTTTATAGTACGCCCTGTGTCCGCCCCTCCGCGGGCCGCCCGGGGACACTCGGACTGCGGCCAGACCCAGCCAGTAACAGAGCCTTATTTAGAAAGCCAACAATGACTTGGCCATTTATTAAGCTCTTGCTGGATGCCAGAGAGGTATCAAGATTCTCGTTTCCCGAAGGGAAACTAAGGCTGAAGAGGTGGAGTCTTGTCGGAATTTGGGACGCAGGGCTTGAGAAGCCCTCTGCAGAGCTCCCAGTCCCTTTATTCCACCCAGCTCTGGGGATGACGCAGATGGCAGTCTTTAAGAGCAGAATCCTGGGTAGAGAGAATGCGGTGGACCAGCCAAACTGTCAGAAGGGCACAGGACAGACCATTTCCATCAGCTCAGTCCCGAGCAAGTCGGGCCTAATTCTGTGCCTCTGACTCAGTCTCGGATGCACAGAGTAGCGGGGTCTGCTGCCAGGTGAGCAACGGCCAGGGACCGTGGACAAAAGTCTAGGTTGGCCTCCAGGGGGCCGCGCGCCTGGACCGAAATAGCTTGTTTTGATCCCGCCACCTGGCCAGGAGCCCAGGCCTGGCACTTGGCTCAACCAGCTGCTCCTGCAGCAAAACGGAAGCAGGTGACCAGGCGGGATGGTCCTGCAGGTCCGACTGACGGAGGGATGTCCGTTAGAAAGGGGACAGTCTCCCTACAACGGGAAAAACGTTTGTTGGACTAGATTCTGGACGAGACTCCCGCAGCAAGAAGGTTGTAAGACAAGGAAGGCTGCAGGGAAGAGCGTGTTCTTTAGAATCCCTCCTAACCTTGAACACAGTTTTACATTCTTTCCATTGGTCCACAGGCTTGCCAATCACTGCTGCACGTTATGGTTCTCCAATCACACACGCTCGCTCAGTCAGGCTGACTCTACAGCCAGTTGTGAGACACCCGCCTTCGGTCACTTTCCAATTACTTTTCATCATTGATTGCCTTGGAGGCGGCTGTAATCCCGCGAGGGCACCCCCGGAGAGGAGCGGGCTGATAGAGCATTGCTAAACGACCGAGAGGCGCGCTGGGTCGGTCGGATCCGTGAAGGGGAGTTGCCTGCGGAAGCGCGGAAGTAGCCACCGGATGAACCGCAGGTGAGGTCATTCCTCTTCCGGGAACCAAGGATACCAGAAGAACAGGGTGAAAAGCACAACCTGGGGTCAGGATGGCTGGGTCCGGAGCCTCCCCTCAGTCGTAGGGAACTAAAACTCCTGGGTTCTTCTCTTTTGAGACTGCTCCAAGGGTTGTTCCACAGCTTTGCTGCTCCAGTCTTGGACTTCACCATTTCCGGGGGTCCCATGGTTTCTTGCGTTCCTCTGTTAGTGACCCCAAGACCTTTTTATCCCTTCTTCTGAGAGTGTCCAGGGGAATCTTGGGAGTTAAGTTTCTTAATTTGAAATTGCCCCCAGACTCCCATAGGTGTTGTTTTTTTGTTTGTTTGTTTGTTTATCCCTTTGGGGATGTTCTCCTGGGTCAAAGCTAGACCTGGCACCCCAAGGTGAGAACACCCCCCAGAGAGTGCTGTGTGCGAGCCTATTAGCAAGGGAGTGAAGACCTTTATTGCTTAGAAAGAGCCCATTGATGGGGATTGTAGTCCACCTGCCCCTTAATGTCCCCAAGACCTATGGGAAATGTACTGTGATAAGGGTTTAGCCATGGTTCCTAACCCGAAGTGCACTTGAGAGTTCCCAGGACGCTAGGGAAAAGATACAGATGCCTAACTCCTGCTTCCAGAAAATTCTTTTTCTTTTAGTCTGGGGTGAGTACCACAGATCTGTTGTTTTGAAGACAACTCCTAGGCTGCATCCAGTATTGAGAACCACCATTAGCAGTTCCTGGGTTCTTCTCTTTTGAGACTGCTCCAAGGGCTGGTGACTGCAATATCATTATGTTGAATGTGCAGTGGTGCTTCGTGGGAATTATACTCCATCTCTTACAGGAATCCATGGGAATTGTAGTCTTTCTGTATTCCTCTTCTCATCCTCCTGGTACTGCCCTCTACACTCCCTACCCCCATTCCTCCTGGGCTGCAGTGACCATGCTCTGCCTACCAACTTTACTCTCTCCTTGCAGCCTGCCAGTTTTCAACACTCAAGACAGCCCCTTTGGGGATGTTCTCCTGGGTCAAAGCTAGACCTGGCACCCCAAGGTGAGAACACCCCACAGAGAGTGCTGTGTGCGAGCCTATTAGCAAGGGAGTGAAGACCTTTGAAGAGATGCCGGTGAGAGATTAAACACAGTCCCTCCTCCCCTCCCCAGGGCCCTTCCTTTATCTAGTCCTCTACCACCATCACAGCTGGGTTTACTCTGAGTTGTTACCACTGTGAGACTGTTTCTTCCCCTCTGGACTAAGACTTCACATGTGTCTTTGTTTCAGGGATATCACTTTTTCTTCTCCCCACCTCCCCTATCTCAGACCCTGAGCCCATCCAGGTCCCAGAGATCCAGGATCCCAGAAACTCCCAAGGCTCTGGCCACAGATACCAACTCCCCTGAGCTATTTGAGAAGTCCTGGCCTTCCAGGTCAGGGACCCCTTCCCCACTCAGCTCCACTGAGGAACAGATGGGTGCCTCCTCACTACCCACTCTGATTGACAGTGGTGACTCTGTGGTGGCCAAGTAAGTACCATCAGCCCTGAGGGCAAGAAAGATTGGGGGGTGGGAGGGAAGGCATCCTGTTATTATCACAGCCAGTGCTGTTTAGGTAGCACTTTCAGAACTACACTTCATGTGTATTAAGAGCTCTGGAGTTAGGCTCCCTGGGTTCAAATCCCAGCTCTGTCACTTAATCTTTGTATGATCTTCATCTAAGTTTTTTTTGTCTGTAAATTGAAGATATGAATAGCATATCCCCTAGGGCTGTTTAAGCTTTCAATGAGTTACTGTCTGTAAAGCTTCTGTAACAGTGCTTGTCACATAGTGAGCATTTGTATTGGTAGGACACAAGTTCACTGTTACAATGAAGAGCCCCAAATTAATTGTGTCTTAAACAAAATAGTTTATTTCTCCCTCACCTAACAGTACAGGCAGGAGCAACCAGGGCTGATATGGCAGTCCCTAGTTGAGGTGTCAGAGACACAGTTTCCTTCTATCATGTTCCCCTAACCCCTCCACTCCCCTAGACTGTTGCCCTTTTCTTTATGGACCAAAATGGCTCCCAACAAAATCCATTATTCAGAATCACATCTCTTTACACCCTGTTAGTCAAGAACCCAATTACATGGCCATAAAGTTACAAGGGCACCTGGTAAGTGTATGTATAGAAGGGTCGATATGTGTCCATTACTAGTCTTACATAATATTGTATTACTATGTAAGAAAAGAGAATGGATATTGAGGGACAACTACCAGGTGCTTCTATAATGCTCAGTGAACATTGGCTGTTGTGATTATTACTGTTATTATTTGGCTCTCCTTACTCCACCCTCCTCCCATTCTCTGATGCCCACAGGTTCATAAACCGGTTCCGCCAGGCTCAGCCCACAAGCCGAGAGGAACGCCAGCCTGCAGGCCCAACCCCAGCTGACTTTTGGTGGCTGCTGCCTGAATCTCCAGACCCTAATAGTAAACTTGCAGCAAGTACTTGCTTCAGTCCCATCCACTCCTAGCCCAAAACATTTTCTTTTTTCCTTTTTAATTTATCTTTATTGTTGAAAGTATTACAGATGTCTTCCCTCCATGGACTCCTTCCACTCAACTCCTGCCCCTTCACCAGGCCTTTCCTTCACTATTGCCTGCCAATGGGCTATGCATATATGCATATAAGTTTATTATTTAACCTCTCCCCCCTCCTCCTTCCCTCTGAAATACGTTAGTCTGGTGCATGCTTCAATGTCTTTGGATAATTTTTGTTCATCAGTTTATTTTGTTCATTAGATTACACATGTAAGTGAGATCATGTGGTACTTGTCTTTCTCTGACTGGTTTATTTCACTTAGCATAATACTCTCCACATCCCTCCATGCTGTTCCAAAACCTTTCTTGTCCATTGCTCTCAGCAGCCACTCCTCCTGACTTTCCTAAATCAATTGGGGTTTCTCAGCAGGAGCCAATAAACCAAAAGGAAGACTCACCACAGAAGTCCCATCTCTTGCCAAGGTTGCCAGTGCATTGCAGGCTAAGGCTATGGCCCCCCTTCAGGAAATAAAGCAGGTGACATTCCCATTTATTCCTCCCTCTATGTTACCTGAACTGATAGTACCAGCCCTGGGATAGAATTAGAGTCAGTCCACAATTCAAGGAAGCATAAACAAACAAACAAAAGATTTGTTTGCTAATGCAATTAAAAAGTCCAAAAGTAGCTTCTTTCAGGCATGGCTGGATCCAGGTGTTTGAACACTATTGGGAAGAATTTGACTGGTTTGGCTTTCTGTGCATCTTTGTTGGGGTCAGTCTCAGGCAGGCTTTCCTCTCAAAGTAGCTGAGATGGCCTTAGTAGTTCTAGCCTTTTAACTTATTTATCCACAGAAGAGGAGCCTTTTCCACTAGCTCCATCCAAAGCCCTTGTTACTCTCATCAGCTCACAATCACTGTGAACCAGAGGACAGAATGTTGTGATTAACCAGGCCTGGCCAGGAAGGCAGGGTCAACACTTCTCCTACAACAATAATTTCATTGAGGGTGTGGATCCACACAGGAAAACTGGGTCACTCTTCCCTGAAGAGGAAGAGCAGATTCTAAGCTAGCATGTGAGGGTACCAGGGGGAGTGCCCTCTTTCTGAGCAGCCTTTGGAATCTGGGCTAGCCTCAGACCATCTTACCTCACAGAGCCTCAACACATGGAACTCATCGCTGCTGGACCTGGAGATGCTGAGTCTGCAAAGCAGAGCTGCCAGGCTGCTGAAACATAGGTGCTTTCCCTGCCCCCATCATCCTCTCCACTCTTATTGGACCCACCCATTGCCTACTGCCTCACTTCTCTATTTTTCCTACAGCAAGGCCTCCGTCTCCTCCTGCAACCCCAGCAATTCCGTATTCCCTGTCAGCTCTGATGGTCTTTCTCCTTCCTCTGTGGCCTTCACACCTGACTCCAGCAAGGGCTCTGACCCCAAGGCACATGGTGAGTCCTGGAGAGCAAGGATTGAGGGCAGCTGGTGTGAACCCCACATTTGCCATTAATCAGCTATGTGACCTTGGGCCTCTCTGTGCCTTCCTTGTTTCCCCAAAACGGGGATAATAATTATACTCTTGTACTGTGGGTGTGGTGAAGACTGAATTAGTTGGTGAATATGGAGTACTTAGCACCAGTTTGTTAATGATCGCTGTCATTAGTAGGGCAGGTTCTCTCTGTATTCTATCTGCCTCTAAACACAGAGCTCCAAAATCAGAAGGCTTTTTGCAAATTTGGCACTATACTTGATTTGACAGCAAAATCTGATCTCAACAATAAGAAGGATATTTATTATCTGTCATTTAGGATAACTATATACTTTTTGCTATGGATTTATTACATTGAAACATGAAATTTTTACCTTTGTAAGTAAAAAATGGTTAAATATTGCCAATTGCATATTGTTCAACCAAACACCAATCAATGTGTTTGAGTCTGGTGTACTGCATCAGACCACTGGCTACACTGTATATGCCATACAACTTCGCTAAAACATGCAAGATTTCAGAAATGAGATTAGGGACCTGGGTTAGTGTTGCTGCCATCATTTTGGTTACTTTTAGTCTGTGCCCAGGTCCTGGGATACAGTGGAGCACAGGACAGGTGCTCTGCAATCTCATGGGGCTCCCACGAATGGGGACAGGCAAGCGCAGACAACCAAAGGTTTTTGTGCATGTGTGTGATCCTGCTCAGACTCACCTGTCTGATTTTTTCTTCCATCTAAGTTTTCCCTTTTGTTCACCTTTTCTTCCTGAGCCCCAATTTTCTCTTTTTAAAAATAGGAATAAACCTAGTACCTATTTCATGATTTTTTTTACAGATCAAATTTATTCATTCATTCATCTAACAAAAATTAAATTCCTGTGTATGGGGCCCTAAGAGCAGGATTAGCGATTTCACAGTGAACTAACCATGAATACTTTTATCTTCAGGGTTCTCACAGCATAGTGAATGTAGAATAGAGTAGCTACATAACTCCACAAACAAATGTGAAATGTAAGCAGAAACGAGGGCTATTCAGGAGAGGATTGTGATGGCTGAGAAGTCGGAGAAGGACTTCCTAGAAGAGATGCTATCTAGGTGGAGACCTGAATGATGAAGGTGGGGACAAGCTCCTTCTAACATGTCCAGAGGATCTGAAGTGGGGGGAAGCACGGGTGCAGACAATGAACTAGAAAAGGCAAGAGCCAGTGGTGAGAATGGTAGGTGATAAGGACGACAGATTGGCAGAGGTCAGATTACACTGTGCCATGTAGGCTTGGGGAGGCATTTGGTCATTATCTTAATACCGGGGAGCCATGAGAGGGTTCTGAGCTGGGAGGGTACATGATTTTCCTTGAGTGTTAACACACTCCCCCTGGCTGCTCTCAGTATCCAGTGAGAGTTACTGGTACCGAGATTCTGGGCCAAAGCCTGAGGAGCAGAGTAGGGGGCAGTGGCCAGGTTTGGAAGTAGGATCGCATTTGTGGGGGATATAAAGGGTAGGGGAGGAGAGAGAGGTCTGAGGTGATGTCCCCCCCCCCCCCCCCCGCCTCTGCAGCATCAGATGGTCAGGCTTCTGAGAGACAATTGTAGCCCTACTGATCATTGCTGTTGAAATGATGCTCTGGGTAATGGGAAAATGTTCTTTTGCCCTACTGGATGGAGGACAGCCAGTGGCTCTGTCCTGAATCACTGTTGTACTGAGCCAGAACAGTGCCTGGCTCAATAGTAAGAGCTAAATAAACATATGTTAATGAAGGAAGAATTGAATGGTGGCAAGTTGGGAAGTCCATGAGTCCTCTCTCCTCTGACTCTGTCCCTTCTCCACTTGCCACTCTAGAGAGGAGTTGGGACATTATCTGGAGAGCCTGTCTGAATATTGGTACAGCCAAAGGTTGTATGCACTGGCTGTCATCAGGTTGCTCATCCCCCAAACCTCCTGTCTTACCCTCTTCCCTCTACTTACCCCATAGCAACTCCGGCACCAGCCCCCAGCCCTGCTCCAGCCCTGGTCTCCTCCCAGGCACCTCTGCGGCCAGAGGATGACATTCTGTATCAGTGGCGACAGCGGCGGAAGCTTGAACAAGCTCAAGCAGGTCAGGGTGATGGAACCTGGGTGCTGCCAGGGACCTCTGCCCCCACGACTGCGGTGAGATGGGGGAAGGAGGTACTGGAGGGGGATCCTGAGGATGGTTGGAGGGAGGGAGGCCTGAGTGGAACTGAGGACACCCTATTCTTTCTCTCCCACTCAGGTCCCTGTCCCCATCTGTCTGCATACTTCGCCTGCCCCTGTGGAGACCCTTAGTTCCCTGGGAACACAGCCTAACTGCATCCCACTTTGGGGCAGTATGGCCGGGCCTGCTCCCCAGGAAGCCTATGTCAAGAGGCATCCTATTCCTCCAGGGTTCTCTCCATACATCTGGGCCCCACAGACGGGTTCCTGGGTACCTTTTGGGGGCAGCCCCCACATGCCCTGTGCCTCTACTCCTGGGCCCCTTATCGCCTCCCAGGGCCCGCCAACTCCTGCGCCATGTAGCTCCGCCCAGCTGCAGAGGCAGGACCCCAAACCTCGGAGGGGTAGAGCCTGGCGCCCAGAATCTGCTGGGCGAGTCATGGTGGCTGACCAGGAGCCTAACCCGCAGCTCCGTGGCCCTCTGGGCCAGGTAGTGACCGCTTGGCTCTTCTCAGACAGCCTGGAGGACACGCCCCCTCGCCTCAAGAGCCTGCCCCCACCTCTGGCTGAATCTCAGAAAATCAAGACCGCACAACCCAAAACTAAGGTTATGCCCCCGTGCTCAGAAGTTACCTCCCCTCTATCTGATTCACGGTTTCCTCAGGCAAGCCCACCTGGTCGGTCTAAGGCAGAGTCTCGAGATGCCAAGGCCACACCTCCCGCAGAGGGGTGGGTGCTTTGCAGGGAAGTCAGGAATCCTCAGCCCAAGGCCCCGCCCCCTCCAGCTGAAGAGGCTTCCACCGGAGTTGAAGCCCTGCCCCCTTTATTGGAGGTGGGGTCTCTGGAGGCTGCGGTCACCTCTTCGCCTGCTGCTGACCACGCCCCCCCAGAGGACCTGCTCTCCCAGGCCGCCAGGCTTCTGCAGGCTGCTGAAGGTGAGCTGATGCGTGTGGCTGCTGGGGTCCGGATGGCTGTTGAGCATGCTGTGAGTCCAGCCCCTTGCGCTCGCTTTTTTTCCTCCAGATTCCGACAGCAGCGAGTTCCAGGAGGACCCAGTGCTGCAGGTGCTAAGGGTTCAGAGGGCCAAGCTGCGGCGGCAGAAAAAGTGACTATCTCCACGCTTTACCATATCTAGCTCCTTAATCTTGTAGATTCCCATCAGGTGTCCACCTCTCTTGAACCCCTTTCCCAGAACTATCCAGAGTCCCAGACCCCAATCCTGAGCACATACCTCAGCCTCTACTACCTGCCTTTTTTCCAGGAAAGTGGACGCCCAATTATGCCTCCTACTGGGTTGCACTGAAGACTCGGAGTCTTGGTTCCTCCAACCAGGTCGACCCCCAGGTCCCCAAGGATGCGGCTGAGGAGGAAAGGAGCCCCACTTGAGACCAGAAGACTTTGAATTGTACAAATTTTGTTTTTCCCAATGAAATGCTCTTTTCAGTTACAGGTCTCTGAGAAAAGAGTTCTGAAAAGGCCCAGAGTCATGCTAATTTAGGGAAATGGCTTCTCCCGCCCCTGCCTCCCCCATCCTGCCCACCCCTACCCTAGTTACTGACTGTGGTACAGAATCTCTTCTAGTTTCATCCTCTTTGAGGGCAAGGCAGGGGAGGATTCCAGGCAAAGCTTCAGGCAGGACTGGGACTCAACTTAGAAGTGGGTCCTTCTGTCTCAGATGAGACAGAAGAAACTTCCCCCTTGGTATGAACCTGTCAGAGTGTTGGACAATGGTTAGTCCTCAGCCCACATCCTGGTGGAACCAGCACAGTATTTGGTTCATTGATCCCACCCTCCTTTAAGCATTCCCTTCCCCTGCTTCTAGCATCACTGACATGTCACTTTGGTGTGTCCCAGGGCTCTGGCCTTGACTTCTCTATCTAAACTCATTCCCGTGCGCTGTTGTAGCTTCCTGGCTCTAAATCCTACTTCTGTTCTGATAGTCCTTAAATTTCTATCTTCTAGACCTGGCCACTAAAGCCCAGGCTTCTATATTCTGCTACCTGCTCATCCTCACTCGAAGGTCTAAAGAGATGTCCCAAAATGCACTGGTCTTAAACTGAGCTCCCAATCTTCCCCCTAAACCTGCTCCTCCCAAACTTTCCTCAGCTTTGCCCTTCTTCCTGCTCACTCCAAAAGCTTCATAGTTGTCCTTGATTCCTCTCTTTTCCTCAGACCCATAGTCAGTTGACCAGCAAGCCCTGCCAGGTCTACTTTTAAAATCCATCCAGATTTAATCCCTTCTTCCCTTCCATGGCCCTCACCTTAATCTCAGCTATCATCTGTTTGGACTATTAAAAACCTGTTTGTTTTTTCAGCAAGTTCTTTGAAATATTTCTTATAAAAAATCTAGGTTTCTTCTCCTTGAAACTGGATAGAACTTTGTGATCACCTCCATAAACAGAATGCAGAGGAAGTGATACTGCTTTAAATTTCTAAACTGGATTAGAAAAAATGAAACGATTTCCATGTGGCTCCTCTCACCCTCTCTTTCTTGCTCTCTCGAGCCCTGGACTACCATATAAAAAGTCCAGTTACCATGTTTGGGTAGGGGTTTGTGTTACACAGGTGTGTGCACTTGTCAACATACAGTGTTTTTGAATTTCATTGTATGTAAAGTTTACCTCAAGAGAAATAAATAACTGAACTCTAGTTAAAGATATGCATGCTGAATTATTTAGGGGACAGCATACCAATGTCTAATTTATTTTGAAATACATTAAAATTAGATTAATGGATGAATAGAGTAATAGGTGGTTGTGAATGAAACAAACAGTAAAACGTTAATGATAAAATTTAAGTGGTGGATATATTGTACATTGTTCAACTGTGCTGTAAGAAACTTCATAATAAAACATTGAAGAATATATAATCAGGATTATTTTGACATCTATTTTAAAATGGGAGGATGGAATAGATTTTTGTAAAAAAGTAGTTTCTGTATATCATAGACATGATAAATATTTGTTTTCAGCATTTTTGAACAAACCACACATTTAAATTAAACCAACAAGAAGGAAATAGATGTTTAGATATTTAAAAAAATAAAAAATGTTTATAGTAGAAGAACCTGATCTAGTTGGAGGGTGAGTAAAGCCTAGAAGGATTCCTGAGAAGTTAGATTTAAGCTGTGACAGGTAGAAATTAACTAGTTGACAGAGGGCTATTTTAATTACTATTGCTGGGTTACAAATTACCCCCAAAATTTAGTGGCATAAACCAATCTGGCACCAGGGCTCACATGATGAACTGGAACTATAGACTATAGTAACAACACATGATTTCCATGTGGCTTGGTCTTCCTCAAAACACAACTACTTCAGCATAACCACGTTTCTCACATGCCTCAACACATCTAGAGCTAGTCATTCCTGTAGACAAGGAGGAAGCTGCATTGCCTATTACTACATGACCTTGGAAGTCACATTATCTATTTTTAAATTTTTTTAAATTATTACCCAGGGAGTGAGGATTTCCCCCCATTAATTTTAGAGAGTGAAGGGAGGGTGTAGAGAGGAAGAGAGAGAAACATCCATGTGACAGACACATTGATTGGTTGTCTCTCACACACACAAGGACCTGCAATTCAGGTATGTGCCCTTGACTGGGAATTGAACCTGTGACCTTCTGGTAAGTGGGCTGATGCTCTAACCACTTAGCATTGCTGGCCAGAGTAGAAGTCACATTCTCTATTAGTTGAAGTTGTCACAAATCTGCCCAGATTCAAAGGAGAGGGGATGTACTTTCTACCTTTTCATGAGAGAAGTGTCAAAGGATTTGCAACCACTACAGAGGTTGAGTGGGAAAAAAGGATTATGGCAGGTAGAGGAAACATCACCTGGAAGGTATCTGTGATGGGAGTGAGGTCTGCAAATTTAATAAGTTGAAGTGAGTAACTGTAAATTGACCGCTCCTCCAGTACTCCCCCTATCCCCTTAATTAAAAAAAATTGATTTCAGAGAGGAAGAGAGAGGGAAAGAGAGATAGAAACATCAATAATGAGAACAAATCTTTGATCGACTGCCTCCTGTATGCCCCGTACTGGGAATCACAATCCAGGCGTGTACGTGCCCTGGCCAGGAATTAAACCATTACCACTGAGCTACTCTAGCTGGGCCCTAACTTATCCCCCTAATATTCTATGGGTTTTTAATCTTTATTGTTCAGTTTATTAATTACATTGTTCCCCTTTTTTTCCTCCTATAGCTTCCCTCCGCCCGGTACCCATCCCACCCTCCGCCCTCACCTCACCCCCCCACTGTCCTCTCCCATAGTTGCATGATTTTTGTCCAGTCTCTTGCTGTACCTCCCACACCCCTTTTCTCCCCAAGAGTTGGTAGTCCATTCCCTCTCTATGTCTGGGATTCTGTTACATTCACCAGTTTATCCTGTTCATCAGCTTATTAATTCACTTGATTTTTAGATTCATTTGTTGATAGATGTGTATTTGTTGTTCCTAATTTATACTTTTACCTTTTTCTTCTTCCTCTTCTTAAAGAATATCTTTCAGCATTTCATATAATATTGGTTTGGTGGTGATGAACTCCTTTAGCTTTTTCTTATCTGTGAAGCACTTTATCTGACCTTCAATTCTGAATGAGAGCTTTGCTGGATAGAGTAATCTTAGTTGTAGATTCTTGCTATTCATCACTTTGAATATTTCTTGCCACTCTCATCTGGCCTGCATCGTTTCTGTTGAGAAATCCACTGACAATCGTATGGGTGCTCCCTTATAGGTAACTAACTGTTTTTCTCTTGCTGCTTTTAGTGTTCTCTCTTTATCATTTGCTCTTGGCATTTTAATTATGATGTGTCTTGGTGTGGTCCTCTTTAGGATTCCTATATTTTGGGGTTCTGTGCACTTCTTGGGCTTTTAAGTCAATTTCTTTCACCAGGTGTGGGAAGTTTTCAGTCACTATTTCTTCAAGTAGGTTTTCATTATCTTGCTCTCTCTCTTTTTCTGGCACCCCTATAATCGGATGTTGGCATGCTTGAGGTTGTCCCAGAGGCCCCTTACGCTATTTTCAATTATCTTTTTGCTTCTTGCTTTTCTGGCCGAGTGGATTTTGCTTCTTTGTATTTCAAATCTTTGACTTTGATCTTGCAGTCCTCTGGACTGCTTTTAGGACTTTGTGCAATATTTTTTATTTCAGTCAGTGAATGCTTAATTTCTAGTTGGTCCTTTTTCATATCCTCGTAGGTCTTGTTCATTTCCTTGTAGTTCTTATTAAGTTCATTGGTCTTTTCTAGGAGCCTCTTGAAAAACCTTATTACTGTGGTTTTGAACTCTGTCTAGTCGTCATTTTTCCTCCGTTTCTTTCACACTTGATTTCTTTCCATTTCTCTGCATTGTGGCTGCTTTTCTGAGTTGGTCCATTAGCTTTGTGTGGTAGATGTCCTCTAAGGGACAGTGGCTCAGCCTCCCCAGTTACCTGAGGTGGATACTCTTACTGCAATCCTTTATGGGTTGTACAGTATTGTTGAAGTTAAGCCCAGCTTATTGTTGTTAGCACTAGGAGGATTTGACCTCCAGCCAATTGGCTGTGAAGGTAAGCTGTGTTCAGATTGGATGGGCGGAGTCTCCGGGCAGAGCAGGCAGCGTCAGCTCTGCCCCATGTGGCGCATGGGTCTCTGTGCCGGGTGGTAATGGCTGCAGCACCTCCAAGAGAAAGCCGCCTCTGGTCTCCACCCGTTGCCAGACAACTCTGCCTCTCCCCAATTGAGTCTGCACACCCAAAGTCTCACCCAGGGTTGTAAAACAAAGCAGTCCGGTGGCCTCCCGAATGAGGGAGCAAGTCACAAGTCCTCTCTGTGTGGTCGCATACTTCTGTCCCCAAGTTTGTGCGTAAACTGCTGTTCCAAGTTTACGCGCACTCTCCTCAAACTTGCAGACCTCTTATTGCGCTCGGGTTTTAGCATGCCTTCCCCGGACCTCGGACCTCGCCTGGAACTGGGGAATCAGTGCAGTGGGACGCCTCCACCCTCTGCGTTGGAGAAAGCCGACCGGGTTTGCTGCTGCCCGCCCTTTACCGCTTGCGCTCGCATGGCTCCAAACCTCTCTCCACGCGTATCTTCAAGGCTGCGCTCCACCACTCCTCTGAGTCACAGTGTCCTATCTTTACTTTTATCTGTGGAATTTTCACTCAGCCAGCTCACTGGTGATTCTGGGTGATGTTTGTTTTGTTGTTAAGTTGTAGTTTTGGAATTATTGTGTGAGGCAGCAAAATAGGTGTTTACCTATGCTGCCATCCTCTGTGTTTTTTTTTTTTTATATTTATTTTGTTCACTGTTTTCTCCCACCAGTTTTTTAGTTCCATGTGGGCAGGGTACATTTTCCTGTTTTGTTTACTGATGTGTCTACAAATTAAATAAGTGGTAGGAGTTTTTTTAATGAATGGGTATGTGGGTCAAGGATGAGCCTTCTGAGGTGAAAGCCTTGTTGAAGGCATGACCAATGAGAGTTCTCTTAGAAAGGGTATTGTTAGTGTTTTCTGAATCTGACTTAGTAGCAGGAAAGATTGGGATTGGCTTTTTGGGAGGCATGGTCATGTTCTGGCATTTGGGGCTAAATTTATTCCTAGGAAAAAGGATTCAAGGCCGGAGGCTGACGTGTAATAAGCAGTAGAAAAGGCAAGGAAAATATCCAGAGTGCCTAGAATTATGTTCCATGCAGGGCATTTTGAGTCAGTGGAAAATGTCCATGGGCGAATGTCCTCAGTATTCTGACATTCACGGTGTGGCTTAGAGGATCGAAACTTTGAAAAGCTGCTTGGGAATGGAGAAAAGCCCTGAGCCCCCGGGAGAATCCAGGTATGAGTGTCAGAGGAGTGGTCACTGAGAGTAAGACTAAGGGGAGGGCCATTAGTTAGTGTTAGAAAAAGCAAAGCTTAAAGAACCTGGGGGTGTGTCTCAGGGGGAAAGGCGGCCAATGAAAGAGGTCCTGGGCGTGGCGCTGTCAAACTCCTCGGGGCGGGACCGAAGAGACTCAAGCCCAAGCCAATGAAAAGCCGCCAGGGTGGGGCGCCCTATGCCGAGGGTGGGGCCAGTGAGAAGCGCCCCGCTGTTGCCGCCCCTGTGGGGCTAGCGCCTGAGCGGTTGGAGGCGGAGACTACAGTTGCCCACGCGCGGCTCTCGCCCTCCCCTTTGTGTCGCCATGGCGGCGGCTTCAGCGATGAGGACGACGATGGAGGGGTCTAGCGCGGACAGCGCCTGAGGAGGCCTCGCGACCATGGTGGTGAGGGGCCTACGCGGCCGTCAGACCATCCGCGTGGCAGTCTGTCCATGCACGGCCCAAGCCCGGGGCCTGCGCCTTCCCTCACCCCTCGTCGCGGGTCCTCTGGTCCCCCAGCCTGGCTGGATCCGAGCCCTCACCCCGGCCCCGCCCTCTCAGCGTGCGTCTCCTTCCACCGCCTGGTTGGGGTGTTTGTGGCCGAAGGCTTGGACTTGGGAGGAGGAGGGGCAGGTCCCGGGAAGGATTCGGCTTTTCCCAAGTGGTCCCCTGCAAGCCCTGCGGAAGCCCCCCTTGCTCCTCACCAGTCCCCCATACCCGAGCCATCTTCATTGTCCTCACCCCAACCTCCACCCTTCCGGGCCTAGCCCCCTCCTCCTCCTACCACCAGCCACTTTTTCATTCTGAGCTCCACCCCCACTCAGCTCCATCCTCAGCCTAACCCTTTTCTTCTTTTTGTCATCATTTTCAACTCAGCCAAGGCCCACTCAACCACACCTCCTCCACTCCCATCAGCCTGAACCTTTACCTCATGCTTTCTAGCTGCTCCCCTCCTACTAACTCCACTCCAACCCCAGCACTGATCCTTGGGTCCTCTCCATCTTGTCATCCTCACTCCCCTTCCCACTCCATCTTCCACCATGCTGCTCCTATTCATTCATCCATTCCCTCATTCCCTCACTTAACATATTCACTGAGACCTCTGCAAGCCCTTGCTCTAGACAGAGAGAAAATCAGAACCCATCCTGCTTTGGGGAGTTTCATGGGTTGGAGGGGGACAGATCCGAGGGGGAGACCCAAGAATGAACTTGGGATTCTAGGGATATGAAGGAGGGAGAAGCTAGAACCAGTCTGGGAAATCCCCATCTGGGAACTGGTTAATTCATCAGACTATCTGGTCCCTGCTGGCAACTGGGCTGAAATTGGGCATGGGGACCCAGCGAGGAATCAGGCACAACCCTACCTGTGAAGAGCATCAATACTGTGCCCCCCTCCCTCCCGCTGTGCTGGGCAATGCTGGGGAGCTGGGATGCTTAGCTCCAGGCTGTGATGCTGGGAGGTCACAGTCCAACGTGGGAGATGGATTGACGCCAGATAATGACGTCTCAGAGTGGTTAGGGCTATGATGGGAAAAACCAGGCAGAGTCATCAAGCTAGGATGGAGGAACTTCAGGGGATGGGAGAGTCCTGAAGACATTGACTGATACAGCCTGAGGGTCAGGGAGAACTGAGAGGAGGAAATGTGAAGGGTTGAGATGTGGGAGATGCGGAAGAGTGCACCTAGTAAAAGAATGGGGAAGGGTGTTCCATGCAGAAAGGACACAGCCTCTGCAAAGGCCTAGAAGGAAATGAGAAGATGTGCTTTTGTTGGGCTCTGAGACATTTGAGAGCTCTGAGAATGGAGGCAATGGGAAGCAATAAGGGTGGAGCGGTAAACAGAGACCAGAGAATTATCTTGAAGACAACAGGGAGCCATTGAAGGTCCATGATCTGTGGAGAGACAGAGGCAGATTTGTGTTGTGTAAAAATTATACTAGTGCTTGCTGTGGAGATGCTGGTAGGAGGGGAGAGGTTGGAAGCAGGAAGACTGATAAACTGGGAGCTGTGGTTGTCCAGACAGTGATGAGAGGCATGGAGAGGCACAACTGGAAGATGACTATACTCTGCAGGAGCTACAGGAGGAGTTTAAACCTGAGAGATGGCACCAGCCTTCTTTCTTCCTGCCTCACCCTTGGCCCCTCCTCTTGTAGTCCCCTCACCCCAGACCACGCAGGAAGATGAAGGCCTATCCTCATCTGGTCTTCACCTCCCCCTGACCTGCTCCGGGCAGTGTATGGAGTGATTCAGACCTCTAGGCTCAAGGTGGCAGATAACAATGCTTCTGTTGTCTCTGCTCCCATCTCTGGGGGCCTCTGATTCTGCTTTTTGCTCTACAGGCCCGTAGCACTGACAGCCTGGATGGCCCAGGGGAGGGCTCAGTGCAGCCCCTGCCCCCCACTGGGGGTTCCAATGTGAAGGAGAAGCCTGGGAAGAGGTGAGAGGTGAGGGAGAGGCCCAGATTAGGAGGGTGCCAAGCACAGGAGCCATTAGTGATGTGTCCCCTGTCTTCCAGGCTCTCTGCTCCTCGCGGTCCCTTTCCCCGGCTGGCTGACTGTGCCCATTTCCACTATGAGAATGTTGACTTTGGCCACATTCAGGTATGAGGGTTTTCGCCCACGTGGGAAGATGAGATCCCATCCAACCATGAAGCAATGTTAGCCACCCTACCCCTGAGATCTGTCTCTGGGACTGGCTGTTCTACCCATCCGAGAAGTCAATGGCAGGAGTTGCAGGGTAGGAAGGTAGAGCTGTTCATCATTCATCATTTGTTCCTTTTTTCATTCTGCAACAACTTTTTGTTAGGTGTGTGCTCTGTGCCAGGACCTTGCACTCTGATTGAGGCATCACTAGGCCCTGCCCCATTCCTAGATAGCCAACCTGGAGAGTTAGGACAGGAACAAAAGTGAGACCCTCCCCTGGGCTTTTCTTTCCCTCTACAGCTCCTACTGTCTCCAGAGCGTGATGGCTCTAGCTTCTCTGGGGAGAACGAGCTGGTGTTTGGGGTGCAGGTGACCTGTCAGGTAAGGCCACCCTATCTCTCATCTGGCCTGTCGGACTGGTTGCCATGGTCTTCAGCTCAGTGAAATGGGACCTCTGCTCCTTTTTGTCCCTCACGCTCCCACAGGGCCGTTCTTGGCCAGTCCTTCGCAGTTACGATGACTTTCGTTCTCTGGATACCCACCTCCACCGGTGCATATTTGACCGGAGATTTTCCTGCCTCCCAGAGCTTCCCCTACCCCCAGAGGGTGCCAAGGCTGCCCAGGTAAACTGCTTATTATCCCATCCCTGCCTCAGGCATGATGTGTCCTCATCATCGATGTGTGAACCATAAAAGCAGGAGGGATTGATAAATATTTAATCAGGAGTGTGGACTGACTCCCAACCAATCAGAATGGAGAGATCATAGGACTGCAGCAAAGTTCTGGAGGCCCTCTTTAGCTTTAAGATCATAAAGACTTCCAGGGAGTTCCATGGGATGATCAATACGACCAGACCAATGGAAGCACACAGGAGCTTGACATAGTCTGTTACCAACTACTATGGCAATATTTTAGTACTTAACAGTAGAGTGGCATCCATGCATTGAGGTTGAATTTCTGTCCTGCTTAGAGGCAAGCTAAGGTAGTATAGAAGGGCAATGGGCTCTCTTGGGGGCCTTCTCACAAAAGCCCTCCTTCCACCCCCCAACAATCTGACCACAGATTCTGGTGCCGCTGCTGCTGCAGTACCTGGAGACCCTATCAGGACTGGTGGACAGTAACCTCAACTGTGGGCCTGTACTCACCTGGATGGAGGTGGGCCCGGGCAATGAGGCTTGAGGTTTCGAGTGAGTGAGGGATGTCTGAATAGTGAGAACCAGCTTGAGAGTGTGTGTGGGCACAGAAAGAAAATGAGCCAGATAGCAGGAGTCACTGGCATTTCAGTGTCTGTTTGGTGTATGTTAGAATGAGTGTGCGTGTGCGTGTGCGTGTGTGTGTGTGTGTGTGTGTGTATTAGCAGGTGTTGGGCTGTGGGGAGAATTTCAAGGTATATTGAATGGGTTTGCCTGTAACTCATAGAAGAACGCCTGGCTAAGAGTGATTTAAACCAGTAACTTTTAGATAGCAGATGTGCAGTATCTGCTATGGATGGTGAGGGTGCAGGGATATATCAGGAGGACTTCAGGGTAGAGGAATCCTGAGGCATGTGAGAGGAAGGAAGGGGCCTTGTTTTGGAAGGGGCATGAATTTAGGTGTTTGATCAATAGCTCTGAGTGATTGGGGCTCTTAGATGTGGAACAAGTAGTGGCCTCCACTGGGCCTGGAAGAACCTTCTCTGCCTTAATTATTTACCTTCTCTGCCTTAATTTACCTTCTGGCCTCTCCCTGCCACATTCACCTTCCACCTCAGTTGGACAACCATGGCAGGCGACTGCTCCTCAGTGAGGAGGCCTCCCTCAATATCCCTGCGGTGGCTGCTGCCCATGTGGTGAAACGGTACACAGCTCAGGCACCAGACGAGCTGTCCTTCGAGGTGAGGCTGTGGAGGGCGGGGCAGACTCCATCTGGACTCCCCGCTTCTGGCCACTTCTGGCCCTCCCTCATCTCATCTGCCCACTCCTAGGTGGGAGACATTGTGTCCGTGATCGACATGCCGCCCACAGAGGATCGGAGCTGGTGGCGAGGCAAGCGAGGCTTCCAGGTGAGCCTGGGTTGGGGTAGACTGGTGGAGCCAGGGCACTGAGCTAGCTAGAGTGGCCCAGGCCCTGACCCTGAAACCTCCTCAGGTCGGTTTCTTCCCCAGCGAGTGTGTGGAGCTATTCACAGAGCGGCCCTGTCCAGGACTCAAGGGGGGTAAGTGCCAGCGGCAAAGTGGGGAATCCTTCCTGCATCCTTTGCCTGCTATCCATCCTTTCCACCCATGGTTCACCCCACAGATGCCGATGGTCTCCTGTGTGGTGTTCCGGCTCCCCAGGGTGTCTCCTCTTTGACCTCAGGTAATAGAAATAAGAGGCTATGTCCCTGCCTCCTTCCTGTCAGACTGATAACTGCACTGATCCTGTGTGGCCTGTTTTTACTCTCACAGCTGTGCCCCGACCACGTGGGAAGCTGGCTGGCCTCCTTCATACCTTCATGCGCTCCCGCCCTTCTCAGCAGCGGCTGCGACAACGGGGTATCCTACGGCAGAGGGTGTTTGGCTGCGACCTTGGAGAGCACCTCAGTAACTCAGGCCAGGATGGTGAGGTCCAGGCCCACCTGCCTAGCCCACCCTTCCCACCAGGATTTGACCTGCTCATTCCTGACCCCACTGCTTTCTCCCAGTGCCCCAGGTGCTTCGCTGTTGCTCTGAGTTTATTGAGGCCCATGGGGTAGTGGATGGAATCTATCGACTCTCAGGGGTGTCATCCAATATCCAGAGGCTACGGTGAGAGCCCTCCACCAACCCCTTCCCTCCACAAACACTTTCTGAACATTTCCAGTCTAGGCCCTGTGCCATGTGCTGGTGACAAGAGTTTTTGGGAGTTGGGAGGGCATCTAACAGGGTAGGATCAGGGCTGTGGACAGGGAGGGCTTCTCTGAGGAAGTGACTCCAGCTGAGGCTTGAAAGGTGAGAGCAATATGAGTGTTGGAAGTAGAGAGATAACCATCATTGAGTACTTGCTACATGCCAAACACTAGGCACTGGGGACCAGAGACAAACATGGAAATTAGAGAGTTTACTAGTAGGTGACAAGTGCTATGGAGAAAAAGAGAAGGGGGGTAAGGAGAATCCTATCTAATAAAAGAGTAACATGCAAATTGGCAGTACCTCTGATCCAGCCATGCCCATCAGCCAATCAGGAGCAAATTATGCAAATAGACCCCAACCAAGATGGCTGCTGCCCCTGAGAGCAGGAGGGAGGCTTGGGTTTCCCTGGCAGCGGAGGAAGCCAAGCGTTCCGCCTGCCATTGCTGGCCTAGGCCTCCACTCAATGCTACAAAGTTTCAATTATAGAAGATACATAATCCCAACAGAAATGGCAGCAGCCACGGAGCTGGAGAGAGAAGAGGCCAGGGTTACCAGGGCGATGGAGGAAGCCCAACTTCTGCAACCCTAGCCTAGACCTCCACTCTAGGCTACAAAGTTTCAAACAGAAATGGCTGTCGCCACGGAGTGAGCAGAAGGCTTGGCTCCACTCACAGCTACAAAGTTTCAATTGTAGAACATAAATTAATCCCAGATCGCAGGCCCTCTGCTTGGGTCGCTGGGGGGGAGGGGGGAGGGGTGTGGCTGGCCTGCAAACCACCATAGGCCCCTCGCTCAGGCCGTCCCACACCCCAAGGGAACCCCTACCCTGATCCAGGACAAACCAGCTGGTCCTCACCAGCCTCTAGCCTATGTAATAAAAGAGTTATATGCAGATTGACCATCACTGCAACACACAAGAGGGTTGCCCCCAATGTGGTCAAAGATCCTGCCCCCATGTGGACACAAGATGGCCAGCAGGGGAGGGCAATTGGGAGGTTCTAGGCCTGCAAGGGAGACCATTTGGAGGTGATCAAGTCTTCAGGAGAGGACAGTTAGGGGTGACCAGGCTGGCACAGGAGAGAAGTTGGGGGCAAACAGGCTGGCAGGAGAGCAGTTAGACATAAATTAGGCTGGCAGGGTAGTGGTTAGAGGGTGATCCAGGCTGGCAGACAGAAGCGGTTAGGGGCAATCAGGGAGGCAGGCAGTTGAGCAGTTTGGAGCTAGCAGTCCTGGATTGTGAGAAGGATGTCCGACTGCCCATTTAGGCCCAATCCTACTGGGATCAAGCCTAAATGGGCAGTCAGACATCCCTCGAGGGGTCCCAGATCGGAGAGGGTGCAGGCTGGGCTGAGGGACACCCCCCCCCCCCTCCGCCGCACAAATTTCATGCACTGGGCCTCTAGTCATAATAATAAATCTGGGAGGGATATTGCAGTGTTAAATAGGGTAGGCAGTGAAGGCCTCTTAGAGGGGAGCTCCTTTTGGAGGATGGGAGGGAGGGAGTGAGCCATGTGGATATTCTGGGAAAAGCATTCATGGTGGAAGGGACAGGCAGTCCAAAAGGCAAAGTAGCAGGAGATGATGTCTGAGAAGTAATTAGGGGCAGAGTGTGCAAGGCCTTTTTAAAAATATATACATATTTTTTTTATTGATTTTAGAAAGGAAGGGAGAGGGATAGAGAGAAGCATCCATGATGAGAGAGAATCATTGATTGGCTGCCTCCTGCACGCCTCCCACTGGGGATCATGTCCACAACCCAGGCATGTGCCCTTGACCGGAATCGAACCTGGGACCTTTCAGTCCGCAGGCCAATGCTCTTATCCACTGAGTCAGACCAGTTAAGGCTGTGCAAAGTCTTTTTAACAGTTGATTTTGGCTTTTACACTGGAGGGTTCTGAACTGAGGAGACATGCCAGTCTAAGAGGTGGGAAGGAGTGAGGCACAAGTGTTGAGACTGACAGGAGTACGTGAAGTGAGAGTATAGAGCCCGGAGGTGTGAGAGATGCAGCATGAGTTCATGCACATTGAGCTTTTCCCCTCGGGCAGTGAGATACAACCAGACAATTGTGAGGAGAGGCTACTGAGATTTCAGCCAGTTTTCCAGTGACCTCTTAAAATCAGGAGAATGGCATATGTGCTGGAAGGAGCAGGGCCGTGCTCTGGAATCAGATAGCCCTGGGCAGCTGCAGGAGAGACACCTTCCACCTGAGCTTCAGTGTCTTCCTCTATGAAAGAACGCTTCTGTTTTTGGCAGACAGGATTATTGCAGAGGAAGTAAGTCTCTGTCTTTTGAGGAGCACAGTGCAGGAAGAGGGTTGCATCCATCTGCAGACCAGCTCTGACACGAGTCTTTTTTTTCTCTTCAACCTGGTGGCCTCAGGCATGAGTTTGACAGTGAAAGGATCCCTGAACTGTCTGGCCCCACCTTCCTACAGGACATTCACAGTGTGTCTTCTCTCTGTAAGCTCTACTTCCGAGAGCTGCCCAATCCCCTGCTCACATATCAGCTCTACGGGAAGTTCAGTGTGAGTAAAGGAGATAGTGAGGTTGGAGGGTGCTGGGATGCATCAGGCCCAGTCCCCATCATGCTTGTGCATCTCAGGAGGCCATGTCAGTGCCTGGGGAGGACGAACGCCTGGTGCGTGTCCATGATGTCATCCAACAGCTGCCCCCGCCACACTATAGGTAAACCAGGAGGGGGAGGGAAGGGCTGTGGTGGGCTCACAAGGGAGTTGAGGCTCAACTGTCCCCTTCCACTCCCACCTCAGGACCCTGGAGTACCTGCTGAGGCACTTGGCCCGCATGGCAAGACACAGTGCCAATACCAGCATGCATGCCCGCAACCTGGCCATTGTCTGGGCACCCAACCTGTTACGGTAAGCTTGCAGCTCACCAGCCTGTTACCCACAAATCCCTCCCATGGGGTGAGCCCCAGTCTCCCCCTACTTCTACACCTGCCCTAGGAACTCACCAACTTTTGGTTCTCTTGTTCATTTCATTCAACATGTATTTAGTAAATATCGCCAGCCCCTGTTCTCAGCACTGGGATGGAGTAGTGAGCAAGAGCCTGGGCTCCTGGGCTCATACTCTGATAGGGAGGTGGACAATGAGCTAATAACAAGGAAACACAGAGAAAGGTCTGATAGTAGTGAGTGGCAAGGATAAAGATTACAAAGCAAGGAAGGGCCATGCACAGGGTTATGGCGTTTTGGGATGTGTAGATGGCAGAGAAGGCTTCAGTAAAAGTCTTTGAGGACTGAAAGCCTCAAATTTGATGGTGATCGAGACAGGCAAGCTCTCTGTCCTAAATAAAATACCGTGGTGGGTATAAAAACTATGGGGGAGAAGAAACAAAGATAGACCTGGAATACAGAGAAAGTTTACAATTTTAAATAAGGTAGATGGGGAAGACTCCACTGAGAAGGTAACATTTGAGTCAAGAACTGTAGCAGGTGAGATATCTGGGGAAGAGCAAACCAGGCAGAAGGAACAGTAAGTGCAATGGTCCTGGGGCTGGGTCAAGAGGAACAGTAGGGAGGCTATTGTGGCTGGGACTGAGTGAGTGACTGAATAAGGGGCTAAGGGGTAGGAGATGATGGGGTCAGGTAGGTGATGGGGACCGGGATAGAGGAGGAGTGACTTATAGGTTGTGAGTCATGTGAGGACTTTGCTTTTGCCAGGAGGTGTTCCCAGCTTTCTCCAGCTCTGCATGAGCAGCAGACTGTGGGGATGTGGTGGGACCAGGGGACCAGGGAGGAGGTGGCTGTGATAGCCAGGAGGGAGAGGATGGCGGGTGGGGCAGTAGAGGGGGAGAATAATTTAGATTCTGGACAGATTTTATTGGGGGAGCCCATAAGGTTTTTGGGCAGATTGGATGTAGGTGTGAGGGAAAGAGAAAAGTTAAGGACAATTCCAAGATGTCTTGCCTGAACCACTAAAGGACTGCATTGACTGAGATGGAGAAGGTGGTGAGGGAGCAAGTTGGGGAAAAGTTGAGAACCAAGTTGTAGATGTGATCAATTTGATAAAATCAGAGCTGTTGAATGACAGTCTTTGCTTCTGTTAGCTTCCTACATAACCTAGTCACAACCCTCCCCCTCCCCCAGCTGTAGCTCAAGGCACCTGACCTCTCTCTCCCTCTGCCATTCAGGTCCATGGAGCTGGAGTCAGTGGGGCTGGGTGGGGCAGCAGCCTTCCGTGAGGTGCGGGTGCAGTCAGTGGTGGTGGAATTCCTGCTCACCCATGTGGATGTCCTGTTCAGTGACACCTTCACCTCTGCTGGCCTCGACTCTGCAGGTATGCTCATCCTATCTCTTGAGGTCCTGACTACTGCCTCCTCATTGTTAGAACTGCAGTGGGAGGGCAGGGGGACTCCCAGTCCTGTCCCTACCCACTGAAGCTGTACCTCCTTCCTGGCTCCTTGAGGACCCTGCCCCGGCCTCTCCCTCCCCTCCCCACCCTTCTCATTTCAGCTCCTACGCTCAGGATCCCTACTTCTTGGCCTGGACATCGTTCTTCCTCCACCCCTTGTAGCTCCTGGGGGTGCTTGGGGCCAGAGGTCCACCTGGGAGGATGTGGGAGGTCCCCAGACTTGACCCTGCCCACGCCCTACCCAGACTCCCTACCCTGCCCCGGACCCCAGCCCAATCAGGATTCAGCACATCGGAGGGCCCTCTGGCCCGAGGTAACTGAAGCCAGAGCCACTGCCTTTGCTGGCTGCTGGGAGCTGCCTCATCAGCTGGTTCTGCCTCATTCCTGCTCACCTGCCTGCTGCCCACCCATTCCCACCTGATCCTCTCTGGTTCCCTGCCTTGCCAGCCAGGGTGGGGGTTATGCTTTGGGGCCAGAGCTTGGGCAGTAGCACTTAGCTTTACCTATTGCCTTGAATATTCCCTGAGCTGACAGCTGCCCACTTTCCCAACTCCCCAGGCCGCTGCCTCCTTCCCAGGCCCAAGTCCCTTGTGGGCAGTGGCCCCTCCACTCGCCTGTTGACGCTGGAGGAAGCCCAGGCTCGCACCCAGGGCCGACTGGGGACACTCAATGAATCCACAGCTCCCAAGGCTTCAGACTCTCCTGTGGAAAGGTGAGTAGGATACAGGGGAGAGGAGGGGCTAGCTTTGAGGTCCCAGCTCCTCAGACTGCCTCCTGTGTCTCACCCAAACCCCAGGAGGAAGGGGGAGAGAGGCCAGAAACAGCGGAAGCCAGGCGGTAGCAGCTGGAAGACTTTCTTTGCACTGGGCCGTGGCCCCAGCATTCCCCGGAAGAAGCCTCTTCCCTGGCTGGGGGGGATGCGCGCCCCACCACAGCCTTCAGGTCAGAGATCAGGCAGTCAGCATGGTGTGGGGGAGACACTCTGGAGTGCCTCTGTGACCCTTCTTAGTTTTCTTGCAGGAAGCCGACCTGACACAGTCACACTGAGGTCTGCCAAGAGTGAGGAGTCTCTGTCGTCTCAGGCCAGCGGGGCTGGTGAGCTCAGGGTGGCCTGGCCTGTGGCGGGGTGGAGCCTCCAAATGCTGTACTTCAAATTTGGGGGTTTTGATGGTTTTTCAGTTTTTAATTTGGACTTTGGGTATGATAAATTGGATAAAACATCACCCTTAGTTCATGACACACTGTGATCAATAGTTCATGTAGGGTCCTTTCAAATAGTCTTATTCATTCCTTTTGAAAAAAATGGAAATAATATAATGAACACCCATGTACCCACTGGTCAGAGCTAAAAGAACCCCACTACCTTATCTGCAAGCTCCTCCCCTCTCCTACCTCCTGCCTATCTACCAGAGACTTCCTCCTGATTAGATGGTCATCATCTTCATTGATTTGTTTGTTTGTTTGTTAATCCTCACTGGAAGATATTTTTTTCCATTGATTCTTTTTTTTTTTTTAAGAGTAAGTAGAAGGGAGGAGAGTGGGTGAGAGAGAGGAGATAGAGAAACAGCTATGTGAGAGAGATACATCGATTGGTTGCCTCCTGCACGTGCCCTGACTAGGTAGGGCCAGGGATAGAACCTGCAACCCAGCTACATGCCCTTGACTGGAAATTGAACCCAGAACTCTGGTGAGTGGGCTTAGCTCTAATCACTTAGCAACACTGGCCAGGGTGGGGGCTGTCATCCTTGGTTTTAAGGTCTTATCATGTACAGATATATACATAAACATATTGAGCAGTTCTAGTCATTATAAAATATCAATTAAAGGTATCATAACAAAGGGTGTGTAGTGCTGTATGTGAAACTTGACTTCATTCACCACTGCATTACAGATACCATCGTATTGCCAAGTATAGCTCAGGCTCACTCCTGCCTGCTGATCTTTAGTGTTCCATGTGGATATTTCATTGGGAATTGTTTGTCCATCCCACTCCTGATGGATTTGGGGGCTCTATGGGTGCTCCCTGCCAGGCCCACACTCCTGAGAGAGCTCTACCTAGGGTATACTCATGTTCAACTGAACAAGAAAATGCCCAATTGTTTTCCAAATGTGGTCTCCCCAGTCTGTACTCCCAGCAGCCTTGGTTGGGATCCTGTTGGTCTCATGCTCACAGCCGTGAGGTTGTCAGACTATTCCTTTGTCACTGTGAGTCTTAACAGCTCTCCCTGGATTCACAACCATGTGGCCCTACCCAGGGAAGTGCCTCTGCATGCTATTTTCCCAGCCTCCTGGGTTGTGTGTCCTGTTCTCACTAATGTGTGGGTATGTAAACTTTTGAGCCCTGACCCCTAACTGCCCCTCTTCCCTCCCAGGCCTCCAGAGGCTGAGCAGGCTACGGCGACCCCACTCCAGCAGTGATGCTTTCCCTGTGGGCCCAGCACCCGCGGGCTCCTGTGAGAGCCTGTCCTCCTCCTCCTCTGCGTCCTCCTCCTCCTCTGCGTCCTCTTCCTCCTCAGCAGCTGAGCTCGGAGCACTTTCCGGCTCACCCTCTCACCGAACTTCAGTCTGGCTAGATGATGGTGATGATCTGGACTTCAGCCCACCTCACTGCCTGGAGGGGCTCCGGGGGCTCGACTTTGATCCCCTTACCTTTCGCTGCAGCAGCCCTACCCCAGGGGACCCTGCACCTCCTGCCAGCCCGGCCCCCCCAGCCCCTGCTTCTGCCTTCCCACCCAGGGCAACTCCCCAGACCCTTTTGACCCATGGGCCCAGCAGTCCTGCTTTGCCTACTGCCCTGGACATCTCAGAGCCCCTGGCTGTATCAGTGCCACCTGCTGTTCTGGAGCTGCTGGGGGCTGGGGGAACACCTGCCTCACTCACCCCAACGCCAGCACTCAGCCCCAGCCCAGGCATGTGCCCCCATGCCATCCCCCTGCTGCCACATGGAGCTGAAGCCCAGCTGAGTGACACCTGTCCACAGGAGATCTGCAGCAACCTAGCACTATCTGGTCCCGGGGAAGCCCAACGACAGCATGGTGAGTCCTACTCACCCCATCCAACACCTTCACAGCCTCTGAGGCTGCATCTAAGACCTGGCTGATGCCCCTTCCCATTCCTCTCTGTATAGGGCCTGTCCTGGATTCACCACTGCTGCCCCGACCCCTGTCCCTCCTGCGCCCTGGGGGGGCCCCACCTCCGCCCCCCAAGAACCCAGCACGCCTCATGGCCCTGGCCCTGGCTGAGCAGGCTCAGCAGGTGGCCCAGAGACAGAGCCAACAGGAGCATGGGAGTACCCCATCTGCTCTCCGCTCCCCTTTCTACTGCTCACTGTCCCTGGAGGTGGGCGGTGAGCCCCTCGGGACCTCAGGGAGTGGGCCACCCGCCCCCTCCCTACCCTATCCTGATGCCTGGGCTCCAGGTCCCCCACCCTCCCTGCCACAGCAACAAAGTGTTGGGAACCTGGTGAGGAGCCAGCAGCCCATGGGTATCTCAAGCACAGGACACAGAAGCTCTGCCCAGGTCAGTGCCCAGCTCAAGAAGGGTGGGGGCTTCAGAGAAATGCCACAGACATTGGCCCAGTTCCTATGTTGTGTCTCCTCATAGGTTCTTTCTTCTGTGAGATCCCCTGGCTGCTTCTCCTCAGCTCCCCAGGATTGCCTGCCACCCTTTCTTGGGGTTCCAAAACCAGGCTTGTACCCCCTGACCTCCTCATCCTTCCAGCCCAGTTCCCCAACCCCAGTCTGGAGGAGCCCTTTGGGTCCCCCTACACCACTTGACAGGGGAAAGAACCTGTATTATGAGTTTGAGGCGGGTGAGGGGTCCCCGTACTCTGGCACCACCCAGTCTTGGAGTCCCTTTCGCTCTATGCCACCAGATAGGCTTAATGCCTCATATGGCATGCTTAACCAATCACCACCATTCCATAGGTCCCCTGACTTCCTACTAAGTTACCCACCACCCCCCTCCTGCTTTCCCCATAACCACCTGGGCTATTCAGCCCTTCAGCACCCTGCCCGGTGCCCCACTCGGCCTGAGCCCCTCTATGTTAACCTGGCCATAGGGCCCAGGGGTCCCTCATCCACCTCTTCCAGCTCCTCTTCCCCTCCTGCTCCTCATCCCCATAGCCATTCAGATTCAGGCTCCACAGACCCCCACCTTCCCCAGAAAGAGAGGCCCCCCTGGGATCTCCACACCCCTCACAGGGTGCCTGGGCCCTGGGGTTCTCCTGAGCCTTTCCTGTACTACAGGGCAGCTCCACCAGCCTATGGGAGGCCGAGCAAGCACCACCGAGGATTCTTGTACAGGAATGGGAGCCAAGGAAGGGAGGGGGCTGGTCCTTCACCCCCTTACCCCACTCCCAGCTGGTCCCTTCACTCTGAAGGCCAGACCCGAAGTTACTGCTGAATCAGAGCAGAGACCTTCCTTCCCTTCCCACTGATCTTGGCCCAACCCAATTCCTTGTTTTGTATTTTCTTGAGCTCCTGACTCCTATTCCAGGTTTCTAATTTTCTAACTTGCTTCTGAAATGGATCCCTAACCTGTATGGCTTCCCTACCCTGGACTAAAGGCACCCCCATTCCCCCACCAACCTCAGTCATGGGACTCTCACACAAATCTGAGGGTTAGGCTGACACAGTCCTTCCTCTTCCTTCAGGAGCCCCCAGCATGTCTTGACCTATGAACAGGGGTTGGGAGACAGCTCCTGCCCATCTTCCACATGCCCCACTAAACCATCGGACAAAAATTAATGAATAAAAATGGTGAAAATGTGGCTGCTAGTGTCATGCTGGGATTAGGCTCAGTGAACAGAGGCAGTAAGCTGCTTTATCATTTTTTAAAAATATATATTTTACTGATTTTTTTTTACAGAGAGGAAGGAAGAAGGATAGAGAGTTAGAAACATCGATGAGAGAGAAACATCAATCAGCTGACTCCTACACACCCCCTACTGGGGATATGCCCGCAACCAAAGTACATGCCCTTGACCAGAATCAAACCTGGGACCCTTCAGTTTGCAGGCTGACGCTCTATCCACTGAGCCAAACCAGTCAGGGCTGCTTTATCATTTTTGTTTAAATATGTATATATTGATTTTAGAGAGATAAAAACATTGATGAGAGAGAAACATTATCAGTTGGCTGCCTCCTGCACACACCCTTCTGGGAATCAAACCTGCAACCTGGACATATACCCTGGCTGGGAATGGAACTGGTAATCTCTTGGTTCATGGACCAGCACTCCATGAGCCAAAGTGGCTGGACTGCTTTGTCATTTAATCACTTCAGCAGGTGCTGAGTGGGGAGTTCCTCTGGAGAGACTCTTAGGGACGGTAACTGCAGAGGGGCTGTCGATATCTTAAGAACCTGTGTCAGGAGTGGAGTTCAGGCTGGGCCTTGTCTCCAAGTTAGCATCCTCCTTCCAGCTCTGCTATAATCTCCAGCAGATCCATCCTGGGGAGTAGTGTGGAAGGGACTTCCTCCGATATGAGGAAAGGGCCCCAGGCCCTCTTACCAGGGCCCATTTCTCACTTGTACATGCTGAATAAGGGACCTCCTCTCTGCTCAGGGCTGGCTGCCTGTAGGGGAAAAGGCTGTAGCTGCCACCAGTGGACATGGGTATATGTGTGTGTGTGGGGGGGGGGGCGAGGGGGGGTGGTCAGGGCATGATCTCAGGGTCTTCTGTTTCACCTGCCCTGGTGGCCTCTGCCAGCAGCCTCCAGGTTATGGGAATCCTCTCTGTGGGTCAGCAGGCTCCCAGGGCTGAGGTCCAGCAGGGCAGCTCTGTGCTGCCACAACCCCTGCAGCACTGGTATTTTGTCTGAGAGCTACACCAGAGCCCTGGCTCCCTGGCAGGGAAAGCTGAGTCCTGAAGGCTTGGGTGCAGAGCAGAGCCTTGGGGGAGCAGGGTTGGTCAGGGCTCACAGGTCAGTGAGGGGACAGTTGGGAGTCTCAGGGGTGGTTCCTGCTCAGAGTAGAGACAGCCAAAGAAACTGATGACTACTGGGGGATGGGTCACAAGTTAGGGATTGAATGGTCACACACATCTTTAGGGATATCCATACTGAAGCTGGGCTCCAGGCAGTGGTGCAGGCTGACCCTGGTTGTGTGGCTGTGGCCTAGGCACAGGTCAGAGCTGGGACTGGGGCTGCTGCCAGAGTCCTAGGCTGGGCCCCTCTGTACTCTTCTGTGGCCTGTGACCTCAGGAGTCTCCATGGCCAGCAGAGAGCTGGAACGGGTGGCCTAGGTGCCCCACAGCTAACTTGATTCTCCACATCCCTGGCCTGGCTCCTACCTGGAATGGTGAGGGACCTTGGGATGTCACAGGCCTGAGCATAGTCTTACCTCTGGGAGCCAGTTGAAAGTACAATGTCTCTAGGGGTACAAACCAGTTGGTTGGAATTAGGGGGTACAGCCGAGCTGTGCACAGCCCCTGCCAGCACCCCTCTTAGCTCTCTAAACTGGTGGGGAACCCTGGAATGCAGGGTACAGTGGTCCAATCCACCAGAGAGTTTACTCCAGGAGCCAAATCCTGTTGAAAGGAGGCTGGATGTGGGAACATGAGCCCTGCAAAAGATTCCCTGGCCACTACCCACTCTACCAACCTGACCTATACCTGGGCCATGGCCTCCGACAGCAGGTATGGGATATTCTGCAGGCTGCCCACCACCAGTCAGCAGGCTCTCGGTCCAGCCTGGCCCTAACCAAGGCCTGGTAGGGGGTTAGCCCAGGGGTTCCAAGGCCAGGCTCTACAGTACCTCCTCAAGCTCTTTTTCAGTCCACCTCTCTTACGAGGAAGCATGATTGGAAGATCCAAACTGGTGGGGTACCTCCTGGGCCAGGTGACAGAAGCTATAAAAGTCTGAGGTGGCCACAGGCATATCACCACTCATGAGCTCAGCCCTGGGTAGTGGCAGCCCTGGGTAGTTCGGGAGGTGAGGTAGCCTTGCTGAGGCCTGTGGAGAATGAAGGGCCTCCTAAGCTACTGGACAGTGGGCAGCCAGCACTGGTGTAGTGGGCGCCCATGCTCCAGGCTGCCCACTTTGGCCAGGCCCGGCCTCACCAGCTGTACAGATGTGAACTGAGGCTGCCATGGGCATGCCAGCGGGCCTGCAGAGACAACACGACCTCTGTCCTGTAGTAGCAGTGGCCGGGCAGCAATCCTGGCTTAGTGTGAAACTGCCCCTAGTCTGGTCCCTGCGTGTGCAGAGCCACTTGCAGGGAGCTCAGTCACATGAGCTTGAAGAGAAAGTGCAGCTTCAACAGGCCTGCTGTAGGGCTCAGTGCCATCAGCAGCAGCAGGTTGGGTGGTATAGGGTGCTAGCTGAGCGCAAAGGCCCCAATCTGTATGGGGTGGAGACTGCCCCTGGGAGTCATACAGGCTGTCTAGAGCCAGTCTGCAGTTGGCAGTGCATGCCAACGCACTGCCCTGCACTAGTGCTAATCCGTGGGGATGACAGGGTTGTAATATCTCAAGCTTCTGGGTGAGGGGCACTTAAGGTAAGATAGGGTGAAGGTGCTGGCCCTGATTATCCCACTCCACTTGGGCCACTGCTTACCTGCTGGCTCTGCTTGGCATCAAACTTCTCTGCCCAGTCCCAAGGAGTGCTATTCATGCAGATGCAGGTCACCCCCCACCCGCAGCACATGCCATACCACCAGACATCTGTGTGCACAAGTGTGCTGCAATTGAGGCAGCAGCTGAACAACATGAATGGCTTAGAAAAAGGACCAAACAGAAACAAGAGGTGGCAGAATGGGAGCACTGAGGGACAAGAAGAGTCACTGTGAAGATAGAAGGCTGATATCAGGACTGGAGGGATAGCTGGGGGACACTGGGGTCTTTGAGAGGATGAGAGGATCACTATGAGCATGGGAGGCACCAGGAGAATGGAAATAATCACTGGAGGACAAGAAGGGGTTAATTGAGAGGTCAATGGGGACAAAAGGGGTCACTGAGGATAGAAGGGTCATCAAGAAGTAAGAGTCAGAGAACTAAGATGGCGGCAAAGGTAAAACACCTATCCTGGTGTCATAATCAGCAATTTTAATACTACAACTTAACTAAAGAACAAACACCTTCCAGAATCACCAGAAAGCCCACCGAGTGAAAATTCCACAAATAAAAGTGAAAATAAGTCACTGTGACTCGGAGGAGCGGCGGTGAACAGCATTGAAAGATTCGCGCGGAGAGAGGTTTGGAGCGTGCGCTGTGGAGAGGGCAGGCGGCTGAAAACCGGCCAGTTTTCTCGAACGGGGAGACAGAGGCGTCCCACTGGACTGATTCTCCAGCTCTGGGCGAAGTCCAGAGAACCCACTATCACACGGGGTGAAAACTGGACAGTGGGAGGGCACGCCGAAGCTCGGGAGCTGCCGGGTCTCCCAGCTTGTGGAGAAGGCAGCCTGTGCGCGAACAGCTCGGCTGTGTAACGGTGCAGAGAGCGCACCGCGACTTGTCTCTCATTCAGAAAACCGTCAGACTGCTTTGTTTTATGACCCTGGGTGAGACATTACGCATGCAGACTCATTTTGGGAAAGTCTGAATTCCCCGGCGGCCGGTGGAGCTCGGCAGCGGCTCTCTCTCAGAGGTGCTGGCGGCCATTGCCCCTGGCTTAGAGTCCCCGGGGCTGCATAGGGCAGAGCTAACGCTGTCTGCTTGGCCCGGAGACTCCGCCCACCCAACCTGAGCACAGCTGAGCTTCACAGACAATTGGCCTGGAGGTCAACCCTCCAAGTGCTAACAAGGATTAACTGAGCTTAACTTCAGCAAGACTGTGCAGCCCATATCCACCTCAGGTAACCAGGGAGGCTGAACCACTATCCCTAGTAGGAAGTCTACCACACAAAGCTAATTGACCAACTCAGGGAAGCAGCCACCATGCAGCAACATGGAAAGAAATCAGATGTGAAAGAAATGGAGGGAAAAAAACGACTGGACATGGAATTCAGAACCACGGTTATAGGGTTTTTCAAGAGGCTCCAACAAAAGATCGAGGCCTATAAGGAAATAAGCAAGACCACAAAGGAAATGAATGAGTCCTACAAGAAAATGAACAACACCCTCAAGGATATAAACGAGAGCTGCAAAGAAATGATCAAGACCAATGTGGAAATGAATGAGTCCTACAAGGAAATGAAAGAGACCCTCAAGGATATAAAGGAGACTCTCAAGGATATGAAAAAGGACCAACCAGAAATTAAGCATACACTGACTGAAACAAAAAATATTATACAAAGACCTAAAAGTGCTCTGGAGCACCCCAAGAACCAAGTTAAAGATTTGAAATACAAAGAGGTAAAATCCACTCAGCTGAAAAAGCAAGAAACGAAAAGAATCCAAAAAATTGAAGATAGTGTAAGGGGCCTCTGGGACAACCTCAAGCATACCAACATCCGAATTATAGGGGTGCCAGAAAAAGAGAGAGGCCAAGACAATGAAAACCTATTTGAAGAAATAGTGACTGAAAACTTCCCACACCTGGTGAAAGAAATTGACTTAGGAGTCCAAGAAGCGCACCGAACCCCAATATATAGGAAACCTAAGAGGACCACACCGAGGCACATCATAATTAAAATGCCAAGAGCAAAAGATAAAGAGAGAATATTAAAAGCAGCAAGAGAGAAACAGTTGGTTACCTATAAGGGAGCACCCATACGATTGTCAGCGGATTTCTCAACAGAAATGATGCAGGCCAGACGGGAGTGGCAAGAAATATTCAAAGTGATGAACAGCACGAATCTACAACCAAGATTACTCTATCCAGCAAAGATATCATTCAGAATTGAAGGTCAGATGAAGTGCTTCGCAGATAAGAAAAAGCTGAAGGAGTTCATCACCACCAAACCAACATTATATGAAATGCTGAAAGATATTCTTTAAGAAGAGGAAGAAGAAAAAGGTAAAGATGAAAATTATGAAAAACAAATACACATCTATCAACAAATGAACATAAAAATCAAGTGAATTAATCTGATGAACAGGATAAACTGGTGAATGTAACAGAATCATGGACATAGAGAGGGAATGGACTGACAATTCTTGGGGAGAAAAGGGATGTGGGAAGTGCAGCAAGAGACTGGACAAAAATCTTGCAACAATGGGAGAGGACAGTGGGGAGGGGGAGGTGAGGGTGGAGGGTGGGATAGGTACAGGATGGAGGGGAGCTATAGGAGGATAAAAAGGGGAAACAATGTAATTAATAAACTGAACAATAAAGATTAAAAAAAAAAGAAGTAAGAGTCCTCTGGGAAAGGTCCTGGCTCTGGGGCTCAGACTCAAGGCCCTGGGAGTATGGGGCATCACAACCTGCCCACTCATTGGTTTGAGTTGGCACCAAGGGCCAGCAGGAGCTTCATTGTAGAGCTGTGGCCCAACAGCACTGAGAGGAAGAGCACTGTCTGCCAAGCAGAGTTCTCACCATCTACCTAGACAAGTGAAGTTTAGGACTGCCCCTGCCCCTCACTCTAGGCAACACCTTTGCCAATTCCCTCTCTCTGCCTGGGTTACCCTTGGTTCCAGGTTCCATTCTTATGTCCTGGAACCCCTACCCTTCAGCCTCAGGATCCATCTCAACCAGTACTCACCATTAAGTCCAGAGTGTTGGAACAAGGGATGACATTTACCTGCCATGCAGCCATCTATCCTCCATCACAGAGGTGTCAACATCACACAAAGGTACTCTGGAGCCAGGGAGACAGTGGACTTTGTAGGGACATGAGCCTCATGCACTGGGCAGGGCAAGCAGACTCCACCTAGCTCTAATTCAGTGCATATGCAGTTCCTGCCAATTCTTCAAGGAAAGCAAACTCTATCAGAAAAATCTCTCAAGTTTACTTTGAATACTACGTGTAAGTCAGAATCCAGGTAGCAACCTCCTCAGCACCTCTGCCTCTATGCCCTTGCTAATTCCCTCCCCTATCCTGCTCAGATCACCCCTCTGCACTCATCATGCCTCAACCCTATTTCTATGCACCCATTACCTCCGAGTTCCTCTTTTCAAGGCCCTATCCCATATATCAGGAACAGCACACACAGCATACTTGTTCTTGAACTCCTATGTCCTTGGCAGACAAAGCTAATGAACCATGCACTTGATCAAACCCAGCTTAGTCTCTGCCACAAAATCTCTCCAAATGAGATTCTTCAGGAACCTCTGAACGTCAAACTTACTGCATCTGATTTTTTCTCAGTAGCCCACTATCATTTGCAATAGCATCCTGATTTTCTGCATTTGTCTTGATTGACCCCTGCAGAGGGATATTAAAACACAAAGCATTTTTCTTTTTTTATAGATGCCTTTTAAAAATAGAATTTATTGCTCTAATCAGTTTGGCTCAGTGGATAGAGTAATGGCCTGGGGACTGAAGGGTCCTGGGTTCAATTCCGGTCAAGGGCATGTACCTTAGTTGTGGGCACATCCCCAGTAGGGAGTGTGTAGGAGGCAGCCGATCTATGTTTCTCTCTCATTGATGTTTCCAACTCTCTGTCCCACTCCCTTCCTCTCTGTAAAAAAAATCAATAAAAAATATATTTTTAAAAAATAGAATTTATTGGGGTAACATCCTATCTAATATCCTCCTATTTAATAAAAGAGTAATATGCAAATTAACCATCTGTGACAAAATGGCAGCATCCATAGCCACAAGATGGTGGCGCCCAATCCTATTAGCCCCACCAGAGTCCCCCCAGTCTGCCCAGCGATGGCAGTCCAGGGTGTCCGGCTGGGAGGTGCCCACTCCTCACGCAGCAATCCCCCCCCAGTGGCAGCAGCTGGGAGGCACCAGTGCCCGACGTGATCTCCAGCCAGCAGCCACAGCCTGGGCTGGGGCCGTGCACGCCCCATGGTGCCATCCTCAGCTGGGTTAGGGCAGCAACCTGGGCTGGGGTCTCAGCCTGGCCGGGGTGCGATACCCTTCCAGTAGTGGCAGCCTGTTGTCTCAACCACTGAGTCACTGGCAGATATGGAGGAATCTTAAGTGTTTCTTTTTTTAAATATATATTTTATTGATTTTTTTACAAAGAGGAAAGGAAAGGGATAAAGAGCTAGAAACATCTATGAGAGAGAAACATTGATCAGCTGCCTCCTGCACACTCTCCACTGGGTATGTGCCTGCAACCAAGGTACATGACCTTGATCAGAATTGAACCTGGGACCTTTGAGTCTGCAGGCCAGTGCTTCACCTACTGAGCCAAACCAGTTAAGGCTGTCCAATATGCTAAAGAAAAAACCCTATATAATAAAGAGGGAATATGCAGGGGAGGGCATTTAGGGGTGACTGGGTTGTCAGGGTAAGGCAGTTGGGAATGATCAGGCTGGTAGGGGAGTGGTTAGGGGGTGATCAGGCTGGCAGGCAGAAATAGTTAGGGGCAATCAGGCAGGCAGGCAAGCATTTGGGAGTCAGCAATCCTAGACTGTGAAAGTGTGAAAGGGATGTCCAGGCAGTCGGACATCCCCTGAGGGGTTCCAGATTGGAGAGGGTGCAGATTGGGCTAAGGGACACCCCCGCCCCCCAGCCCCATGCATGAATTTCATGCATCGGGCTAGTTGGTAAATAAAATTATATAGGTTTAAGCCATACAATTCTACAATATATCACCTATATATCATATTGCATGTTTACCACCCTAAGTCAAGTCTCCTTCCATCCCCATTTATTCCCCCTTTACCCTCTTTTACCTCCCCTCTCTTCCCTATGCTCTGGCCATCACCATGCTGTTGTTTGTGTCCACTTTGTTAGTTTATTTTGTTTGTTAAATTCCACATATAAGTGAAATCATATGATACTTGTCTTCCTCTGACTGGCTTATTTCACATAGCATAACATTCTCCAGGTCCATACATGCTGTCACAAAAGGTAAGTTTTCCTTGTTGTTTACAGTTGAGGAGTATTTTATTGTGTACTAAAAATGTACCACAGCTTTTTTATCCACTCATCTATTCATGGACACATGGGCTGTTTCCATATCTTGGTTATTGTAGATGCTGTTATGAACACAGGGGTGCATATATTCTTTTGAATTAGTGTTTTGAAATTCTTAAGATATATTCCCAGAAGTGGAATTGCTTGGATCATAAGGCAGTTCCATTTTTAACTTTTTGAGGCAACTCCATACTGTTTTTCATACTGGCTGCACCAGTCTGCATTCCCACCAAAAGTGCATAAGTGTTTCCTTTTCTCCAAGTCCTTGCCAACACTTGTTGTTTGTTGATTGATTGATGATTGCCATTCTGACAAGTGTGAAGTGATATCTCATTGTGGTTTTAATTTTCATTTATCTGATAATTAGTGACATTGAACATCTTTTTCTATTGGCCATCTGTATATACTCTTTGGAGAAGTGTCTATTTAGATCCCTTGCCCACTTATTAATTAGGTATTTTTGTTTGTTTTGTTTTGGTGTTGAGTTTTATAAGTTCCTTATAAATTTTGGATATTAAGCCCATATCAGATGTATCGGCAAAGATGTTCTCTCATTCAGTGGATTGTCTCTTTATTTTGTTGTGAAAGGGCAGAGCAGGACTGCAAAGACAGCTGCCATTTTGGACTGTGTGACTTGGCAGCCATCATGAAGGCCGCATGATATGTAAACTTACCTGGGGGCTGCCATCTTGAAATCACAAAGACCAACCCCTCCCTTTGAATTAGCTAATCTCAAAAGACTGTGCGCTTGAGCTCCAATCAAGAGCAAAGGATAGGACAGGTCACGTGCGTTAGGGATTATCTGCGTCACTAGCCCCAGCCCTCACCCAACCAATTGGAATCGGCCAACTCAGTGGTTCGCGTCTGGCCCCACCTCCCTATAAAATCACCATGTTGTTGGATATTTCCCCTCCTTTGTGTCCTGCTGCTGTGTCGGTGAGGGCAGAGGGCCAAGCCCGGGCTTGTAATAAAGGCTCTATGCTATTGCATCAGGCTCAGCTCCCTGGTGGTCTCTGGGGATCTTGAAATCTGGGCATAACAGTTGATGGTTTCTTTTTCTGTGCAAAACCTTTTTAGCTTGATGTGCTCACATTTTTTTCTTTTGTTTCCCTTACCTGAGGCAATATCATTTTTTAATATAGATAATTATTATAATGATAATAATTTCATTTCTTGTATAGATACACAAGTTGTTCCAAAAACAGAAGGAAAAAAAAACAGGGCAAGACTCATTTTATGATACTAGTATTACCTTAATTCCAAAACCAGATGAGAGCTTTCTGAACCAGAAAATAAAATTACATTTCAATTCTATTTGTGATCACATATACAAAACCCCTAACTAAAGTAAAAGGGCTAATCCATCAATTTAATCCCAGAAAGCAAGGATAATTCCACAAAAGAAAATATATCAATGTGATAAAATACATTAATGGATTAAATTCAAGAATTTATTGTTTAATTCAGTAAATACAGAAAAGTCAACTGATAAAATTCAATGCCCATTTGTGATTAGGAGGAAAAACACCTCAGAAAACTAAGAATAGATAAGAACTTCCTTAGTTAATAAAAAATTTTAAACCAAAAACCAAAAGCAAGCATGATACTTAATGCATAAACATAGACTTATTCCCTTAATTATCAAGAACAAAGAAAGAATTGTCTGTTGACAACAAGGTAGGTAGTTCTGACCAAATAAATGTATTTATGACAAAATAAATAAATAAATTAGAGTTTAAAGATTGAAGGGCTGATGCCCAGCTGGTGTGGCTCAGTGGTTGAGTGTCAACCTATGAATCAGGAGGTCACCTGCCAGGTTACAGGCTTGATTTCTAGTATGGGCATGCAAAAGGCAGCCAATCAGTGATTCTCTCTCATCACTGATGTCTCTATCTCTCTCCCTTTCTCTTCCTAGGGAGGCGGGGAGGAAAGACTGCTGGGCTGAGAGGATCCATCTACAGATAAGAAAAAGCAACAGAATCAACAGTTATAATTATTAAGCAAGTTCACAAAGTGGCCAGATACACAATCACATTACAAAAATCAATGAAAAACAGAAATTGCAAACCGGGTAATATTAATTTCCTACCATGACTCCAATAATGTCCCATCACACACAGAACAAAATCTATATATTCCTTTTGAGGCCCTTCCTGTCTGTTCCTGCCCCCTCTTCAGCTGCATTCCTCTCCTTGAATACCCTTGCTCCCTGCTGCGATTTACGAATACCCAGTTTGTTTTGACTTCAGGCCCTTTGCAAAGGTTATTCCACCTTTCTGAAATGCATTTCCTCCAGTTTTTTGTATAATTGGCTCTTATACTGTGAGACCCAAGTACCACCCTACCCAAAAGCCCATCCTTTCCAGTGTGTCTTCCTTATCCTCGTCACTCCCTTAAATTCCCATAATAGATTTCATTCACAACGACCCAAAAGATCATGTTTATTCCTAAATCCCCATCACAGACAATAGAGCTGGGTACATAGTAGGTGGTGTCTAGAACAAAACTGTTGACTTGCCAATTTAAGTTGAATCTCCATATTCCCCCTGGATTTTGCTCCCATGAGTGGTTCTAGCAGCCCAACCCTCACCTCTCCTCAGGAGTGGGAAGAGGCCCCAGCCTGGACTGCCAGGAACAGCCAGGTGATGCAGATGGCCCACCAGGTTTTCTGATCCCAGATGGAGCTCAGCTCCATGGGGAAGTGGGAGCTCACTCAGGGAGGACATCTGTGGGCTCTGGACTCAGTCAGCTACTAGGCAGGAATCAACTGGGGGTGGGGGTCTCATGAAGATAGAATAAGGAGATGAATGGAGCTTCAAGGGGTAATAAAGACAAAGCTGGGCCCCTGCCAGCATGGCTCAGTGGTAGAGCATCAACTTATGAACCAGAGGTCATACTTTGTTTGATTCCTAGTGGGGCTCATGCCTGGATTGTGGGCTCGGCCACAGTAGGGTGTATGCAAGAGACAGCCGATCAATGATTCTCTCTCATCATTGATGTTTCCATCACTTTCTCTCCCTTCCTCTCTGAAAAAAAAAAAATTAAAAAAAGTAAGTAAATAAATAAATAAATAAATAAATAAATAAATAGATAGATAGATAGATAGATAGATAGATAGATAGACAGACAGACAGACAGACAGACAGTGCTGGCTGGGAGTCCTTGGGGAGGCAGGGGATGGGGGGCAGTCTGAAGAAGAAGATCAGGAGTTTGATTTGGAGGGAGGCATCTGAATGAAAAAAGGGGTAGGTTCTGGGAGAGCTACATATCTGTAAGATCATAAAGATCAGGGATCTAAGGGAGTCTGAGCGCTGAAGGATATCTAAGGAAATCTGAGAGGGTACAGACCTATAGGGATAGGATCTGGACCTGGGAAAGGAGTCTGGGGGCTTGGCAAGAGGTCTGAAGATTACCTATGGGCTGGAGGAAAAGGGGCCTAAGAGGCGGTGGGGTCTACGGGCTGTGAGAGTAGGTCCAAGGGAAGAGGATGGTGGGTTCTGTGAGCTGGGGAAAGGGTCCTGGCAGTGGCTGGGGCTTGAGGGAGAAGAGAGGGCTCAATGTCTATGGGCTATAAAAGGATCTGAGGGTTAAGAAACAGGCTGAGGTTTAGGAAAGTATCAGTGTGCTGGGGTGGGGTCTACAGGTTAGGGGAAGGACTGATGGAAGAATGGGGTCACTAGCATGTCAAACTCGTAAGCATGTGGCCTACCAGTGGCGATTTTGACAAGCTTAGCAAGGGTCTGCAAAATAGAGACAGGCTATGATAAAGGAGTGGGGCCTTGGGCTGTAGGACGGGTGGGGAGGAAGGGGACAGCCTGAGGAACAGGGTCTGGTGGAAAGCTGAGGACCCAGTAAGCTCTAAAAAGGTTCTGGGGCCCATACCAGGGCCCATGGGGCTTAACACCACCTTTGGGCTTCAATAGTGATCACCATGTGTCTGCCAGGTGATCTGGAGCACTAGCTCTGGCAATTTGGGTGGGAATCCTAAGCGCAGGTATACCAGTGGGTTCCTGCCACATTTGTGTTTGCACAATAGGTTTTCTCCAGTAAGAGGCACTCTCCCTCTAGTGCTCTGAGGTGACCAGAGAGAACAGATACTGATGCCTGCCTGGAGCTGTCAGCTGCACCCTACAGCTCCCTTCCTTCCCCTCCCCACCCCAGCCCAGGACTTCAGGACTTGTTTGAGCAGCTGGCCTGCCTATCCCTGTGCTTGGTGGTCTTTGTTGCATACATCTCACCCACTACCAGGAGCTGTTTCATCTCTCTGTTCTGCCTCTTTTCCCCAGACTTGGGCCCCCACAATGTCCTAGACATCTCCTCTTGGCACTTTCATACCAACTAGGTCCTACACTGGCCTCAGTATCTCCCCAGAACTGCATTTCCCTCCTGATCTCTATCTCAGAATTGGCCCCACTGTCCCCACTTCAAGCCAGATGCCTAGGCTCCTTCCGTCCAGCCTATTAATCCCACATCTCACTCAGTCTCCTGATATACCTCTCTCCCCTCCCCCACAGCCTGGCCCTGGGGGATTTCCTACTCTGGATTCCCCAGGGCTCCCAACCCCTCTCCCTACTCTGGTTTACCCACCACAAGGCAGCCAGGGGGATCTTCTTAAAGCCAAACCTGACTCTCCCTCCCCAGCTTGAAATGCTCCTGACTCCCCAGTGCCCTTGGGACCAGGTCCACGCTCTGTAGCCTGGCATCTAAAACTGCATCATCTGGCCCTGCCCATCCTCCATCCTTGTCTCCACATACCCAGTCTGTTTCACAATTCTGTTTATGCACATGTGCTTGCCTTTGAATGCTCTTCTCCATGTTGACTTGGTTATTCTTATGAATACTTTGGGAAGGTTTCTTGATCTCTGGCCTGATATTTGCATGGGCTTTCCCCATCACAGCCTGACCATTCAGGATTATCACTGTCTGAAGATGGGTCTGTATACCTATACCTCTACTGGACTAAGAACCCTGTGAGGCTGGGCCTGGGGTTGTCTTTGGCACTGTTGTGTTCCCAGCGTTGTTCACCTGGAGTCTAGCTCAGAAGAGGCCTCAGAAAATGTTACTAAATGAGAGTAGTTTGCCTCTCCCCTTTGTCTCTCCCTGCAGGTGTGGCTCTAGCCCAGACTTTCGACTTCAGTGCCTCAGTGTCTCCTCTTCATCTGGGCATCCACTGGAGTGAAGAAAGTTCCTGCCTCAGTCACCTACTGGCTGAAGAGAGCCTGACCCCAGGCCCATCTTAGGATGGACTGCTTCAGGGTCGGGGGAGGTTTCATTAGTCTTTGATCAATGCTCTAGGGTTATCTAAAGATCTCTCTTGAACTGTAGAGCACCCTCTTGGGCATGCTGGGGTCAAGATTATCTCCTCTCCAAGGAGGCAACTCCAGTGCAGGGCAGCAGCCTGGGCAGTGGCTCAGAACCTTTATTGACCACATAACCCCTGGGGGAACTAAGAAGATACCCTCAGGCCCCGCCCCAGCAGCCTCCGCCAAAGTTCTTGACTGAGCAGCTCCCATTCCCTGCGGGCACCCCGCAGCACACTCTGGTTCTCCTGGGCCCTCCGGATCAGGTAGGGGATCACCTCCTCCAGGGAGCCGTAGGGGATGGACTTATACACTGCATAGCCAGCCTGCCCTGCAGGGAGAGTATAAGCAGGATGTGGGCTCATGTTTGGAGAGAGGCTCCCCTAGGCCCCATCTGAAACAGAGATTTCCAGTTCTGAGTATATGGCAGACTAAATGAGTTAGACAACATTTCCTACTGGGAAACTTAACAATTCTGGAGTTAACATTAAAAAAAATCTTAAAGTTATTAAAATGTTGCCAAGAGAATAAGGAATTTACTAATCCAAGAATTAAGAGAAAGTGAGAACCAGAGAAGGAAAGGATGCACAGGAAACATTTTTTTTCCTCAAGGCAAAATTGAGCTGCTACTTGATGATGTCACAGAGCCCAAGGGATACAGAAAAGGCGGCCAAAGTCTGACCAGTGTAAAGAACTCCCCCACATTCAGCTGGAACACAAAAATGTACACCCTCAGAGTAAGAGTTCCTTCCACTACCAAACCATAGGTAGAGCAGGGAAGAAAACAGAGAAATCCACCTCTGAGAGATTGTAGCCTTGGGTAAGTCCCTTTACACATATGCAGCCTAAATTGCATACCTGGGATATCTCAAGAAACCTGAAGCTATGAATTTAGGCTACAATGGCAGAGGAAAACATAATTCTTCTGGTCTCAGTCTCTGGGGAGCAAAGTGGTAAAGGTAACAAAGCACATATAAGAAACAAGACAGCACGATCAAGAACCAGCTAAACAACAAATAGCAGGCACAGAGACAGAGGCCTGCAAGGCCTTAGACATTGGAGTAACAGATCTCTCTGGGAGGGTATGGAGATGGGGTCATTGAAGGCTCTAAGGAGGAGGATGTCTAGGCATTGGTTGGAAATGTGAGAGGAGACCTGGCAGGGAAGGAGTGAGGCCTGGGGCTGGCTGAGGCGTGGTGGTGACGGGGAATGGGACATTTACATACCCAATGCCAGGGAGACGTGGTCACACATCCCCAGAAGTTGTCCAAAACAGACAGGCCCATCCGGAGGAATGCCTAGCTCCCACATGCTACAGAAAAGGCCATATCACTAATCCAGACAGTGGCTGAATCTGAGCTGAAAGTTAGCCATTAGGTACCCACAGTGCTATTCCAGTTATTTAAATATTAAAATACTTCTAAATTTAATGATAAATAACTAGTGTTCTGAAGTCCCTGAAAGTTCCTTAGTGAGTTTTCTGACACCCTCAGACCTCCCCATGCCCCAGCAAATAAGAGATGATGCCTTGTTCAGCTGGGGCTTACAAGACCTACTGGCATAGCAGGGGTTAAATGTTTCTAATACCCTCCCCAGAATTTCTCTGATCCTACTGTCCCCACACTGCTCCTCCCCTTGGCTCTCCTTCCTCACCAATAGCACAGGGGCCATAGCAGCCTCTACCTGTCCTTGGCATTTGAGCGAGGGAGAGGAAGGGAAAGGCCCATCTCATACCTTTTGGTTGCCTGGTGAATAGATTCCTCATTGTGGGAAGCCACTATGAGGTGGCACATGGGGCCACGGTGGGACACATGAGTCAGCATCAGCTCCAGACAGCGTCTGTAACTGAAGAGAGTTGCTCTATTCAGCTACGGTACCTGATGAGCAAGGGTCAGGCCTCAGGGACTGGGCATTTCTCTTCTTGGGACATGGGATGCCTAAGAGCAAGGACTCTGGAGCCACAAAATACCCCACTTTCACCCAGACTGGCTGCAAGGAACATTTCTTCCCAGAGCATTTTTCCTCTCTTGTAACAATGTGAGTTCACCTAATAGTGATGCTGTGAGGATGGAATGAGATGACGTGTACAAAAAGCGTTTGTCATAATGCCAGTCTCACAACAAAGGGCCACATCACATGCAGAAGGTGATGTTTCCTTAAGGTCATTCACTGCAGTACTGTCTATAGAACAAGATTAGCACCAACTCAAATGTCTGTAAGTAGGGGACTGGCTAGATGAATGACGGCACAGAGGATGGCCATATAGCTATAGAAAGAACAGGGACATCTGGGATCAGAAGTGTAAAAAAGACTGGAAAATGCTTTCTGAGCTGCCGTAGGCCAGATGCCACCTTGCGGCCTTCATGGGCCGTTTTCCATTGCCTTCCAAATCTGTTCATCTTCTCTGCCCCTCTGGAGGCTGACTTTTGTGTTCTGTGTCACCCATGGAGTCATGGGCAGGTGTTTTGTCCCTTAGCCCCCTCCCTGCTCTATCCTAACTGTCCTTTGTTGGCCACATCTCCTCCAGTGTGGCTCTCCTTCCCCACCTATAGCACAGGGGCCATAACAGCTTCCCACTTTTATAGGTTCCTAGGTGCTTCAAAATTCTCTGTGGGTTCTTCCAACCTTGCCCGCACTCCATTAATTTAGTTACTTCACTAAGTCTCCTTGCCTGACACACATATATTCATTCATCTCACTCTCATATCAACTCTGTGAGGCAGATGTTCTGATTATCCCCATTTTACAGAAGGAGAGATGGAAGGTTAAAGAGGTTAAGTCTCTTGTCCCCAGGTCACACAGCTAGAAATGGCCAAGTGAGTGCTCTAGAGGACCCAGTGGCTCAGCCTCCCCAATCAGTATGGAACCCAGGCTGTCTGATGCTCCAAGGCTTGGGCTCATTATTACTGGACTATTTTGCCTTTAAAAAAATTTTTTAAATTTTATTGTATTACATATGTCCTCTTTACTCCCCTATTAACCCCTTCTAGCCTGCCCTAACCCCACCCCAGCTCTTCACTACCCAATTGTCTGTGCCTAGGGTTTATGCATACATGATCTTTGCCTTATCTCCTTCCATCCACCCACCCTTCCCACCTTCCCTCTGAGATTCCTCAGTCTATTCCATGCTTCTAAGTTTCTGGATCTATTTTGTTTATCAGTTTATTTTGCTCATTAGATTCCACATATGAATGATACTTATCTTTCTCTGACTGTCTTATTTCACTTAGCATAATACTCTCCAGGTCCCTCCGTGCTGTCTCAAAGGGTAAGAGAGCCTTCTTTTTTTTACACCTGAATAATATTCCATGGTGTAAATGTACCACAGCTTTTTTATCCAATAATCTACTGATGGGCACTTAGCTATTATAAATTGGTGCTATAAACATAGGGGTGCATACATTCTTTCTGACTGGTGTTTTGGGTTTCTTGGGATGTATTCCTAGAAGTGGGATCACTGAATCAAATGGCAGTTCCATATTTAATTTTTAAAAAATATTGTTATTGATTTCAGAGAGGAAGGGAGAGGGAGAGATAAAAACATCAATGACGAGAAAGAATCATTGATCGGCTGCCTCCTGCATGCCCCCTACTTGGATTGAGTCCACAACCCAGGCATGTGCCCTTGACTGGAGTAGAACACAGGACCCTTTGATTCACAGGCTGAAGCTCTATCCACTGAGCCAAACTGGCTAGGGCCCATATTTAATTTATTAAGATTTTTTTTATTGATTTCAGAGAGGAAGGGAGAGGGAGAGAGATACAGAAACATCAGTGATGACAGAGAATAATTGATAAGCTGCCTCCTGCACATCCCACACTGGAATCAAGCCCACAGTCCGGGCATGTGTCCTGATCAGGAATCAAACCATGACCTCTTTGTTCATAGGTCGACGTTCAACCACTGAACCATGCTGCCAGGACATATTTAATTGTATGAGGAAACTTCATACTGTTTTCCATAATGGCTGCACCAGTCTACATTTCCACCAGCAGTGTAGTAGGGTTCCCTATTCTTCACATCCTCACCAGCACTTGTCACTTGTTGATGGTAGCCATTCTGACAGGTGTGAGGTGATATCTCATTGTCATTTTAAATAAATATTTTTTTATTGACTTGAGCATTTTTTTCATATGTCTCTTGGCCATCTGCGTGTCTGCTTTGGAGAAGTAACTATTTAGGTCCTTTGCATATATATATATATATATGTTTTACTAGAGGCCTGGTTCACGAAGTTTGTGCACTGTAGGAGTGGGGAGTGTCCCTCAGCCTGGCCTGCACCCTTTCGCAGTCCAGGAGGCCTCAGAGGATGTCCAACAGTTAGACATCCTTAGCACTGCCTGCGGAGGTGGGGAAGACTTGCCACCGCTGCTGCGCTTACCAGCTGTGAGTCCTGGCTGAGTGGTACTCCCCCTGTGGGAGTGCACTGACCACCAGGAGGCAGCTCCTGTGTTAAGCATCTGCCCCCTGGTGGTCAGTGCATGTCATAGTGACTGGTTGTTCTGCCTTTTGGTTGATTTGCATATTAGCCTTTTATTATATAGGATTGATTTCAGAGAGGAAGGGAAAGCGAGAATGATAGCTTTGCTGGATAGAGTAATTTTGGTTGTAGGTTCTTGCAGTTCATCACTTTGATTATTTCTTGCCACTCCCATCTGGTCTCCATCGTTTCTGTTGAGAAATCAGCTGACAATCATAATAGGTGCTCATTTGTAGGTAACTAACTGTTTTTCTCTTGCTGTTTTTAATATTCTTTCTTTGTCTTTTGCTCTTGGAATTTTAATTATGATGTCTTGGTGTGGTCCTCTTTGGATTGCTTTTATTTTGGGTTCTGTGTGCTTCCTGGATTTTTAAGTCTATTTCTTTCACTTGATTTTTATGTTCATTTGTTGATAGATGTGTATTTGTTGTTCATAATTTATATTTTTACCTTTTTCTTCTTCCTCTTCTTAAGGAATATCTCTCAGCATTTCATATAATTCTGGTTTGGTGGTGATGAACTCCTTTAGCTTTTTCTTATCTGCGAAGCACTTTATCTGATCCTCAATTCTGAATGATAGCTTTGCTGGATAGAGTAATCTTGGTTGTAGATTCTTGCTATTCATTATTCTGAATATTTCTTGCCACTCGCGTCTGGCCTGCATCGTTTCTGTTGAGAAATCCGCTGATAATCATATGGGTGCTCCCCTGTAGGTAACCAACTGTTTTTCTCTTGCTGCTTTTAATATTCTCTCTTTATCTTTTGCTCTTGGCATTTTAATTATGATATGTCTTGGTGTGGTCCTCTTTAGATTCCTATATTTTGGGGTTCTGTGTACTTCTTGGGCTTTTAAGTCAGTTTCTTTCACCAGGTGTGGGAAGTTTTCAGTCACTATTTCTTCAAGTAGGTTTTCATTAACTTGCTCTCTCTCTTTTTCTGGTACCCCAATAATTCGGATGTTGGCATGCTTGAGGTTGTCCCAGAGGCCCCTTACGCTATCTTCAATTATCTGAATTCTTTTTGTTTCTTGCTTTTCCAGCTGAGTGGATTTTGCTTCTTTGTATTTCAAATCTTTGACTTGGTTCTTGCGGCCCTCTGGACTGCTTTTAGGACTTTGTGTAATATTTTTTATTTCAGTCTGTGTATGTTTGATTTCTAGTTGGTCCTTTTTTTCATCCATGAGGGTCTGGTTTGTATCCTCAGAGGTCTTGTTCATTTCCTTGATGGTCTTATTCATTTCCTTGAGGTTCTCATTCATTTCCTTGTAATTCTCATTCATTTCCTGGTTGGTCTTGTTTATTTCCCGGTAATTCTCATTAAGTTGATCGGCCTTTTGTAGGAGCCTCTTGAAAAGCCTTATAACCGTGGTTTTGAACTCTATGTCTTGTCCTCTTTTCTCCTCCATTTCTTTCACACCTGATTTCTTTCCATGTCTCTGCATGGTGGCTGCTTTGTGTGGTAGATATCCTCAAAGGGACAGTGGCTCAGTCTCCCCGGTTACCTGAGGTGGGTACTCTTACTGCAATCCTTTATGGGTTGTATTCAGTGTTTTTTGCTTCTTTGTATTTCAAATCTTTGACTTGATTATTTTGGTCTTCTAGTCTGCTGTTAGGTCTCTGTATAATATTTTTTATTTCAGTCAGTGTATGCTTAATTTCTAGTTGGTCCTTTTTCATATCCATGAGGGTCTTGTTAAATTTATTGATATTTTCTAGGAAATTATTGAAAAACCTTATAACCGGGGTTTTGAACTATATCCAGTTGTTTGTTTTCCTCCATTTCTTTCCATTGTGATCTCTTTCCTTGTCTGTGCAGTTTTGCTGCTTCCCTGAGTTGGTTGAGTAACTTGGTGTGGTAGGTGTCCTCTAGGGGACAGTGGATAAGTCTCCTCAGTTACCTGAGGTGGATACTCTTGGTACAGCCCTTTATGGGAAGCACTGTCTTATAGTTAAGCCTAGATTGTTGTTGGTATCACTGGGAGGGGTTGACTTCCAGGCGAACTGGCTGTGAGGATCAGCTGTGTCTATGCTGGGAGAACTTCTGTGCTCAGCTTGGATGGGTCAGAGTCTCAGGCCTGAGCAGACAGCCTTGGTTTCCCATCAGCCCTGCCCAAGTGGCACCTGGGTCTCTATGTTCCGTGGCAATGGCTGTATGCACCTCTGAGAGAAAGCTGCCCTTGAATTTTGCCCGCTGCCAGACAGTCCAGTTTCTCCCCAAATAAGTCTGGATACCCAAAGTCTACTGGGAACTGGAGTACAGTGCAGTCGTAGTTTTTGTTTTCCTCCCGAATGAGAAAGCCAGCCATGCACTCAGCTACACACCCTCTCTGCTAGCTCGCGTGCCTCTGCAGCTCCCAAGTCTCTGTGCTTCCTCCTGACAATCTAGTTTCACCCCATATTGAGTCTGGGTTCCCCAAGCCTCACCCAGAACTGGAGTTCAGCACAGTGGGGAGGCTTTGTCTCCCTCCCTGTTCGAGAAGACTAGCCTTGTATTCAGCTGCCTGCCCTTTCTGCTTGCGCGTGTCTCCATACCTCTGTCTCCATGTCTCCTCACCTCTGCCCTCCACACCTTCTCTGAGTCTCAGTGTCCTTTTATTTTTCCTTCTAATTGTAGAATTTCCACTCAGTCAGCTTTCCAGTGGTCCTGATGTCCATTTTATCTTTTAGTTGTGGTTTTGAAATTGTTATGTGAGGCAGCAGTATAGGTGTTTACCTGTGTCACCATCTTGGTTTCTCTTCCATAAAAAAGATCCTGAAAGTGTTCCTTCCTCTTGGATTTTTTGGAATAGTTTGAGGAGGATAGGTTTTAGTTCTTCTTTGAATATTTGATAAAACTCCCCTGTGAAGCCTTCCCGACCACAGCTTTTGTTTGCTAGAATTTTTTTTTATTACTAATTCTATTTTATCCATTGTTGTTGGTCTGTTCAGGTTTTCTGATTCCTCCTGATTCTGTTTTGGGAGGTTGTATTTTTTTTAGGAATTTTTCCATTTCATCCACATTGTCCAACTTGTTGTTTTATAGTTGTTCATATTATTTTCTCGTTTTTCTTTGGTGTCAGTTGTTACTTCTCTGCTTTTGTTTCTGATTTTATTTATTTAGGTCCTCTCTCTTCATTTCTTGATGAATCTGGCTAATGGTTCATCAGTTTTGTTTATCTTTTCAAAGAACCAGCTCTTGATTTCATTTATCTTTTGTATTGTTTTTTTGAGTCTATGTCATTTATTTCTGTCCTAATCTTTGTTTTTATTGTTCAGTTTATTAATTACATTGTTCCCCCTTTTTTATCTCCCTATAGCTCCCCTCCACCCTGTACCCATCCCACTCTCTGCCCTCACTTCCTTCCCCACCTGTCCTCTCCCATTGTTGCAAGATTTTTGTCCAGTCTCTTGCTGCACTTCCCATATCCCTTTTCTCCCCCAAGAATTGTCAGTCCATTCCCTCTCTATGTCCATGATTCTGTTATATTCACCAGTTTATCCTGTTCATCAGATTATTAATTCCCTTGATTTTTAGATTCATTTGCTGCTTTTAATATTCTCTCTTTATCTTTTGCTCTTGGCATTTTAATTATGTTTCCGTCTGAAAGGCTGCGCTCCCGCCGCTCCTGAGTCTCAGCGTCCCACCTTTACTCTTATTAGTGGAGTTTTCATTCAGCCAGCTTTCTGGCGATTCTGGGTGCTGTCTGTTCTGCTGTTATGTTGTAGTTCTTAAATCTTTGCACGGGGCAGAACAATAGGTGTTTACCTATGCCGCCATCTTGGTGTTTTCCCCCCTCTTCCTGTCTATATCAGATAAATTTCTTATCAGCATTTCATTTATATCTTCTTCTGGAGAATCTTGTTCTTTCATTTGGGGCTGTTTTTGTCTCTCCATTTTGACTGCCCATTTGGGTTTTTGTCTGTGTATAGGTAAATCTGCTAAGACTCCCAATCTCTAGTGTAAGACAATCTCAAACACTGTTTGTGACTGTCCCTCAGTACTGTTTGGAGCTGTCAGCAATCCCCAGCTTGTAGCTCCCTCTGCTGGGGCTGAGTGCCTTTGGAAAGGATCAAGATGTGCAGCAGGGTCTGCTTTTCCTAACCCCCTTTGCTCAGAAGAAGATCATACAAGACTCAAAGGCTCTAGAAATCCTCCTCTGCCTGCAGTCAGATTGTTATCAGCCTTTATTGCCATCAGGCTATTGACCTTAGGGTGAAGCGAGAGTTCTTCCAACAAGGTGTGTTGACTGCCTTTCCCCCAGGCAAAAATCACCTGCATAGCAAGGTCCACTGGAGAAAGATGTCCTCCACAGCACGATATAATGACTCAACATATGACTCAACATAGGAAACTGAGTTAGCTGCCCTCTGTGCTTCAACCCTAGAGCCCTCAACCCTGGACTTTCCTCACACAGCTCTAGTCCACTCTGCCTTCCCTTGCTGGAGCTCAAGGTGAGTGACTGCAAAATAAAATTTGTGTATTAGTCCTTTAAAATGGTGCCTCCATTTCCAACCATCTCTGACTGGCAGACAGCAACCCTGCTGCTTTTCATAGACAGGTGTTATGTGGCACCTTTTTTAGTTCTGATGCTCTGGGCTGGGGAGCCCAGCTTGAAGTTTAGATCCCAGAGTTCTCAGTGGGAACCCCCACAGCTGAGATAGCCCTCTGGGACTTCAGCTGCTGTCTGTGGGAGCCCAGCCACCCATTTTGCGCCTCCGCACTTCCTACCAGTCTCTATGCAGTCTTCACTTTCCATCCTTGGTTATCAGGGTCCTCTCCAGCTAGTCTTCAGTTGATTTTTCAGGATGGTTTTTCTGTATTTTAGTTGTATTTCCAGTTTGGTCCTGGGGGAGCATCAGTGTAGCTTCCACTTACTCTGTCACCATTTTAAATCTAGATGATTTTGCCTTTAACATATGCAGTTGAGTCGAAAAGCCAGGAGCAATATGTAAATATGTGATGCCGTTTGCAATACAAAAACATTTGTGCTTGCCTCTATATGTATAAAGGAATTTAGGAAACACATGTAAGAAACTAACTAAAGGGGTTACCTGTGGGGGCTAGGGAGACTCCATGATTAGAAGTGGATTTGTGTCAAAACCAGATATGTCAGTGTATTCATTTTTATATCATTTTTACTTTTGAATCATGTGAATTTATAAATTATTCAAAATCTATATTAAAACATGAATGGTACCAAGCTAAAGAAGATGTGCAGAAATTGAAACAGGTGCTGGTATGAATGTAAAATGCTGCAGGACTGTAGAACACCATCTAGCAGTTTCTCAAAAGTTTAAACATGGAGTTACCATGTGATCCTGCAATCCACTCCCAGATAACTGAACTTTTGCGAGACTTGAAAATGTATGTTTACATAAAAATGTGTATGTGAATGTTCACAGCAGCACTATTCTCAACAGCCAAAAGATGGAAATAATTAAAATACCCATCAACTGATAAATGGATAAATGAAATGTAGTCCATTCATACAATGGAATATGACTTAATCATAAAAAGGAATAAAGCACAGATATGTACTACAACATGGTTGAACCCTGAAAACATGCTGAGTGAAATAAGCCAGATACAAAAGGTCACATATTGCATGATACTATTTATATGAAATGTTCAGAAGAGGCAAATCCATAGAGACTTTAAAAAGACTAGTGGTTGCCAGGGGTTAAGGGGAAGAGGGAATGGGGAGTAACTGCTAATGAATGGAAATGGCATTTCTTTTTGATGTAATAAAAATGTTCTGTAATTAGATAGTGACAATGGTGGCACAACCATGTGAATATACTAAAGTCTACTGAATTAATTGTACACTTTTGAATGGTGAGTTTTATGGTAAGTGAATTGTATGTACGTGCCTAGAAACACTCACTGGCCCTCGGTTCCAAGGATGGATTGTCCCCTTGCCCTGAAATCTTGCATAATTCCCTGCAGTTGTACAAACCTCTCCTTGATTCATTGTGAACTGAAGTCAGACTTTGAAAGCTTCTTGAGAACAGGATCTAGGGTCACCTTGATTGCTACTGAAACCAGGACCTGATTTAAATCAGGTGGTCAGCAAGTATGAGTTGAAGAAATAAAGTCCTCCTACCCAGCCATGGGTTGGGGAGGTTCAGTGAGCTCACCCACATCTTGCCCCAATACAGGTTGATATGTGATGGGTAAGAATGTGGGTTCTACAGCCAGTCTGCCTGGGCTCAAGTCTTGGCCCAACCACTTCTCAGTGCCTCTGTTTCATCCTCTGTGAAATGGGGATGATAATAATAATACTTACTGCTTGGAGTTGTTTGTTTATTCACTCAGCAGATCTGTACTGAGTGAGCACCACCATGTATTAGACACAGTTTTAAGCACTGAAGGTTCAGAAGTGAACAAATCAGAAAACCCAGCCCTCCCGGACCCACACACTAGTGGGGGAGACAGACAATGAGCAATTTAGTATGAAACTGTATAGAACCTTAACTACTTACTGGTAAGTGATAGAAAAGTAAATCCAGAAGAAAGTGGGTGAGGAGAAGCTAGTTTTTGATAGCTATGACAGGGAAGGTCCCCCAAGAAGGTACCAATACAAAAAGACCTAAGGAGGTGAGGAATTGTGCCATGCAGCTGTCTGGAGGGAGAGCATTCTAGGCAGTGGGATAGGAAGTTCAAAGGTCCTGGGGATCATCAAGTAGAACTGGAGGGAGGGGAAGGGTGGTAAGAAAAGTTATGAGGGGTGACAGTGACCAGATCATGTGGGGACTTGTGGGGTTCTATAAGGATTTGGGGATTATTGAGGGTGCATTGGGATCCAAGGGAGGTCAAAGGTGGGAAATGATGGTATCCTAGACCAGGAAGAGGGAGGAATGTGTAGACACATACAGGATAACTCAGCATCATGGGTAGTGAGCGCTAAAGGTTAGATGTTATTATTTATCTCAGTGGCTGGCCTGGTCCATTCCTACCTCTGACTGGTAGCCTCATAGTCAGGCTGAGTAGGATCTTTGGTTCCTTGAAGCTGGGCTGCATCTCTCTCCTTGTCCAGATATGCCCCTCGTACCAACTTCACCCCGAAGGCCAGCCCAGCCTTGTCTGCAGCCTCAGCATCCCGCCTCAGTCGCTCATAAGTATCCTGGCAGAGTAGAAGGGCAGCTTCAGATCAGGATGCTGGAACCCAGGCCCAAATTTCCCTGGAACCCATCACACACCTTCAGATAGGCCTGATAAGTGTTCCACACCCAGGGCCCACTCTCCCTGGATTTGTTCCAACGCAAGGCCAGGGCAGCCACCAGCAGAGAGAGAGCAGGATTCAATGAGGAGTACTCAGCATCCACCAGAAGCCTCACATGTTGGGCCCGGGCGTGCTGAGGGTAGACAAGACTATGGTTAGAGCCCCAGAGGTGCCCAGCTGGTGCAGCAGAGCCAGGCTACAGCAGAAGGCATTACCTGTACTACCCGTTGCAAGCGGCTCAGAGAGGCTCGGAGATGCTGGTTTTGCTCAGTACTGAGGCAGGAGACCTGGAGATCCTGGAAAGGGCAGCAGAGAAGGCGAGAGCAGCTCAGGCCTTTCTTCCAAGGCATAAATCTCCAACCCCACTATCCTCCCCCACCAGGAAGGGACATATGTTTAGAATTTTTAGAAATCTGAAAAGTTGCTATATCACATATATACAATTTATTTAAGTGTAATTGAATGGTTAGGAACCCAGAATCTGAGTTTGAATTCTGGTTTTGAATCTACCTTTGCTGCTTGGCCTTGAGCAAGTCATATAACTTCTCTGGGCCTCAATTTTCCCCTCTATAAAATGGAGACAATAATAGTAGCTTCCTCATTAAGTTATGTGCATAAAAATGGGTTACTAGATGAAATGTGCCTGGACATAACAAGAAGAGGACAGTGCCAGCACATAATAAGCACTCAATACATGACATTATAATAATAACTAGAGGCCTGGTGCATGAAATTTGTGCACGGAGAGGGTGTTTCTTAGCCCAGCCTACACCCTCTTCAATCTGAGACCCCTCGAGGGATGTCTGACTGCCTGTTTAGGCCCGATCCCAGGATCGGGCCTAAAGGGTCAGTTGGACATCCTTCTCACAATCCAGGACTACTGGCTCCCAACGGCTCACCTTCCTGATTGCCCCTAACTGCTTCTGCCTGCCAGCCTGGTTGATGTCTAACTGCTCCCCTGGCAACCTGTTTGCCCTCAACTTCCCTCCTCTGCTGCCCTAGTCACCTCTAACTACCCTCCCCTGCAGGCTTGATTGATCCCAACTGTCCTCCCTTGCAGGCCTGGTCCCTCCCAACTGCCCTCTCTGTAGACCTGGTCACCCTTAACTGCCCTTCCCTGCAGGCCTGATTCCCCCCAAGTGCTCTCCCCTGCAGGCCTGGGTCTCCCCCAACTGCCCTTCCCTGCAGGCCCGGTCACCCCCAATTTCCCTCCTTTGCTGGCCTGGTCACCCCTAATTGCCTTCTCCTGCAGGCTTGATCACCCCCAACTGCCCTCCCTTGCAGGCCTGTTCCCTCCCAACTATCCTCCCCTGCTGGCCATCTAGTGGTGGCCATCTTGTGTTCACATGGGGGCAGGATATTTGACCACATGGGGGCAGCCATCTTGTGTGTTGGAGTGATGATCAATCTGCATATTACTCTTTTATTAGATAGGATAGGTGATGCATTTACTATCTTGTTTATTTACTTTTCACAATGTTCCTAGTAGATAGAAGTTATTTCAAGCTCCATTTTTCAGTGAGGAAACAAGCTCAGAGAGAGAAGTGACTTGGAATTGACCTGAGGCCATGGTTGGCAAGCTGCGGCTCGTGAGCCACATGCGACTCTTTGGCCCCTTGAGTGAGGCTCTTCCACAAAATATCACAGCCTGGGTGAGTCTATTTTGAAGAAGTGGCATTAGGAGATGTTTAGTTAAAAAACTTGGCTCTCAAAAGAAATTTCAATCATTGTACTGTTGATATTTGGCTCTGTTGACTAATGAGTTTGCTGACCACTGACCTAAGGAGATGCTTAAAACAGTGGCTAGCTCACAATACATGTCAGTGTTTCCTCCTATTTGTCTCTTAGGACCTCAATTTCCTCATGAAATGCCAAGGCCTCACTGCAGCCCACTAGGCTCTGCTGCTCTGGCCCCTCCCACTCTCCGCTTCACTCTCTGCCCTCCAACCACACTGGCCTCCCTGCTATTGAATATACCAGGTATCTTCCCACTACAGTTGCTTTACTCTGGCTGTTTCTTCTGCCTGAAACACTCTTCCTGATGAGGTCCACTTAGCTCTCCCGCAGATCTTTGTTCCAATATCCCCTTCCCAATGACCTTCCCCTGGTGTGAGTTTACAGCTCCCTACCTGGGGCAGCTCTTTCCCTTTTCTCAGCCTTATTTGCCCCTGCTTACTTATACTTCACTGGTTACATATTGGTATTGGTTTTCATTATTGTTTCTTATTCCCTGACTAGCAAGTGATGCCTTGAGGGCAGAGAGTTTGTCTTGGTTATGGCTCCTCCACCCCTAGCACAGCACTTGGAACATGGTGAATGGCCAATAAACATTTAGGGAATGGACATATTTGTAATGTGGAAATCATAACTGCCTCTAACTCAGTCTTGTGACAGGGTTTCAAAAGGAAGTGTCAGCCCCTTGCAGTATTGTTTAGGGTAGTGGAGACTTGGAGGTCACCAGGGTATCCATCCCAGGAGAGAGAAATCACACAGCTAGAAACAGCACTTGTAAGCAATAGATAAATGTTCGCAAAGACACTTGGATGTACCTTGAAGTCCAAGTGCTTAGTGGGAAAAAGTATAAAACAGAATGAAATAGATAACATGACACTATTTGTGCACATCTTAAAGAACACAAGGGAGGAGGAGAAAAGATGGCGGCGGAACAGAAGGATGTGTAATCATTTGTGTACCAGGGTAGACAGAGGGAGCAGCTGAGGGTTGAGCGGGGAGTGTTTGTTGGTGAGTGGGGGGATAGCTGGGCTTTGGGAGAGGGAGGGGGACTGCTTAGATTAGCCTCTCTTAACGGAGCGGCTCCGTGCGGCTGGGTTCTCTCGTGAAGCCACCAGCTCAAAGGCAAACTGCGCCATCTTAAAGGGGAAAAGCCTGAAGATTTTACAGATGCGGTACCCACTGGGCGGCTGAGACCCGCCCCCCCCCCCCCCCAACATCGGTTCCTAGTTGGCGCAGAAACGGATTCCGAGGAACACTGTGCTCTGCCACTGAAAGGTCAGATCTCTCCTGGGGTTGGGGAGCTGGTAACACAGGGAGATTTGCGCCTGGGGGGGAAAAAAGAGGAAAAGTCCGTGGCTGTTGGAGCCGGCAAATGTGGAAGAGGGCCCTCGGAGCTGGTGGCAGGCGGGATACATAGAGGGCAGCCCTTTTGGACCTGATGGAGAAGGCCAGCCTGGCAGTTTTGGGAGGGAGCGGGCTGCCAAACCCAAGGGGGAAAGGGGTTTCGCGCAAACGTATGAGCAGGACTTGAGTTTGCACGCCTGCGTTTGTCCTCTCCAAGTCCGAATTCCTCAGTGCTGAACCAGAAACGGGGAATCCCCTGGTGGGGGATAACCTGGGCGACCACAGGGGTGAGCTGTTTTGCTGAGGCTGGGGATCAGAACAGGTGCTCACCATTAGAGAGGCACCTCTGGGGTAGCCTATTTCCACAAATCAGTAGTGAATACCATAGACATAGCGAGATTTTTAGATCAGGCTAGAGAGGACCAATAGACCCGGAGGTCAATTCAGAAACACTGCCACCTAGGGGCTGAATCAAATTGACTCTTGTGTAACACAAATTAAGGAATCAATTTTATTTCTACTACTATTTAAACTTTTTAAAGCGCCATTTTATTTCATCTTTATTCTACTGAGAGATTAGTGTTATACAGTCTTTTTTCTTCTACCCTTTAGTATCTTTTTACTCTACTTCAACTTCACCCTTATGCCAGCACTCTCTTGCTAACCTTTCCCTAGTTAGTGTCTTGTTCCCCATATACTTTTTCTGGTTTAGATTTTCCTTATTCTCTCTTTTTACCCCCTCTTAAAATTTTACCCCACTTTTATATCCAATCTCCAACCACCTGCTCCCAAGTCAATACACATCTAACACTTCTCCGACTTCACTATCCTAAACTGTTTTTCTCTCGGTCCTGCTGATGTTGTTTATATTTTATGCATGTTTGTGAGATTGGTTTGGTTATTCTTTTCTTTTAATTTGTTTTGTGGGGGAGGGTTTAGCATTGTTTTGTGTTTTGGTGATGTTTACATTGCTTTTTGATATATTTAAGCTTCAGTGTTCCCTAACCTTCCTTGATAGTTATTGTATGTAGTTTGTATCAATCTCCAGGTACTCATTGCCGGCTTTTGCTGGGATTAGTGGTGGTCCTTTGGGAGTTTCCAACCCATATTTATAGTTTACTCCCTTTTCCTTTCTTTTTACTCCTTCCCCTTCTCCCAATTTTATTTTGTCGTTTCTCTTTCTTTCTTTCTTTCTTTCTTTCTTTCTTCCTTTCTTTCTTCTTCTTCTTCTTCTTCTTCTTCTTTCTTTCTTTCTTTCTTTCTTTCTTTCTTTCTTTCTTTCTTTTGTGTGTATGAGTGTGTCTTCTCTTACTCTCTTTTTTCCCCCACCTATCACCTAATTTACCTTTCTCTGGCAATCACCTTTAATTTGGAGTTACCAATACTGTGAATACATTCTTCTTTAGTGCCTGGTGTGCTGCACCTGGTTGTGTTGTAGTTTGAGCCTTTAAATCAACACAGGAGAGTAAGAACTACATAAGACACACAGAGAAGAGAGACCATGGGGAGACAAAGAAATAGCCCAGCAATGAAAGAAAAACAAGCCTCACCAGAAAAAGAGGTAAACGAAATGGAAGCAAGCAACCTGTCAGAGAGAGAGAGAGTTCAGAGAAATGGTCATAGGGTAGCTGAAGAGAACAGAAGCCAATATGAGTAAGAACCATAAGGAAGTGAAGAGGAATCAAGAGGAATTGAAGAAGAGCCATGAAGAAATGAAAAAGAACTATGAAGAAATGAAGAACTATAAAGAAATGAAGAAGACCCAAGAAGAAATGAAAAGTAACATTTCTGAGGTAAATAACTCCATAGAAAGTATCAGGAGTAGACTAGATGAAGCAGGGGACCGCATCAGTGAGCTGGAAGACAAGGTAGGAAAAAATACCCAAGTAGAGCAGCTTCTAGAAAAAAAAATTAAAAAGCAGGAGGAGAGCCTAAGGAAACTTTGGGACAACATGAAACAAAACAACATCCGCATAATAGGGCTTCCAGAGGGACAGGAAACTGAGCAAGGAATAGAAAACCTGTTGGAAGAAATAATGACAGAAAACTTCCCTGATATAGGAAAGAAAAAACCCACACAAATCCAAGAAGCTCACAGAGTTCCAAGCAAATTAAACCCCAAAAGACCTACACCAAGGCACATTATAATTAAATTGGCAAACATCAACGACAAAGTGAGAATCTTAAAAGCTGCCAGAGAGAGACGGAAAGTCACCTACAAAGGAAACCCCATCAGATTAGCAAGTGATTTCTCAACAGAAACTTATCAGGCCAGAAGGGATTGGAATGAAATATACAAAGTCAAGCAAAGAAAGGGTCTGAATCCTAGAATACTGTACCCTGCAAGGCTATCAATCAAAAGTGAAGGTCAGATCAGGAGCTTCACAGACAAAAAAGGTCTAAGGGAATACATTACCACCAAACCAGCAATGCAAGAAATGCTAAAGGGTCTGCTGTAAAAAGCAACAGGAAGCAAAGAAAGAACACAGGGGCAAAGAATAAAAATGGCTACAAATAACTACCTATCAATAATAACTTTAAATGTAAACGGTGTAAATGCTCCAATCAAAAGACATAGGGCAATAGACTGGATAAGAAAACACGACCCATATATCTGCTGTCTACAAGAAACCCACCTCCAAAAAAAAAAAAACGCACACAGACTGAGGGTGAAAGGATGGAAAATGGTTCTTCAGGCGAATGGAAATGGAAAAATAGCTGGGGTAGCAACACTTGTAACCAACAAAATAGATATCAAAGTGAAGGACATAACAAGAGATAAAGAAGACCACTACATAATACTAAAGGGAGCAATCCAACAAAAAGAAATAACACTGGTAAACATATACGCACCCAATACAGGAGCACCCAAATACATACAAAAACTCCTAGAGGATATCAAGGGAGAGATAGACAGTAATACAATCATAGTAGGAGACTTTAATACCCCACTATCACCATTGGACAAATCCTCTAAACAAAAAATCAGTAAAGAAACATCAATCCTCAATGACTCACTAGACCAGATGGAATTAATTGACATCTTCAGATAATTTCACCCCAAAGCCACAGAATATACATTCTTTTCAAGTGCCCATGGATCATTCTCAAAGATAGACCATGTGTTGGGTCATATGCAAAGTCTCTCCAAATTCAAGAAGATAGAAATCATATCAAGCATATTCTCAGATCACAGTGGCATAAAGCTGGAAATCAACTGCAACAAAAACAATCCAAAGAAATCAAACACATGGAGACTAAACAGCATGCTATTAAACAATGACTGGGTTACTAGAGAGATCAAGGAAGAGATAGAAAACATCATAGAAACAAATGACAACGATAGCACAACAATCCAAAATCTATGGGACACAGTGAGAGCAGTTCTGAGAGGGAAGTTCATAGCTCTACAATCCTACTGCAAAAAACTAAAAACAGCGACAATAAATTATCTAACCAAACAACTCAAAGAGTTAGAAAGAGAGCAACAAGAAAAGACCAATGTAAGCAGAAGGAAGGAAATAGTAAAGATCAGAGCAGAAATAAATGACATAGAGACCAAAGAAACAATACAGAAGATCAACAAAACCAAGAGCTGGTTGTTTGAAAGGATAAACAAGATTGATGAACCTCTAGCCAGACTCACCAAGAAGCAAAGAGAGAGGACCCTAATAAATAAAATCAGAAATGAAAGAGGTGAAATAACAACAGACCCCATCGAAATACAAAGGATTGTTAAAAAATACTATGAACAACTCTACTCCAACAAACTGGACAACCTGGAGGAAATGGATATATTCCCAGAAAAATATAACTTCCCAAAACGCAATCAGGAGGAATCTAAACAACTCAATAGACCAATAACTGTGGAAGAAATTGAAGCAGTCATCATAAAGCTTCCAGCAAAAAAAAGCCCAGGGCCAGACGGCTTCACAGGGGAGTTTTACCAAACATTCAAGGAAGAACTAAAACCTATCCTCCTCAGACTATTCCAGAAAATTCAAGAAGATGGAATACTTCCAAACTCCTACTATGAAGCTAAAATCACCCTAATACCAAAAACGAGATAAAGATGACACAATGAAAGAGAATTACAGGCCAATATCCCTCATGAATATAGATGCCAAAATCCTCAATAAAATTCTAGCAAGTCGGACCCAGCAGTACATCAGAAAGATCATACACCATGACCAAGCAGGATTTATTCCAGGAATGCCAGGATGGTACAATATCCGCAAATCAATAAATGTGATACATCACATAAACAAATTGAGAGATAAAAATCACATAGTCATATCAATTGATGCAGAAAAAGCATTTAACAAAATCCAACACCCTTTCTTGATAAAAACTCTCAACAAGGTAGGAATAGAAGGATCATACCTCAACATAATAAAAGCCATATATGATAAACCCACAGCAAACATCATACTCAATGGGCAAAAACTACAACCATTTCCCCTAAGAGCAGGAACAAGACAGGGTTGCCCACTCTCACCACTCCTGTTTGACATAGTACTGGAAGTATTAGCCATTGCAATTAGACAAGAAGAAGAAATAAAAGGCATCCAAATTGGGAAAGAAGAAGTAAAGCTATCCTTATTTGCAGATGACATGATATTGTACATAAAAATCTGAAAGACTCCATAGAAAAGCTAATAGACTTAATAAATGAGTTCAGCAATGTAGCAGGCTACAAAATTAATGCCAAGAAATCTATGGCATTTCTATACACTAATAGTAAACGTACAGAAAGAGAGACTGAAAAAGCAATCCCATTTACCATCACACCAAAAAAATTAAGATACCTAGGAATAAACTTAACTAAGGAGGTAAAAGACCTATTCGCGGAAAACAACAGGACACTAAAAAAAGAGATATATGAAGATGTAAACAGATGGAAGAACATACCATGTTCATGGATTGGGAGAATCAACATAATTAAAATGTCCATACTGCCCAAAGCAATTTATAAATTTAATGCACTCCCCATTAAAGTACCACTGGCATATTTCAAAGACCTAGAAAGAACTCTCCAAAAATTCATCTGGAATAAAAAAAGGCCCCGAATAGCCACAGCAATCCTGAGAAAGAAGCACAAATTCGGTGGGATTTCAATACCAGATTTCAAGCTGTATTACAAAGCTACTGTTCTCAAAACAGCCTGGTACTGGCATGAGAACAAACGTATAGACCAATGGAAGAGAATACAGAATCCAGGAATCAACCCAAACCACTATGCTCAATTAATAATTAACAAAGGAGGCATGAACATAAAATGGAGTCAAGACAGTCTCTTCAATAAATGGTGATGGGAAAATTGGACAGATACATGCAAAAAAAAAAATGAAACTAGACCACCAACTTACACCATACACAAAAATAAACTCAAAATGGATACAGGACTTAAACGTGAGACGGGAAACCATAAAAACATTAGAGGAATCTATAGGAAAAAAATCTCAGACATATGCCAGAAGAACTTCTTCGATGATACTGCTCCTAGGGCAATGGAAGCTAAAGACAGAATAAACAAATGGGACTATATCAAAATAAAAAGCTTTTGCACAGCTAAAGAAACCATCAACAAAGCAACAAGAAAACCCACTGTATGGGAGAACATATTTGCAAATGTTATTAGTGATAAAGGTTTAATCTCAAGCATCTACAGGCAACTCACACAACTCAATAAAAGGAGGACAAATGATCCAATAGAAAAATGGGCAACAGACCTAAATAAAATCTTCTCTAAAGAAGACAAAAGGAAGGCCCAGAGACATATGAAAACTTGCTCAAAGTCACTAATTATCCGAGAGATGCAAATCAAAACAACTATGCGGTACCATCTCATACCTGTCAGAATGGCTTACATCAACAAATCAACAAATGACAAGTGCTGGCGAGGATGTGGAGAAAAAGGAACTGTCCTGCACTGCTGGTGGGATTGTAGACTAGTGCAGCCACTGTGGAGAACAGTATGGAGTTTCCTCAAAAAACTGAAAATGGAGCTCCCATTCGACCCAGTGATCCCACTTCTAGGAATATACCCCAAGAAACTAGAAATGCAAATTAGAAAGGATATATGTACCCCTATGTTCATAGCAGCACAATTTACCATAGCTAAGATTTGGAAACAGCCTAAGTGCCCATCAGCAGATGAGGGGATTAAAAAACTATGGTACATTTACACAATGGAATACTACGCAGCGGTAAAAAGAAGGAGCTCCTACCATTTGTAACAACATGGATGGATTTGGAGAGCATTATGCTAAGTGAAATTAGCCAGGCAGAGAAAGACAAATATCACATGATCTCACTCATTTGAGGAATATAATGAATGACATAGACTGATGAACAAGAATGGATCCAGAGACGGAGAAAAGTCCATTAGAATGTCAAACCTCAGGGTAAGTGACAGGTGGTGGGAGTAAGGGGGAAAGTCAATATATTTGAACTCTTGAACTAAGGTAAGGAATTTGTGTTTTTACATCCCTGACAAAGTTTATATAAAGTTATAAAAAAAACTGGCAGCTAGTTTCAGATTGAATTAACATGGCCTAGAGCTTGTCATCTTCTATGGACACCAGTCCCCCCTTAAGGCTAGGCCACCCTTAACCTCCTGTGAGAGCATAATACCCTTACATGATATTATTTTACAATGTCATTATAATTTTTGATATTTGACAACAGGATATTATACAATTATCCCAAATAAACTTACAAACTAATTCTTTGAATGTTGGGTAGCAATTTAAAAAAGGATAGGAAAGGAATTAATCCCTTTCAGAAGGAATTAAGGCACTGCGAAGTCATCTGAGCATTCTATATTGGCCCCTCTTGCCCTTTTGCCAAGAGGGACCCTCTTCTTACTATCCAAATACACACAGCTGATGCCTGAGCTTTCAGTTCAAGCTGTGGCTGAAGCCTCTGGGCAGCTGGCACCATGGATCTGTCTCTCGACCAATGGTGTGAGCTGGGCCCTATCTGGAGAAGAAACCTGGCTCACCCGAGATATGTGATTCAGATATGTCAGCAGGCGAGGGGACCCCAAGGCAGGTTCTGGACGTGGAGGCCATGGGCATAGACTACAAAGGAGACAGAACTGAACCTCACATCACCTTCTTTGGCCCCGGAGGATGACTGATTAGCCAGAGACGGGTAAGATTCCTCAGAGAAGGAACAACCTAAGACAGGCACAGTCGCAGAGGGGCCAACAGGAGAGAACTAAAAGATCAACAGAGGTGGGACACAGACCCTCATCCACAAACCTTACAGGGGCTTGAATTCTCACCCCTCCTGAGGGAGGTCTCCTATCCCCACGGCTGCTTCGCCTCCCATGCACAACTCAGACCGGGACCCAGGTGGCAGACAGAGACTCGGCCAGCAATAGCTGCTCTATATCTAAATGCAGTCTATTACCAGGAATGCTCAGAACCTACTAAAAATGCAAATATTCCTTTCCACTAGCATTTACAGAGTAAACTAAGATTTCTGCTTAAGTATTAAAATTGACAATAAAATAGTAATCAAGTTTTCAGATTAATTTAAATTGCCCAAGTGAAATAAGTGAATACTCAAGAAAATTTAAGTGTACTAGATAAAAAGCTTTTCCTAAAACATTAACTAAAATATCTATTAGTAGTTCATCTCACTGTAAAATTGCCTAACATCCAAAGAACCTAAAGCAGTCATATTTGTGTGCAAAGATTAAAATTTAAAATTACCAAGACTGCAAGTTAAAATTTCCAAAAGCCCCCATTAATCAAAAAGGGGGGGGGGCAGTGGGGTAATATCATGTAAGGAAAAATATCCTGTAAATAAAATACATCTAGAAAATTCTTACTCCAGAAAAGTAAATTCCATTTGTAAAACCAACTGCAGGACACCCATGAAAAAACACACATGGTATCAAAATAAGCCAAAAGAAATTCATTTTAGGCAAAAATAAAAAGAATCCCAAGTCTATTTTGCAGAGAGGATCCCTTTGTTAACTTTTGGTAGAGAATGTGTGTGTGTATTTTCAGAGAACAATTCCAAGACCATGTGGGTTCCTGCGACTGTGAGGAATGGACGGATCTGTTCCAGTCACGAGGATGGTCCAGAGATGGGGGACACTGACAACACCTTGCCATGCTAGCAGTTGGCAGCTGTGCATGGCTGCAGGCAGCCCAGGACCAAACCAGAGAGGATGGATCTTGCATTGCTACGATGTGTCCACCATCTGGATACCATTGCTGACATGTACACATAAGGAACTATTTGACACTGAAACTCAGACTCAGAACAGTTGGACATTGAAACTGAGACTGAAACATTTTTTGTTCTTATACATTTATTTCTAGTATGCAGATGCAAGATATTTTTGAAGAAAAGAAACAGGGGAGAACAATTGATATAGAGGCAGGGAAGCATTGAACAGACTGTCAAGCTACAGGGGGAAGACTGGGGAGGGTGGGGGTGGATGCTGTTGGAGATCAACCGAAGGACTTGTATGCATGCATATGAGCATAACCAATGAATGAAAGACACTGGGGCGGGGAGGGGGGTGGGTGGAGACATGTGATGAGGGGTAGGGGAGGCTGGGGGGAGGATAATGGGGAGGGGGAAAGGAAGACATGTACTACTATTAAATATAAGTTATACTGCAAAAAAATGAATAAAAAATTAAATGGTAAAAAAAAAGAACACAAGAGAACTTTCTGCAATGATGGAAATGTCACATAACTTTATAGGGATTTGAATTGCTCAGGTTTGTCTATTTGTAAAAGTCCATCAAAGGGTACCTTTACAATTTGTGTATTTCATTGTATGGAAACTAGAGGCCCGGTGCATGAAATTGGTCTGTACCCTCTCTCAGTCTGGGAGCCCTTGAGGGATGGAGTGGGCCTAAAGCGTGAGCAGGACATCTTTTTAAAAAATATTTTAATCTTAATTTTTCAGTTTATTAATTAAATTTCTCCCATCACCTGTTTCCCCCCTATAGTTCCCCACCACCTGGTACCCATCCCACCCTCTGCCCTCACCCCCCCACTGTCCTCTCCCATAGGTGCATGATTTTTGTCCAGTCTCTTGCTGCACCTCCCACATCCCTTTTCTCCCCAAGAATTGTCAGTCCATTCCCTCTCTATGCCCATGATTCTATTATATTCATCAGTTTATCACGTTCATCAGATTTTTAATTCACTTCATTTTTATCTTCATTTGTTGATAGATGTGTATTTGTTGTTCATAATTTTGATCTTTACCTTTTTCTTCTTCCTCTTCTTATAGAATATCTTTCAGCAATTCGTATAATATTGGTTTGGCAGTGATGAACTCCTTTAGCTTTTTCTTATCTGCAAAGCACTTCATCTGACCTTCAATTCTGAATGATAGCTTTGCTGGGTAGAGTAATCTTGGTTGTAGATTCTTGCTATTCATCACTTTGAATATTTCTTGCCATTCTCGTCTGGACTGCATCGTTTCTGTTGAGAAATCTGCTGACAATCGTATGGGTGCTCCCTTATAGGTAACTAACTGTTTTTCTCTTGCTGCTTTTAATATTCTCTCTTTGTCTTTTGCTCTTGGCATTTTAATTATGATGTGCCTTGGTGTGGTCCTCTTAGGGTTCCTATATATTGGGGTTTGGTGTGCTTCTTGGACTCCTAAGTCAATTTCTTTCACCAGGTATGGGAAGTTTTCGGTCACTATTTCTTCAAATAGGTTTTCATTGTCTTGCTCTCTCTCTTTTTCTGGCACCCCTATAATTCGGATGTTGGATTCTTTTGGTTTCTTGCTTTTCCAGCTGAGTGGACTTTACCTCTTTGTATTTCAAATCTTTAACTTGGTTCTTGCGGTCCTCTAGAGTACTTTTAGGTCTTTGTATATTTTTTATTTCAGTCAGTGTATGCTTAATTTCTGGTTGGTCCTTTTTCATATCCTTGAGGGTCTCATTCATATCCTTGTAGGTCTCATTCATTTCCTCATAGGTCTTGTTCATTGCCTTGTAGGTCTCGGCCTTTTCTAGGAGCCTCTTGAAAAGTCTTATAACCATGGTTTTGAATTCTATGTCCAGTCATTTTTTCCCCTCCATTTCTTTCACATCTGATTTCTTTCCATGTCTCTGCATGGTGGCTGCTTTCCTGAGTTGGTCTATTAGCTTTGTGTGGTAGATGTCCTCTAAGGGACAGTGGCTCAGCCTCCCCAGTTACCTGAGGTGGATATGGGTTGCACAGTCTTGTTGAAGTTAAGCCCAGTTTATTGTTATTAGCACTAGGAGGGTTTGATCTCCAGGCCAATTGGCTATGAGGTTCAGTCATCCTCAGGTTGGATGGGCAGAGTCTCTGGGCCAAGCAGGCAGCATCAGCTCTGCCCTATGTGGCCCCTGGGACTCTGTGCTGGGTGGCAATGGCTGCCAGCACCTCTGAGAGAGAGCTGCTGCTGAGCTCCACCGGCTGCTGGAGAATTCAGCCTCTCCCCAAATGAGTCTGCACACCCAACGTCTCACCCAGGGTCATAAAACAATGCAGTCTGGTGGTTTCCCAAATGAGAGAGTAAGTCACGAGTCCTCTCTGTGCGGTCATGCAGCTCTGTTGTTCCCAAGTTCACACGCACTCCGCACAAGCTCACCCTCTCCACAAGCTTGCATACCCTTGCAGTGCCCGAGTTTCGGTGTGCCTCCCCACTGTCCAGTTTTTACCCCATGTGATTGTGGGTTCCCTGGACTTCGCCTGGAGCTGGGGAATCGCTGCAGTGGGATGTCTTTGTCTCCCCCGCCCGAGAAAACCAGCTGGGTTTTCAGCCGCCTGCCCTATCCGCTGGCACATGCATAGCTCCAAACCTCTCTCCGCGCGTATCTTCAGCACTGTCCTCTGCTGCTCCTCTGAGTCACAGTGTCCTATCTTCACTTTTATTTGTGGAATTTTCACTCACCTTTCCGGTGATTCTGGATGATGTTTGTTCTTTCCTTAAGTTGTAGTTTTGAAATTGCTTTGTATGGCAGCAAGATAGGTGTTTACCTATGCCGCCATCTTGGTTCCTCCATGAGCAGGACATCTTTAGCGCTACCACAGAGGCAGGAGAGGCTCCCGCCACCACCACTGTGTTCCTCTATGATCCCAGCTTCTGGCTAAGCAGCGCTCCCTCTATGGGAGTGCACTGACCATCAGCGGGCAGCTCCTGCATTAGCATCTGCACCCTATTAGTCAATGCGTGTCATAGCAACTAGTCATTCTGCCATTCGGTTGATTTTCATATTAGCCTTTTAATATTATAGGATTTTACCTGAAAAGAAATAAAGTACTATAAATAATTATTGAGCTCTAATTGGTAAAATGCTTTCTGAAGCATTTGGGTGGAAGTGTGCTGATGTGTTTAACTTACTTTGAAATGTATCAAAAATAAGATGGATTGATGGATGCACAGAGCAAGTATAGTTAAATATTAATAATGGCAGGTATATAGTGTCCACAGTAAAATTCTTTCAACTTTGAAAATTTTCATAATGAAATGTTAGAAAAAATGTCCCCATAGAATATATAGTTGGCAAAATAAAATCATAATAACAAATATATATTATATAGGATAGAGTGGGTGCCAATGGTAGACAGGGCAGAAATAGGACATGAAAATAAGAAGGAATGGATGGATAGACAGATGAGTGATTAAATCAAACCTCACTGGTCTAATAATAATTTCCAGCATACACTAGCATAGTTGAGTCTATTGATATTATACTGATATACCTTCTTCTAGTTGATAGAGACCTTTTGTCTCATTCACTCTTCAGACCTCAGAGCCCAGATCTCTCTCCTTCCTAGAGCCCCCATACGATCCATATCCTATCCATTCCAACCATGCCCCAGGACAACAGCCACATCTATTGTGATTGTTCTGAGCCTGGAAAGTAGTGTCAATTAAATAGTTTGAACATCCCACTTGCAGGTGTCTGCTACACCAAGACCAGGGGTCTCTGCTCCTGACATTCCCCATCAATCATTCATTTCTCCCACAGCCTGAGGTCCTTACCTGTCCAGAGTCCATGGCTTCTGCCAGCCTCTCAGGGCTCAGCTCCAAGGAAGCCCCTGGCCTTCTGACCCATGAGGTTAGCTCCTTCTGGAATGGGATGGTGGGTGGGGTGGTGAGGGGGACATGGTGGGCAGCCACACCTTCCTCCCACATCCTGCCAACTCCTTACACAGAGCCGAGTGCTGGTCAGTGCTGTCATCTTCAACTGCATGAGGATTTTCCTATTTGGGGCAGGGGTCTCCAGGCTTCGTGACAGGTCCACACACCGCAACATAGCACTGAGGTTCTCCTCATACCAGGCCTCACTGCCCAGCCAGCAGGTGTCAGGTCCTGGAGCAGGCAACCCCCTTCCACCATCCTCCCCCTACTAATCCAATCTTTTTAAATTTTGTTGTTTTTAATCAAACCTCCCATGACAAGCCAGGACTAGGAACGTATGGACTGTGATGGCCCATGGGCTGTGCTTACTCACCCAGTCTTAATAGCTGAGTCTGGCTCCTCCTCTGTGGGCACTGCCAGCAGGGGCCGGAGGTTTAGAGTCTGGAGTTGTTGGACACAGCTTCTCACCTCCTCTGCTGTCTCACCAGCCACAAACTGCCCATAGATGGATGCTCGGAGAAGTGCACCTGAGAACCAGGAGCCCAGGAACCGCTGAGACCAGGCCTGGATCTGGGATGACAGGGAGCAAGGCTCAATGCCAGGCTCTGGGGAGCCTTTAGGCCCATCCCCAAGGTCACTGCTCACCGCCAGGCCATGGGTGACCAGAGGGGGCCAGGCACACAGCCGTAGCACCAGCAATGCCCGCATCAGTTCTCTAGTACCCTTGAGGTAGAAGGCCCCACCATCAAAGCTCAGGGGCTGCCAGCCCCCAGTTGGGGGACCAGCTTTGGAATAGAGCATTGGACAGGTCCGGAGCATCATGAATCTTTCACCACTTCTACACCAGGCAAAGGGGTTTTAGAGGCAGCTGTGCTGGGGGCAGTGACTGATTAACCAGGCAGTAGGCAGGGAAAGGCAAATCTTAGGATCACAAGCTTCTTGGGGGGCAGCTAATTATTAACTGAGGTGGGGACAGAGTTCAGAATAATATGGATAGGAAATAAAAGTCCTAATGGCGCCTCCAACCCCCTCAGCATAATAACTCGCAATTATTTGCTGTCTACTATGTGCCAGTAGGTGCTAAGTGGGAGCTCGGTTCCGGGAACAAGGATCTCTGGGTTCAAGGTAGTTTGGTTCTGTGAACTTGGGAAAGTTACTTGACTTCTCTTGTTGCAATTGCTTCATCTTAAAATGGGAAAGAGTGCAGTGTTTTTGAAAAAAATCTGAAAGTGCAAATAACCTGTAACTATAAAGAAAAGAAGCAAGAAAATTATTATCTCAGGAGGTGGGAGGAGTTGTCATTGGATAGGGATTCATGGGGCCTTCTATGTCCTTTATTCTTTAGGTGATGACAGTTCACAGTTTTTCACACAAGTATAAGCCATACATCTATATTTTATACTCCTGAATATAAAATATATTTCACAATAAAAAGTAAAAAGTAATAATGGGAAGAGGCTGGAAATAAAAAATTTATCAATCTCACAGGATTGTCCTGAAGATTCAATGAATTCATAGACACACAAAAATTGGTACACAATATGAACTCATTAAGTACTGACTGTGATTAGTAGATGCCGTGTATGCACAATCTCATTGGTGCCTATGACCCTGGTGAGGTATATACCATTAATCATCCTTGTGTCCGAGGATCCAATAAACTACCTCAGGTTCAATGATTCACTAGAGGGACTCACAGAACTCAGGAAAAGAATAAAATATCAAAGGGAAGAGAAGCATAGGGCCCATGAGATGCCAGGCATAAGAGTCTAGTTGTCCTTGCCCAATAGAATCAAGTGAATAGCACCCAGTCTTCCCACCAACAATGTGTGACAACATACTGAGAGTACTGCAGGCAGGGATGCTAACATGTGCCTTGGTGACAAACATGAAGATTTTGATCAGGTGCAGCATCTGAGAGATACTGTACCCTCACCCTGACCCAAACAACTTTCCCAGGAGAACTTCAAATTCAAGGAATCAAGCACAGAGATATTGGCCAACTGTGGGGATCAGAGTCATCTGCTTCTGACCTTCACCCCATATTTCCCCTTGCAACCTCTAAACTACTTCTTCCTCATTCCCTGGTGATTTTGTTTTGTTTCATTTCCTAACAGGCTGCCGTCCCCCGGGACAAGCAGTACATATTAGGTCTTATAACTCTTCGTTGAATGAATGTATGAAACAAAGAATGATGTCTCATCCCTCTGACAACTCTTGACAAATGAGCATTTGTCTCTTTGGACCAACCTCAGTGTATGAATCTTTCTGCAGGGTTTCCACCTCAAGGACACCTCACCCTCGCTCCCACTTCTTTGAGGATAAAGAAAGAACTTAAACTGTTCTGCATGGCTCATCAGAGTCTCAATTTTGGCTGCACATTGAGACCACATGGGGAGATTTTTATTTTAAAATTATTTTACAATAAAAGTCTTTTTTTCCTTTGGTGTACAGTTCAAATAATTTAACATACAGGTTTCATTTAATCACCTCCCACTGCAATCACAATAAGAACTTCTCGTACAGCCACATCCTCTCCCTATCCATAACCTCTGATGACCACTGATCTTTTTTTCATCTCTGTAGTTTTGTCTTTTTGAGAATGTCAAAATATATGGAGTCATACAGTATGTAGTCTTTTGAGACTGGCTTCTTTCACTCAGCACAACATCTTTGAGATTCACCTAAGTTATTGCATGTAGCAAGAGGCTTTTCTTTTTATTGTTGTATAGTATTCCATTGTGCAGCTGTACCTCAGTTTGTTTATTCATTCATCTTTTGAAGGATTTTTATTGTTTGTAGCACTTGGTGAACTTTAAAAAAAAACCTCACCTGAGGGTATTTTTTCCTTTGACTTTCTTAGAGAGTGGAAGGGAGGGAGGAGGGGGGAGAAAGAGAGAGAGAGAAACATTGATGTGAGAGACACATTGATTGATTGCCCCACCAGTGCCGGGGATCGAACCACAACTGAGGTATGTGCCCTTGACTGGGAATTGATCCCAAGACACTTTGGTCTGCAGGCCGAACTTCTAATCACTGAGCCAAACCAGCAAGACTTAGTGAACTTTTAAAAATCTTGACATTGGCCGAGACCGGTTTGGCTCAGTGGATAGAGCGTCGAACTGCGGACTGAAGGGTCCCGGGTTCGATTCCGGCAAGGGCATGTACCTTGGCTGTGGGCACATCCCCAGTAGGGGGCGTGCAAGAGGCAGCTGATCGATGTCTCTCTCTCATCGATGTTTCTGACTTTCTATCCCTCTCCCTTCCGCTCTGTAAAAAATCAATAAAATATATTTTAAAAAAAAATAAAAAAAATAAAAATCTTGACATTGAACCCTATCCTCAGAGAGTCTGATATAACTAGTTGCTAGCATTGGGAGTATCACCAGCTTCCCTGGTGATTAAATTTTCATCCTAGCTAAGCAGCATGGCCTCCCACAATCTGGTCCCTTCACTTCTCTGACTTTGCTTCCACATTTTCCCTGCCCTCGTCTTCTCTGCCCCTCAAACACACCAAACTTCCTCCTCTTTCAGGGCTTTTGTACTTACTGTCCCTTTTTCCTTCAGATTCTTCACTTTCTTATTTGCTTAATTAAGTCTAACATGCCCTCAGATCTCAGGATTTAAGATACCTCCTCCTAGGCCTAGCCTAAACAGTCCCTCAACCCCAAGATGAGTGAATACTTACATAATGTCCCTCACTAGGGTGTGAGCATACTTAGGGAATGGGCCACATTTGTTTTTATCAATAATTTATCCCCACTGACTATCACAGGACTTTTTTGCTGAATAAATGGATAATTTCATGGATTTCTGTGACATTTACTTTGAACAAGGGACTTGGAAATTCCTTCATGTGGCAATACAGATGGATTGTGCCTAATACCCACTTCTTGAGTGTCAGATGCAGCAAGAGTACTGTACAACTCTTTTGCTCTGAGTCCATATATTCTTCTACACTCTTCTTGACTATGCCAGGACAGGTTCTTTCTCAAACCCTACCCACTATACTAGCTGTTGGGAACTTAGCCCAAGTTTCTTCTTTATTCATACAGCCAGATCCTCTCTCCCAGGTGGGTTCAAGCCTCTCTGCCTGGGGCTGGACCTCCTTGGATGCCAGGTCTTAGACAGAGAAGCCCTGAGAGGTTGTGGGTGTATAAGAATGAGTCTTTAGCAGTCAGCAGCTGTGCATCGGACCAAACCAGAGAGGGTAAGACCTGCATTCCCACCATGTGTCCACCATCCAGATATCATTGCTAACGTGTGCACATACGTCAGAACTATCTGACATTGAAACTGGGACTCAGAACTGTTGGACATTGGAATTGGGACTCAAACATTTTTTAATTACTATTATACGTTTATTTCTAGTCTGCAGAGGCAAGATTTTTTAAAGAAAAATGAGGGAAAAAGCAGATACAGAGACAAAGAAGCATTGAACAGACTGTCAAACTACAGCGGGAAGGCAGAGGAGGTTTGGGAGGGGGGTGCTGAAAGAGATCAACTGAAGGACTTGTACGCATACATGTAAGCATAACCAATGGATACAAGACACTGCGGGGTGGGGAGTGGAGTGCAGGCAGGTGAGGGTATGTACTAGGGGGAAAAAAGGAGACATATGTAATACTATTTGTAATACTTTAAACAATAAAAAAATAAAACATAAAAAATGAGTCTTTACTGCAGAATCCAGTGGCCATAAGTCATCAGACAAAACAGTCCTTCACAGCAGTTCCATATAGGCAGGCAGCCAGACACTGCTGATAAATACATATCATTCCCATAGTAGCATTAATCTCTATAGTCACAGTTATTATCCACAGTTATTATCTGCTCACATAGTAGGGGCACCTGAGCTTCCCCTTAGAGCTACAGCCTCAGTAGTCTCCCCAGCCTCTCTGGCTCAGAAGCTTCTCCTACTTCCCCTGTCCAGCACACTGGCTGGTCTCTGGACCCTCACATAGTAAGTACCCTTAAACTTCTCTCTCAGCACATTGGCTGGTTAACGTGGTGGTTATATCTGAGCTTTCTATGAGCTCTTAGCCTTACATCATAGCAGTACCAGCTCTAAGCTCCATCTCTCCAGCACACTTTTCACACTCCAGCACTCCAGTTGGTCAGTAACTTGTATATTATTCCAGAGACAAAGAAGGCTTCGTACCAATAGTTACATCAATTACATTTTGGCTATAGAAGGGCAATGTGTGTGCAGTATACTGTGGGACTGTTATGCTTGTGTCCTTGTACCTGCTTATGGTATCTTAGCCTAGGTGTAGAGTGGCCTTAGACATTCCAGCATACTAACAACAAGGCCTTTCACATTCTGAGTGGCTTTGGCTATCTGGGGACTCTGGTGTGGTTCCCACATTAAGTCACTGTGATTCTTGAAAAAAAAATAGAGGGGGCTCCAAGAATCACCCCTTAAAAAAATCATGATCTGTCAAAGGGGAAAACTGGAGAGGAGGAGTTGCCTTAAGAGCAGTTGCTGATAGTAGAATTGCTATTGAGATGCTGAGTCTTGGGCTATTGGTAAAATGGGGGCTCTGACCTTAGTACTTATTCTCAAGTTAAGCCAAGACCCTGACAGGGACTGAGATGAACTCAGGTCAATAGTTTTCTCTTAAGTACCACCAGAACCAGAAGCAAATCCTCTCTGAAGGAAGGTTTCCTCAATTTAAGTTTGCAGGGCTCCCAGTAACTAAGATTAAACCATAAGTTCATCTTCAAAAAAAAAAAAATCAGCAAACACACAAAAACGTAAGCCACCATGAGTGAGAGTAAGCAGAATTGTTTCATCCCTGACTAGTGTGACTCAGTAGTTAGTGTTGGCCCCCACACCAACCGGTCACAGGTTTGATTCTAGTCAAGGGCATATACCTGAATTGCAGGTACAATTCCTGAGCCCAGTCTGGGTATATGAAGGAGGCAACCAATTCATATATCTCTCTCACATTGATGTTTCTCTCGCCCCCACACCTCTCTCTCGCCCTCTCACTCCCTCAAAAAAAAAAAAATAAAAGGAGCAATTGTTCCAGTTATTTATTGCTGAAAAATAAACTATCCATAATCTTGGTGGCTTAAAACAATAGCAATAATTTATTTTGCTTACAAATTGGCAATTTGTACAGGGCTCAGTCTAGCTAGCTAATTTCTGCTCCATGTAGTATGAGCAGGGACAGCTCAACTTGAAGCTGGAGGATGCACTTTCAAGATGCTATATGCACATGTCTGACAACCTGGTACTGGCTGGTTGACTGGAATCGCAGTTGAGGCTTTGGGCTGTGGGCTTCAGTTTCTCTCCGTAGGATACTTGGGCTTCTTTACAGCCCAATGGTCAAGTTCTTAGACTGAGCATCCTTCAGGGATTAGGAAGAAGCTGTACTACCTTTTATGACCTAGCCTTGGAAGTCACACCATGTTACCTCTACTACAGTAATAAACCTGCCTAAATCAAAGTGGGAACATAGTTCCTATTTTATCTTTCAGTGGATAATGTCAAGTCACATTGTAAGAGGAGAAAATCTTGTGATCATCTTCAAAAAATACAATCTGTCACAACAAATTAAGACCTGAAAGTATCTCAGATATTGGAATTGTCAAAATCAGACTATAAACTAGACTTTTGTAAAATGTTTAAATAAATAAAATACACACTCACAAATAAAAGCAAACAGCGAGAACATCAGGAATAAAAAAGTTTACTTAAAAAATAAAATAAAAGATTAAAATTCTGGAGATGAAAACTATAATAAATGTAATTCTTAAAATAAAAATGAAAAACTTTGCATTTAGACATAGCTGAAGACAGAACTATTGAACTGAAAGATACATCAGAGGAAATTATACAGCATAGAGAAACAAAGAGATTATTATATGAGAGGTTATGATACACTGAATATCTAACAAAAGTCCCTCAAACATAAATTACAGGGAATGCAAGAAAGGCAATCTTTGAAAAAATAATGACTGAGAGGAAGAGAACCAGGATGGTGGCATGGTATTCACTGCATCCCACAAACACATCAAAATTATACCTAAGATACAGAATAGCCATCACTCATAATTGTCTAAAGTCTGGTTGAACTGAAGTCCTACAACTAGAGAAGTAAAGAAGAAAGCATATTGAGACTGTTAGGAGGGGCAGAGGTGCAGAATTGGCTGACCTGGCACCCACATGTGGCATTCTTTCAATTGGGAGGGGTATTTTGGCTGTGGAGGCCTCCTGTGAGGAACAAGGCATCTGAGTCCCACATCAGACCTTTCAGCCCCGGCTTCCAATACCGGCAAAAAAAGTCCCCATAATGTCAGGCTATAAAAATCAGTTGGGATTGTAGCTGAGTGGCACAGAAGCTGCTGGAGTCCCAGCAGTGCCTCTTAAAGGGTCAGTATAAGGACTTCACTCCCTCTGAGCTCCAGCACTGGGGCAGTGGCTTGAGGGGCATCAAAGGACATTTGGGGAGGAACTGGATTGTGTGGCATTGGGACTGACTGGCAGAATCTCCTTCAATGTGGCTAAGACTGTGAGCTCTGAGACCCCACCCTATCCAATTTGCAGCTCCACCCAAGCTGTTGGCAGAGCTTTTCCATATGAATGGCCTGTCCTGGCTCAGGTTTCAAACTTTTCTAAAATCTCTCAGACAAGCATCAGCCAGCATCAGCATGCCCCATACTTATTAATAAGAGGTCCAAAGCCCAGCACTAGCAACAGACTGACTTGCTTCACAGCTGAGCCTTGCCTGGGCACTTCCAAGCCCAACACAAGTATCTGTTTGCAGATTGCTCTGTAGCTCCTGCTGGGTGGTCGCTCCTGGGAGACCCTACAGCCAGTGCACTCAGTAGACAGCTTCAGACCACACCACATTACAATTTTACCTACAAGTGACACACTCAAGGGGCAGACTTAGTGAGCACCAAAGCAAGCTCATTGAAGCAAGCCCTGCTCCACAGAGGTGTCTCCTGCACAGCAGCTCTTCCACTGTAGTCACAGCTGGTCCTCACAGCCAATTGACATGAAGGTCAAATCCTCCTAGTAACACCAACATTAGTCAAGGCTCAATTACCAGAAGACTGAACACAGCCCAAACAGAGGCAAACATAGAGTTCTCAGCTCAGGTGACTGGGGAAGATGAGCCACTGGGCCCTACATCACACCTACTACACAAAGCCACTCTACCAATTCCAGCTGACAGAGCAGCTCTACCTAATACATAGAAACAAACACAGGGAAGCAGCCAAAATGTGGAGACAAAGAAACATGTCCCAAATTAAAGAACAGAAGAAATCTCCAGATAAAGAGCTAAATGAAATGGAAGCAAACAAACTACTAGATAAAGAATTTTTTTAAAATGGTTGAAAGGATGCTCAAGGATCTTAATGAGAGCTTCAGGGGATTTAGTGACAATTTCAAGAATCTGAGTGAGAACATCAAAGACATACAAAGGACCAGTTAGAAATTAAGCATACAATAATTAAAATAAAGAATAATTTACAGGGATAAAACAGTAGAGCAGAGGATTCTGAGAATCCAATCATTGATTTGAAATATGAAGAAGCAAAAAACACCCAATCAGAAGAGCAAAAAGAAAAAAATCTGCCGAAACCGGTTTGGCTCAGTGGATAGAGCATCGGACTGCAGACTGAAGGATCCCAGGTTCAATTCTGGCCAAGGGCATGTACCGTTACTGTGGGCACATCCCCAGCAGGGGGTGTGCAGGAGGCAGCTGATCCATGTTTCTGACTTTCTATCCCTCTCTCTTCCTCTCTGTGAAAAATCAATGAAATATATATTTAAAAGAAAAAAATCTGAAAATATGAAGATAGTGTAAGGAGCCTCTGGGACAACTTCAAGTGTACCAACATTCACATCATGTGAGTAACAGAAGGAGAAGAGAGAGAGCAAGATATTGAAAATCTATTTGAAGAAATGACAAAAAACTTTCCCTACCTGGTGAAAGAAATAGACTTAAAAGTCCAGGAAGAGCAGAGAATCCAAACAAGAGAACCAAAAGAAGCCCACACCAAGACACATCAGAATTAAAATTCCAAGGATTAAAGACAAAGAAAGAATCTTAGGAACAGCAAGAGCAAAGCAGTTAGTTACCTACAAGGGAATGCCATATGACTGTCAGCTCATTTCTTAACAGAAAGTACAGGCCAAAAGGCAGTGGCAAGAAATATTCAGAGTGATGAATAGCAAAGACGTACAAACAAGATTACTCTACCCAGCAGAGCTATTATTTAGAATTGAAGGTCAGATAAAGAGCTTCACACACAAGAAAAAGGTAAAAGAGTTCCTCACCACCAAATCAGTATTATGTGAAATGTTGAAGGATATTCTAGAGGATTAAGGAGGAGGAGGAGAGATAAAAATATGAACAATAAAATGGCAACAAATACATATCTACCAATAATTGTATCTAAAAAAATGAACAAGAAATCTAATGAATACAATAAATTGATGAATAAAATAGAACCAAAGGCATGGAAAAATGGAACTGATGAATCCCAGAGAAAAGGTGGAAGGGATGGAAAGAGATTAACCAAAAAACTTACATGCATTACCTATGTACACAGACCATAGGGTGGAGAAGGCCTGTGGCAGGGCAGGAACTTGGTAGAAGGGGGCAATGTGGGAGAAAAAGGGGGACATTTGTAATACTCTCAACAATAAAGATTTTAAAAAATAACAATGGGTAGGGAGAACTAAGATGGCGGCAAAGGTGAAACACCTATCTTGTCATCATAATCAGCAATTTTAATACTACAACTTAACGAAAGAACAAACACCTTCCAGAATCACCAGAAAGCTCGCCGAGTGAAAATTCCACAAATAAAAGTGAAGATAAGACACTATGACTTGGAGGAGCGGGGGCGAACATCCTTGAAAGATTCTCACGGAGAGAGGTTTGGAGTGCGCGCCGCGGAGAGGGCGGGCGGCTGAAAACCGGCCAGTTTCCTTGAACGGGGAGACAAAGGCGCCCCACTGATTCTCCAGCTCTGGGCGAAGTCCAGAGAACCCACTATCACACGGGGTGAAAACTGGACAGTGGGAGGGCATGCCGAAGCTCGGGTGCTGCAGGGTCTCCCGGCTTGTGGAGAAGGCAGCTTGCGTGAACAGCTCGGCTGCATGACGGCACAGAGAGTGCACCGCGACTTGCCTCTCATTCGGAAAACCGTCAGACTGCTTTGTTTTACGACCCTGGGTGAGACATTGCGCATGCAGACTCATCTTGGGAAAGTCTGAATTCCCCGGCAGCCGGCAGCCGGTGGAGCTCCATAGCAGCTCTCTCTCAGAGGTGCTGGCGGCCATTGCCCCCAGCACAGAGTCCCTGGGGCCGCATAGGGCGGAGCTAACGCTGTCTGCTTGGCCCGGAGACTCCGCCCACCCAACCTGAGTACAGCTGAGCTTCACAGACAATTGGCCTGGAGGTCAACCCTCCAAGTGCTAACAACGATTAACTGAGCTTAACTTCAGCAAGACTGTGCAACCCATATCCACCTCAGGTAACTGGGGAGGCTGAGCCACTATCCCTAGTAGGAAGTCTACCACACAAAGCTAATTGTCCAACTCAGGGAAGCAGCCACCATGCAGCAACATGGAAAGAAATCAGATGTGAAAGAAATGGAGGAAAAAAAACGACCTGACATGGAATTCAAAACCACAGTTATAGGATTTTTTAAGAGGCTCCAACAAAAGATCGAGGCCTATAAGGAAATAAGCAAGACCACAAAGGAAATGAATGAGTCCTACAAGAAAATGAACAACACCCTCAAGGATATAAACGAGAGCTGCAAAGAAATGATCAAGACCAGCGTGGAAATGATCAAGACCAACGTGGAAATGAATGAGTCCTACAAGGAAATGAAAGAAACCCTCAAGGATATAAAGCAGACTCTCAAGGATATGAAAAAGGACCAACCAGAAATTAAGCATACACTGACTGAAACAAAAAATATTATACAAAGACCTAAAAGTGCCCTGGAGCACCCCAAGAACCATGTTAAAGATTTGAAATACAAAGAGGTAAAATCCACTCAGCTGAAAAAGCAAGAATCCAAAAAATTGAAGATAGTGTAAGGGGCCTCTGGGACAACCTCAAGCATACCAACATCCGAATTATAGGGGTGCCAGAAAAAGAGAGAGGCCAAGATGATGAAAACCTATTTGAAGAAATAGTGACCGAAAACTTCCCACACCTGGTGAAAGAAATTGACTTAGGAGTCCAAGAGGTGTACCGAACCCCAATATATAGGAACCCTAAGAGGACCACACCGAGGCACATCATAATTAAAATGCCAAGAGCAAAAGACAAAGAGAGAATATTAAAAGCAGCAAGAGAGAAACAGTTGGTTACCTATAAGGGAGCACCCATACAACTGTCAGCGGATTTCTCAACAGAAATGATGCAGTCCAGAAGGGAGTGGCAAGAAATATTCAAAGTGATGAACAGCAAGAATCTACAACCAAGATTACTCTATCCAGCAAAGATATCATTCAGAATTGAAGGTCAGATGAAGTGCTTCGCAGATAAGAAAAAGCTAAAGGAGTTCATCACCACCAAACCAACATTATATGAAATGCTGAAAGATATTCTTTAAGAAGAGGAAGAAGAAAAAGGTAAAGATGAAAATTATGAAAAACTAATACACATCTATCAACAAATGAACATAAAAATCAAGTGAATTGATAGGCTGTTGAACAGGATAGACTGGTGAATATAACAGAGACATGGACATACAGAGGGAATGGACTGACAATTCTTGGGGAGAAAAGGGTTGTGGGAAGTACAGCAAGAGACTGGACAAAAAGCTAGCAACAATGGGAGAGGACAGTGGGGAGGGGGAGGTGAGGGTGGAGGGTGGGATAGGTACAGGGTGGAGGGGAGCTATAGGGGGATAAAAAGGGGAAACAATGTAATTAATAAACTGAACAATAAAGATTAAAAAAAATAACAATGACTGAGAATTTTTTCAAATTGATGAAAAACGTGGATCCACAGTTCCAAGAAACAAGCATATCCTAAACTATATAAATAAAAAGAAATTCATGACTAATACATCAAAATGAAATTGTACAACATTGAAGATATCTAGAACTGTTCTTTCTCTCTGCACCATCTGGAGTATAGTATTGAAATAAATTTCTAGGCCCAAGATGGAGCTGCTCCTGCCTGGAGTGGCATATCAGCAAAACAAAACTTACTTAATTTTCATGTCCTGTAAATGCTCTGTTTGACCAGAAACCCAGTATATTTAGTCAATCAATCCCCAAATGCTAAGTAAGCCAACATAGGGCTTCTCATCTCAAATAAAGTTGACCATGTGCCCCCAGCCAATCAGATGTTTTTATTTGTCTCTTGCTTTTTCTTTATTCTTTATCCTTAAAGCTTCTTGCCTTCTACCACATTTTCACAGTTCTCCAAAGGGAGACTATCCACTTCATGAAGTATTGAAAAAAATGGTATCATCTAAATTGTCTTCTTTACTCATTTTGAAATAATAACATGGACTAAACTCCCCACAAATTATTTTTAAAGAATATATTTTTTATTGATTTCAGAGAGGAAGGGAGAAGGAGAGGAAAATAAAAAATCAATGAGAGGGAATCATTGATCAGCTGCCTACTGCATGCCCTAAACTGGGGATTGAGCTCACAACCTTGGCATGTGTCCTGACCAGGAATTGAACCGTGACCTCCTATTTCATAGGTTGACACTCAACCACTGAGCCATGCCAGCTAAGTTTAATGAAAAAAAAAATGGGTTGAGCATCCTAGGTTGAGATCACAGATAAATTAAAGACAAAAAGGTAGAAATAACTGTGGCTCATAGAGGAGATAAATATTTATTCTAATCTACCTGAAGCACAAAACTAGAAAGGGGGAAAGTGGCATTGAAAATAATACTGTGGGAAGGGAAGAAACTAAGAGAGGAATGTTGAGTGCCTGACAGAAAAGGCAAAACACAATGGACTCCTAAGCAGCAGCCATGGGAGTTTCTTGAATGATGCTCCCAGGTGGTCCTGTGGATGATCACACATTTTGTGGTGAGAGGGGAAGAAGCTTTAATATTGGCACAGAGGCGCACAGTTCTAAGTAGGAGAACAACTGTAGGATCAGAGTCCTCTCATTGGTCTGAGTGGGTTACCTGATGACCCTAAGCCAATTGCTGGGGTTGAAGATACTCTGCCAGACTTGCTGGTGTGGCTCAGAGGTTGAGCATAGACCTAAGAACCAAGAGGTCACTGGTTTGATTCCCCATCAAGGCACATGCCCAGGACTTTCTGGCTCAATCCCCAAGAGGGGACATGCAGGGAAGCAGCTGATAGAGGATATTTCTCTCTCATTGAAGTTTGTATTTCTCTATCCCTCTCCCTTCCTCTTGCTCTAAAAATAAAAAACATTTTTTTAAAAAGATACTCTGGCAAAAATACTCTGGCCACATTCAAGTGATACACCTATTCATGGAGCCCCAAGTAGAGCTGGCTAGGTAGAACATACAAAGCTTAGCTAATATGGGGGACTAGCCACTGCTTCTTGCCAAGAGTCACCATGAAAAAAGGTGGATGGCAGAACACGGTGCTAAATGAGTAATTCTGATGGTTCTAGGAGAGAAAACATAAAAAGAATAGGGATTGGCATGTGGGAACAGCTCATAAATGCTGTCTGTTGTCTGAAGTATGCAATGGTTTGCTGTCACCTATAGGATAAAGTATAAACACCCTAAGATGACCTTCATGATTTATTGTTGCCCATATCACTGGCTTCACTTCCTGCCTTGACTGTTATTCTCCAGCAACAATTTTGGGAAAATCCCTCTGTGCACTATGCTCCTTTCGGACCTCTATGCTTCCATGTCCTACAGAGCTACTTGGCTTTTAATGATGGGGCTTGGTGACCACTTAACGTGCAGAGGACACTTCCACGACCACCACCACCACCAAATTTTTATCTGCAACACAGATCTTTCCCTTGAACTCCAGACTCCAATATACAATTTACTTAGAATCTCAAGCTATACTGGCTGTTCTCAAATGGGGCGATACCGCCCCCTGGTGGGAGTTTGAAAATTTGCACAAACGTTGCTTGCCACATTAATTGGAGGGTGCTACAGACTGCCTTCAAGGGCCAGAAATGCTGGACACTTCCTCTCCATCCTGAAAACTTGAAAATGTTCTTAAAGTCACTCATGTGGGTAAAAATTATTTTATAATAATGTGAAATTATTAATATAACATATTCATACATGGACATTTTTGGTATCGTTGAAAATATATTGACTATTTCTTTTTTAAAAATCTTTATTGTTCAGTTTATTAATTACATTATTCCCCCTTTTTTATCCCCCTATAGCTTCCCTCCACCCTGTACCCATCCCACCCACCGCCCTCATCTCCCCCTCCCCACTGTCTTCTCCCATTGTTGCAAGATTTTTGTCCAGTCTCTTGCTGCACTTCCCACAACCCTTTCTCCCCAAGAATTGTCAGTCCATTCCCTCTCTATGTCCATGATTCTGTTATATTCACCAGTTTATCCTGTTAATCAGCCTACCAATTCACTTGATTTTTATATTTATTTGTTGATAGATGTGTATTTGTTGTTCATAATTTATATTTTTACCTTTTTCTTCTTCCTCTTCTTAAAGAATATCTTTCAGCATTTCATATAATACTGGTTTGGTGGTGATGAACTCCTTTAGCTTTTTCTTATCTGCGAAGCACTTTATCTAATCTTCAATTCTGAATGATAGCTTTGTTGGATAGAGTAATCTTGATTGTAGATTCTTGCTATTCATCACTTTGAATATTTCTTGCCACTCCCGTCTGGCCTGCATCGTTTCTGTTGAGAAATCCGCTGACAATCGTATGGGTGCTCCCTTGTAGATAACTAACTGTTTTTCTCTTTTAATATTCTCTCTTTGTCTTTTGCTCTTGGCATTTTAATTATGATATGTCTTGGTGTGGTCCTCTTTAGATTCCTATATTTTGGGGTTCTGTGTACTTCTTGGGCTTTTAAGTCAGTTTCTTTCACCAGGTGGGGGAAGTTTTCAGTCACTATTTCAACAAGTAGGTTTTCATTACCTTGTTCTCTCTCTTTTTCTGGCACCCCCATAATTTGGATGTTGGCATGCTTGAGGTCCCAGAGGCCCCTTACACTATCTTCAATTACCTGGATTCTTTTTGTTTCTTGCTTTTCCAGCCGAGTGGATTTTGGTTCTTTGTATTTCAAATCTTTGACTTGGTTCTTGCGGCCCTCTGGACTGCTTTTAGGACTTTGTGTAATATTTTTTATTTCAGTCTGTGTATGCTTGATTTCTAGTTGGTCCTTTTTCATATCCTTGAGGGTCTCATTCATTTCCTCATAGGTGTTGTTCATTTCCTCATAGTTCTCATTAAGTTCATCGGCCTTTTCTAGGAGCCTCTTAAAAAGCCTTATAACTGTGGTTTTGAACTCTTTGTCTAGTCGTCTTTTTTCCTCCATTTCTTTCACACCTGATTTCTTTCCATGTCTCCGCATGGTGGCTTCTTTCTTGAGTTGGTCGATTAGCTTTATGGGGTAGATATCTTCTAAGGGACAGTGGCTCAGCCTCTCCAGTTACCTGAGGTGGATACTCTTACTGCAATCCTTTATGGGTTGTACAGTATTTTTTAATTTAAGCCCAGCTTGTTGTTGTTAGCACTAGGAGGGTTTGACCTCCAGGCCAATTGGCTATGCAGGGAAACTGTTCAGGTTGGATGGGCAGAGTCTCTGGGCTGAGCACATAGCGTTAGTGTCAGCTACGCCCTATGTGGCCCGGGGGTCTCTGTGTTGGGTGGGAATGGCTGCTGGCACCTCCAAGAGAAAGATTCTGGTCTCCTCCCCGCTACCCCCATTGCCAGACAACTCTGCCTCTCTCCAAATAAGTCTGCACACCCAAAGTCTCGCCCAGGGTTGTAAAATAAAGCAGTCCGGTGGTCTTGGTAACGAGGAAGCAAGTCGCATGTCTGTACTGTAGCACACTTTACGTGGAAAACAGCTGTTCCAATGCACACTCTCCTCAGACTCGGAGAGCTTTGCTGTGCCCGGCTTTTAGCATGCATATCCTGATCTCAGACCTTGCCTGGCACTGGGGAATCTGTGCAGTGGGATGTCTCCACCCTCCCCGTTGGAGAAATCCAGCCGGAATTGCTGCTGCCAGCCCTACAGCCCACACGCACCCCACGGTTCTGAACCTCTGGCTCTGCACGTATCTTCAAGGCTGTGCTCTGCCGCTCTTCTGGGGCTCGTGTCCCACCTTTACTTTTATTTGTGGAATTTTCACTAGGCCAGCTTTGGGTGATTCTGGATGATGTTTGTTTTGTTGTTATGTTGTAGTTTTGGAATTGTTGCGCAGGGCAGTACAATAGGTGTTTATCTATGCTGCCATCTTGGTTCCTCCTTCTATACTGACTTTTTCTTAAATTAAACTATGATGCAAATAGAATAAAAATTTTGTTGGTATTCAGGTCAGTATCAAAGACTGTTCACCATACTGGAAAATCACAACTTCAACCAAAATGGCATCTATGAGATATAATGTAAAATTTTAATGACATAAAGCAGGCATAAAGAAATGGGCTCAGCCGAGACCGGTTTGGCTCAGTGGATAGAGCATCGGACTGTGGACTGAAGGGTCCCGGGTTCGATTCCGGCAAGGGCATGTACCTTGGCTGCGGGCACATCTCCATTAGGGGGCATGCAAGAGGCAGCTGATTGATGTCTCTCTCTCATCGATGTTTCTGACTTTCTATCCCTCTCTCTTCCGCTCTGTAAAAAATCAATAAAATATATTAAATAAAAAAAAGAAATGGGCTCATACTACAAGTGTTCAGAATAACAAAAAAATTTAAATTTAATAAATCTTTATTGTTCAGATTATTACAATTGTTCCTCTTTTCCCTCCAAAAGCTCCCCCCACACTCTGCTCTTATCTCCCCCGCAAACTGTCCTCATCCATAGGTGTACAATTTTTGTCCGGTCTCTTCCTGCACCCCCACACCCCTTTCCTCCTGAGAGTTGTCAGTCCACTCCCTTCCTATGCCTCTGATCCTATTATATTCACCAGTTTATTCTGATCATCACATTTTTTAATTCACTTGATTTTTAGATTCATTTGTTGATAGACATGTATTTGTTGTTCATAATTTTTATCTTTACTTTTTTTTCTTCTTCCTCTTCTTAAAGAATACCTTTCAGCATTTCATATAATACTGGTTTGGCAGTGATGAACTCCTTTAGCTTTTTCTTATCTGCGAAGATCTTTATCTGACCTTCAATTCTGAATGATAGCTTTGCTGGGTAGAGTAATCTTGGTTGTAGGTTCTTGCTATTCATCACTTTGAATATTTCTTACCACTTCTGTCTGGCCTGCATAGTTTCTGTTGAGAAATTAGCTGACAATCATATGGGTGCTCCCTTGTAGGTAACTCTTTTTCTCTTGCTGCTTTTAATATTCTCTCTTTGTCTTTTGCTCTTGGCATTTTAATTATGATGTGTCTTGGTGTGATCCTCTTTAGATTCCTTTTGTTTGGGGTTCTGTGTGCTTCCTGGTCTTGTAAGTCTATGTCTTTCACCAGGTCGGGGAAGTTTTCAGTCATTATTTCTTTAAATAGGTTTTCAGTATCTTGCTCTCTCTCTTCTTCTGGCATCTCCATAATTCTGATGTTGGTACGCTTGAGGTTGTCCCAGAGGCTCCTTACACTAGCTTCAAATTTTTGGATTATTTTTTATTTTTGCTTTTCTGGTTGAGTATTTTTTGCTTCTTTGTATTTCAAATCTTTGACTTGATTCTTGTGGTCCTCTAGTCTGCTGTTAGGTCTCTGCATAATATTTTTATTTTAGTCAGTGCATGTTTAATTTCTAGTTAGTCTTTTTTTTATATCCTTAAGGGTCTCACTAAATTTATTGGTCTTTTCTAGGAAATTCTTGGCCTTATAACCGTGGTTTTGAACTCTATATCCAGTTGTTTGTTTTCCTCCATTTATTTAATTTGTAATCTGTTTCTTTGTCCCCACATTCTCACTGCTTCCCTGAGTTGGTAGAGGAGCTTTGTGTGCCAGGTGTCCTGAGGTGGACACTCTTGGTGCACCTCTTTGTGAACTGTATGCTCAGCCTTGTAGTTAAGTCTTGATTGTTGTTGGTATCACTGGGAGGAATTGACCTCCAGGCCAATTGGCTGTGAGCATCAACTGTGTCTACGCTGGGAGAACTTCTGTGCTGGAGATACTCTTATGAGACAAAACTTGCAAAAATTGCAAAAGCCTCTGTGTTCAGCTTGGATGGGGCAGCTTTTCAGGGCAGAGCAGACAGCCTTGGTTTCCCGTAAGCCCTGCCCTTTGAGCCCCCTAGGTCTCAGTGTCCCTCGGTAATCGCTGCAAGCACCTCTGAGAGAAAACCTCCCTCAAGTTTTGCCTGCTGCCAGACAGTCCAGTGTCTCCCCAAATGAGTCAGGGTTCCTAGAAACTTGCCCAGACCTGGAGTTCAGCACAGTCGGGAGTTTCCTTCTCCCTCCCACTTTATATCCTTGCAGGTCTCATTCATTTCCTTGTAGGTCTTGTTCATTTCCTCGCAGGTCTTGTTCATTTCCTCGTTGGTCTTGTTAAATTCCTGGTAGGTCTTATTCATTTCCTCATAGGTCTTTTTTTATTTCCTTATAGGTCTCGGCCTTTTCTAGGAGCCTCTTGAAAAGCCCTATAACCGTGGTTTTGAATTCCATGTCCAGTCGTTTTTTTCCCTCCATTTCTTTCACATCTGATTTCTTTCCATGTCTCTGCATGGTGGCTGCTTCCCTGAGTTGGTCAATTAGCTTTGTGTGGTAGATGTCCTACTAGGGACAGTGGCTCAGCCTCCCCAGTTACCTGAGGTGGATATGGGTTGCACAGTCTTGTTGAAGTTAAGCTCAGGTTAATCATTGTTACCACTTGGAGGGGTTGACCTCTAGGCCAATTGTCTGTGAAGTTCATCTGTGCTCAGGTTGGATGGACGGAGTCTCTGGGCCAAGCAGACAGTGTTTGCTCCACCCTATGCGGCCCCAGGGTCTCTGAGAGAGAGCTGCTGCCAAATTCCACCAGCTGCCTGAGAATTCAGACTCTCCCCAAATGAGTCTGCACACCCAACGTCTCACCCAGGGTCGCAAAACAATGCAGTCGGACGGTTTCCCGAATGAAAGAGCAAGTCATGAGTGCTCTCTGCGCGGTCATGCAGCTCTGCTGTTCCCAAGCTCATGCACACTCTGCACAAGCTCGCCTTCTCCACAATCCCACAGACCCCTGCAGCACCCGAGCTTTGGTGTACCCTCCCACTGTCCAGTTTTTACCCCGTATGATAGTGGATTCCCTGGACTTCGCCCAGAGCTGGAGAATCAGTCCAGTGGGACGTCTTTGTCTCCCCCGTTCAAGAAAACTGGCCGGTTTTCAGCCGCCCGCCCTATCCACTGGTGCGTGCACTCCTCCAAACCTCTGACTTTGTGCATATCTTGAACGCTGTCTGCCGCTGCTCCTCCGAGTCACAGTGTCTTATCTTCACTTTTATTTGTGGATTTTTCACTTAGCCAGCTTTCCAGTGATTCTGGATGGTGTTTGTTTTTCCGTTAAATTGTAGTTTTAAAATTGCTATGTATGGCAGCAAATAGGTGTTTACCTATGCCACCATCCTGGTTCTCCTCCTCCCTCCCACTTTAGAAAGCCAACTGCACACTCCGCCTCCCGTGCATTCAGCAGTCAGTCCTCTCTGTGCACATGTGCCTCCGGTCCTATGCCTTCCGCAGCTCCCGAGTCTCAGTGTGCTTTCTCTTTCCCTGAAAGTCCAGATTCCCCCCATATGAGCCTGGATCCCCAGGACCTCATCCGGAACTGGGGTTCAGTGCAGTCAGGAGCTTCCTTCTCCCTCTGGCTTTAGAAAGCCAGCCGCACACTCAGCCGCCGTTGCACACAGCCACCCATCATCTCCATGTGCAAATCTCTGTACCTCCTGCAGCTCCTCTGAGTCCCAATGTGCTTTCCTCTTTTCTTCTTGTTCTAGAATTTCCACTCAGCCAGCTTTCCTGTGGTTCTGGATGGTTTCTGTTTTGTCTTTTAGTTGTAGTTTTGATATTGTTGTGTGAGACAGCAGTTTAGGTGTTTACCTATGCTGCCATCTTGGTTTCTCCCTCCTCCCAGTATGACAAATTTTCAGAAAGTGACAACACCTGTGTAACTAGCACCCAGGTCAAGGAATAACAACATTATTGGCCTCCTAAAGCTTTGTGCTCCGTTGTAATCTCTCTCTCTCTCCCCCTGCCCACCAAAGATGATCAATTTTGATTGCTACTGCCAAAAGTTACTTTTGCCTATTTTTAACTTTAAATGGATGAAATCATGCAGTATGGTCTCTTTTTTGGTCTGATTTCCTTGATCCAATATTATTCCTGTGACAGAAACAAATTCATAAATACAGGGAACAAATTGATGGCTGGCAGTTGGATGGGAGGTCAGGAGGCTAAATGAAAACGGTGAAGAGATTAAGAAATACAAATTGGTGGTTACAAATAGTCCTGGGGATGTAAATTATAGCACAGGGAATACAGTCAATAATATTGTAATAACTATGAATTGTGGCAGGAGGTACTCAACTTATCAGGGAATCACTTTGTAAGTTACATAAATGTTTAATCACTATGTTGTACACCTGAAACTAATATAATATTGAATGTTATCTGCAATTGAAAAATTAAAAATAATAATGGGCATCAGCCTAGATAAATAAATGTAATTCACAAGTCCATTTTAGTTAATTAATTAATTTAATTATTACTACATTGATGGGCATTTGAGTTCTTTTCAGTTGTATACCGTTATAAATATTTCAGGGCTTAGCAATAAATGTCTGCACATCTGTCTGACCTTAGTCTTAGCTGTAGAAATCCAGGGAAGTCTAAGTCTAATTTGTGGGTTACTAATTTATACCCCACAATGATGGCCTTTTTGCTATATCATTGCTAATACTGCATATGAGCATTCTTTAAAATTTTTTCACCTGATCATAAACAATTATATTTTATTTGTTTTTGTAATTTTTTATATTGAATATGTTTCCACATATTTATCACTTGTTTTTCTTTTGTGGCCTGCTTGTACTTGCCCACTTTTCTATTAGGATGGTCAGCTTATTTTACTCCTTTGTAACAGTTCTTTGTGTACTAAATATTTCACTTTCAGTCTTAAAAAAATATTATGTTTGTGAGATTCATCCATGTTGCTATGTATATCAGTCATTCATTTATCCTCAATGACATGGCCATTGAATGATTATACAATTTAGTTATTCAGTCTCCTTTGATGAACACGTTGGTTGTCTACAGTTTCTGGTAACAATGAATTTTGTAATTCATGTCTTTTTGTTCACATATGTAATCATATCTGTTGGGTATATACCTAAGAGTATAACTATGGGTCAAGGGGGAATGCATATGTTCAGACTTCACAGGTACAAATACTTCTTGCAAAATGGCTGTCTTATTTTATACTCCTACTAGGGGCCCGGTGCATGAAATTCATACACTGGGGTGGGGGTCCTTCAGCCCAGCCTGCCCCCTCTCACATACTGGGAGCCCTCAGGAAATGTGCTACTGATGGTTTAGGTCCCCTCCCCTCGGGGAGCAGGCCTAAGCCGCAGTCCGGCCTCCCTTTGTGGGAGGCGACCAGGCTGCTCAGGGGAAGGCACCAGCCCCCATCACTCTGCTGCTGCAGCCACTGCCAGTCACCGCAGCCACCAAGTTGTTTTCATCAACATGGACTCCGGTCCCTTCACCATAAAAAAATGACAACTTTCTTTAGGCATTTTCAAGATGTGTCTTTCATAGGATATGACATTTCTTTTTCTTTTTTTTTTAATCCTCAACTGAGGATATGTTTCCATTGATTTTTAGAGAAAGGGAAAGACAGAGAGAAACATCAAAGTGAGAGGAACACTTTGATTGGTTGCCTCCTGCATGAGCCCTGACCCTCAGCCAGGGAGGACCCTGCAACCTAGGTACATGCCCTTGATCAGAATTGAACCCAGACCCTATGGTCGGCTGGCCACGGCATTATCTACTGAACCAAACCAGATAGGACAGGATATGACATTTCTTAGCCCTCCAGGAGTAGACCTTCGTTTTTTTTCTCCAAGTGTGTGGTGGAAAACCCCCAGATGACCTTTTTTGGATTCTTATACCCAAATTACTAAGAATTACCAGTGGCAAACAGGAAGCTTAGCCAATGAGCGGTCAGAAAAGGTGTTTTCTCTGTAATTCACACAGATTGCCAGCTTGGCTCCTGCCCAAGCCAAAAGCCATTGGCACCTACACATGCAAATTAACCTCCATATTTGTTGGGTTAATTTGCATAGTCACTCTGATTGGCTGTGGATGTAGCGGAGGTACAGTCAATTTACATGTTTGTCTATTATTAGGTAAGATAAGCACATGGTTGTGTCTGAGCATTTTTGTTTTGTTTTTCTTTTTCTTCTGGACCTTAGGAACATCAAATGGATTAGCCATTATCCTTGGTTCATGATATATTCTGGTTTATGCAAAGCTCTTTAATTTTTTTGTTTTTTTGTTTCAGCCCAATTATTATTATTATTATTTTTAAGTATTACAAATAGTAGTAAATGTTTTCCTTTTCCCCCCACATTTTTCTCCCCCCAGCCTTCCCTACCCCAAGCACATGTCCTCAACTTCCCTCCCAGCCCCCCCTCCCACCATCCCCTGGTTTCCCCCTGTAGTTTGACAGTCTGTTCAATGCTTCTTTGACTCTATATCAATCTTTTCCCCCTGTTTCTTTTCTTTAAAAAGATCTTGCATCTGCATACTGGCAATAAATATATAAGAACAAAAAATGTTTGAGTCTCAGTTTCAATGTCCAACTGTTCTGAGTCCCAGTTTCAATGTCAAATAGTTCCTTATGTGTACATGTCAGCATTGGTATCTGGATGGTGGACATATGGTGGTAATGCAGGTTCCACCCTCTCTGGTTTGGTCCTGGGTCACCTGCCGCGATGCACAGCTGCTGACTGCTAGCATGGCAAGGTGTCGTCTGTGTCTTCCATCACTGGACTGTCTTCATGGTTGGAATAGGACCTGTCAGTTCCTCATTGCTGCAGGAACCCATTTGGTCTTGGAGTTGTTTTCTGAAAATATATAAACATATTCTTGACCAAAAGTTAATAAAGGGATCTATTCTGTAATTTAGACTTGGGATTCTTTTTATTTTTGCCCAAATGATTTTCCTTTGGCTTATTCTGACACCATGTATGTTTTTCATGGGTGTTCTGCTGTTGGCATTACAAATGGAAGTTACTTTTCTGGAGTAAGAATTTTCTAGATGTAATTTATTTACAGGATATTTTTCCTTATGTGATATTAACCCAGTATACCCCCCTTTTTATTAATGGGAGCTTTAGGAATTTTTATATTGCAGTCTTGGTAACTTTGAATTTTAATTTTTGCACACAAATGTGACTGCTTTATGTTCTTTGGATGTTAAGCAATTTTACAATGAGATGAACTATTAATAGAAATTTTAGTTAATATTTTAGGAAAAGCTTTTTGTCCAGTACAATTAAATTTTCTTGATTATTCACTTTTTTCACTTGGTCAATTTAAATTAATTTGAAAACTTTATTACTATTTTCCTGACAAATTTAATACTCAAGCAAAAATCTTAGTTTGCTCTGTAAATATTAGTGGAAAGAATTATTTACATTCTTGAGTAGGCCCTGAGCATTCCTGGTACCAGACTGAATTTAGATATAGGGCAGCTGTTGCTGGCCAAGTCTCTGTCTGCCACCTGGGTCCCAGTCTGAGCTGTGCGTGGGAGGCAAAGCAGCCATGGGGGCAGGAGACCTCCCTCAGAAGGGGTGAGAGTTCAGGCCCCTGCCAGGTTAGTGGGTGAGGGTCTGTGCCCCACCTCTGTTAACCTTTCAGTTCTCTCCTGTTGGCCCCTCTGCAACTGCGCCTGTCTTAGGTTGTTCCTTCCCTGAGGAATCTTACCCGTCTCTGGCTAACCAGCCATCCTTCGGGGCCAAACAGGGTGATGTGAGGTTCAGTTTTGTCTCCTTGGTAGTCTATGCCCCCCTAGCCTCCACGCCCAGCACCTGCCTTGGGATTTCCCTCACCTGTTGGCATGGTCCCGGTACTGATCACATATCTCGGGGGACCCAGGTTTCTTCTCCAGAGAGGGCCCAGCTCACACCATTGGTCGAGAAACAGATCCATGGTGCCAGTCGCCCAGAGACTTCAGCCACAGCTGGAACTGAAAGCTCAGGCAACAGCTGTGTGCACTTGGACTGTAAGAAGAGGGTCCCTCTTGGCAAAAAGGGCAAGAGTGGCCAATATAGAATGCTTGAGTACCTTCCCAGTGCCTTAATTTATTCTGAAAGGGATTAATTCCTTTCCTATCCTTTTTTAAATTGCTGCCAAACATTCAAAGAATTAGTTTGTAAGTTTTGGGGGGGATAATTTTACAATGTTGTCAAATATCAAAAATTATAATGACATTGTAGAATAATATCATGTAAGGGTATTATGGTGTCACAGGAGGTTAAGGGGGGCCTATCCTAAGGACTGGTGCCCATAGGAAATGACAAGCTCTAGGTCATGTCAATTCAATCTCAAACTAGCTGCCATTTTTTTATAACTTTATATAAACTTTGTCAGGGATGTAAAAACACAAATTCCTTACCTTAGTTCAAGAGTTCAAATATATTGACTTTCCCCCTTACTCCCGCCACCTGTCACTTACCCTGAGGTTTGACATTCTGATGGACTTTTCTTAGTCACTGGATCCGTTTTTGTTCATCAGTCTATGTCATTTATTATATTCCACAAATGAGTGAGATCACGTGATATTTATCTTTCTCTGCCTGGCTAATTTCACTTAGCATACACTCTTCAGCTCCATCTATGTTGTTGCAAATGGTAGGAGCTCATTCTTTTTTTTTTACCACAGCGTAGTATTCCATTGTGTAGATGTACTATAGTTTTTTAATCCCCTCATCTTCTGAAGGGCACTTAGGCTGTTTCCAAATCTTAGCTATGGTAAATTGTGCTGCTATGAACATAGGGGTGCATATATCCTTTCTAATTCGTGTTTCTGCTTTCTTGGGATATATTCCTAGAAGTGGGATCACTGGGTCAAATGGGAGCTCCACTTTTAGTTTTTTGAGGAAACGCCATACTGTTATCCGTAGTGGCTGCACCAGTCTACAATCCCACCAGCAGTGCAGGACAGTTCCTTTTTCTTTGCATCCTCGCCAGCATTTGTTGTTTGTTGATGTAAGCCATTCTGACAGGTGTGAGATGGTACCGCATTGTCGTTTTGATTTGCATCTCTCAGATAATTAGTGACTTTAAGCAGGTTTTCATATGTCTCTGGGCCTTCCTTTTGTCTTCTTTTGAAAAGATTCTATTTAGGTCCATTGCTCATTTTTTTATTGGATCATTTGTCCTCCTTTTATTAAGTTGAGTGAGTTGCATGTAGATGCTTGAGATTAAGCCTTTTTCACTGATAACATTTGCAAATATGTTCTCCCATACAGTGGGTTTTCTTGTTGTTTTGTTGATGGTTTCTTTAGTTGTGCAAAAGCTTTTTATTTTGATGTAGTCCCATTTGTTTATTTTCTCTTTAGCTTCCATTGGCCTAGGAGCGGTATCAGTGAAGTTTTTTTGGCATATGTCTGAGATTTTTCTTCCTGTGGATTCCTCTAATATTTTTATGGTTTCCCATCTTATGTTTACGTCCTATATCCATTTTGGGTTTATTTTTGTGTGTGGTATATGTTGGTGGTCTAATTTCATTTTTTTTGCATGTATCTGTCCAATTTTCCCATCACCATTTATTGAAGAGACTGTCTTGACTCCATTTTATGTTCATGCCTCCTTTGTCAAATATTAATTGAGCATAGTGGTTTGGGTTGATTCCTGGATTCTCTATTATATTCCATTGGTCTATACGTCTGTTCTCGTGCCAGTACCAGGCTGTTTTGAGAACAGTAGCTTTGTAATACAGCTTGAAATCTGGTATTGAAATCCCACCAACTTTGTGCTTCTTTCTCAGGATTGTTGTGGGTATTCGGGGTCTTTTTTTATTCCAGATGAATTTTTGGACAGTTCTTTCTAGGTCTGTGAAATATGCTGTTGGTATTTTAATGGGGAGTGCATTAAATTTAAAGTTTGTTTTGGATAGTATGGACATCTTAATTATGTTGCTTCTCCCAATCCATGAACATGGTATGTTCTTCCATCTGTTTACATCTTCATCTATCTCTTTTTTTAGTGTCCTGTAGTTTTCCACGAATAGGTCTTTTACCTCCTTAGTTAAGTTTATTCCTAGGTATCTTAATTTTTTTTGGTGTGACGGTAAATGGAATTGCTTTTTCAGTCTCTCTTTCTGTAAGTTCACTATTGGTGTATAGAAATGCCATAGATTTCTTGGCATTAATTTTGTAGCCTGCTACATTGCTGAACTCATTTATTAGGTCTATTAGTTTTTTTATGGAGTCTTTTGTTTTTTTTATATACAATATCATGTTATCTGCAAATAAGGATAGCTTTACTTCTTCTTTCCCAATTTGGATGCCTTTTATTTCTTCTTCTTGTCTAATTGCAATGGCTAATACTTCCAGTACTGTGTCGAACAGGAGTGGTGAGAGTGGGCATCCCTGTCTTGTTTCTGTTCTTAGGGGAAATGGTTGTAGTTTTTGCCCATTGAGTATGATGTTTGCTGTGGGTTTATCGTATATGGCTTTTATTATGTTGAGGTATGATCCTTCTATTCCTACCTTGTTGAGAGTTTTTATCAAGAAAGGGTGTTGGATTTTGTCAAATGCTTTTTCTGCATCAATTGATATGACTATGTGATTTTTATCTCTCAATTTGTTTATGTGATGTATCACATTTATTGATTTGCAGATATTGTACATCCTTGCATTCCTGGGATAAATCCTACTTGGTCATGGTGTATGATCTTTCTGATGTACTGCTGGATCTGATTTGCTAGAATTTTATTGAGGATTTTGGCATCTATATTCATGAGGGATATTGGCCTGTAATTCTCTTTCATTGTGTCATCTTTATCTGGTTTTGGTATTAGGGTGATGCTGGCTTCATAGAATGAGTTTTGAAGTGTTCCATCCTCTTGAATTTTCTGGAATGGTCTGAGCAGGATAGGTTTTAGTTCTTTCTTGAATGTTTGGTAAAACTCCCCTGTGAAGCCATCTGGCCCTGGGCTTTTGTTTGCTGAAAGCTTTTTGATGACTGCTACAATTTCTTTCATAGTTATTGGTTTAGATTCTTCCTGATTGTGTTTTGGGAGGTTATATTTTTCTGGGAATATATCCATTTCCTCCAGGGTGTCCAGTTTGTTGGAGTAGAGTTGTTCATAGTATTTTTTAACAATCCTTTGTATTTTGATGGGGTCTGTTGTTATTTCACCTCTTTTATTTCTGATTTTATTTATTAGGGTCCTCTCTCTTTGCTTCTTGGTGAACCTAGCTAGAGGTTCATCAATCTTGTTTATCCTTTCAAAGAACCAGCTCTTGGTTTTGTTTATCTTCTGTATTGTTTCTTTGGTCTCTGTTGTTTATCTCTGCTCTGATCTTTACTATTTGCTTACACTGGGCTTTTCTTGTTGCTCTCTTTCTAACTCTTTGAGTTGTTGGGTTAGATAATTTATTGCCATTGTTTCTTGTTTTTTTGCAGTAGGATTGTAGAGCTATGCACTTCCCTCTCAGAACTGCTTTCACTGTGTCCCATAGACTTTGGATTGTTGTGCTATTATTGTTATTTGTTTCCAGGATGCTTTCTATTTCTTCCTTGATCTCTCTGGTAACCCATTCATTGTTTAATAGCATGCTGTTTATTCTCCATGTATTTGATTTCTTTGGATTGTTTTTGTTGCAGTTGATTTCCAGCTTTATGCCACTGTGATCTGAGAATGTGCTTGATATGATTTCTATCTTCTTGAATTTGGAGAGACATTGCCTATGACCCAACATATGGTCTATCTTTGAAAATAGCCTATGGGCACTTGAAAAGAATGTATATTCTGTGGCTTTGGGGTGGAATGATCTGAAGATGTCAATTAATTCCATCTGGTCTAGTGAGTCATTGAGGATTCATGTTTCTTACTGATTTTTTGTTTAGAGGATTTGTCCAATGGTGATAGTGAGGTATTAAAGTCTCCTACTATGATTGTATTGCTGTCAGTATCTCCCTTGATATCCTACAGGAGTTTTTTTATGTATTTGGGTGCTCCTGTATTGGGTGCTTATATGTTTACCAGAATTATTTCTTCTTGTTGGATTGCTCCATTTTGTATTATGAAGTGGCCTTCTTTATCTCTTGTTATGTCCTTCACTTTGAGATCTAATTTGTCAGATATAAGTATTGCTACCCCAGCTCTTTTTTTCCATTTCCATTCGCCTGAAGAAGTTTTTCCATCGTTTTACCCTCAGTCTGTGTGCGTCTTTTTTTCGGAGGTGGGTTTCTTGTAGACAGCAGATATATGGGTCATGTTTTATTATCCAGTCCGTTACCCTATGTCTTTTGATTGGAGCATTTAAACCGTTTCCATTTAAAGTTATTATTGATAGGTACTTATTTGTTGCCATTTTTGTTCTTTACCCCTGTGTTCCTTCTTTGCTTCCTATTTCTTTTTACAGCAGACCCTTTAGCATTTCTTGCATTGCTGGTGTGATGGTAATGTATTCCTTTAGTCCTTTTTTGTCTGTGAAGCTCTTGATTTGACCTTCAGTTTTGATTGATAGCCTTGCTGGGTACAGTATTCTAGGATTCAGACCCTTTCTTTGCATGACTTTGTATATTTCATTCCATTCTCTTCTGGCCTGATAAGTTTCTGTTGAGAAATCACTTGCTAATCTGATGGGGGTTCCTTTGTAGGTGACTTTCTGTATCTCTCTGGCTGCTTTTAAGATTCTCACTTTGTTATTGATATTTGCCAATTTAATTATAATGTGCCTTGGTGTAGGTCTTTTGGGGTTCATTTTGCTTGGGACTCTGTGAGCTTCTTGGATTTGTGTGGGGTTTTTCTTTTCTATATCAGGGAAGTTTTCTGTCATTATTTCTTCCAACAGGTTTTCTATTCCTTGCTCAGTTCCTGTCCCTCTGGAAGCTCTATTATGTGGATCTTGTTTTGTTTCATGTTGTCTCAAAGTTCCCTTAGGCTCTCCTCCTGCTTTTTAATTTTTTTTCTAGAAGCTGCTCTACTTGGGTATTTTTTCCTACCTTGTCTTCTAGCTCACTGATGTGGTCCTCTGCTTCTTCTAGTCTACTCTTGATACTTTTTGTGGAGTTCTTTACCTCAGCAATGTCACTTTTTATTTCTTCTTGGCTCTTCTTCATTTCTTCTTGGGTCTTCTTCATTTCTTCTGTCTTCTTCATTTCCTCTTGGTTCTTCTTCAATTCCTCTTGGTTCTTATTCATAATGTCTTCCATTCTCTTCAGCCACCTTATGACCATTTCTCTGAATTCTTTCTCTGACAGGTTGCTTGCTTCCATTTTGCTTACCTCTTTTCCTGGTGAGGCTTGTTTTTCTTTCATTGGCAGGCTGTTTCTTTGTCTCCCCATGGTTTCTCTTCCCTTTGCATCTGGTTGTGTAGTTCTCACTCTCCTGCATTGATTTAAAGGCTCAAAATACAACACAACCAGGTGCAATGAACCAAGCACTGAACAGGAATGTATTAAAGATATTGGTAACTCCAAATTAAAGGTGATCACCAGAGAAAGGCAAATTAGGTGATAGGTCTGAAAGAAGAGAGTTAGAGAAAATACACACACAGACAGACACTCACACACCCACACACAAAGAAAGAAAGGAAGGAAGGAAGGAAGGAATGCCAAATGAAATTGGGAAAAGGGGAAGAAGTAAAAAGAAAGAAAAGGGAAATAAACTATAAATATGGGTTGAAAACTCCTATAGGACAGCTACTAATCCCAACAAAAGCCAGCAACAAATACCTGGAGATTGATACAAACTACATACAGCAATTAATATCAAGGGATGTGAGGGAACACAGAAGCATAAATCTATTTTTAAAAAAACAATGCAATCAACAACAACAAAACTAAAAACAATGCCAAGAAAACTCCACAAAACAAACTAAAAGAAAAGAATAAGCAAACCAATCTCACAAACATGCATAAAATATCAATATAATCAACAGTCAATTAAACAACTACAACAGGACAGAGAGAAAAACAATTTAGGATAGTGAAGTCAGAGAAGCGAGAGGTGTGTATGGACTTGGAGCAGGTGATTCAAGATTAGATATATAAGTGGGGTGAAATTTTAACAGGAGGTAAAAAGAAAGAATAAGGAAAATCTAAAGCAAGAAAAGTGTAAGGAGAACAAGACACTAAACAGGAAAGGTTAGCAAGAGAGAGGTGACATAAAGGTGAAGTTAAGGTAGAGTAAAAAGATACTAAAGGGTAGATAAAAATAGACTGTATAACACTAATCCCAAAGTAGAATAAAGCGGAAATAAAATGGCACTTAAAAAAAAAAAGGTTAAATGGTAGTAGAAATAAAATTGATTCCTTAATTTGTGTTACACACGTGTCAATTTGTGATTCTGCCCCTGGGTGGCAGTGTTTCTGGATTGACCTCTGGGTCTATTAGTCCTCTCTAGCCTGGACTGAAATCCTGCTATCCTTGTGGTATTCAATACTGATTTGTGGGAATGGGCCGCCCCAGAGCTGCCTCTCTAATAGTTACTGCCTGTTCTGAGCCCCAGGCTCCAGAAAAACAGCTCTCCTCTGCAGTCTCCCAGGATATAACCCACCAGGCGATCCCAGGTTCCTGGTTTAGCACTCAGAAACTCGGATTAGGAGAGGAAAAAACGCAAGTGCGTGAATTCAGGTTCCGCTCATATGTCTGCGCAAGACCCTTTTCCCCCTTGTGTTTAGCAGCCAGCACCCTCCCAAAATTGTTAGGCTGCCCTTCTCTGTCAGGTCCAAATGGGTTGCTTTCTAGGAATCCCCTCTGCCACCAGCTCCGAGGGCCCTCTTCCACGTTTACCAGCTCCAACAGCCACGGACTTTATTATTATTTTTTTTTTGGGCGCAGATCTCCCTGCTTTGCCAGCTCCCCTAACCCCAAGGGAAATCTGACCTTTCCATGGCGGAGCACAGAGCTCCTCCGAATCAGTTTCTGCACCAACTAGGAACCAATGTTCGGGGGGTTTCAGCCGTCCAGTGGGTACTGCAGCTGTATATTTTCAGGCCCTTCCCCTTCAAGATGGCCAGTCTGCCTCTGAGCTGGTGGCTCCGCAAGAGAACCCAGCTGCACAGGGGGCCACTTGGTTAGGGGAGGAAAATCCAGCAGTCCCCCTCCTCCCAAAGCCCAGCTGTCCCCCAACTCGGCAACAAACTCTCCCCATGCAACCCTCAGCTGCTCCCTCCGTCTGCCCTGGGACACGATTCAGAACGCATCCCTCAGTTCTGCCGCCATTTTTTCCCAAAGCCCTTTAATTGATGGTGAACAATCAGATTATTATTAATATATTTACTTCTTTGATCAATCACTCTGTATGTAACTGATCTCCTATTATGCTGCTATCCCTTGACCTGGGTCCTGATCCTTTTCACTACACTAACGCTCTACCAGCTCTGCACTAGGCAGCCCTCCTGTGCATACCCCTCCCATTCTACTTGGGTTCTGACATCCCATTTTAGGGCTATCATGTTTCCCCACCCAGCATACACATACACATACACAGGTGCGCATGCGCGGGCCTCCCCCCCCCCCCGCCCCCCCCCCCCCCCACCGCCCACACTCACACAAGCATGCACACGTAGTAGTCAAGCTTGCTTTGGCTTCACAAAATTTGTTTGGGACTGAAAGTTCTTTATTTATTTATCTTATTTTTATTGTTGAGAGTATTACAGATGTTCCCCCACTGCTTCCTTCCCCTTCTTCCATCCAGCTCCTATACCACCCTAGGCCTTCACTGCACTATGGTCTGGGCCCATGGACTATGCATATACACATATAAATTCTTTGGTTAATCTCTTCCAGCCCCGCCTTCCACCCTGCCCTCTGAGATCTCTCAATTTGTTCCATGTTTGCATGTCTCTGGACCATTTTGTTCATCATATTATTTTGTTTATTAGATCCCACATATAAGTGAGATAAGTGATACTTGTCTTTCTCTGACTGGCTTGTTTCTCTTAGCATAATCTCCAGGTCCCTTCATTCTGTCTCAAAGGGCAAGAGATCCTTATTTTTTATAGCTGTATAGTATTCTGTGGTTTAAATGTACCACAGCTGTTTTTATCCACTCATCTACTGATGGACATTTGGGCTCTTTCCATATCTTAGCTATTGTAAATAACTGCAATAAACACATAGGTGTATATATTGTTTCTGATTGGTGTTTCAGACTTTTTACGATATATTCCTAGAAATGGGATCACTGGGTCAAATGCTATCTGTATGTCCTCTTTGGAGAAATACTTGTTCAGGTCTCTGCTCATTTTTAAAAAAATATGTTTTATTGATTTTTTACAGTGAGGAAGAGAGAGGGATAGAAAGTCAGAAACATGGATCAGAGAGAAACACCAATCAGCTGCCTCCTGCACACCCCCCACCAGAGATGTGCCTGCAGCCAAGGTACATGCCCTTGACTGGAATCGAACCTGGGACCTTTCAGTCCAAAGGCCGACGCTCTACCACTGAGCCAAACCGGTTTCGGCTCTGCTCATTTCTTAATGGAATTGTTTGGATTTCTTTCCTTTCCTTTCCTTTCCTTTCCTTTCCTTTCCTTTCCTTTCCTTTCCTTTCCTTTCCTTTCCTTCCCTTCCCTTCCCTTCCCTTCCCTTCCCTTCCCTTCCCTTCCCTTCCCTTCCCTTCCCTTCCCTTCCCTTCCCTTCCTTTCCTTTCCTTTCCTTTCCTTTCCTTTCCTTTCCTTTCCTTTCCTTTCCTTTCCTTTCCTTTCCTTTCCTTTCCTTTCCTTTCCTTTCCTTTCCTTTTTGTTTTTTCTTTCTTTTTTGTGTGTGTGTGTGTGTGTGTTGAGTTGTATGAGTTCTTCATAATTTTGGATATTAACCCCTTATCAGGTATATCATTTGTGAGTATGTTCTCCCATTTAGTAGGCTGTCTTTTTGTTTTATTCGTGGGTTTGTTTATTGTTTTGTTTTGGTTTTTTTGCTTGCAAAAACTTTTTAATTTGATATAGTCCCATTTGTTTCTTTTCCCTTGCCTGAGGATATATACCAGGAAAAAAATATTGTTAAGAAAAATGTTTGAGATTTTACTGCCTATGTTTTCTTATGTGAGTTTTATGTTTTTGAGTCTTATATTTAAGTCTTTAAACCATTTTGAGTTTATTCTTGTATATGGTACAGGAAGGTGGTCTAGTCTAGTGTCATTTTTTGTATGTATCTGTCCAATTTTCCCAACACTGGAATAGACTGTCTTTACCCACATTGTATATTCTTGCCGCCTTTGTCAAATATTAATTGACCATACAGGTGTGCATTTATTTCTGGGCTCTCTATTCTGTTTCATTGATCTATGTATCAGTACCATGCTGGTTTAATTCATATAGCCTTGAGTATAATTTGCTATCAGGTAGCATGTGTATTCTCAATATTTCATATCATGTCAATTTGTTCTATGCCTGGTGATGGTAACTTTGATCATTTGGTTAAGGTGCCATCTATCAAATTTCCTCCATTCTAAAGGTACTATGTTTCTCTTAGTAACTAATAAAATAAATTGTATTGTTAGCTCTACTAGTTTGAATGAGTTTCTGTCCCATGCAAATTATTCATTTTTGTATCAGTTAACTAAAACCCCATTCAAACTGGCTTAAGAAAGAGATAATTTATTACTATTGCAACTTACTGAAGACACCATTCAGATTGACTTAAGGAGGAGGGGAATTTATAGTCCAAGAGTTACTCTGACTTTGGGTTTAGGGGCTTGGTGTAATCAAGAACTTGTTTCATTCAACAATCTATAGATATGAAAAGCCAGCGACCAGAATGTGGTAACGACCATAATGACTGGTCGCTAGGATGCCCACTGGGGCCAGCTAACTGGCTAGATCAGGAGTGGGCCCAGACAGCCAACCCCCTGTGGCCCTTCCGCGCCCCCTCCCGCAAGCTCTACCCTGATTGGCCAGCCCCACCCTTATCGGCCCACAGTCCTGCCCCCTGGCTGGCCCTGGCCCTGATCAACCCCCACCCCAATGGGGGCAGGGCCAGCTGGCCAACCTCCTGCAGTCCCTCCCTCACCCCCATGCTGGCCCCCCGAATTCTGACCACAGGCAGGGCCAGCTGGCCAGCTGCCTGTGGCCCGTCCCCCTGGACAGCCCCACCCCTGATGAGCCCCCCCCCAATCAGCCACAGTCCCTCCCCCCAGTCAGCTCCACCTCTGATCAGCCCCCCCATCCCAATCAGGGTTGGGGCCTACTGGCCAATTGCTCATGGCCCCTCCTCCCAGCTGGCCTGGCCCTAATCAGGCCCCAATCAGGGTAGGCTGGCCAGCCAACCTCCCGCGATCTCCTCCTCCTGACAGGCCCAGCCCCAAACCACCAATTGGGGCCAATATGGCCAGACCCCATCTGTGCACAAATTTGTGCACTGGACCTCTAGTCCTATCTAATAAAGACAGAATATGCTAATTGACTGCCATGCCCTCAAAGATGATGGCACCCACAGCCAATAAGGAGGGGTTATGCTAATTGACTGTCACACCCTCAAAGATGGTGGTGCTCACAGCCACAAGATGGCGCCTCCTAGTTCCCTCAGCCCCACTGGGGCAGCAGGCACACAGCAAGACCAGGCCCACCCCTTGGCAGGCCCAGCTGCTCTGCGCACCTTCCTCTAGAGTTCCCCAGTCCCCTCAGCCCCCCAGCTACCCAGAGCCGTCCCAAGGTACAGGCAAGCCTTGGATGGCGGCTTCCCTGCTGCCCAGGGCTTCTCAAGGCTCAGGTGATCAGGGCTGGCCGAGGCTTGTGCTGCTGGCAATGGCAGCAACAAAGGTATGATGGGGTATCACCTTCCCCTGATCACCAGGTTGCCTCCTGCCCCTGCGGGCTTCTGGACTGTGAGAGAGGTCAGGCTGGGTGGAGGGACCTTCCCTCCAGTGCATGAATTTTCATGCACCAGCTTCTAGTCTGTATATGTAAAAGCCTAAGCAACCATTAAGTTTGACAAGAATGACTGGTCGCTATGATGCACACTGACCACAGGAAGGCAGATGCTAAATGCAAGAGCTGCCCCCTGGTAGTCAGTGCACTCCCACAGGGGGAGCCCTGCTCAGCCAGAGGCCGCAATTGGCAAGGACAGCGGTGGTGGCAGGAGCCTCTCCTGCCTCCACAGTAGTGCTAAGGAGTAGCAAGTTGAGAAGGTAAGGAGCAGTGAGCAGGTGTGAGGGGTCCCGGACTGAAAGAGGTGCAGGATGGGCTGAGGGACCTGGCCCCCCCAGTGCTTGAATTTCATGCACCAAGCCTCTAGTGTCCATATAAATTAAGAGGGACAATATTCTGGGCAGAGAGAAGCAATAGATATTTGCTACATTGATTTCAGAAAATAGCAAAAAGAAAGTGGGAAGTATATGAAGAGATACAGTCAGTCTGAGAGCTTCCTTTGGAGAAACTTGACCAAATGGTTTATGTGGTTTAGAGCATATTTTGTTCTCTGGTGGCAATGATTGATCAGGGATTGGGCAGAAGACCCAAAATGAGCTGGTGAAGGACAGCCCCAGGATTTTCCAGAACTATTAGCAAAAGAGGTGCTTTGGCTACTGAGCATGTGGAAAGCCAGCCTAGAACTGTAAATGGTCATCTTTGTCTACCAAATGAAGTTACCTGAGAATGAAATCAGCACAAAGAAAAACAGAGTCACCCTCACTGGTTCAGCTCAGTGGACAGAGCATCAGCTTATGGACTGAAGGGTCCTAGGTTTGATTCCAATCAAGGGCACATGCATGGATTGTGGGCTTGATCCCCTGTATAGGGTATGCAGTAGGCAGCCAATCAATGATTCTCTCTCATCATTGATGTTTCTATCTCTCTCTCCCTCTCCCTTCCTCTCCAAAAATCAATAAAAATATTTAAAAAAGAAAAAGAAAAGAAAAACAGAGCCAAGAGATACAAAGAGATTGACTCCTTGTGGCTTTGTTCAAATGCTTGTCCACATACTATTTTTATCTCTACAGACCTAAAATAAGTTCTCTATCATAGCACTTGAATACAGAAATACAGTGAAATTCAAATAATTTCCCTTTAATTAAAAATTATTCCATTCTTAAGAGTAGAATTTTTCTAATCATGGATTTTTCCTTTTCTAATAAGAAAACTACATTGTGTTTCTTCAATTGCTAAGGAGGAAAGGTGAATTTATTGGCTTTTCTAGCTGACATTCTCAGGGGAGTGTAAGCTTTAAGCACTGCTGGATCCAGTACTGAACAAACAGTTGTTGGTTCAGTATCCTACAGGGATCAGGCCTAAATGGGCAGTCAGACATCCCTCTCACACTCAAGGTCTGCTGGCTTCCAACTGCTTGCATGCCTGCCTTCCTGATTGCCACTAACCGCTTCTGTCTGCCAGCCTGATCACCCCCTAACCACTCCCCTGACAGCCTGATTGATGCCTAACTGCTCCTCTGCCAGCCTTATTGCCCCTAACTGCTCTCCCCTGCAGGCCTGGTCACCCCTAACTGCCCTCCCCTGCAGGCCTGGTTGCCCCCAACTTCCCTCTTCTGCCAGCCTGGTCACCACTAACTACCCTCCCCCACATGCTTGATTGCCCCCAACTTCCCTCCCTTGAAGGCCTGGTCCCTTCCAACTTCCCTCCTCTGCTGGCCATTTTGTGGTGTCCATCTTGTGTCCACATGGGTTCAGGATCTTTGACCACATAGAGGCAGCCATCTTGTGAGTTGGAGTGATTGTAAATTTGCATATTACTCTTTTATTAGAGAGGATAGAGTCCTGGTGCATGAGTGTGGGCTGGCTGGTTTGCCCTGAGGGTGTCCCAGATCAGGGTGGGGGGTCCCTTGGGGTGTGAGGCAGCCTGGGCAAGGGGTCTGTGGTGGTTTTCAGGCCAGCCATGCCCCCTGGTGACCCAAGGGGAGGCTGTGGTATCTGGGATTTATTTATCTTCTGTAACTGAAACTTTGTAGCCTTGAGGAAGCCAGGGCAGGCCAGGAAGTTTGGCTTCCTCCATCACTGGGGAAACCCAAGCCTCCTGCTCTCGCCAGCTCCATGGCTGCAGCCATTTTTGTTGGGATTTATTTATCTTCTATAATTGAAACTTTGTAGCATTGAGCAGAGGCCTAGGCCCACCAGAGTGGGTGGAAAGCTTGGCTTCCTCCATCGCCAGGGAAACCCAAGCCTCCTGCTCTCTCAGTGGCCGGCTGCCATCTTGGTTGGGTTAATTTGCATACTTACTCCTGATTGGTTGATGGGCATGGCTTGTGGGTGTAGCAGAATGATGGTTAATTTTCATGTTTCTCTTTTATTAGTGTAGATATATCAATTTTATATTTATTTTGTAGCCAATAATATGTAGACAAAATAAAGCAAAAATTGGCAGCATTAAAGAGAATACAGCAACTCCAATTTCATTAAACATTAACTCAATATTTTTCATAATTAATAGAACAGATAAAAATTAAATGCTTAACCTATAAACATATAAAGAATAATAGCCAACAACTGAAGAATATATATTATTTTTAAGCACACACAGAACATTTTAAAAAATCATTATACATTACCATAAAACAAATCTTAGGAAATTTCAAGGAACCACAATATAATTAATCAAGCAGTCTATAATAATAAAAGCAAAATATGCTAATTAGACCGGATGATCATTCAGTTGAAGCTGCAGAGGCTGGGGTCGAAGAAGAGGCAGCTGCCATGGTGGGGGCCAAGCCCCTTGCATGAATTGCATGCATTGGGCCTCTAGTCAATAAGTAAAAGAAAACTAGGAAAATCTTCATATGTTTAATGACCCAGAAACACATTTTTAAGTACCTTGTAAGATAACAAAGATATATGAAAATGAGAAAATACTTCAAACTAAATAACTAGATAGGAGAACCAAGATGGCAGTATAGGTAAAACACCTATCTTGCCGTCATACACAGCAATTTTAAAACTACAACTTAACGAAAGAACAAACACCATCCAGAATCACCAGAAAGCTGGCCGAGTGAAAATTCCACAAATAAAAGTGAAGATAAAACACTGTGACTCAGAGGAGCGGTGGCGGACAGCATTGAAGATTTGTGCGGAGAGAGGTTTGGAGCGCAGGCCAGCAGAGAGGGCAGGTGGCCGAAAACCGGCCAGTTTTCTCGAACGGGGAAACAAAGACATCCCACTGGACTGATTCTCCAGCTCTGGGCGAAGTCCAGGGAACCCACTATCACACGGGGTAAAAACTGGACAGTGGGAGGGCATGCTGCAGGGGTCTGCCGGCTTGTGGAGAAGGCAAGCTTTCATGTGAACTTGGGAACAGTGCAGCTGCCTGACCTATTAGAGAGCGCTCGCGACTTGCTCTCTCATTCAGAAAACCGTCAGACTGCTTTGTTTTATGACCCTGGGTGAGACGTTGGGTGTGCAGACTCATTTGGGGAGAGTCTGAATTCCCCAGCAGCCAGTGAAGCTCCACAGCAGCTCTCTCTCAGAGGTGCTGGCGGCCATTGCCCCCAGCACAGAGTCCCTGGGGCCGCATAGGGCGGAGCTAATGCTGTCTGCTTGGCCCAGAGACTCCGCCCATCTAATCTGAGCACTGCTGAGCTTCACAGACAATTGGCCTGGAGGTCAACCCCTCCAAGTGCTAACAACGATTAACCTGAGCTTAACTTCAGCAAGACTGTGCAACCCATATCCACCTCAGGTAACTGGGGAGGCTGAGCCACTGTCCCTAGTAGGACATCTACCACACAAAGCTAATTGACCAACTCAGGGAAGCAGCCACCATGCAGAGACATGGAAAGAAATCAGATGTGAAAGAAATGGAGGAAAAAAAACGACTGGACATGGAATTCAAAACCACAGTTATAGGGCCTCTCAAGAGGCTCCTACAAAAGGTCGAGACCTATAAGGAAATAAGCAAGACCGACAAGGAAATGAATGAATCCTACAAGGAAATGAATGAGACCCTCAAGGATATGAAGGAGACTCTCAAGGATATGAAAAAGGACCAACCAGAAATTAAGCATACACTGACTGAAATAAAAAATATTATACAAAAACCTAAAAGTGCTCTGGAGCACCCCAAGAACCAAGTTAAAGATTTGAAATACAAAGAGGTAAAATCCACTCAGCTGAAAAAGCAAGAAACCAAAAGAATCAAAAAAATTGAAGATAGTGTAAGGGGCCTCTGGGACAACCTCAAGCATACCAACATCCGAATTATAGGGGTGCCAGAAAAAGAGAGAGAGCAAGACAATGAAAACCTATTTGAAGAAATAGTGACTGAAAACTTCCCACACCTGGTGAAAGAAATTGACTTAGGAGTCCAAGAAGCGCACCAAACCCCAATATATAGGAACCCTAAGAGGACCACACCGAGGCACATCATAATTAAAATGCCAAGAGCAAAAGACAAAGAGAGAATATTAAAAGCAGCAAGAGAAAAACAGTTAGTTACCTATAAGGGAGCACCCATACGATTGTCAGCGGATTTCTCAACAGAAATGATGCAGTCCAGACGGGAGTGGCAAGAAATATTCAAAGTGATGAACAGTAAGAATCTACAACCAAGATTACTCTATCCAGCAAAGCTATCATTCAGAATTGAAGGTCAGATAAAGTGCTTTGCAGATAAGAAAAAGCTAAAGGAGTTCATCACCACCAAACCAATATTATATGAAATGCTGAAAGATATTCTTTAAGAAGAGAAAGAAGAAAAAGATAAAGGTGTAAATTATGAACAACAAATACACATCTATCAACAAATGAATCTAAAAATCAAGTGAATTAATAAGCTGATGAACAGGATAAACTGGTGAATGTAACAGAATCATGGACATAGAGAGGGAATGGACTGACAATTCTTGGGGAGAAAGGGGGTGTGGGAAGTGCAGCAAGAGACTGGACAAAAATCATGCAACTATGGGAGAGGACAATGGAGGGGGGTGAGGGCGGAGGGTGGGATGGGTACCAGGTGGAGGGGAGCTATAGGGGGGGAAAAAGGGAACAATGTAATTAATAAACTGAACAATAAAGATAAAAAACTAAATAACTAAAATTTTAATTGGTATAATCATGACAGCATAAGATGTCCCCCTTTTTTACCCCACTTATTAAACAATGAATTAAATATCCATCCATGTACAAAGTTGCCTTTGTGTGATTTGAAGTGTCCAGCACCACAGGCCAAGGGGAATAGAAGGAATCTTGCCCAACTTAGCTCTGGTACTAGATAGCCCTCAGTAATTCAGGATTGATCAAAGACATAAAAATAAGACCTGATACCATAATTCCTGGAAGCCCTCAACACTGGTCTCAGCAATGATTTTTTGGATGACACCAGAAGCAATAAAAGTAAAAATAACCTCAATCTGTATCAAATTTTAAGAGTTCTTCTCAACAAAAAAACAAGCAACAAAATTAAAAACCAACATACAGGCCTGGCTGGCAGGGCTCAGTGGTTGAGCATCAACCTATGAGGTCACAGTTTGATTCCTGGTTGGGACACATACCTTGGTTGTGGGCTCAATCCCCAGTGTGGGGCATGCAGGAGGCGGCCAATCAAGGATGCTCTCTCATTATTGATGTCTTTATCTCTCTCTCCCTCTCCCTTCTTCTCTGAAATCAATAAAATATATTTCTAAAAAGTAAAGTAGGAGTGGAGACCTAAAGAAAGATTATACCTAACTATATTCTGTTCTCCACGGAAATAGATTTCTGATATGTTTTTCTGCTATTCAATATAAAGAATAAGAATTATCTCGCTGTGCTGCTTTATTATGGAGCCTGTTTTTAAAGTCACCTTTACTAAGGTACTAAATGCCTGGTGCACAAAATTCGGGCATGGGGGTGTCCCTCAGCCCAGTCTGCACCCTCTCCAATCTGAGACCCCTCGACAGATATCCGACTGCCCATTTAGGTCTGATCCCACTGGGCAGTTGGACATCCCTCTCACAATCTAGGACTGCTGGCTCCCAACTGCTTGCCTGCCTGCCTTCCTGATTGCCCCTAACTGCTTCTGCCTGCCTGTCTGATCACCTCCTAAACACTCCCCTGCCAACCTGATTGATGCCTAACTGCTCCCCTGCCAGCCTGCTTGCCCCCAACTTCCTCCTCTGCTGGCCTGGTTACTTCTAACTGCCCTCCCCTATAGGCTTGATTGCCCCCAAATGCCCTCACTTGCAGGCCTGGTTCCTCCCCCCCAACTGCCCTGCAGGCCTGGGTTCCCCCCAACTGTCCTTCCCTGCAGGCCCGGTAACCCCCAACTTCCCTCGTCTGCCGGCCTGGTCACCCCTAACTACCCTCCCCTGCAGGCTTGATTGCCCCCAACTGCCCTTCCTTGAAGGCCTGGTCCCTCCCAATTGCCCTCCTCTGCTGGCCATTTTGTGGAGGCCATCTTGTGTCCACATGGGGGCAGGATCTTTGACCACATGGGGGCAGCCATCTTGTGTGTTGGAGTGATGATAAATCTGCATATTACTCTTTTATTAAATAAGATAGAGGCCTGGTGCACGGGTGGGGGCCAGCTGGTTTGCCCTGAAGGGTGTCCCAGATCAGGGTGGGGGTTCCCTTGGGGTGTGGGCTGGCCTGGGTGAGAGACCTGTGATGGTTTGCAGGCTGGCCATGCCCCCTAGTGACCCAAGCAGAGGCCCTGGTATCTGGTGTTCATTTATCTTCTACAATTGAAACTTTGTAGTCTGGAACATAGCCAAGCCTTCTGCTCGCTCCGTGGCAGCAGCCATTTCTGTTGGGATTGAAACTTTTAGCCTGGAGTGGATGCCTAGGCTAGCCAGGGCTGCAGAAGTTTGGCTTTCTCTATCACCAGGGGCAACCTTAGCCTTGCTCTCTCCAGCTCTGTGGCTGTGCCATTTCTGTTGGGATTTATGTATCTTCTATAATTGAAACCTTGCAGCATTGAGTGGAAGCCTAGGCTGGCAAGGGCAGGTGGAAAGCTTGGCTTCCTCTATTGCCAGGAAAACCCAAGCCTCCCTCCTGCTCTCAGTGGCTGCAGCCACCTTGGTTAGGGTTTATTTGCATATTCGCTCCTGATTGGTTGGTGGGTGTGACTTTGTGGGTGTAGCAGATGTATGGTTAATTTGCATATCGCTCTTTTATTAGATAGGATAATTTATGTACCACAAAATGCACTCACCTTAATGATCTTTAATAAATCTATACACCCATGTAACCAGCATTACAATCATGATATGGAAGATTTCCATTCCCTCCCCCCACAAAAAAAATTCCCCCATGTCCTTATATTTTTTTAAAAAATATATTTCATTGATTTTTTTTTTATAGAGAGGAAGGGAGAAGGATAGAAAGTCAGAAATATCAATCAGCTGTCTCTTGCACAACCCCTACTGGGGATGTGCCTGCAACCAAGGTACATGCCCTTGACTGGAATCGAACCTGAGACCTTTCAGACTGCAGGGCAACACTCTATCCACTGAGCCAAACCGATTTTGGCTCCCCCATGTCCTTTTACAGTCAATTCCCTTTTATGGCCCAAGATAACCACAATTATTTTTGCCTAGCTTGTTTTGATAGTCTATTTTATTTTTGTAGAGTCTATTTATGTTTACATGTATGTACTGTTTATACATTATGCTTTTTCGTTTGTTTGTTTTGTTAATCCTCACCTGAGGGTATTTTTCCATTGATTTTTAAGGAGAGTGAAAAAGAGAGGAAAAGACTGAGAGAAACATCAATTTGAGAGAAACACATTGCCTCCTGCATGAGCCCCGACCAGGGCCCAGGCTAGGGAGGAGCCTGCAACCAAGGTACATGCTTTTGGTCTGCAGGCTGATGTTTTATTCACTGAGTAAGACCAGCTAGAGCTACTGAAAAATAATAAAACAGGTAGGACACAAGAATAGTTCATACATTCTACTTATTATTACCTATTTTAGATGCAGTAGACTATAAATGAGCTTAGTTTTTAATGTCTTTTTCCATATCTGAAAAAACATAAAACCCCATCAGAATAACTTTTCATTATTGAGATGTTTTTTACAATTCACTGTGTCTCTTCAGAGAAGTTTCATTTCTAAAAGTAGCCTCAGGAGAAGCCTTGTTTATACTTTGACACCAGTTTGAATCATTTTTGTCACTTACACACAGCCCTCCATGTCCTCTTCTGAAAAAGTCCAGTCCCTTTGTGTCTTATGGAACTCACAAGTTCAGCCCAGGCTGAAATGAAAAGTACTACGGAAATGTTATGTCCTGCAAATGTAGGAAAATGGTGCTGAGAAGCCTGTCACACCAAATGTCCCCCCAGCTCAAAGTGTAGAGAATCAGGTTCCATAGGATTCAAGTCTCCTGCCACCTGATCATAGATTCCTCTTGGATCCTCATATTTGTCCTCAGACCAGTGGAGGTCACAGGGATCCTGGCAAACAAAGGTGGAGTTAGAAAGCTAGAGAGATGCCCTATGGGTCATCATTGCAGCTCTGGAGGATATACTCATACTCAACTTCCGGGGGGGGGGCGTGTTTCCACCTTCTAATGATTGGGGGAAATTCCAATATATAGAAAAGATGAGACTGATTATAATGAACTCCCACATACTATCACCCAGCTTTGATAATATCAACCCTTGGTCAATCTTGATTTATCTGTCTCTCTATAGTCTCATCTTCTACCCCCACTAACTAGATTATTTTTTAATATATTTCTATTTATTTCAGAGAGGAAGAGAGAGATAGAAACATCAATGATAGAGAGAATCATTAATTGGCTGCCTCCTGCATGCTCCACACCGGGGACTGAGTCCACAACCTGGGCATGTGCCCTGACCAGGAATTGAACCTCCTGTTTCATAGGTCTATGCTCAACCACTGAGCCACACTGGTATACCTAACTGGATTATTTTTAAGCAAGACCAAGATATGTCATGATTTCCAGTCAGAAACAGAATTTTAATGTAAGATTACGAAACTTTTAAAAGCCTATGATATTGGCTAAGGGAATTGTGAGATGTGAGTTGTGACTCTGTTAGTCCTATGAACTGCCAAAACATTTCCTCACAAAATGGAAAAGAAAAAAGACCGCATAGAGCAATCCTTACGGGGGATGTGCTTTGCCCTAAGTTTGGGAAAAACAATTGTTTCAGCTCAGAAAACTTTACAGCAGATTTCCCAGGGGCCAAAGTATGGCCTGCTGCCTGTTTTTGTACTGTTCAAAAGCTAAGAACAGTTTTACTTTTTTTGATGGCTGGGAAAGTATCAAAAGAAGAATAATATTTGTGACATATGAAATTCAAATTCAGCGTCCAAAAAAAAGTTTTATTGGAACTTAGCCAGACTCATTTGTCTGTGTATTGTCTATGGATGCTTTTACACTACAATGGCAGAATTTCCTAGTTTTGAGGACAGAATGTCCTGCAAAGCCCAAAATATCTATTATCAGGTCCTTTACAGAAAAAGTGGTTCAACACCATGGACAGCATTTTATACTATTTCTTTCCATCCTGGTAGGGAGAGCAGCGCCTGAACTGGGACAATGTTACAACAGAGGGAGATCTTTGGCCCAGAGGTGCCAAAAGTCAGGTGTTCTGCCGCACCTCCCTTACTGTGCGGCAGTTAGTGGGGGTTAGTTGATGATAAAGTGCCTGTCTGTTGCTTTTGCCTGTCCTGCTACCAAGCTCACTTCTGTTCTCTCTGCCACTCTCTCACTCTCAATCCAGTCCATTAGGGCTCCTATTCCCTAATGCCAGGCACTTATCCAGAACTGTCAATTTGCATATTTCATCCCCTGCCTCAGTAGTTCAGTGATGAGTATGTGACCCAAGCTAGACCAGTAAGTGTCAGCATTGGGGCTTTGGAGCTAATGGAAAGAAGCATTCTTTTTCTTTGAAGGTTTCAGTCTAATAGGATTCAAACCTGGATTTACTGAGGACATCGTTAAGAAGGAAATTCTTGGTCCAACTGTGTGAGTCTGAAGACAATTCTATGCCTTGATATTTTGACTGAATGAGTCAAATATTTTCTCTCTGTATCTCTGATTAACCAGTGTAGTGGTAATGGCTAACTATCCAACAAAATGCATACCTTTTTTCTTCCACAATAATATAACTGTAGAAAGACATAAAACTGCCAAACTAGACTATGTTTTTCAGCCTCCTTTGTAGTTAGATTTGGCCATGTGACCATATTCTCACCAGGGGAATGAGTAGAATGTGTAATTTCTGGGCCTGGATCATAAGAGATAGTTGTTCCTCCATCACACTCTTTTCCTCTTCCACTGGTTGAAGCCCCCAAGTGAACTGCCCATCAATGAAAACTTGGATTATGTGCTAAGGGATGGCAGAGGATCATAATGAAAAGAACTTGGATTCTGTAATAACCATGTGCAGTAGGGCTACTCATTTCTGACTACTGTGTAAGAAAAAAATAGACTGTCTTGTTTAGGGCACTGGGTTATTGCCACGCCTGTTTGTTAGAGCAGCTAGATTACCCTAAGTAGTAGAATGTGGGTTTTGGGCACTAGCCAGGAAAGACTTCTGCAGCTAAAAATCTCACCATCTGTGCTTTATCGTAGAGGGGTCCCCAGGCCCCAGAAGGGGCATACAGTCTTTCCACCTCATCATATAGGTGTCCTGGGAAAGCCATATTCTCCTCTTCAAGACCTGTGAAACCTGGAGTTGGAGTAGAAGGAAGAAATGATCATGTACCCAGTCCAGATGTCAGGGGTATCTATGAGTGGGGGAATTCTGATGTGGTCATAACTCACCTCTGGGATAAGATACCTCCTCCAGTGTTGGTGGCAGCTGAGGGTTGAAATCCTTCATAGAGTGATAATATGGTTCTATGTCTGTTGTGCTAACCTGTCAACAACCCCATCACACCCAAAAAAAAAAAAAAAAAAAACCAAGATAGTTTTTTCATTCTTTGACTCCCTGGAAAGGTCAATAACCGGAAGCTAATGGGATTTTAGTCACTGTCAATGCTCTGTCACTGGGGCTGTCAGGAGCACCCCCACTCACTGTGGAGCTTTGGTTGTCCAGGTCTGTAGTCCACTGGTTCTCTTCATATTCATTCCTGATTGGGCCCTCCTCCATCCTTATGGGTTAGAGGTATGGAGGGCAATTGGGTGTTGACCCTCAGATACCCATCACTGCCAAACCCCCTCCTTCAGAGCCTTTCTATTTAAAAAATATTCCCACTTACTCTGCTTCTGCCTTTTCTGAGATGCCTGAGGGAAGTAAAAAAGGGGAGTTAGAGACACCCCTCTAAGCCCACTGGCCCTGGAAGACCTTCAATATAGCTCTAGGTCTCCCCATCACCACTGGGCCTCAACCCCAGTAGGGAAAGGGTCTCCTCACCCTCAGCAAGACGCCTCAGTCTCCGCTGCCAGAGAAATCTTCCAACACAGGAGGCATTAGAAAGCAGCAGAAGACCCCCAACAGCGAACAGCACAGGCATCAGGGGCAGCTCTGAGGAGTCTGAGAGCAGAAGGGACCTCCCTTAGTGAACTCAAAACAACTGACTCTAAGTTCAGAGCAGAGTGCTCTGAGAAAAGCCATCCCTGACCAGGCAAAGCCCCTTTATAGGTCAGGGAAGCAGATGGACTGGGGTTACCATGTCCAATCCTTGCCACCCCAGGGCAGGTGGGTCCTTTCTCAAGTCAAACCAGTAGCAGAGGGTCCTTCTTTTGCCTGAGCCCCATGTAGGAACTCAGACAGGAACTTCAGCTCCTTAGCTGGGGATTCAAGACCTTTTGTGATCTGGCCTCTTACAACATCTCCAGCCTTATCCACCAACCATAAACCCTAGTATTAGACCCTCCAGCCACACAAACTAACCATAATATGTACATAAAAATTTGAAATAGTCAGTTGTCTATCATTAAATGTCCTTTCTTCTCAACTTTCATTCACCCTTCCAACTCTATCTCAAATGACTTCCTCTTTGTACAAACTTATATCCTAGACAATATCAGGCTCCTTTGCTATATCTCTGAGGACAAGACTAAGTCCTTCTAAGTAGACATTTGTTCAGGATTTCTTCCCCATCTTCTGCTAATAGCTCTCATTTTTTGAGAAAATAACCACTCCCATGTTCTCATTTGGTATGGTTCTGTGGGACTTGTAGAGGACACATGGCCTAGCCTGGCTCAAAACAGTACTCATCCCTCTTTTCATACTGATCAGTTCAGAGACCAGCATTTGATCCAAGGTAGATTTTTTGCTTGAACATTTAGGACACTCCTCTGCAGACCGCTAAGAAGTGGAATGAAAGCTTCTTTGTACCTGTGATGAAAGAACCTGAGAAGGAAGTCATAGAGATGAAGATAAAGTTGAGAGAGGGTGATAAATAGATTCTTGGTGAAAAATTTAAGGACCTGAATCCAGCCATACTTGGAATTTTTAATTTCATGAGCCAAGTAGTTCCTTTTATTACTGAGAACAGCTAAATTTCTGTCATTTGCAACTTTTCCCTCAGGCTTTGAAGGGGATTGTTTGCAAAATGTTCATAATATTCCCCCTGTATCTATACTCCGAGAAGTCCCCTTCCACAGTTATTTGGAGTTGAGCCATGTCATTTGCATCAGCCACTGAGACAACAAGTGTGACAGACCAGAAGCTTGTAAATCAGAGCTTGGCCTCTCTTGCCGCTCTTGAGATGCCTGTGACCACCCCCATGTGAACAAACCAAGGAGAAATATGTGGCCCAGTTTTCTCCACTGTCTCAACAAAGAGCCATATTGTCAAATATGTGAAGAGGAGCCCATCCTAGACCAACTAGTCCCAGCTGCACTGCCAACTGACAGGAGCCCAGACTAGAACTGTTCAGCCACTCAAAGAATCATGAGAAATGTTTGTTGCTTTAAGTGCCCGTGTTTAGGGTGGTTTATTGCAGCAAAAGTCAACTGATACAGGCTCTACATGGGGAATAAAATCAGGTAATTCTTTCAGGCAAGAGTAAGAACTAAGGAAATGTTTTGGGGCCTCAGGAATAGCGTTAAGGGACTGTGTCCATAAAGCAAGGGAGACAGAGTTAGAGACCAGAAAGTTCTATTTTGAAGGGAGAGAGGGATTTGCAGGGGATTGAGGACTTACCTGCAGGCTGCTCTGTGGGCAGCTGGTAGTCAGGTTCTCCAGAGGGCTGGACTAGACATAGGGGGTGGATAAAAAGATTGTGAATTAACATAAAACAATCTGGGATAAGCCTTAAATATCTCAGTTTCCTATAAACTTTTCATCCTATTTTGATACTCATGGGAACTGATTTATGGCTTCTTAGGAATATTTCAAGAAGAACTGGAAATTGCTGATAAGGATGATAATACTATTAATAACTATTCTAAATAATAATTGTTGCTTAGTGTTTTATGGTGTGCAAGGTTCTTTTAACATGAATTGTCAGTTTTTCAGGTTAACTAAAAAAACATGCTGGCTCTCAGGATCCCTTAATAGAGGTATAAATTCTAGACCAAGGGAGTTGAGTGCCATACTTTATGCTTTAGTTCTTTTTAAAATATATATTTTTTTTTATTGATTTTTTTTTACAGAGTGGGAGGGAAAGGAATAGAAAGTCAGAAACATCGATGAGAGAGAAACATTGATCAGCTGCCTCTTGCACACCCCCTACTGAGGATGTGCCCGCAGCCAAGGTACATGCCCTTGACTGGAATCGAACCTGGGACCCTTCAGTCCGCAGTCCAATGCTCTATCCACTGAGCCAAACTGGTCTCGGCTATGCTTTAGTTCTTAAAAGGAAGACTGGAATGGGGTTGTAGGCAGGAGAGAGAGAAGGGAATATTTTAGAGATGGGAAAGGGTCCATACATCTATGGATGAAAGGCTGCTCTGTCAGAAAGGGGAAATGGGGCAAGTATTTACTTTGTACAAGGCCCTGTTCTAAATATTTCAAATACATTTATTTATTTAATCCTCACAACTGTGTGAGCTAAACCTTGTTTTCAGAACTAAGGCATACTTCATTTTGAGAAACTGTGGCTCAAAGAGGTTCAACTGAGGCTCAAAGAGGTAAAGTAACTTGCTTACAGTCTCACAACTAGGACTCAATAGAGCTGGAACTTGAACCCAAGCTTGTCAGAATAAGACTGTGATTAACCATTACACTACTGATTGGCCTGTCAGAGGCAAGAATGTTCTCATTAGTCATATTCAAAGAACTTGTCCATTTCATCAACGTTGCTGAATTTATTGGCCTAAATTTGTTCTCAACTAATATTTCCTTATTATCCCCTTAATGTAATGTCCTCTCTTTCATTCCTGATATTGGTTAACTCATGTCTTCTCTCTTTTGCTTTGATCAACTTTATAAATGTTATTGATCTTTTCAAAGAAGCAGCTTTCGGTTTCATTGATTTTTCTATTGTTCTTCTGTTTTTGAGTTCACAAATTTCTTTTCTTACCTTTATTATTTCCTTTCTTTTTTTTACTTTGTGTTCAATCTGCTCTTCTTTTTCTAGTTTCTTACAGTATCAATTTAAGACCATCTTTTTAAAATCTAATATGAACACTTAATGCTATAAATTTCTTGCAAAGCACTGCTTTAGCTGCACCCCACAATTTTCAAATGTTTTCATTTTCATTCAATTCAAAATCTTTTCTATTTTTCTGATGTCATTAGTTATATCCAGACAGTATCATTCAGTTACTAAAATCTAGTCTCTGGAGATCACCTGCCTGAGTTTTAATTTCATTTCTACCTCCTTCTAGCTGTGTGACCTTTGACAATATGCTAAGGTTGCTGTCAACATGTTCAGGTTAATCTCTCTGAGCCTCAGTTTCTTCATCTGTAAAAGGGTAACAATAACACTAACTTCACTATGCCACCCTTTAAGTCCTCTGAAGAACTCTGCCCAAAACTGTCCCTTCTGACCTGGGGTGGTGATAGAGATCTGGGATCCTTTGTCAGCTAGTCTGCTGTCTCCCATTGCATTACTGGCCAGCAGCCAGATCTTGTATCGTGTATTAGGCTGCAACCCAGTCAGTGTGAAGGTGGTGGCCTGGGGTGGTAGGACATCCATGTAGAGGAACCCTGGGGTCTCCAGAGCCTCATACCTGCAAGAGAGATAGGTCTGCCCTTCAAGGGGGTGCCCCATATCTGTTGGCTGCCACCCCTTCCTATCTTAACAGGAACCAACCTGATTTGGAATCTCTGTGTCAAGCCCCCATCAAAGCCAGGCTTCCACTCCAGTCCCACTGAGTATGGGGTAACACTCACAACCTTTAATCCAGATGGAGGATCAGGGCGGCCTTTAAAGAAAAGGATGAGAAAAGTAGTCAGAGGATACAAAAGGATTCTGGAAGATTCCTTCCAGATTCTTCCTAAGAATTTTATTATTGATTTCAGGAGAGGGAGAGAGAGATAGAAATATCAATGATGAGAGAGAATCATTGGTTAGAAGCCTCCTGCATGCCCCCTACTGGGGATCGAGCATGAAACCCTGGGCATGTGCCCTTGATGGGAATCAAACCTGGGACCCTTCAGTCCACAGGCCAATGTTCTATCCACTGAGTTAAACCAGCTAGGGCCTCCTAAGAATGAGTTTAAATGTATAGTCAATTCTCATTATTTGTGGTGGTTATGTTCTATAAAGTTATTGTGGACACTGAATTAACAAATGCCATATGATTGTGTCCAGAGAATTGTTTGACCCAGGAAGCACCTTCCTACAAAACTCTAGTCAAACACTTTTATTAAACAACCACTACATGTTCTTGTTTGTGTTTTTCTGTTGAAAGACGCCTTAATATATTTTGTTGATTTATTAACATTAAACTCATAGCCAATAGCTCTACCTATGCCTTAACGAAGCTTTTCCAACAGAAGTATTTTTTCCATATGGCACATCACAGCCTTCTTGCACTCAACAACAGCAGATAGCATTTCAGCACTATGCTTGGAAGCCATTTTAAATAGCAAAGCCACTAATAAAGAGCACAAACATATGTGGCACCAAATAGACCTCAAAAAGGGAACTTATTTACATATGAGAGCTTAAATAAGAAGGAAGTCCTGGCTGAGAAGGTGCTCATTGGGTGACTCATACGTCTGACCCATTCTGAACATGTCCCTGAATAACTGGATCAACTGTATAATATATATGTTTCTTGCAGTGGATTTTTTGTGTGCTAATCTCACATCCATTCCCCTTATTTTTTCTGGTTACAGAACCCTGAATATCCTTTGGAGAAACATTTGCCCACATTCTCAGGCCATATGCTTCTGATAGAAGTGACTCCACTTATCGGATGGACATGTGACAGGGCCTGGACAATAAGGGCGTCACCTTCCCCAGACCGCATGATTCGTTTGAGGCTGGGAGCTCAGTAGAACCAATAAACCTTAATCCCAGTATTTTCATACCACCATTCTCTTTTTTGTTGTTGTTGTTTTTCATACACTATTAAGAGAAGAAAAAAATTCTGTTTCCCTAGGAAATCTAACAGCCCACTATGAGAAGCCTTATAATAAAGCCAACAGAGAAAAGCAGACCTGATAGACGGAGAGTTCTTGATGACATCTAAACCTAGATTCAGTGACTCCTGAAAATCTACTTTTAAGTTACTTGGGCCAATAAGACCCCTCCTCCTCCTCCTCCTTCTTCTTTTTTTTTGGGGGGGGGGGAGTTGTTGTGGGTTCCCTGCAGATTCAGTCTCTATTAGAATTTTCAGGTCAGACAAAAACTCCATTCTTACACTGGTTTCAGAAACACTGCCAATATGGAACCAATTAGAGACTTGGGGCTTGACACAAGAAGCACCTTCCCAACACCCTAACAGTCCTCTCCCAGCGTACTGATGCTGACGAGTTGAATGTTGGTGTGGTCTGAGCCAAGGGGGTTGGTGGCTGTGCATGTGAAGAGAGCATAGTCCTGGGCTGCAGAAACGTTGGCAATCGTTAAGAGACTGCTGTGGATTCCACCTTGGTGGTATGTGTGTTCTTTGTACCTGGAGAGGAGGTATGGCAGGAACTCAGGGAGAGTGACTGGGGCTGGAGTATTATCTGGTTGGGCCTGGGCTCACCTGGGATCCTGGAGATCCAGAGGGACCCCATTTTTAGTCCAAGTGAAGACAACGTTGGGGACACCTCTGGCACGACAGTGGAGGGTGGCAGAACTGGTGCTATCTCCAGCTGCAGCCACCTTAGTTAGAGGTGTGGGGTGTTCTACCTGGGGGGAAACTAGGAGAGGTTGGAGGTCAGCATGAAGTATTTGGAAGTACATGAGATCTGTAGGTTTAGTGGCAGCCCTTGAAGTCAGAGTTATGGGTGTTACTTACATCTGACGATAAGTCGGACCAGCCCTCGGGCTGGAGGTGCCACACCATTGTCCACGATGCACTGGTAAGCACCTGCCTGAGCCAGCTTGGCATTGTGAATACGAAGATGCCCTGTGGACCCCTTTGTTATCTTCTCCATGTCATCTAGGCTCTGGTCCTCCTCCTCTTCTCCCTGGATGCCCAAGACTCAGGGAGATGGCCTCCAATCTTGCTCCAGTTCTATTAACCCCAAAACTGGGTCCCTTCTGTATCCTCATTCTCCTAACTACAATCATTATAGAGATAGCAAAGAAAAAATCCCCCTATCATCCACCCATCCATCTATCCATCCATCCACCTACCTATTTTTCCAACCATTCATTCATGGAGACATTTATCCACCTATCCATCTATTTAACCATGCACCTATTGACCCATTTGTCTACCAATCCATCCACCTTTCCTTCCATCCATTCATCCATTTACCCATTCATTCATCCAACCACTTGTTTTCCTTATATCTATCCATTTGCCCTTTCATTTCTCCACCATCTGTCCTATCTATTTACTCATACATGCACACATTCATAAGTACATTCATCTGTTTATCAATACATCCATCTTTCCATCTCTTCATCCATTTATTCCACAGACATCTTTATACTGATGGAGTATCTATCCATCAATCTACTTTCTAATCTAATCCATTCATCTAGTCATTTCTCTCATTTAATTATCTAGCCATTCATTTACCCTTCCATCCATTCACTTGTCCATTTGTTTATCTGTTGTTCCATCTACTCATCCATCCATCCACCTATTCATTGACCCACTTACCTATCAAACTACATATCCATCTACCTGCCCACCTGGTTAGCTATCCAGTTATCCATCATGCATCTGCCATTCAACAGTTATCTCTTGGAGAATGCCTTGACATGTATACAGTTACTCAGGACCATATAGATGTGATCCTTCTTCCCAAGGAGCTGACAGTTAAGAAACCACATTTCCAAGCCCCATCTCCATTTACCAAAGATTGGATCCTCACCAGTCTTTCCCAGTTGAACATCCCTGGAAGGATGGGATTGGCATCGGCGGTGCAGACTATATCTGCAGAGCCCCCAATATTCACCTCAGTGGGGTCCTGGAGAACTCGGATGGTGGGAGCATCTGGAAAAGGAGGCAGGAACTTGGGGAAAGCACTTGGACCTAGCAAGCCATGGTGGAAGAGGGTCCCAAGTGGGAGAGGTATCTTAGAGGTGTCCCTGGAAGTTACAGTCTGCCCTTTATATGGAACACTTGTAATAGTTCCCAAGATTAATGAGGTTGTCCTGATCCTGTACTGTGCCTCTATGGTGATGAGAATAGGTCGGGTGGACTTCCAGAATTGCATGGAGGTGGGGCTTCCACGGTGGGTTTAACAGGTAGATCCATGTAGGTGGATCCCCTGTCTGGACAGAAATCCTGTAGGATCTCTCTAGTGGGCAGTGTAGCCAAGGTGGGCATGATTCCATTAAGGTTGGGGCTTCCAGAGTGAGAGGTTTCTAGGATGGGTGAATATCCCTGGGTGGGCAGAGCTTCCACAATAAGGAGACTCCACAGTGAGCAAGGTTCCTGGGTGGATGTAATTTCCATGATGGGTGGGGTTTCCAGAGCTGCCTATTTCCTAGGGTGATAAAGGGAGCTCACAGTGTACATCTAGCCGCACTAGAACTTCAGCAGTGCCTTCCGAGTTCTGGCAATGCAGCTGATAGAAGCCATCGTCAGCCCGGGTCACATTCCATAGCTGCAGAGCTCCACCAGACAGGATGCGATGCCGGGGCCCACCAGCTGGGAGAGGTCAGGGTGAGGGGTTTGCCAGGTGCTCCCTTTCTGAAGACCTGTACCCCTTTTCATGCCCATTCCTGCACCTGGGCTGAGGCGGTAACCACGGAAGGTCCAGTTGAAGGTCTCTGGGGCCGGGTTGGCAGACACTAACACAGGCAGCAGTGCTTGGCCCTGCTCCACTGCAGTTACCACAAACACCTGCTCCCCCAAGAACTCTGGAGGGTCTGCGGAGGGGGGACCATTGGGAGTCAAGACTGTTGTTAAGATTTAGGACTGGGACAAATCTGAGGTCAGATACAGGTGTACAGGTTTAAAATCGGATTTGCAACTAGATTCAGTTAGACAAGTACAGAATTAAGCTTGGAGGTTAGTGGTTAGGATCCAGTTTAAGAAAGGGGTAGAGGGCAGAGTCAGGTTTAAGGATGGAGGGAGTGTTCAGAATGGGAATCACTGCCAGACGTTATGGGGACAAAGGCAAGAAGGGGTTGGGCAGGGTAGGAGTTGATGGCTGGCTGTATAGAAGTCAGGAAAGTTTTAAGGTTTAGGATGGAGGTCAAGGGCAGTACCAAGGTGAAGTCCCGAGTGATATGGGGTCAGGAGGGAATGGAGGGGTTCCAGGCCTTCAGGCCAGCACACATACACAGCACATTGAGTCGGTAGGAGGCGCTCACGGTTTCCCGAAGCTGAATGCTGTGGGCGCGGCATGTCACACTATGGCCATGGTCACCAGATGACATTCTCAGAAGGATGCTCCTGGCGGCTGCAGAGCCTTTGAATGGGGCGCTCCGGGGCGGTGAGATTACGCCTTCTAGCCTTCGGACAGGGCGGGAACGGGGGTCACGTCAGGTTGGCGCGGGGATGGGAGCACAGGCAGAGGTGGGATGGCTATTGGACAGGACAGCAGGCAGGGCAGGAGCGGGACTCCGAAGGTACAGGGACTTGGCCAGGGCAAGGGAGGGGCGGGCCACTCGCACTCTCACTTCTCCCCTTCCTTGTCCCAGGACAAGTTGACAGGAGGGTTGCTGCTAACGCTGACGCACGTCAAGTTTAAGGCATCCCCGGGGCGCAGCGCCGACGCGTTGGCCAGGATCGTCAAGTTAGTTGGGGGAACTTTGAGAACGGGTCAGAGGAGTGAGATTCAGAGGTGAAGAGGGTGCCCAGGTCCTGACACCAGGCCGGGGCCAGCCCCGCACCCCTCCCCCAGAACGGCTCTGTCTCAGATACCCTCTGGCCAAGCCCTCCGATCAACCCGGCCATCGGAGCCCTTACACTGCACCACAAGCTGCGTGGACGCGCTGAGCTGGCCCGCTTTGCACGTGAACTTGGCCTGGTTGTCCGATGGACCCGTGATGAGCACCAGCTCACGGGAGAAGGTGCTCCCTGACTTCTCCAGATTTCCCAGCTGCACTCGCCGCGGCTCCTGGGGCAGCCGCGGTTCGGTTACCGTTCGTGAGTCCTGAGGGCGGAGACTGACTAGAGGACCGCATAGTCTTGCCCATCCTGCCCGAGACGCCCCCGTTGAGTTGGCAGCCACTAGCCCAGATAAAGCCTGTGTGACGAGTAAAAGGCGCCCCCTTCCGCGGGCACCTTGGGAGAGCAGAGGAAGAGACTGGAACTGATCACCCCCAAGCTGGAATCTCTCCTGACTAACCTGGGCCTCCCAAGCCCCTCTTTTTGCTGCCTGATCCCTCCTCGGTTTCTGCCGCCTCACCCATGTCCCGCCTCCTCTGCTTTCCAGAGGCCTGCCAACCCGCAGGCCCAGTCCTCAAAATCCACTCCAGCTGCATTTACTAAACACCAAACTCTAGGAAACTCCCTTGGAATTCCCAAGCTTTTCCCAGAATTCCTTCATTTTTTTCCAATCTTTCGTTCTTTTTCTTAGCATTCCCACTTTCCTCCCAAATTTCTTTTGATCATTCCCTTAATTCAATTGTCTTTCCACAGATTTCTGAATCCTTTCCCAATATTCTCTTATCCTAGTTTTTCACTAGAATCCTTTGTGTAAATCCGAAATCGTGGCATTTCCCCCCAAATTCCATCCAATTAAATGAAGTTACATTTCATTCCTATAATTCCTAATTTTTCCCCTAGAATTTTCACTAGCTCCCTAAATTCCCAAGATCTTCTCAAAATTCTATCAGACTTCCTTTTTTAATTTTACCAGAATTTTATTCACTTACCCCCAAATCCTAAGAATTCAATTTAATATTAATTAATGGACTTTTAATGCTCTGTGGAATTACTTATGTTTCCCCAGATTTCTAGTCTTTACCCATCATTGTTTTTGTTCCTGGAATTCTTAGTCTTTCCCTAAAATTTCTGCCATCTCATCTGAATTCTGAGGTTTCACCAGATTTTTCTTTAATAAATTAATTGCCTTTTCTGTAGAGTTCCCAATCCTGACCCAAAATTCCTTCATTTGAGATAAGATTCTCACTGATTTCCCAAAATTCGCAGGATTTTCCTTGGATTCAATTTAATTATTATGGTATTTGTCTGTCTTTTCCAATTCCCCGACAAAACTCGAAATCTCCAGTATTTTTCAAGAAATTCAGTTTTTTCCAAGATTTCCCAAAATTGAAGAGACAGGGCCTCATCCTTTCCCCACATTCCTGGCCACCCCAGCCCTTGCTTGGCACTGACCTTGTACCAGGTGAGGGAAGGGTCTGGGTTACCTCCAATGGCCAAACACACCAGCTTTACCCGATTTCCAGCCCGAAGGGGCTGCCCCTCTGGGGGCCCCTCGATCCACAGCTTCTGGGCAGGATCTGAGACAGAAAGAGTGGCTTTTCTCTTTGGGCTGAGGCCCAAGAATAGGTTCTCTAAGTCAGGAGGCAATCTCCTGCCTGCTCCCTGGGGTGAGGATGGGGGCTTACATTTCACGTTCAGAGTGAGTGACTTTTTGAAGGTCTCCTTAGTGAAGGCCTCACTAAAGGCCTCACAGGTGAGGGTCAGACCATTGTCCTCCCGTTGCACCAGGAATGTCAGGTTGGACATAGAGATGTGGCCACCATGAAGGCCCTGGCAGGGAAGAGATTCAGAACTAGGTACTAGAGCGCCCTCATCCATGGGCCAGAGGCCTGAGTCCACTCTATACCCCAGCAGAAACCCAGGAGGTCCAGGCCCCAGTCCATGCTCCCCAAGGCATTCTCTCCCAGATCCAAGAGATATGCCCTCAACTCCCTCCTCCCTCAGACCCAGGAGCCTGGCCCCTGCCTCACATCCATGACCGTCTCCTCTGTGGGCAGCAACTGCCTCCAGCCCAGCCACCACCGCAGCAAGACCCGTGGGCGACTGGACTTAGTGATGCAGGAGAGAGTCACATTCTTGTTCTCAGACTGGGATGCAGATCCCAGGATAGTAATAGCACTGGGAGGAACTGCAGGGATGATGGACAGAGGAGAGAGACACTAAGCAGGGCTGGATGCCTCACAGACCAACACAGAAAGACAGGGAACTGGGGACAGATGACAAGGTCTTTGGTATTATATAGGCATACTTTGGAGACACAAACAAATGGTTCTCTGGTGCATGGACTGACAGATGGGCACCTTGCACCAGGACTCACAGGTAACCTGCAGCGTGATCCCACGTTCCTGGATCTCTTTAGATACACTGTTGTGGGCCTCACAGCTGAGCCTCACCCCATGATCTTCTGGCCGTATGACCATTACTAGCATGCTACGGGCCACTGCCTGAGTATGCTCAGTGCCCCACGCTGTGGACATGGGCTGGCCATTCTGGAGACAGGAACAGACCTGGATCAGTTCAGGGACAGCTCCTCGTACCTCCCCTGCTCCCCATCCTCATGCCTGCTTCTGCCCTCACCTTCAGCCACTGCAGTGTAGCTGGTGGATTCCCTCCTCGGGCCATGCACAGCAGCTCCAAGTTCTGCCCTGCCCGCACATACCCCTCTTCCAGACCTGGCCACTCAATCACAGGAGGTCCTGGGGGGACTGGAGAGCAGCAGTCACTTGGTGGGCCTGGGCAGCCCATCCACTCTTTCCAAGCTCCCCAGTCTGAACTCTCATGTTTCTCTTTGAGAGCCAGAACCATTCATAATCCATGTATGCCCCCAGTATATCCAATCCCTACTCCCTGTCCCCAGGCCATAGTCCACTCAGTTCCCCACTTACACAGAACATTCATGGTGACTGAAACCTTGATAGAGATATCCAAAGCTGGGCTGGACCCCTCACAGACCAGTAATTGCCCATTATCCGAGCTCTGGGGTGTCACCCTGGAGGGAAGGGGTTGGAGTTCTAAACTCAGTCATTATCTTAAATCTGGGGAATTTAGGTTAAAGAGGTCCCCATACCTGGTCTAAGTCTCCATGCTGATTTCTTATAGAATCTGGAGTTCCATGGAAGAGATTTGGGGGATTGAGAATGAGAATTGGGGTCCCAGAGGCCCAAACATGGCCAAAATCTTTGTCCTTGATACTCTGGAACTGAGATTCCCATAAAGAAGTTTTGGAGTGTCAGAGTGAAGAATTGGGTCCCAGATATTCATACCTGACCCAGGTTTCCATGCTGGAATCCCTGGGGCATGGGATTTTCATGAAGAAATTTGGGAGCCAGGCTAAGGATAGGACATCTCAACTCCCATACCTGGCTGTGGCCTCTGTGATGAAGAGTTTCTCCTGGGATCCCTCATTCACGTTAGTAGTGATGTCGGAAATTATGTGTCCACCTTAGGGTAATAAGAGGGCAGAAGGGGTGCCAGGTTCTCCTCAAGGTGGGTCCTGGGGATCCTGGCCTGGAAGTCATAGGGTGGTCATACTGCCCCCTCTCTCTCTTGGTTCTGGAGGAAAAGCACTAGCTCCATTCCCTCCACACATTCAGGACTTCCTCAATCCCAGAGTCCTTGGGGCTGGGTCCTGGGCCTCTTCCCTCCCCTCTCCTCCCATCCCATCCTTCTTAGGTATATCACCCATATCCATTACTCAGCTTGCCATTTTTGCACCAATGATGACATCATATCTCTATCTGGAGCCTCAGCCTCTTCCCTAGTCCCAGACCAGCAGCCCTGTGATCTCCTTGGTGCCTTTCGATGGATGTCTCCTCCCATCCACCAGATTCCATGCTGGCCTCAGCATCTTCTCAAGCCAGTGTCCCCATCTCAGAAATGTCATTTTCTGGGGCCCCTAAGAGGACATGGGGCAAGCACACCGCCTCCCAACTCCAGGGCCTCCCACTACCCCTAGCAGTTCATCCACACTCACTTTGAAGGAAGGTGATGTCAGGTGCTGGCTTTGCGTCCCCAGAAACACAGCTGACCACGTACTCCTGCCCAGCTACCCATGTGACTGTGCTCCCTGCTTCAGGAGTCAGCTGAAGTGTCTTGGGGGGCACTGGTGAGAAAGGGTCTGGGGTAAGCTGCCACCATCAAGAAGGATATGAGGATTTGGGCTTTGAGTATCATTGCTCATGAAATCAGTTCTGCAACCTGGATCTGAGGAAGAAGAGGCTGGGGGCTTGTACTCCTGGGTCCTGGGGTAGGAGAGTACTAGAAGGCCAGACTCATAGGTTCTGGGCGGAAGGGGTATCTCTTATCCATACCCAGAATGGAGAGGATCACTCTGGGAGACCGGAGCTCAGGCCCTGTCTCTGAGCGGCTGATCTGGCACTCATACTCTGCATCATCACTGAGGTCACATGCTTCAATATGCAGGTGGAATTCACCTGCAGGTAGGACCCAAGGTTAGAGGCACAGTCAGCCTCTGCTAATGGCTCAGGGTCTCAGGCTCTGATCTCTTACCTCTAGTAGGGTTGCCTTCCAGGTGGTAGCGCGGGAAGCCAGGGATCCTAGGGTCGGGACCTAGGAGCAGCCCATCTTTGGCCCATTGCACGACACTGCCAGGGGCACTGACCCCACATTGAAGCTCAGTGTCAGACCCCTCCACCACTGTCGTGTTTTCAGGCAGAGCCCAGAAGCCTCTGGAGACTGAGGCAGGAATCTGCAACTGGGCCAGGCCTGGGGACACAGAAAAGTCAGCAGGAGAGAGCAGAGTGTCTGTCTGGAGAATGGGAGTGGGAAATGAGGGCCTCTTAACACTAGATCACAAGGCCAAGATCCCACTTACCTGTGGTCAGCATTCCCATGAGGAGCAAGGGAGCCTGGTTAGGGATCCTCAAGGCCATTCCATGCCCTTTGCCTGTGGCTCCTGCAGTGCCCACTGCCTGCCTCCTGTGTCTGCCCCTGGCTTTCTCTGGGTCCCGCTCTCTATGTCTCTGTCTCTTGCTTTTCTCTTTGTCTTCCTTTTGCCATTTGTCTCCTTCTCTTTCTCTGTTTTTCTTTCTTCCCATGAGCCTATCTCTCCTTTTATTACTCTCTCCCTCTCTTTTCTCTTCTGTCTTTCTATCTCTCTCCCTGCCTTGAGTATCTTCCACTCTACCTTCTCCTGTCTTTTTCTCTATTTCTCTCTCCCTAAGGTGCACACTCATTCTGTCTGAACTTCTCTCTCCTTCCCTATAAGTATCTATTTGTCTTTCCATCCAAATCCCACTTTCCTTTCACCACTCACAGCCTCCCAGGGAAGACCCACTGTCAGAGTCCAGCAGGCCCTATGAGCCAAGGAGAGCAATGAGGCTGATGAGGTCAGTAGCAGAGCTGAGTCTTATTCTGGGACCCAGCCTGATCTTGTCCTTGCCTTGCTACCTTCCTGAGACACCCTCTCAAGTCTCCAACTCCAGACCTCTGTCCAGCAGGCTCCTCCCAGCCCAGCTGGAGGATGAAATCCCCTGTTTGCACATTCCAGGCATATTCCTTGGTGCCTCCCCAGTCCCCATGACCCCATGAGGGAATGCAAGTCAGACCCAGGCAGTCCCAGCTCAGCATGGAGAGCAGAGAGCTGGGCCTGGCTCTTCCCTGCCCTGGTACATGACCTTGGCAAGTCCCTTCCTTCCCTGAGTAAACATTATCCCCTCAGTGACATTAGGGATATCTGCTGGGGAGTGTGTATGAAAGACTGGGAGAGTACAGATATCTTTCCCCTTCTGTGCACATGTGTGTGAAGTTAATTGTGAGTGAGCATTCGTGTGAGTGTAAGGAAGGTGAGAGTGAATTGTAATCTGTGAAAGCATGTGCAGAGTGTATATGAGTGTCTAAGGTGCAAGTGTGCGGGGGACAAGGCAGCCAGAGTGGGTGGGAGGGAGGAAACCTATGGCAAGGGCCTTGTGAGTTCTTTCTAGTTCACTTCCCTTTGTCTTTCCCTGTCTCTTCTGTGTCTGTCTCTCTCCCTCCATCTATCCATCTCGATTTATCTTTCTATTTTTATTGATTCTTTATTTTTTTAGAGAAAGAAACATCAATGTGAGAGTGAAACATCAGATTGTCTGCCTCCTGCACTGCTCTTACTAGGAATTGAGCCCACAACTTGTGCATGTGATTTGACTAGGAATTGAACCAGCAACAGTACAATATTGGTGCACATGACAATATACACCCAACTGAGCCACACTGTGGAAAGCATCCTCGGGGAACAAAGTTTCTCCAAGAGGGCAGGTCACAAGTTGGCCTGTCTGCTCTAAAGGTTAGTTATGGTTTCTGCGTGTCTCCCCCCCCCCCCCCCCCCCCAAGAATGGTTACCTTTAATTGTAGTTTAGCAAACACGACTGTCCTCCAGCACATAACATTGTAAATAGCCAAGCTGTCTGTGGGAAAAGATTTAGGTGGCGTCTTGGGTGAAGATATAGCCTAAGGAAGTTAGTTAAGATAAGAGGTTTAGTGAGGAAACATGTTAACAATGGAATGTAGCTTTGTTATTTGGGGAACAAGGAATTGTGTAATATGTAACCAGAACTGTTTAAAAGAGTGGAGTGTGAGTTCCGGTGCCACCGCGGCCGCTGGGTCTGGGGCCGCCAGCGAGGCAGGGCTCGGGCCCCGCCGGGCAGCTCTCCAGCGGCAGGGGAGAGGGGCCCGGAGGCAGGGGCCGCGCCACCGGCTCTCCCCTCCCTCGGCACCGCACCGCCGCCTGCGGGGCTGGGACCCGATGCGGCTGGAGCCTCGGAGGCTGGAGCAGCTCCGAGCATTTCTGTTTTGGGACAGCCACACATCTAATTCCTTAAAGTAGTTTTATATGTAAAACTTGTAAAGAATCAGAACAATGCCTCCAAGACCATCATCAGGTGAACTGTGGGGCATCCACTTGATGCCCCCAAGAATCCTAGTAGAATGTTTACTACCAAATGGAGTGATAGTGACTTTAGAATGCCTCCGTGAGGCTACATTAGTAACTATAAAGCATGAACTATTTAAAGAAGCAAGAAAGTACCCTCTCCATCAACTTCTTCAAGATGAATCTTCTTCCATTTTCGTATCTACCATGGAGGAGAGCCCTTATGTGGTAATGTGAACACTCAAAGGGTACCTTGTTCCAATCCTAGGTGGAATGAATGGCTGAATTATGATGTATACATTCCTGATCTTCCTCGTGCTGCTTGGCTTTGTCTTTCCATTTGTTCTGTTAAAGGACGAAAAGGTGCTAAAGAGGAACACTGTCCATTGGCGTGGGGAAATATAAACTTGTTTGATTACACAGATACTCTAGTATCTGGGAAAATGGCTTTGAATCTTTGGCCAGTACCTCATGAATTAGAAGATTTGCTGAATCCTATTGGTGATACTGGGTCAAATCCAAATAAAGAAACCCCATGCTTAGAGATGGAGTTTGACTGGTTCAGCAGCAGCGTGGTAAAGTTCCCAGATGTGTCAGTGGTTGAAGAGCATGCCAACTGGTCTGTGTCCTGAGAAGCAGGATTTAGTTATTCCCATGCAGGACTGAGTAACAGACTGGCTAGAGACAACGAATTAAGGGGAAATGACAAAGAACAGCTCCGAGCAATGTGTACCCGAGATCCTCTCTCTGAAATCACTGAGCAAGAGAAAGATTTTCTTTGGAGCCACAGGCACTATTGTGTAACTATCCCTGAAATTCTACCCAAATTGCTTCTGTCTGTTAAATGGAATTCTAGAGATGAAGTAGCTCAGATGTACTGCTTGGTAAAAGACTGGCCTCCAAACAAACCCTAACAAGCTATGGAGCTTCTGGACTGCAACTACCCAGACCCTATGGTTCGAAGTTTTGCTGTTCGATGCTTAGAAAAATATTTATTTAACAGATGACAAACTTTCTCAGTACCTAATTCAGCTAGTACAGGTCCTAAAATATGAACAGTACTTGGATAACCTGCTTGTGAGATTTTTACTCAAAAAAGCATTGACTAATCAAAGGATTGGGCACTTTTCCTTTCAGCATTAAAATCTGAGATGCACAATGAAACAGTTAGTCAGAGGTTTGGCCTGCTTTTGGAATCCTACTGCCGTGCGTGTGGGATGTATTTGAAACACCTGAATAGGCAGGTCGAGGCTATGGAAAAGCTCATCAACCTAACTGACATTCTCAAACAAGAGAAGAAGGATGAGACTCAAAAGGTATATGACTCTTTAGTCTGTTTTTGGAACTCTTTGTTGCAGTGTGACAGGGTTGTTTGAGAACCCAGTATACAGGAGTGTGCTAAAGTAGGACTATAGTTGTGAGTACACAAATAATATTTATTTATTATTGTATTGTTTATTTGTATTATTTCCATATGAACAACTGCAAATCTACTGTTGCCCACCTCTGTATATGCAGAGGAGAGGAAATGTATTCATTTCCACTGGCTCTTGGCTGTGTAATGTTAGACACATTATTTGGTCTTTGACATTCATCTTCCTTATCTGTAAAATGGGAATAATTCTTTCTTCATAGTGTTGTCATGAGAATTAAATTACATGAGATACGCAAAGCTCCTGTCACAGTCCCTAGAACATAGGAAGTGCCCAGTAATTGTCAGTTCTCTCTCTCTTTCTTTCTCTTTTATATAACCCTAACTTTTAAAAATAATTTTCCAATACTTTCAACAATAAAGAATAATTAAAAATAAATAAAAATAATTTTCCCTAAAAAAACCAAAAAAACAAAAAAGAGTGGAGTGAAATAAACTTGGGGCCGCAGTCCTAAAGAGGGCTTTGTGGATCTCCTGATCCCATATCTTTTGTTTCCTCTTTATTTCTATCCATCTTTCTATCTCTATCTTTCCGTAAGCCTCACCCCCCTTTCAGGTACTGTTCGACTGATGCCAGCGGGCTTCGGCACCACACTGATCAGTGTTGATTTATCTTTCTATCTTTCTCTATCTGAGTTTCTTCTGTCTCCATGTCTTTATTCTCCTCTCTCTCCATTAGGTAGTTAATCTTAGTCAACCTTTAACTATGTCATTTTGTCTCTCTATATATATGCCTCTATGTGTTTCCACTTTTCTGTCTCTGTTCTCATCTCTGTCTCCCCCCACCCCCAACCCTATACTCTCTTGCACACACCAGGAGCTCAATAAATATTTGTTCTCAGTCATCCTTTACTACACTTTGTTTTATTTGTCTCTCCTGTTTGCCACATCTTTGAATGTTATAACCGTACGTTGGTTGGTGTGCCCTGCCCACCCCAGTGTGCTCATACATGCTCACATAGGATAAGCTTCTTCTGCCTGCTTATCTCCTGCAGGAATTGGAACCCCAGCCATGACCCCGTATATGATCCTCCTCCAGGAATAAAATGAGGCATTTGGGCTGAGCCCCTACAGTTCCATCCTTGATGCTGCCTCTAGTCTTTCTTCTTCCCTCCCATATTAAATCCTTACACTCCCACATTTTCTCTCCCAACTGCCCACACGCCCTGGGGAATGAGCTGGATGCAGAGCAGGTTCTATCATAGGGCTCCTCACCAGATGGTGTTCATCGAGGCCAGGGTGTAGAGCTGTCAGTTGCTGGGGCCTTTAATTAGCACAAATCTTCCACACTCTACTTTGGCTGTTTTCCTTCTCTGCATGCTCCTGTGGGACCTCAGGCTCTCCATCTTTCCATGCCTGGGGCCCCAGAGAGTCAGGAAAGGGAAATGATATCAGGTTTCTAGAAAAACAGCCTTTCTGCCTGACTTCTTCCCCAAGCCTTGGGAACGCTGGCCCCAAGCTCATCCTGCTTTAAAATCCAGGTGCTGGATCTCCAAAACAGAAGCCAGAATTCAGGCCCCCAGACCCAGAGTTTGGGCCTCAAGGATCCAGGACTCAGGAGTTTAGGCCTGAAGTCTTTTCTCCCCACATTCTCAAGAGATAAGTCCTCTCTCCCCCAACCCCTACAGAATTTAGAGCAGATGTTTACTGTCTATTGATTTTCAAGTCCTCCCCCTGGACCTGTGTAGGGAGTAGGAGAGAGATAGGTGCTTAAATCCACTGACTCTAAGACTTAAGACCAGATTTTCTGACCCCTGTCATCCTCTCCCAACTGCACCCTGCTGCAGGCCGAGGACTTAGTTGAGTCTCCAACTTCTCAGTCAAATGAGGTCTGCATGGCCAGTCTTAGAATCCTGGAAGTCCAAGTCCCTGCTACTTAGGTGAAAACTCAATGATCTGAGCTCAGGAACAATACACACCTGAGTATGGACCCACCCCACCCCACCCCCCTAGTCCCAACAAGCTCAGGGACGTCAGTCCCAAGCCCACAGTCGACCCTCTGCCTACTGTGGGTCCCACCCATCTTCGCGGTAGCTGTGTGCAGCGCGCTAGCCAGCGTGCAGCGTGAGAACTCCCCAGCTGGGATGAACTCCCCAGCTGGGCGGCAGGCAGCCGTCAGGACAAGCTGCGAGGTTCCCAGCCTCCAGCCCAGCCCCGATCCAGCGCCGCCGCCTCCCAGCTGTCGCCTGGCAACCACAGCTGAGTGGGGCAAAGGGCTGAGCCCTGACTGCAGAGTCATCTGAAAAAAGGGGTGTGAGCCTGGATTCCCAGATCTTAAGATGTGCTATGGTTTGTGGCAGTAACTAAGCAGGCAAAGAGTTATTTTGAAGAGAAGGTTTGAGGCGGGGAGAGCAGAAGCCCCCTCTTCTAGGGGGTCCCAGCTGTCCTCCCTCCTCTCCAGCCACGCTGGAGCCCTCTTCCTGACCTGTAGGCTCAGAGGAGCCCCGAGCCCCGCCTCCCCAGGGCGCAGAAACTAGCGAGGCCCCGGAGGGGTTCCCATTTATAGCTCGATTTCCACTCCGCGGTCCCTCCAGGAACTAGGCTGAGCAACTTTCTTCCACTCCCTCCCTCACTTCTCCCGCCCAAGAGGAAAGCCCTACTTAGCGGCGTTTTGGTAGCGGAGTTTCTTAATGGAAAGAGGGCGGGGCGCGCCGGTGCCCCGGCGAATGAGATCAGACCCAGGGGTCTCAGAGACGCAGCGAGGGAGTTAGCCTGCATTTCAGAACGTTGGAGCCAGCGACTGAGCAGATTTGAGAAACTCCAGAGACAAAGGTGCGCCTAGCCTGGGGTGAATGAAGAGTCGGACTCGAAGAAGGCTCCAGGCCTGAGTGGTGGGAGGTGTGCTGTCAGGAAGCAGTTGGCAGGAAGGCAGTGCTACAGCAAGTCTGCTGCATCTTGGGGGACACACATTCAGTATGCTGGTCCCCGCCCTCCTCGTCCTCTTATTCTGCCTCAGAGGGCTTGCAGGTACCTCCAAGGGCGGGGAAGGCGGTAAATATGGGGAGTGTTGTTTGCCAGCCCCGGCTTTTACTGCGGTGAATAGGGCTGAGGGCTCGGACTCCTGGATCTGAGGGAGCAGAAGTCTGGGAGCCTGGGCTTCTGGGTCTGTGGGAAGAGGGGTTTGGGGACTGAACTCCTGGGTTCTGGATGAGAGAACTCTTGAATATGCTATACTCATCTCTGCTCCCTTCTTCATTCTCCTAGGCCTGTCACCCCACTTCCTGCAACAGCCCGAGGACCTAGTGGTCCTGCTAGGGGAGGAGGCCCGGCTGCCCTGTGCCCTGGGCACATACTCGGGAGTAGTCCAGTGGACTAAGGATGGGCTGGCTCTAGGGGGTGAGAGGGACCTGCCAGGTGAGGCTGTTCTCAGTACTCAGGGAGGGGCTGGCATCAGCTCCAGGAGATGCTGGGTGGAGGTTATAATTGAAGTATCTATGCCGATATTTTCAAGTTTGAAAAATTAATGGGCTCAAGTAAAATTTGGGTGTCCTAAAAATTTTTGTTGTTGTTGATCCTCATCCGAGGATACTTTTTCATTGATTTTTAGAGAGTGGAAGGGAGACAGGGACGGGGGGGGGCGGGGGGGGGAGGAGAGAGAGAGAGAGAGAGAGAGAGATCAATTGGTCATCTCTGGAATGGCTCCCTGCTTGAGTTAAGGATCAAACCTGTAACAGGTACATGCCCTTGACCAGGAGTTGAACCTGTGACCTTTCGGTCCAACACTAACCATGTCAGCCAGGGTTGTCTTGAATTTTTAATTTATACTTTGGGGATGATCCATGGGGTTTGAAGATCTTTATTTTTATTATAAAATATTGTATAAATACAGAAAAGTGTTTAAAAAATAAGTGGAAAATTTGCCAAGTAACTATAAAATAGACATCCATGTAACCATTACTCAGGTCCAGAAGCCCTTCTTATCCCTTTCCCCTATCATAACTCCCTCCCTCTTTACCCCAGAGGTAGCATCTAATCTGACTTTTATGGCATTTGTTTTCTGGCTTTTTTCTCTCTGAATTTATCACACACTCCTCCCCCACCCAAGTTTGAAGTGACTCTGGATTGGGAGAGGGTTAGTGTCTCCCTAGCTCAGCACCCACTTTTGGGATGGGGACAGGAACTCAGAGCAGTGATGTGACTGCCTCTTTCTTGATTCCAGGGTGGTCCAGGTACTGGATATCAGGGGATGCAGTCAGAGGCCAGCATGACCTCCACATCAGGCCTGTGGAACTAGAGGATCAAGCATCATATGAGTGTCAAGCTACACAGGCAGGCCTCCGCTCTCGACCAGCCCAGTTGCATGTGCTGGGTGAGGGTGCAGCCCATTCATCTCCTTAGGGGTGCTCAGAGGGAGAGCCAGCCCTAGATGGGAGTATCAGAGTCCAGGGAGCAGAGAGGAGTGGTCAAGCAGAGCTGGGAAGATCTGGGTCTCTGGGCCCAGAATCCAGCTCTGACCCCAGATCCATCCACAGTGCCCCCAGAAGCCCCTCAGGTGCTGGGCAGCCCCTCTGTGTCTCTGGTTGCTGGGGTTCCTGCAAATCTGACCTGTCGGAGCCGTGGGGATGCCCGCCCCATCCCTGAGCTGCTATGGTTTCGTGATGAGGTCCAGCTGGATGGGGCTACCTCCTATCAGGTCAGATGCAAGTCCCTGTGCCAGCCCTTGTTTATTCAGGGAAATGTGGGGATTCACTAAGACCACAGGCTCATCCAGAGAAGAAAAAGGCATGGGAGGGCAGGAGTTAAAGGGTTGGGACCCTTGGTGTATAATTAAGGGTGAGGACTCTAGGTCTGGACTACTTGGCTCAGTCACTCCTTAGTTGATTGATCTTGGTAACTAACTTAACCTCTTCTGTCCCTCAATTTTCTTCTCTGTACATGAGGATAATAGTAGTATGCACCTCATAGGGTAATTGTGAGGATTAAATAAAGCAATACTTCTTCTAAGTGCTTAGAAGAGAGCCTGACACATCATAAGCACTATATTAGGGGTAGATGCAATCATTATTATTATTCATAACCTCCAGACCCTGCTGAAGAAAGGGACCATTGAGTTTGTGGAGAGCATCTTATCCTTTACCCCTTCCAGCCATGATGATGGAGCCACCTTGATCTGCCGGGCCCGAAGCCAGGCCTTGCCTGCAGGAAAGGACACAGCTATTACACTGAGCCTGCAGTGTAAGTGCAGTTGGATGCTGGTCCCTGAACCTGGAGTCCTTAGTGAAATAGGGGCCTAGGACCTGGACTCCCGGATATGAGGAAGGAGGGTGCTGTGGATCTGTGGTTCTTGAGGGAATACGGAACTGGAGGCCTGCCTGGACTTCTAGCTCAAAGGGAAGAGGGAACTGGATATCCACACCTGGGATGGAGGGGCTGAGAATTGGACTACTAGGTCATCAGTGGAGGTCCTTGACCATGGCTGATTATTGGCCCACATCCACAGACTCTCCAGTGGTGACTCTGTCTGCAGAACCACAGACTGTGCAGGAGGGAGAGAAGGTCACTTTCCTATGCAAGGCCAGGGCCCAGCCTCCTGTTACAGGCTATCGGTGAGGATGATCACCTTTCCCAAGCCCAAAGCACTAGCTTGGGAAGGGTTGGAGCTGGGATATGAGTATGTGTTCCTGGGGAGCAGAGACAATACTAACAATCCCACCACCTCCACAGGTGGGCAAAAGGGGGCTCCCCAGTGCTGGGGGCCCGAGGACCAGTGTTGGAGGTGGTGGCCGATGCCTCATTCCTAACTGCGCCAGTATCCTGTGAAGTCAGCAATGCTGTGGGTAGTGCCAACTGCAGCACCGCATTGGATGTACAGTGTGAGCCAGGGCAGGACCATGGATGTGGGCAAAGTGGAACCTGCTGAAATGGGCAGGTGGGGCAGGGGGTGGAGGATTGAGTGGGGCATGGTTGCAATGGGCTGTGGAAGCGGGGAGGGGCAGGCATAAAATGTAGGCAGAGTTTGTGCTGAGTCAATGCCAAATTGGAGCAGGGGCAGGGGCAGGGCATGTAAGCAGAGTTGTGGACCAGGGGCCTATACTTGGGCCCTTGAGGTTCCCATTTCTTTCTTTTCTTTTCTTTTTAGTAAGAATTCTTTTTTCTTTAAATATATTTTAATTGATTTCAGAGAGGAAGAGAGAGGGGAAGAGAGAAAGAACCATTAATAATCAAAGAGAATCATAAATTGGCTACCTTCTGCATGCCCCCCACTGGGATGGAGCCTGAAACTCAGGCATGTGCTCTAACCAGGAATCGAACTGTGACCTTCTAGTCCATTGATCGAGGCTCACCACGGAGCCACCCGGCTGGCGAGGTTGCCAAATCTGAGTGCAGCCTTCCCGGTCACGTGACCCTATCTTTCCTCTAGTTGGACCGATTCTACAGGCAAAGCCGGAGCCTATATCTCTAGACCAGGGGGAAGAAGCTTCCTTTAGCTGTGCCTGGCACGGGAACCCGCTTCCACGAGTAACCTGGACCCGCCATGGGAGTGCACAGGTAAGGCTATGTCTGGCTAGTACTGGTGGCAAGCAGTGGACAGAGCTTCCTCCCAAGGTTCTGCCCCTGACGCCCCTTCCTATCCCAGGTGCTGGGTTACGGGCCCACGCTGCGTCTTCCCTCGGTCGGGCCAGAGGATGCAGGCGACTATGTTTGCAGGGCCGAGGCGGGGCTCTCTGGCCTAGGGGGCGGCGCTGCAGAGGTTAGGTTGACTGTGAACGGTGAGAAAACGGTGCTTCCTAAAGGACTGGAATGGGCAGACCTATAAATGGATGGGTGTGGCCTGGAGAGTGAAAGTGGGACCTGGGGGCAGTGGGAGGTGGTGAAGGTGAGTCTCCGAGGGGGTTGGAGATTGTTGAGGGGAGTGGCCTGGTTGGTTGAGGTTAGTGAGGAGTGCCTGGCCTGGCCTTATTGAAACAAAGTTTGGTTGGGAGGGCGGGGCCTCTACTCTGATTGAACCACAATCTCCAAACAAGCTCCCCCAGTAGTGACCGCTCTGCATTCATCGACTGCCTTTCTGAGGGGCCCCGCTCGCCTCCAGTGTCTAATCTTCGCCTCCCCTGCCCCAGAAGCCGTGGTAAGGAAATGTCCCTGCCTTCATGACCCACCCAGCTATGATCCCTGAATTCCCAGCCAAAGTCCCTGAACTGCATGACCACCTCTGATTCTCCCAACACCCTGGCTGTTTCCCTCCCTTCTTCCCAGTCTCCTCTGATCTTTTGTGCCCGAAGGTCTGGTCTTGGGATGAGGGCTTCCTGGACAAGGGTTCCAGGGGTCGGTTCCTCGTGGAGACGTTCCCAGCTCCGGAGGGCCGAGTTGGACAGGGTCCAGGCCTGCTCTCTGTGCTACACATTTTGGAAACCCAGGAATCTGACTTTAGCCGGGGCTTCAACTGCAGTGCTCGTAACCGGTTGGGTAAGGGAGATACCTGGATCAGCCTGGGCCATAGAGGTGAGACCTGAAGCCTGAAGACCCACAAATCTGAGGACCCCAACCCCAAAGTCTACAATCCACAAACTGCAGACCTCCAAATGCAAAGACCCCTAAACCTTGAGAGCCTCAAAACTATAAGTCCATTGAATCCTGACATCCCCCCCCCAAAATAAATTACACCAAATACAGAATCCTAAACAGAGACACCCCTCACATTCTGGTGCTCCCAAAATGGGAATCCCTCAAATTCTAAGACTCCCTAAAGCCAGGGAGTTACTTGTGAAACCACAATTTCATGAGCCCTTAACCCCAGGGTATTATAAACCTTGGGTATCTCCAAATCTGGCGACTTTTGAACCCAGAGACCCCAACCCAAGCCCTGGTGCTATTCCCCAGTTCCTCCTCAGACCTCCCCTCTTCTCCCTGCAGACTTGTTGCCTACTATGCGGATTGTGGCTGGGGTGGCCTCCTTGGCCACGACTCTCATTATAGTCATCACTGGGGTGGCCTTCTGCTGCTGGTGCCAAGGCAAGGGTTAGTACCTAAGCTTTACTCCAATTCCTCCCCCCCCCCAAAAAAAATAACCCCCCACTTGCCATGCTCACTGACAGGCCCTCAAATACAGAAGCCTAAAAGCCTGGCCTTGGGACCTAGCCCAGTGCTGCCTCTCTAGCCCCTGGTGGAGATTGGCTCACCTTCAGGCCCTGGTTCCTTCCTGAACTTGCCCTCCCAGACCAGGGCTCTCAGTGGTTCCTAACCTTATAATCTAATCCTCCAAGTCCTCTATGTTCCTGTTCATTGGTCTCCACAAACTGTGACCCTACCCCATTGCTTAGCTCTGCCTCCGTCCTCCCACCCTCACCCACTATCCTTGGCCTCAGCCTTTTTCTCCAAGCAAAAGAACCAGGTTATCATATCAGGCAGCAGCCATGGTTCCAATTTTCCAGGCCCTGAGGAAGAGGAGACAGGCAGCAGTGAGCACCAGGTAGGAAGCCAGGGAGCGCAGACATAGTTGTACCTCTAGCTCCAAATTGTAACCTAGTCCTAACTGGCCCCTAAACTCAAATTGGGCCCTAGTCCCAACACTGACCCCAGACCCAAATGTCCCCCATATTCAAATATGCCCTGACCAGGTTATTCCCTAGATCCAATATGTCCCCAGGGCCCTTTGTTTTCCTGAGCCCAGACCCCACCTGGGGTAGGAGGATCACTAAGCATCCCACTCCAGGGCCCCATCATGCACATGGACAGCAGTGACCTGGTTCTGGATGAAGAGGGGACTCTAGAGACTAATGTGAGTGTTGGAAGGGAAAGGACTCCCTTCTCTGTGTCTCCAACTCTTTCACTACTTCTGTCCCTTCCTTTATTATTCTGTTGCCCCCTCTGTCCTCTTTCTCATGCCTCCTGGGCTGTCTCACCCACCTTCACATTCTTGTTTGCATATCTGCTGTCTCTGGCCATATATGTGTTCTAGCCTTGCATCCATCTTTAGCCCCAGGTCAGGGTTCACTCTATTTGTGCTTTCCCTATCATACTCATGTTTCAGGTCTCCTGGTTGCCTCACCTTGGTTGCCTCCCTAGGCCCCTTTCACTTACCAGGTCCCACACTTGCTTCACATCTCCCCAGACTTGCCCCACCTTTAGGGTCCCTTTTCTTTCTCTTCTGTACCTAGCACATGTTATTCTGCTATTCTCTTGGTCTAAACCCCTCCTCACTTCCTTCCCATACCTACCTAATTCTCTCCTTCAATTCCTCTAGTCTCAATTCATACATTTCTGGTTCTAGAAAATCCATGCTTCCTTCCTTCCTTCCCTCCCAGCTCTGATCATTCTGTCCATGTTTTGACTCTCACAGCCAGGACCATTCTGATCTGGACTTCTCCTGATCTCTGTGCTGAAGGGCCCCCCATCACAAGCCCAATCATCTTGCCTGTGCTTCTCCATAAAGTGCCATCATCACAGTCTCAGCCACTCTGCCTTACTTCCCCCAGTACAATGCTGATTCTTTTGGGCTCTGTCTGGCCATCTGTCACTTCTCCTTTGGCCTACTATCTCCATGAGGGCAGGGTCAGGTCTATCCAGCAGCTGCACAGGGCATGATACAAAATCAAAGCCATGGGGCTGTTGGGCAGATGTGTAAATAAATATCTTGGTCTCAATCTCTCTCTCTCTCTCTCTCTCTCTCTCTCTCTCTCTCTCTCTCTCTCTCTCTCTTTCTCTCTCTCCCTCTGCACCTCCTTCCACACCATCATTCCTCAGCAGGCCTCTGTCTCTTGCTGCCCATCTCTCTCTCTTCCTTTCTCTCTTGTCACTGTGTTTGTCTTACTTGGTCTTCTTACCAAACTATATGTCTGTCTTTCTGTCTCTGCCTGCTCCTGTTTCTATCTTTTGCCTCTCACTAGGTCTGACTCAATCTCCATCAGTGGTCCTTACCCTCTTATACCTTCACATACTCACAAATCTCATTTGTCTCCTCAGGACCCAATCAATGGTTACTACAAAGTTCAAGGAGTCAGTGTGAGCCTGAGCCTTGGCAAAACCCCTGGAGATGACCTCTTCCTGCCACCCTCTTCCCCCCTTGGACCTCTAAGTATCCCTCCTTTCTATGACTCCAACTCACACCTAGGCATGCCTCACCCCTGCAAACTGTCTAGAGCCCAGGCAGGTTATCTTACCACACCCCATTCTCAAGCTTTTACCAGCTACATCAAACCCACATCCTTTGGGCCCCCAGATATGGCCTCCAGGACTCTCCCGTTACCATATGCTTCCTTCCCCACACCTAGCCACTCTCGTCTCCAAACACATGTGTAGCATCTCTCCAACTCAAAAATGCTGGGATCTTCAACTTTCCATACAGATTGTCCCGATTTCTAAAGAACCAGAACAAGTTAGCGAACCTACTCCTCCAAAACTAAACATTGAGGAGAGTGATAGATCATTACTATTGCCTGGGTTATTGATGGACAGTTTGCTCAGCCAAAGGGGATGTACTAAGTGGGAGCAAGATGGCCACTATGTCCACCTATCTCCTGTATACAAGAGATTCAAGATGTCAAATGGTTCCTTCAGAGGAATAGAGACAGGGAGTGATGGGATTTAGAGGCAGATGTAGAAGTTGTTTCCAGACATTGAAAGAAGATATTTCAAGATGACCACTTGCATTGAAAAGAAAGATAACATAGGGAAGATTAAGATGGAGCCCTAGCTAGTTTGGCTCAGTGGATAGAGTGTCAGTCTGCAGACTGAAGGGTCCCAGGTTCAGTTCCAGTCAAGGGCATATGCCTGGGTTGCAGGCTTGATTTCCAGTAGGAGATGTGCAGAAGGCAGCCAATCAATGATTCTCTCTTATCACTGATGTTTCTATCTCTTTTCCCCTCTCCCTTCCTCTCTGAAATCAATAAAGATATTTATATATAAAGATGGAGGCCCGACTAGGCCCTGTCCTGGCTCTCCCTGAGGCACACTTTGCTTGGCTAATGGAAGTGAAGCCAAGATGGCAGTTCACTCTTTGGGAACCCAAGATAGCCACCATCTTGATCCCTTCCACCTTCCTTAAAGGCTCTGAAAGAATTGGGTCCAAGGAGTGAGGACAGGGTGAGATTGTCACCGGAGGGGTTGGGGGTGGAATCTGGGGATGAGAGATATATGTTTAATTTTAAAAATTAAAATTTCAGGATTCTCTTGGCATTAAGGCCCTTCCTCTACCCTAGGCTGTGAAGTGACTCAAGGAGCAAACGAGGACCAACACCTATGCTTCGGGCTCTTTTAATATACATCTACACAAACATACATGCACAGATGCACACACATGACAGGGCTACTCCTCTGGGGTTGGGAAAGACAGGATTCTACACTGTCATTGCAGGAGACAAAGCAGTAAGCCTTGAAGGGGAGGTTGGGAGGGAGAGGCTAGAGGTGAAGAAATAGAAATTCCCTGGTCCTTAGAGCAACGATGGGGTTCCAGACCCTTGCTTGTCCTGAGGTGCTGAGTACCTGACTTGTATCATCTTTTAAAAAGGGGCCTGGGAACTTTGTGTCATGGATCCTTGAGCAAGGAATTCAAGTTCCAGATACCTGAGACCCTTGGGAAGCAGAGCAGAAGGCCTTGGACTCTTGGGTCTTAGGGGGAAAGGGCTTGGTCTCTGGTTCTGATAGGAAAGGTTCCTGGGTCCCAGACTCCTGGATTTGAGGGAGAAGAGGACCGGGTGGCAACTGCTGTGTTCTTGATTGGGGAAATTTTGGAGGACTGCATTCCTGGCAACTCCAGAAATTTGGTTGGAGGTGGGAGGAGGGTGTTGTCTTCAAAGCTGATAATTCCTGGAAGAGAAGGAAGCTAATTTTGAGTCTGAAGAAGGATACAAAATCCATAACCCCAGAGTCCATGACCCAGACCTCTGGCTAGATCCTGGTATGGGGTAGAACATCTAGACTCTTAAGGGAGTGGGGGCTTGACGCAGGCTCCCACGTGGCGTTCGGGAGCTGCTCCTGCCAGCGCTGAGCGGGCACGCTATTGTCCTGGCCAGGAAGGCGGGGCGGCGTGGGGCGGGACTGGAGGCGCCGGCGCAGCCAAGGGGCGGGAAGAGGAGGTGGCGGGGGGAGGTGGCTCTGGCGCTGGGAGCTCCTGTCACCGCTGGGACCGGGCCGGGCCGGGCTGGGCGGGAGTGCTGGGGACGTGAGGGCGTGAGAGCCCAGACATGGGGCACAAAAGCCCAGCCATTCGCGGTCTGGGCCGCCGCAGGGCCCCGCCGCCACTGCCCCTGTTGCTGCCACTATTGCTGCTGCTTCTGCGCGCGCAGCTCGCCGTCGGGAGCCTGGCTGGTGGGAGCACTGGTGCGGCAGAGGTGAGGACTGAGGGGTGGGGGAAGGGGCGGGACCCGGCCTCGACCCGGCGCGGACGTGTCCAGGGGGGGGAAGTGCAGTCTTTCCAGCCAGGTGGCCGCCCCCGGGTCCCCTAATGGCACTAGGCATTCATGAACCCAGGAGTCCAAGCCCCAGCTCCCCATCTTGTGTCATCCCAGCCACCTCCCGCCCCCAGCATAGGAACTGACTTTTCCAGAGCTCCTGGTTCCAGAAATCCAGCCCCTCAGATCCTCTCGACCTAAGTGACTCAGCCCCAGCCCCTGCCCACCTGAACATATGACCCACCAAGCAATAAGACACTTAGATCCAAGAATCTAGATCCCTTTCCATCCTGTAGGCCCATATGAGGGCCCCGCAGCCTCACAGCACCCAGGAGGTAGCTCTCCAGCCCTCAAGGGTTGGTGTCCAGGCCTGCAGGCCTGAAGCCAGGCCCTGTTTTTCATCTTTGCACCCAAGAATGGGAGCCTGAGCTGGGGACAGAGGGAGGAGGGGCCAGAACGTCGGGGTTCTGACCTCCTCCCCAGCGATTCAGGTTTAACCCCTTCCGTCTCTAGTACGGCTGCGCCAGGGTGGGCGTGAGTTTGTCTCGGCCACTGCCAAGCCGCGAGAATCCTGGGGGGGACCCGCGTCGCCACAGCAACAGCAGAGCTGGGGCGCCCCGCCCAGTAGTAACTGTATTCCGGGAAACGGTACCTCTACCGAGGCAGGTGCTCGTTGCTTAATGAAGGGACTGGTTCTGGGGTCTAAACAGCTGAGTCCTAGAAAGCAAAGGACCACGGGACCAGCGTGCCGACGTCCCCCGAGCCCTCACTGACCCCTTCGCCCACACACCCAGGCCCGGGGGTCCGCTCAGGTGGCTGGACTATGCGGGCGCCCAACCCTGCATCGGGACCTGCGCACTGGCCGCTGGGAACCAGACGCACAGCTCTCCCGGCGCTGTCTCCGGGACCCGCAGCGAGTGCTGGAGTACTGCAGACAGGTGGGCGGGACCTGCGGGAGGGAGAGGCGGGCGGGGATGGGGCGCAGTCGAGCCAGGCTGGGGTTTTGTTGTTGTGCTTGTTTCCCAGCCAGACTCTTAAGGCCCGGAGACCAGGGATCTAAGAAGGCTAGGAAGCCAGGGACGTGGCCAGAGGCGAAGTTAGGATAGGGCGGGACCTGTTTTTGAAAAAAGGTCACAAAACAAAACAAAAAAGAAAAGAAAGAAAAAAGAGAGCAACTAGGTCAGGAAAGAGGAGAACCGTGCAAAGACCGGCTAAGGAAGGTGACCCATTGAGTGGTGAGCTCCTTAAAGAGCAGGTATATAGGGAGGTGTGGCCAAAGGAGAAGGTAGTCTGACAAAAAGTCCTTAGGGACCTAGCAGATAGGAAAAGGGGTGGAGCCCAATTAAAGAATGGAAAGCTAAGAGGCCTGGCTATGAAAAGAAAGGTCTATTACAAAGAGAAGGGGCACTGAGAAGTCAAACAGGGAAAGAGGTGAGGCTTGAGGGTTGGTGGAATCTACGAAGAGATGAACCTGACTGTGGAAGGGCGGCAAGGTGACCAGAACAGAGGTGGGCATAGAAGAATTGAGTTTATGGGTATATGGAGAGACCTTTGTGAAGGACCTGGCCAGGTAAAGGGGAGAGGCCTAAGGACAACGGGGTGCGGGGATGAGAGAGGTAGGAGTAAGGGGGGATAACTAGGGGCGTGGCCAATGGGCCTACAGGACTTAGATATATCTAAGACTGGTTTTATGGAGAAGCAGGGCCTAAGGAGAAGAATGCCTTATGAACAATGGCGTCTTGAAAAGGGACATGGCCAGAAGTGAAGCATGACTGCTTGGGTTCTAACGATGGGCTGATTGCTCCACCCGGTGCCCATAGATGTACCCGGAGCTGCAGATTGCACGTGTGGAACAGGCGGCGCAGGCCATCCCCATGGAGCGCTGGTGCGGGGGTGTCCAGGGCAGCCGCTGTCCTCACCCTCACCACCAGGTTGTGCCTTTCCACTGCCTGGGTGAGTCATAGGCTGGGGGAGGGAAATGGAGGTGAGAGTCTGAGGTGCAAGATCCTGGGCCTTGGTCTCAAGGTTCACATTAGAAAGCTTGATGCTTGAGTCCTGAGAAGGTCAGAGAAGCCTCTGAGGATAATAAACCTGGAGTCTAAGGAGGGTAAGGCTAGTGGCTATGAGAGGATCTCACTCTGGTACCCCTTCCCCAGCGGGTGAATTGGTGAGTGAGGCCCTGCTGGTGCCCGAAGGCTGCCGGTTCTTGCATCAGGAGCGCATGGACCAGTGTGAGAGTTCAGCCCGGAGGCATCAGGAAGCACAGGAGGTCAGGACCCCAGCACATTCATCTTCACACCCAGAACATACCCCTCTCCTGCAGAACCCAAGAGTCTGGGCCTCTACCCCCTCTTCCTATCAGGACAGAACCTGGAATTCAGGCTTTCAGCCCCATCAGCCTCCAACACTCAGGCATCCAGGTCCCCCTCATTTACCCTCTCCTACCCCAAAATCCTGGTATCTGGACCCACTCTCCCTACAGGCCTGCAGCTCCCAGGGCTTCATCTTGCATGGCTCGGGCATGCTTTTGCCCTGTGGCATGGATCGGTTCCGAGGTGTAGAGTATGTGTGCTGCCCCCCTCCAGTGACCCCTGACCCATCTAGGACAGAAGTTGGGTGAGTGAGAGGGAATCTTCCCTGCCCATCCCAAGGCTTCTTGAGGCAGGAGGTGGAAGCCTGGGGCCTGGGCCCAAGTTCTTATTGCTTTGTGTCTTCTGCTCCCTCAGCGACCCCTCCACCCAGTCCTGGCCCGTGGGGGGCAGAATAGAAGGGGATGAGGATGAGAAAGAGAAGGAGTCCTTCCTACAGCCAATAGATGATTACTTTGTGGAGCCCCTACAGGCTGAAGAGGAGGAAAGAGTCCCACCTTCAAGCTCCTATCCTCCTGCAGGGGTCAGCGAAGGTGAGGCCATTTCTGAATTCCTAGTTTCCTACACCCTGGAGGGAGGATGATTTGGGGAGTCTTGGTGTAGGAACATCTTTGGGAGGAACCTATAGGAGAGAGGTCTGCTTGGAAGGAATGGAAGGAATGAGAGCAGTTTTGGATAAAGTAGAGATGGCAGAACTGGCCTGTGGAGAATGAAAAGAATGGTTGGAGGTACCTGGAAGTGGAAGAGCCATTTGGTAAGCCCTAAAGGTTATTTTGGGTTAGAGGATGGTGTAATGGATTCCTACGCTTTACAAGAACAGTTCAGAACTGTTGCCTAGTTTTGAACTACATTTCCCATGATGCTATGCAGAAGCTATGGATAAAGTGGACAGATAGTGGTTTCTAGTGCACTCTAGGAAATGTAGTTCTCTGAGTAGAAAAGGTGACCTGGAGATGGAGTTGAAGTTGACCATCTGATTCTTGACATTGCAGTGACTTCCACCCCGAGGCCCACAGATGGTGTGGATGTGTACTTTGGCATGCCTGGAGAAATCAGTGAGCACGAGGGTTTCCTGCGGGCCAAGACGGACCTAGAGGAGCGAAGGATGCGACAGATTAATGAGGTAATGATAGTGGGGGTCCCAGAAACACCCATAACATAGAGCTCCATAAATATAAGGAAATTTCTTGGGGACAAGTTGGGACTATTTCCAAAAGCTCCCCAAGTCTCTGTCAATTCCTAGTCCTCAATGCCACCCCTAAAATGACCAGGGATCCCTATCTCATAGAATCGCATTAAGATGCCAACAGATTCTAAGGAAACTCTGGTGGATGGTACTCTTCCACATTAAATTTCTTCTGAGTCTTCTCTCTTGGGAACCCAAGAACCAATAGGACTTAAGGAATCTATCTGGAGCCTCTAAAGTCTTGAAGAATTGGGGAACTCACTGGGTGAAGCAGGGTAGATTCTAGAATCCTGAAGTTCCCCTGCTCCCAGGTGATGCGTGAATGGGCCATGGCAGACAACCAGTCCAAGAATCTGCCTAAAGCTGACAGACAGGCCCTGAATGAGGTAGGACAACTTCCAGTGGGTCATGCTTACTCATGTCTGTCCACTACCTGGGGCATATCCAGTCTCAGCCTGACTTAGGCCTTGTCCCACCAGCCTCATCCAGTTCTACCCCTTCCTACTTGTATCAGCCTTTCTGCCCCACCCCTACATTTAGCTCCACCCCTCTTGCCTATGTTGGACCTTACATTGTTCTTCTCTGATTGGCGGTGTTTTGCCCTGTTTTAACCTGATTGTTATCTCTGAGGACTGGCTCTGGAGTCCTCTCCCATGCTGATCTCCCTGCAGGTCCAGCCAGATCCTTCCCAGCCTCTCTTTGATTCATTCCTATCCCTATTAGACCATGCCCCCTGACTTTGGTCCTGGCCCTCTAATCTCAATTTTACTCAGTCCCTCCTCAGTAGGCCCAGCCTCATGTTCTCCATCCCACATCTTTCGACTTCACCTTGGTGCAGACCTACTTCCAATAGTCCCCACTCAGGTTAGCGCCATTCCCTGATTCTTGCTACCCACCTTAGTCTCATTTGGGCACAGTCTGTCTTTAGTTTGACCTAACCAGGCGTAGAGCTCTACCTTTATTAAAACACTTGCTCCCTTTGATCTTAACATAGGCCTAGATTTATTCCTAGATTGTTCATTCCCAGTACAGTTTATACCTCCAGCTTGGCTCCCAGTAGGCCTTGTCCTACCCTATATCCCCACCCTGTCCTGTGATCTAGTCCCAACTCCAGGTTGACTCTGCCCAGACCTAGATCCACTGCACCCACCCTGCATGGTCCTGTAATCCTGCCTTTCCAGAATGCCACTGACCTAGGCTTTCGCCCATATTTACCTCTGCTAATCTTGTGTCCACCCCTTTGATAGCACTTTCAGTCCATTCTGCAGACCCTGGAGGAACAGGTGTCTGGTGAGCGGCAGCGCCTGGTGGAGACCCACGCCACCCGAGTCATCGCCCTGATCAACGACCAACGCCGGGCTGCCTTGGAAGGTTTCCTGGTAGCACTGCAGGGAGATCCACCTCAGGTGTGGGAGCTGTGGGGGCAGAGGGCAGAGGATGGAAAGGGCTGGGATGGACCTAGGCAGCCTTCATCCCTTCCACAGCCAGAGCGTGTCCTGCTGGCCCTGCGGCGCTATCTGCGTGCAGAGCAGAAGGAGCAAAGGCATACACTGCGACACTACCAGCACGTGGTTGCTGTGGAGCCGGAGAAGGCCCGGCAGATGAGCCTCCAGGTGCTCAGATTCTTCTAGCTCTCTAATACCCTGCTATCTCTGAGACCTCAGGCTTTTCCTTGTCCCTCAGACCCTCTTTTTGTTTCTTGGACCACCTCCTATCTCTGAAACTCCTCTTTTGTGCCATGGGGCCTGAATCTTTGATACCATTCTTGTCCCTTGGATTTCTTTTTCCTTTCCCAGAACCTCCTTCCTGTGCCTTGGACCCTGTTCCTGTCCTTCTATTCTTCTTTCTCCCTAACCCTACTTGTTTTCCCCCGGAACCCCTATTCTGTGCTTTCAGATCCTAATTTCTGCTTTTTGGATGTTCTCTTCCTGCTCTTGAGCTCCAAGTCTTACCCTTGAACCACATTATTTCAATATGACACTCCAGTGCTACTTTCTTTTCTGCACCTCCTTCAAACCTCACTTTCTATTTCTCAGATCCTACTTTCTGTCCTTCCAACCCACTTAACTCCGTTTCCTATCTTCTATACCATATTCCTTGTTTCCTATACTTACCATGTCTCTGGTGCCCCATTTTTCCTAGCAACTACTCCTTTCCCTTCTCACTTACTGTCTTCTATACATCTTTTCCTTTTCTTTGTATTCTGTTTCTCTTCCTTCAATTCCTTCTCCTATGGCTTATTCCTGGCTCTTGTACACTACTTCTGTATATTGTATGTACTATTTTTTCCTTTAATTCTATTGCTCTTCCTTCACCCTACCTCAATTTCCCCATTTCTACCCCACATTTCCCAGTTCATTCTTCATAAATTACCAGTTCATTCTCCACAGGTGCAAACCCACCTTCAAGTAATTGAGGAAAGGATGAATCAGAGTCTGGGGCTGCTTGATCAGATCCCCCACCTGGCTCAGGAGCTGCGGCCCCAGATCCGTGAGTACATATGACCCTGCTTCCCATTCCAGATTTCTAAGGACAGATTCTGACCCCCAATCTTTGACAACCCCTCCCCACACACACTTTGCCCCCCCCCACACACACACACACTTTAGTTATCTGTGTGACAAACACCAGAACTTAAATTAACCATCTTCTTTGTTCATGATTCTGCCATCTGGTCTGTGTTCTACTGGGTGCTTCTTGTCAGTAGTCAAGCATGTGGCTACATTCAGCTAGCAAATCAGCAAGTGCCTGGAACTTTGGCACGACTGCACCTCTCTACCTCTCCATGTAGGCTTAAAGCCTCTCTTCTCCAGATAGATCCTCCATGTTGTCTGTACACAGGATGCCTGGACTTCCTACATGAAAGTGGAAGCTGCCAAGGTGTCTAAGACATTGCCCCACCTTCTTTTGGTTAAAGCAAGTTACAACCCCAGTCCAGATACAGAGGAAGAGGCTACACAAGAGCAGGAATACCAGACAGTGTGACTTATTACAGCCCCAGATCTATTGTGATTTCCTTTGCATGTCCCACATCTAACCGTAATTTTCCTGCTCTTTAAGCCCATTGCACCTTCAGCCTCTATCCTCCCTGCCAGGGATGCCTCCTACCAGCTCCCCTCTTTCCCAGATCACACTTGTGACAACACCCAATCACTTTGTGGTGTGTGTGTGTGTGTGTGTGTGTGTGTGTGTGTGTGTGTTATGTTCCTATGCTTACAACCTCAACCTCCTTTCTATGTGTTCCCTTCAGAGGAATTCCTCCACTCTGAACACCTGAGTCCCAATGAATTGGAAATCCCTGTCCTTGGGAATAGCAGTGAAGACAAGGGTGGGCTGCAGCCTCTGGATTCTAATCATGGTGAGATAACCCAACTATAGATAACCTCAGACTTTGGGAAATAGGTCCTCAACCTAATTTCTAATCTCCCAAGTCTAGGGGTGTCTCAGTTACCACAGTGAGTGGGAGAGAATGGGGAGGAATATCGAAGGTTGTGAAGGCCCTGTAGAATCCTTGATCCTCCTGCCTTGGACCCTGGGAGGGTATTTTTTTATCCTTTCTTCAATGAAGCCCTCCCTCTCTTCACTGTTCCCCCTGCCTCCTCTGACTGCCAACAGACATCCCCATGGCCCTTCCAAAAGGTATCTCACAGAGTAGACCCCAGCCACCAAATCCCACTAAGTCTCTGAGCCCAAAATGAAAAAGGGTCCATATATTGGAAACCCCAAACCTCCTGTGGTGGAATCCAGTACCCTTCTGACCCCCTCCTCAGACGGGGTAGGGGGTGGGCAGCACCACTCTGGACTCTTAAGAATGAGCTAAGATCTGGGGGGTAGGATCCACAGAACAAGATGCTACACCCCCTGGGAAAGAGAAGCTGTCTCCCCTGGAACAGTATGAGCGGAAGGTAAGTAAACCCAGTGGGCTCCTGAGGGAGGCCTGGGGATGGGGCCTAGACTCAAAGGTCTGAAGGAGGAGGATGCCAGGGGGTTAGATTCCTTAATTAAGGGAAGATGTAACTGAGGACATGGACTTCAGGATTCTAGGGAGGTAGAGGGCTGGGAGATGCCTCCTCTGGCACTAGGGGAAGAGAAGGCTGGGGCCCATATGCCTGGGTCCCTAACATCTCTTACTCCCCCAGATGAATGTGTCTGTTCCAAGGGGTTTTCCTTCCCACTCATCGGAGATTCAGAGGGATGAGCTGGTAAGAGAAGGAATATTTTGGGTACCTCGGGGGAAAGGTCAGAGGCCAGTGGGTAGGCTGTGACTTCAAAAGCCACACTGGCCTCTGGTGAGCCTCAAAGATGAGCCCTGTCCCATCTCTTTCCCTGCAGGCACCAGCTGGGACAGGAGTGTCTCGAGAGGCTGTGTCTGGTTTGCTGATTATGGGAGCAGGTGGGGGCTCCCTGATCGTCCTCTCCATGCTGCTCTTGCGCAGGAAGAAGCCTTACGGGGCTATCAGCCATGGAGTGGTGGAGGTGAGAGACATAAAGATGTGGTATGGGGAGGAGTTCCAGAGCTTGGGCATGGAGGAGCTGTAAGATCAGGTCATGTCCCAATGCCCCACTCTTCCTCTCTTGCCCTGCTGCAGGTGGACCCCATGCTGACCCTGGAGGAGCAGCAGCTGCGGGAACTGCAGCATCATGGCTATGAGAACCCCACTTACCGCTTTCTGGAGGAATGACCCTGAACCAGCCCTTTTCATCCCTTTCCTCTTCCTGGAACCCCAGAACCCCAACTCTCAGACTGGAGAAAGGGTTTTCAAAAAGTTAATTTCATACCCTCGTGAGGGGGCTGGAAATTCTTATTTCCCCTTTCCAATTACTAATGCCATCCCTAAGAAATCCCCAGGTATTCCCAGCTGCCTCTCTGCTTGGGGCCTCCTCATCTTAATTTATTTTGTAAATTAATTTATTGTTCTTTAAGGTGACCACCAGCTCGGTCCCTGGAATTCACCCTCCCACATGTTGTCCACTAACATCCCAATAAAGTTCTCTTCCCCACCAGGCCATCCTGCATCTCTGTGGGGGAATCAGTGAGTAATCATAGCTCTGGACACTTTTGTGAATCCCCACCCAGGGATCTTTAAATTTGGGCGAAGCTCTTGTGCCCACCCTGGAGCTTTCCTGGGTGCTGAATGGGCTGGTACTTCTAGACCTCTATCTGCTGGGTCTCAGGGTGAACTCTGGAGGTGGGGTTCTAACAAATATCTCCTGCGTCCTACTCTCATACACAATCACACACACACAGCCTCCAATCCAAGAGCCTGATGAGAAATCCTAAATCATTCTTCTCATTTCTAAGTCTTCATGTCTCCTTGGGGAATAATAGGAATCCTGGGTGTGGGAATTTCAGTCATATAACCCAGAGAGGGTTTTGTGATGTCTGCAAGTGCCTATTTTGTGACATGTTGTAGTTATACCTCTACATAAGCTACCTGTCACAAGAGGGTTGCTAGGATAGTCCCAGTCAGTTTGGTTCAGTGGATAGAGCATCAGCCTGCAGACTGAAGGGTCCTGGGTTCGATTCCAGTCAAGGGCATGTACCTCAGTTGCAGGCTCCAGGGCAAGTGCAGCAGGCAACCAATCGATGTTTCTCTCACATTGATATTTCTCTCTGTCTTTCCCTCTCTCTAAAAATCAATGGAAAAATACCCTCAGGTGAGGATTTAAAAAATGATGTTGAAAAACAAACATAAATAAAATAATTTTTAAAGGGTTAATATATGTGGAGACATTAGAACAGTGTCTGCTATTTCACAAGTATTTGTTGAATAAATTTTAAAATGTTATGGCAATAAACATTCATATGGCATTCGTGCCAGGCATTGCTCTAAGGAATTTATATGTATTGGCACATTTCATTATTACTTGTACCTATGCAGTAGGTATTATAACAATCCTCATTTATCAATAAGGAAATAGAAGCAAGAAGTTTTATCACTTTTCTAAGGTTACCATCCAAGAAAGGTCAGAGCTAGGAATTCCACCCTGGAAACCTGGCTCCAACACCATATTCTTGGTCATTTGCTAATCTACTGTCTAATAATTTGTGGCAGTTCCACATGGTATTCAGGTTAAATTCCAATTGATAGTATTCACCTTCTGGACATTATAGAGTTGCATTTAACCACAACATACCAGTAGGTGACAGTAATGTGCCATGTTCTAATGTCAGCGTAACACTTGACAGATGGCTTAGGGAGGGAGTGCCTATTTTGGATTATCCCAAAGGTCCTCTGAGCTCACAGCGGCTCTTCATAATACACACATGTAAATGCAAGTCCTGTCCTAACCAGTTTGGCTCAGTGGAGCATTGGCCTGCGGACTGAAAGGTCCCAGGTTCAATTGTGGTCAAGGGCATGTACCTTGGTTGCGGGGCATCCCTAGTGGGTGGTGTGCAAGAGGCAGCTGATTGATGTTTCTCTCCCATCAATGTTCCTAATTCTATATCCCTCTCCCTTCCTCTCTATAAAAATCAATAAAATATATTTTAAAAAATAAATGCAAGTCTTATATATCCTATATAATAAAAGCCTAATATTCAAATTGTCCCCTTGACGGGGAGTTCGACCAGAGGGCAGGGCCATTGGTGGCAGCAGGTGGCTGCAACAGCAATAGCAGGTGGTGGAGGTAAGGGAGGCACCATCAGCCACAGCTGCTAGGGACCTTACTGTGCAAGAATTTCATGCACTGGGCCTCTAGTTAAATATAAACCTAGTAGATATTGAAAGGAATATGCCTAGATGATGCAAGTTGGATACAATACCACTGCTTCATTAGAGAACCCAATTTGCAATATCATTCTGACACTGGTTATAACTTCTGTTATCCTTAGCAACTCCATCAGAAATCTGTAACTAGCACCACAAGTAGGGGGAAAGCTGCCTTTATGGTTAGACAGCCAAGGGTAAGCAACAGGCAAACACAAGTAAGGAGCTCTAATTGGGTGGGATAGGAAATGAAAGGCCATCTTGCTCAATATGCTCAGAGCCTGATTCCTAATTGTGTTTAAATTTTAATGGCAATTTTTAGAATAATTTTTTAAAATTTATTTATTAAGGTATTACATATGTGTCCTCATCTCCCATTACCCCTTACAACTCCCCCCTCCTCACTCATGCCCTCCCCCTCCCCAGGGTGTCTGTGTCCATTGGTTAGGCCTATATGCATGCATACAAGTCCTTTGGTTGCTCTCCTCCCTTTACCCTCACCCTCCCCTACCTTCCCTCTGAGCTTTGACAGTCAATGCTTCTCTGTCTCTGGATCTGTTTTTGTTCATCAGTTTATGTTGTTCATTATATTCCATAAATGAGTGAGATCATGTGATACTTACCTTTCTTTGACTGGCTTATTTCACTTAGCATAATGCTCTCCAGTTCCATCCATGCTCTAGTTTAAAGCAGTCACCTTTTCCTCCTTTTTCTCCTTCTTCCTCTTCTTAAAAAATACCTTTCAGCATTTCATATAATACTGGCTTGGTGTTGATGAACTCCTTTAGCTTCTTATCTGTGAAGCTCTTTATCTGACCTTAAATTCTGAATGATAGCTTTGCTGGGTAGAGTAATCTTGGTTGTAGGTTCTTGCTATTCATCACTTTGAATATTTCTTGCCACTTCCATCTGGCCTGCATAGTTTACGTTGAGAAATCTGCTGACAGTCATATAGGTGCTCCCTTGTAGGTAATTAAGAGTTTTTCTCTTGCTACTTTTAGTATTCTCTCTTTGTCTTTTGCTCTTGACATTTTAATTATGATGTGTCTTGGTGTGGTCCTCTTTGGATTCCTTTCGTTTGGGGTTCTGTGCGCTTCCTGGTCTTGCAAGTCTATTTCTTTCACCAGGTTGGGGAAGTTTTTAATCATTATTTCTTCAAATAGGTTTTCAGGATCTTGCTCTCTTATCTTCTGGCACCCCCATAATTCGGATGTTGGTATGCTTGAGGTTGTCCCAGAGGCTTCTTACGCTATCCTCAAATTTTTTAATTCTTTTTGCTTTTTGCTTTTTGAGTGGTTTTTGCCTCTTGGTATTTCAAATCTTTGACTTGATTTTTGCAGTTCTCTAATCTGCTGTTTGGTCTCTGTATAATGTTTTTTATTTCAGTCAGCGTATGTTTAATTTCTAGTTGGTCCTTTTTAATATTCTTGAGGGTCTCACTGAATTTATCAGCCTTTTCTAGGAACCTCTTGAAAAACCTTATAATCGTGGTTTTGAACTCTATATCCAGTCATTTGTTTTCCTCCATTTCTTTCGTTTCTGATCTGTTTTTTTTTGTCTCCGCATTTTCACTGCTTCACTGAGTTGATAGGGTAGCTTTGTGTGCTAGGTGTCTCAGCCTCCCCTGTTACCTGAGGTGGACACTCTTAGTGCACCCCTTTGTGGACTGTGTGCACAACCTTGTTGTAATTAAGTCTTGATTGTTGTTGGTATCCCTGGGAGGAATTGACCTCCAGGCCAATTGGCTGTGAGTATCTGCTGTGTCTATGCTAGGAGACAACCTTATGTAACAAGACGCAAAATTTCACAAGCCTCTGTGCTCAGCTTGGATGGGGTGGAGTTTCAGGGTGGAGCCGACAGCCTTGGCTTTCAGTCAGTCCTGCCCCACGACGTTCCTGGGTCTCTGTGTCCACAGGCAATCACTGCAAGCACTTCTGAGAGGAAGGTGCCTTCGAGCTTTGCCCACTGCCAAACAGTCCAGTCTCTTCCCCTAATGAATCCAGACTCCCAGATTCTCATTGGGAACTGGGTTCAGTGCAGTCAGAACTGAGGTTCAGGGTCATCTGGAGCCCTTGTCTCCTTCCTACTAGATCAAGCCAGTGGCACACTTAACAGTCCATTCTCTGTGTGCATTCCTGAATGTACCCCCAGACCTCTGCCTTTAGTCATTCCCCTGAGTTTCCACCTTATAGTCTAGATTTCCCCCATAATGGGCCTGGGTCCCCAGGACTGGGGTTCAGTGCAGTCACAACTGGGATTCAGTGCAGTTGGGAGCTTTTGTCTCCTTTCCGCTAGAGCACGCCAGCCAGGCGCTCAGCCACCTCGTCCTTTCTGGCCACGTCCTCTTGGTACACACCTGTCTCCCTACCTCAGGCTTTGCAGCTCCTCTGATTCTCCGTGTGCTTTTCTTTTTCCTTCTAGTTGTAGAATTTCCACTCAGCCAGCTTTCCTGTGGTCCTAGATGATGTCCATTTTGTCTTTTAGTTGTGTTTTTGAAATTGTTGTGTGAGGCAGCAGTGTAGGTGTTTACCTATGCCGCCATCTTGGTTTCTCTCCAGAATAATTAATTTAAAAATACTATTATTATTGTAATTCCATCAGAAAAAATAATTTTATGTCCTTGTGGCTCTAAGCCACCCTTGCTTTTTATTGAAAATGATAAGTCTGTTTTTTGTTTTTTTGCTTTTTTAAAATACACTTTTATTGATTTCAGAGAGAAAGGAAGAGAGAGAGAAAAAAATATCCATGATGAAAGAGAATTATAGATCCACTGCCTCCTGCAAGTCCCCCACTGAGGATTGAGCCCACAACCCAGGAATGTGCCCCTGACCCAGAATTGAACCTGGAACCTTTCAGTTCGCAGGTCGACACTCTATCCACCGAGTCAAACTGGCTAGGGCTATAATCCTGTTTTTAATAAGGCAAGATTTCTTTGAGACATTTTATTATGTCAGTGGTATGTGTGTGTTCATACATGTCAGGATATGCATGTTATATGTCAACAGAATCTAAGGTGCCATTGGTGATAAGAAATACCATTATTTCATGTAACACAAAGGGAAAATAATGAAGAAATTAAACTGCCACATGATTGTGAGTAAGATGAATTCCAATTAAGTTCTTCTTAGAATCAATAAAATACAACATATTCTTAGGAATTCATGGGTTAATTGTCACTATGTGTATATTCAGAAGAGCACATGTATGCTGGTACAGGGGAGCTGATGTAGGAAACTTACACTGGTAGCCCCTGATTTCATCTCCTAATATTCATGTCCTTGTGTAGTGCCTCCCTCCTTACTATTTCTAGGGCTGGTCATGTGACTGACTTTGACCAATAGGATGTCAGCATGCATGATGCAAGCAGGAACTTGTTCTTTTGGAACACTTCCTTTTGGAGCCACCAGGGGTTCCAGCCACCTCAGTTAAGCTATCATACATGTAAGGGAAGTTGTCCAACACAATTGGGCCTCCACCTGACTGCAGCCACCTGAGTGACTAAAGCAAGGTAATGAAACTGCTCAGTCTAGATTTTGGAATCATGAATAAATGAGGGTTTTTTAAGCATCCAGTTTTGCGGTGGAGACACCGGCACATGTGTTCTTGGTTTGTTGTCCATGAGAGGCTCTGAACATGGGAGGCTATGGTGGGTCAAAAGGCTTTCTGGGGAGTGATATCTGCAGCATGGTAGCATGAGAGGACCTCCAGATCTCTCCCCTTGAAGTTTCAAGTTGGAGAGCTATAATTCAACAAAGGGTTCCCTGCTGAATATACAAACATGTCTGCGAGTTCCATGATTGAGACATATGAAGGCAGGCATATGAGAATGAACAGGAGAGACAGGACAACGGAAGGACAGGAGTGAGCAGGGGAGACAGGACAAAGGAAGGACAGAGACAACTACAGACAGTTAGGCACTGGCTGCAGCCGCAGTGGATGTAATAGCAGTGAAGGGTTGGGGTACAAACCTCACTGGGAAAACTGAAGAGGCAGAGAGCAATTAGGCCTGGGTGGCCAACACACATTGAGGCTGGACCCGGGGGCAGGGGCAGAGAGTTGGTGCAAAGGGTGGCAGTATTCCACAACCTGCCATCATTGGACAATGGAAACCGTAGACTTAGGAACCCACCCATCCTCCTATGGCCTGCCTGACAGTATAATTCTCACTTGGCAGATTGTGAAAAGACATAGATGATTTTCTAGTACAAGTGGTCTGTACTATGTGGCTAAACCCACTAGAAAAATCAGAGCTGCAGACACATGAACTGCTTCCCCTTGTCTACCCATCTCCCCATCACAAGGGAGTCTGGTGGAAACAGCTGGGTCACTTCAGACAGAGTAGCTCCTCCAGTGGCTTCGGACTACAGGAGAGCAGTACCAGGAACACACAGGCCAGGAGATTCATATATGGCTACATCCCACTGTAGGGGTGACAGGGTTGTGAAGGAGACACCCACCTCCTTGGAAAATATGAACATTTTCCATGGTGGAGGCAACACCACCCCACAGAAGTCCTAATAGTGCAGGTAAGAGAAAATAAAATTTGTGCTTCAGCACCACCTACTGGAAAATAAAAGATAGACTTCTACTTACTAACTTCCTAAATATTTTAGTGAAATACTTAAATAAGTTTCTTTTTGAGAGCTATTTATTTATTTTCTGACATAAAAGAAGTCTGAAAGTTGTCAGACCAAGGCAGCTATTGTATCTTCATGAATCCAAGCTACTTTTAAAAAATGTTGTGGTTTTTTTTCAATTACAGTTGACATACAATATTAGTTACAGGTATACAGTCCAGTGATTAGACATTATGTCATTTACTAAGTAATCATCCTGATAAATCTTATACCCATATTACACTGTACATAGTTATTCCAATAGTTTGACTATTCCCTATGCTGTACTATACAATACCATGACTATTCTGTAACTACCAATACAAATTTGTGCTTTTTAATTGCTTTACCTTTTTCACCAGAACCCCAGCCTTCCTCCCATCTGGCAACCATCAAAATGTTCTCTGTATCCAAAAGTCTATTTCTGTCCTGCATGTTCATTTATTTTGTTTTCTAGATTCAATTGTTGATAGATATGTTTTTATTGCCATTTTATTATTCATATATTTTAATCCTTATCTGAGGATATGTTTTTATTGATGAAAGACGAAAGAGAAAGAGAGAGAGAGAGAGAGAGAGAGAGAGAGAGAGAGAGAGAGAGAGAGAGAGAAACATCAATGTGAGAGAGAAACATTGGGGATTTAACCAACAACCTAGGTATGTTCCCTGACCAAGAATCAAACCTGCAACCTTTTAGTATACAGGATGATGTTCCAACCAACTGAGCCACCTGGCCAGGGCTATTGTTCATATTTCTTTTATCATTTTTTCTTCTTCTTAGGAGAGATTCTTCAACATTTCATATGATACTGGTTTGGTGATGATGAACTCCTTCAGCTTTCTCTTGTCTGGGAAGCTCTTTATCTGACCTTCAATTCTAAATGATAGCTTTGCTGGATAGAGTAATCTTAGTTGTTGCTCCTTGCTTTTCATCACTTTGAATATTTTGTGCCAAACCCTTCTGGCATGTAATGTTTCTTTTGAGAAATTAGCTGACAGTCTATGGGAGCTCCCTTGCTGCTTTTAAGATTCTCTCTTTGTCTTTAACCTTTACCGTTTTAATTATGATGTCTCTTGGTGTGGGCCTCTTTGGGTTCATCTTTATTGGAATTTTCTGCACTTCCTGGACTTGTATGTCTATTTCCTTCACCAGGTTCGGGAAGTTCTTCATCATTATTGTTTTACATAGGATTTCAATTTCTTGCTCTCTCCCTTTTCCTTCTGGAACCTCATGATGTGAATGTTGGTATGCTTGAAATTGTCCCAGAGATTCCTTCCACTATCCTCATTTTTTAAAAATATTTTTTATTGATTTTTTACAGAGAGGAAGGGAGAAGGACAGAGAGTTAGAAACACTGGTGAGAAACATCTCCTGCGCACCTCATACCGGGGACGTGCCCGCAACGAAGGTACATACCCTTGGCCTGAATCAAACCTGGGACCTCTCAGTTCTCAGGCTGATGCTCTATCCACTGAGCCAAACTGGGTAGGGCCTCATTTTTTTTTTCCTGTTCTCATTGGGTATTTTCTGCTTCCTTATCTTACAAGTCTCTGATTTGATTCCTACTTCATCTACTCTACTATTGATTCCCTGTATTTTTCATATCAGTTAATGTGTTCTTCATTTCTGGCTGGTTCTTATGTTCTTTTTTAGTTCTATTTTTATTGAAGTCCTCACTATGTTTATCTACTTTTCTCCTAAGTTCATTGAGTATCCTTATCTCTAGTGTTTTTAACTCTGCATCTGATAGATTGCTTATCTCCATTTTGTTTAGTTATTTCTGGAGTTTTGTTCTATTCTTTCATTTGAGACACATTTCTTTGTCTCCTCATTTTGTCAATCTCCTTGTGTTTCTTTCTATGTATTAAATAGAGCTACTCTGTCTTCTGGGCCTTATATGGTACCTGTGGACAAAAAGGGGCCACATGCTAACCTGACTAGCTCAGGGAAGGCCTTGCAAATTCAGAGACTGAAAGCAACCACAAAGGATGGTCTGAAATGAAAACTTTTTAAAATCCTCACCTGATATTTTTCCATTGATTTTTAGAAAGAGTGGAAGAGAGAGAGGGAAAGACAGAGAAATATCGATGTGAGAGAAACACATCGATTGGTTGTCTCCTTCACAAGCCCCAACCAGGGCCTGAGCTGGGGAAGAGCCTATAACCCAGGATGTGCCTTTGACCAGAACCAAACCTGGGACCATTTGGTCTGCAGGCCAACACTCTATCTACTGAGCCAAACTGGCTTGGGCTGAAATGAAAACTTTTAATTTAAAAAGCAGTTTATGGCGGGTGGTCATGTCCTAGACCAGTATCTTCCCTAACAAAGGTCAATCTTTACCTTAACTGAGCCTATTATCTTTTTGCATCTACAATAACATATCATTGGAATGTCAAGGTAATTTTTCTTTTTCCTGACCTCTCAAAGTACTGGCACTGCTATGCAGAGACCGCAAATACCCTCATTGTTATTGAGTTAGCTGTTACTTTTTATCTAATCCAGAGGTTTCCCCACTTTGCTTTCTCCCACCTCCCTAATCTATCACCAATGGATTTCATGTCATCTCCTCTTTTGATTGCAATGTATAAAGGTGCAAAACTGCCATTCTCTGGATCATTATCTCAATCCTTTAAGATTTTGCTTCTCAGCAATTATTGACAATTTGGCTCACAAAAAAATCCTTCAAAGCTTTGAGTGTTTCTTACATTAGCATAGGTATCTTGCAGAGTTCAGTGGCATAGCTTTCCCATTCACCTAAGCTGGGCATGCTAGGTCCCCCTCTTCCCGGCCAATGTGGGCTGTGTACGTGCTCCTATTGTACTTGAGTCTTGGTTGCTCTCAGCATATCAATGGGAGGAATTTACCCCCAGGCTGATTGACTGTAAGAACTGGCTATGAATATGTGGAGGATCAGCTGTGCAGAGGCCCACCCCACAGAGCAGAACTTAGTCTCCACCTTGAGTATGTTGCTTGTAGAGGTTGTTGGATGGTACTTTGATGTGGTCTGAAGTTGTCCATGGATGCACTGGTTCTGGGGCTTCCTGGGAGGTGCAGTCCAAAATCAACTGCCACCTGTGTTCTGACCAAGGCCACTCAGCATGAGCCACAAAGTGATCTTCAAATGATTGCTATTTGTGCTGGGGTAGGAGGTGCCCAAGAGAGGCCAAGCTGCAAACAAAGGCCATCAGCCACTAGTGCCAGCCTCGGGACACTTAGAAAGAGGTATGAGGTACACCAAGGCCAGGTGCTGCTTGTTTGAGAGATTTTAAGAAAGTCTGAAAGATAAGCCTGATAGGTATCCCTCTCCCAACTGGTGGGCGGAGTTATGATATAATTGACATCTGCCTCAGAGACATTGAGCCACCAATCAATCACATACCAGAGTGCCCTGTGTCCCACCCCTTCCCATTCTGCCCTGGGCCCAACCCCTGCCTGTTCCGGCCCTTAAAAAGGGTGTCTCAGTGTGCCATGTAGCACCTTTTCTCCCGGACTGTTCTCCCAGGCAGTCCAGGAGGTGGTCCGGCTGGGTCCCTTCTCCCCTTCCCCTGGTTTCTCTGCCTTCACTCTGCACATGAGCTCTTTCTCCCTCGGGAAGGGTCTCCTCAATAGTCTGTGTCCTGGTACCCCCCCCCCTTCTCTGTCTCTGTCTCTGTCTCTGCTCCTTCTGTTTCATCTTTCAAAGCCAAGATGGGCCATTTGTATGGAAAAGCCACTGGAAACAGCTTGGGTGGGCCCACAAGTTGGGTGGGGCAGGTTCTTCCCCCATGTGGACACAAGATGGCCAGCAGGAGAGGGTGGTTGGAGGTTTCAGGCCTGCAAGGGAGGGTAGTTAGGGGTGACCAGGCCAGCAGAGGAGGAAAGGTGGGGGCAAACAGGCAGGGGAGTGGTTAGGGGGTGATCAGGCTAGCAGGCAGAAGCGGTTAGGGGCAATCAGGGAGGCAGGCAGGCGAGCAGTTTGGAGCCAGCAGTGCTGGATTGTGAGGACATCTGACTGCCTGTTTAGGCCTGATCCTACCAGGATTGGGCCTAAATGGACAGTTGGACATCCCTCAAAGGGTCCCAGATTGGAGAGGGTGCAGGATGGGCTGAGGGACACCACCCACCCCCCGTGCACAAATTTTGTGCACCAGGCCTCTAGTTCTATTATAAAAATGAACTACAATCCTAGCCAGTGGATAGTGCATCAGCCTCTGGACTGAAGGGTCCTAGGTTCAATTCTGGTCAAGGGCACATGTCTGGTTTGAGGGCTCCATCTCCAATGTGGGTCATGCAGGAGGCAGCCGAACAATGATTCTCTCTCATCATTTATGTCTTTGTCTCTTTTTCCCTATTCCTTCCCTTTTAAATTAATAAAAATATTTTAAATAAGATGAACAATAACATTTTTATCTACTTGTTTATTGATGGACATTTGGATTGTCTTAATATCTTAGCTATTGTACAATAAATATAGGGGTACATATAGTCTTACAAATTTGTGTTTTGTTTCTTCAGATATATACCCGAAAGTGGGAATACTGAGTCATAAGTTGCCAGTGGTCTTGATCCGGCCTCTAGAAGAGTTCAGAAACCTGGAGAAGGTGCTATACATAAATTAATCAAAAGTCCAAAGACAAAACATAATTTTTAAAAATATATATATATTTTTTGATGTTTTACAGAGAGGGAGGGAGAGGGATAGAAAGTTAGAAACATTGATGAGAAACATCAATCAGCTGCCTCCTGCACACCTCCCACTGGGGATGTGCCCACAACCAAGGTACATGCCCTTGACCAGAATCGAATCTGGGACCCCTCAGTCGGCAGGCTGACACTCTATCCACTGAGCCAAACTGGTTTCAGCAACAAAACATAATTTTGAAAGTCATTATAGGGAATCAGAGAAGACTTAGCTAAAGGAACTAAGTTCTCCTTGTCTCAGGACCGCTTGCTTTTTATTAACACAACTCATCCTAAGGCAAGGTGGAGATATACACTTCAAAGGGTAGGGTTAGGTACAGAATCCATTGTCAGATTGGAAATTTGCCTAGGGCTGTTCAGATATTTGGCCAGTAGGAGGCAATAACATGCAGATTAAGTTGCCCTGAGCTGTCAGGCAGTGAGCAATCATTTTGTGCATCCTTTTCAAGTTTGGGGAAATGCCTTTAGCCATTCCCAGATTATTTCAGCCCTGCTGACATGCTGGAACTGGCTTTCTGCATCTCACCCTTTTTGACTTTATAAATTTAACAAGAATGTATGTTTTAAGATTTTTAAATTCAATGGAAAGGATAGAGTTATATCAAGTCCCTTTAAATTGCTGTCAAGTATTAAAGGAATCAGTCTGTAGTCATTTCTTTTCTGGGCCAACAGTTCTTTGAGTCCCAATTTCAATGTCTAATAGTTCCTTATGTGTACATGCCAGCAGTGATGCTAGTTCTAGATGGTGGACAAACAGTGGCAATGCAGGTCTGACCTTCCCTGGTTTGTTCCTGGGCAACCTGCAGTGACGCAAAGCTGCTGACTGCTAGCATGGCAAGGTGTCTTCACTATCTTCATTTCTGAACTATTTCTCCTCTGTCTTGGGGGACCACTGTTATTCTATAGCTTAAACAGTCTGATCAGTTCCTCTTTGGGATCCATTGTTGCAGGAATCCACAGGGGCTTGGAGGAGTTTTCTGGAAATATATAAACATATTTTCGACCAAAGGTTAATAAAGGAATCTTTTCTATAAATTAGACTTGGGATCCTGAAATTTTTGCCCAAATGATTTTTCTTTGGCTTATTTTGACACCATGGGTGTCTTGCTATCAGTATTACAAGTGAAAAATTAATTTTCAAAGTAAAAAATTTATTGATGTAATTTTCTTACAGGGGGTTATTCTACTATCCCCCCTCTTTTTGATTTAAATATTAGGAGGCTTTTGGAAATTTTACAGTGCAGTCTTGATAACTTTTAGTTTTAATTTTCTGTATAGAAATATGACTGCTTTGGATTTATTGCATGTGAAGCAAGTTTATTATGAGATGAACCAAAAGTAAAAATTTAGTTAATACTTCAGGAACAGTTGCCTGCCCAGTGCAATTAAGTTTTCTTGAACATTAACTTATTTCAACTAGCCAATTTAAATTAGTCTGAGATAAAGTTTCTTTTTAAACTTTACTTGTCCCAAGTTATGGACAATAAATTACATTAATTAAATTTATGCTAATTGTCTTTGAGTGACTTTACAGAAACTTCATCAGGGATGCAAAAATATAAATTACTTACTGTAAGGTTCTACGCCGCCGTGGGAGGACAGTCCACAGTCCGGGAGAAAAAGGTGAGACACATTTTAAAGGGCCGGAACAGGCAGGGGTTGGGCCCAGGGCGGAATGGGAAGGGGTGGGACACAGGGCACTCTGGTATGTGCTTGATTGGTGGCTCAATGACTCTGTCAATTACATCATAACTCCGCCCACCAGTTGGGGGGGTACCTATCAAATGTCTCTGTCAATTACATCATAACTCTGCCCACCAGTTGGGGGGGAATACCAATCACTTACTTTTCTTTTTGAGGTCAAATATATTTACTTTTATAGTTTTTCAGATATTTGAAGGAAATTTCTTTTTATGTCCTTCCAGAATAATGTCCAGGCCAGCTTTTAGAGAATTTCTCTTTAAAGTTTTTATCTTTCTTTTTCACACCAAGCAACAGCATGACTAACATGGTTGCTTTTTGACATTTTAACAAATACTGCCGCAAAGTCATATATTTCAAGTGATTTTTTTCATTTATGGTGACTATACTTATAGTCAGATTTAATATTTTAACAACAATCTTTAGTATATCCTGTAAATATTAGTGGAAGAGATTTCAAATTTTTCCTTTTTATTAAAAAGGAGAAATTTATTAGAATTTTATTTTTAAAGAGTATCCCCTTTTGCTTATTTGCATATACAGAGGGATTATGGGTAATTTTCTTAGAATTGACTAGGATCCAATTGAAAATACTAACTTCCCATATAACTTAATTTATATGAGACCTTGATTATACTTTAAAAAGCTAATTTATTAAGTAATTTAAGTAGACATTTTTATTAAAAAAGTAAAGCAAGTATTATGGACCAACCGATAGTGACAACCACCAAGGAGCTAGATCAAAATTTTAAGAAGCCTTTTAATAACGAACTCGAGCCTGGGCCCAACTGTCACAGCAGTGAGCAACGCGAGCCCCGAACCTCCGTAGCGAGCACTTTTATCTCCAACGCAGGGAGATTTGGCAATTTGTGATTGGCCGGTTTCACACAAAGAAAGGTAGCACAAGGTCAGTTACAGTACAGGGAATCAGGAATTTTTAAATTTTCTTCCCAGGCTGGTGGGCCCTGTTGACTGGCTGTGCGGTGTTCTGGCAGCAGGATGTCCTCAGGCAAGGGAGGGCTGAGTAAATGTCACAAACAGCTAAAGGGGGTTTCGGTGGTGGTGTCTGGTTTGAGCATGACGAACCACGTCCTTCTCTTCTGTCCTCCTCCCCACTCTGAGTCTGGCTATCACAGCAAGTAAATTTAGTAAACTTATACATCTGATTTACAAGGCACAAATGCTGCCCCACCTCCAGCCTATTTAAAATGCAGGCTACTAGGGCTTTTTGTCTTTTGAATTTCCATTGCTGAAAAAATTTGGCTGTATTTAAGAAATATGTTGTTACTTTACTTTGCCCTTATTAGAGACCAAAACCATCATAACATTTAAAGCTTATGTATAAGTAAAATATAGTTATTAATTTTTATTTGATAAAGTGTTCCACATGATTTCAAGTATATTAAATCGGTTTAGTTTCAAAAACTTTTATTTTAAGGAGAACAAATTCTTTGAAAACATTTCAGGGCCTGTAAGATGCTCCAAAATTACCCCTCAGTCAAAGCCTTGAAACTTAACTTTGAAAGACCAAATATAAAAATATATATATGATTTAAAGATTATATCCTTTTTATAATTATCTTTAAAAATTTCAGTTAAAATTAAACTGACCTTTATATTAAAAATGTGGTTCAGACCACAGAATCAATTCTCTTTTTCAATTAGACCAATAAGCAATATATTTTGAATTCCTAATTTTTTTTCAGAGAAAACACAAAAATCATTTTTTCAAAAACAAATTTCTATACTTTAGGCACTCAGTTACTATAACTACATAATTTCTCCCAATTTAATTTGAACATTAAACTTTTAGAGTTGGCAAGTCAAATATTTAGCAGTTCTTAGATTAATAACACCTTTATATTTTTAAGAATAAATTTCAAAAATACAAGACATAATCAATGAATAGATTCAATTCTGTCCTCTAGATTTTTCATGAGGCAAATTCAGATTATTTAACAAGTTTTTATCGTTTGATTCAGTAAATTTTACTTTTAAGTTGCCAGTGGCTCTGGAAAACCATGTTTGAGGTTGGCAAAACAGGTTTGGAGCCGTTCAAATGCAAAATTGTCACATTCTTTCCTTAGAGATTGCTGGAAACTCTGGCCCACCTGGCTAATTTAAAAAGACCACATTTTTTCTTTAGGCGGTCACTGCTAGAGAAAAAAATTGTTTTTGTTTTGGCTGGTAAAACAAGTTTTTGGCCTAGCTACTTGACTTCTGGGGAAGAGCGACCAGCCTTCTTAATTAACAAAGGGTATAGCCAGTCTTTACCTGGGCTACTTAGATCTTTATAATTAACACTAGTGGCCTGGTGCACGAAATTTGAAATTCGTGCACATGGAGAGTTGTCTCTCAGTCTGGCCTGCATCCTCTCCAATCTGAGATCCCTGTGGGATTGGTCCTAAACTGGCACTTTGACAACCCCCTCACAATCTGCTCCTAACTGCTCACCTGCCTGACTGCTTGATCACACCAAACCACTCTGCTTGCTGGCCTGATTGCCCCAACTGGTCCCCTCTGCTGGCCTGCTCAGCCCCAACTGCCCCCCATCACCAGCCTGATCACCCTCAACTGCCCTCCCCTCCTGGCCTGATCACCCCCAACTGCCTTCCCCTCCTGGCCTGATCACCCCTAACGGCCTCTGCCTTGGCACCGAGACCATAGCTTTGTCCTCTGGGGCTGGGCTGTGATCAGGGACCCCTGACACCCATGGCTAAGTGCCCACATGGCCGGCCTTCACCGTGGGCCACGGAGGGGGGCCGGATTGCCTGCTGGGGCTGGGCTGCGATATGGGACCCCCAGCACCTGCAGCAAAGCACCCGCGTGTCCGGCCTTCGCTGTGGGCCACGGGAGTGGGCGGATCCCCCACTGGAGGGATGGAACGGGTGCCACGGGCCGGCTGGGACTGCCAGCGCAGTGTCTGCTCCCAGGCCGGTGCCCCACGGAGCGGCAGTGGCAGCATGAGGGGCAGGCTGCCCGCCGCTCGGCCTTGCCCCCTGCTCCTGATTGGCTGGCAGCATAGCGAAGATACAGTCAAATTTACATATTACTCTTTTATTAGATAGGATATTTATCTATGTTTCACCAAATTTTATAATATTTAAATCCAATTATAATTATTTTAAGGCATTTTCTTTGCGAAAATTTTATAACAGATAATTTAGTTATTTTCTTGGAGGCTTTAATGTTAACTTTTGAATGCGGTTCATTAGCATTTTTAAATCTACTCTTTATTATGGAAATGCCAATCTTGTTGCTTAGGACCTAGCTTATATTTTTCCCTGAGACAAATCTACCATCTTTTTGAGAAAAAAACAGTCTTTGGGGTTTTATTCTGTAGCATTTGTAAGCGTCAAGTGTAGCTCAAAACTCTAAAATCCAAAATCGGACAGTATGTGCATTTGTTTTAAGCTAGCTTCTCTCTTTACATGTGCACAGAAATCTCAGACACATTTCTAAATTTTGTAAAACTTTTCATGGCGAGAAGGAGACTTTTTAAATTAGCATACTCAGGGCTGAAACCGGTTTGGCTCAGTGGATAGAGCATCGGACTGCGGACTGAAAGGTCTTGGGTTTGATTCCGGTCAAGGGCATGTACCTTGGCTGCGGGCACATCCCTAGTAGGGGGCGTGCAAAAGGCAGCTGATCAATGCTTCTCTCTCATCGATGTTTCTGACTTTCTATCCCTCTCCCCTCTGCTCTGTAAAAAATCAATAAAATATATATTTTTTAAATTAACATACTCAGGGAGTGGGCGTCCATATTACAAGATCACCACGTGTCTCCCTTCCCCCACATCCTGTGCTTTGGGGGAAAAATTCAATCTATCGCATTTATTGTCCCAATTAAAGGCATGCTTAATAGAAAAAGACAGATTTTGAACTTTTTCCTAGTTTGCTTTCAAAAGTAATAACTAGCACTTAAGGTGATTTTTGCCAAATTTTGCTTTTCCCAACGCATTCTTCTAAAATTTTTAAATGAAGCCTTAAGTAGTCTTTTTGCAGGAGAGCTGATAGTTTGCCCTCTCCAGCTGCCTTTGAATCTCTCCATACCAGAGGTGGATTCAGCAGTGGGGCCTTATTTCTTATTACAGATTTTTTATTCTCAAAACAAATTAGATATTTTATGATTTGAACAAGAAACCACATTAAAGATGACCACGGCATTCTTTTTTTAGCATGATTTTAAAAAGTACCTTTTAATATTACAATTTCTTTATGATTTTGCCTTTTAATCAAATTCTTCCCCATTGTAATCTGACTTAAACAGAAAGTATCACCCATACACTTACAGATCCACAGGCTTCTGAAGCTGACATGGGCTTTACGCACAATTAATCTTACCATTACCACTGGTGCTGTTTTGTCAGCTCAAGTAAATTCTTCTTTCCCAGATTTCTGTTCTTGTCTCCAGTGCCATTTAATACCAGTTGTCTTCATCCAGCATCTAGAAGAGTTCAGAAACCTGGAGGAGGCATTGTACATAAATCAATCAAGACTCCAGAGATGAAACATAATTTTGAAAGGCATTATAGGGAGTCAGAGAAGATTTAGCTAAAGCAACTAAGTTCTCCTTGTCTCAGGACCCCTTGCTTTTTATAACACAATTTGTTCTAAGGCAAGGTGGAGATACCGTATTTTCTGGTGTATAAGACGACTGGAACTGATGATGATCGGAGGAAGATAACAAACAATAGAGAGAGAGCAAGCACCGGGCAAGTCCCTGGCGAGTTAGCAACACCCATCATAACTGCAAGCTACGGTATTTTTACACCCGGCATATAAGATGACCCCCGACTTTTGAGAAGATTTTCCTGGATTAAAAAGTCATCTTATATGCCGGGAAATATGGTAATACACTTCAAAGGGTAGGGTTTGTTTCACAGAATCTATTGTCATATTGGAAGAATTTGCCTAGGGCTGTTCAGATATTTGGCCAGTAGGAGGCAATAACATGTAGATTAAGATGTCCTGAGCTATCTGGCAGTGAGCAATCATTTTATGCATCCTTTTCAAGTTTGGGGAAATGCTTTTAGCTATTCCCAGATTATTTCAGCCCTGCTGACATGCTGGAATTGGATTCTGACAACAAGTAGTTCTGTTTTTAATTTTTTGAATACCAACTCTACTGTTTTCCATAGTGACTGCACAAATCTGCATTTCCACCAACAGTGCACATCCTTGCAAAGAACAAACACTTGTCATTTGTTCATTTATTGATGACTAGGGACCCAGTGCATGAATTCGTGCACCTTGAAAAGGAACTGTGGGCCCCAAGGCTATAGTGGGCAGAGGGATGGGGCTTGGCCCATCCTCTGCACCCCTTCCTGGCACCTCCAGCCACGGCCCCCGTTCTCCTGTCTGCTAGCAGCCCCATTCCTGTTGCCACCACTCCCACATGCTGATGGCGCCAGCCCTGCTCACACTGCTGATGGCATGAAGCAATTGGGGCTGGTGCCAGCAGCAGGTATGAGCGGGGCCAGGGCCAGCAGCTGGTGCAAATGGCAGCTGCTGCCTCAATTGCCCCTCAGGAGCAGGGGGAGATGGAGAAGCCCTCAGGGGCGATGGGGGCCGGCAGCTGCTGCTTGTGCCCACTGACAGCGCCAAGCAATTGGTACCACACTGGGCGCCAGCAGTAGGTGTGAACGGCAACTCCAGTGCTGGCTGTGGGTGCAAGCAGTGGTGCCAGCAGCAGGTACAAGCAGGGCCATCACCAGCAGTGGGTGTGAGTAGCAGCTGCCAGCCCCAATCAACCCTTAGGAGCAGGGGGAGGTGGAGAAGACCTAAGGGTTGATCTGGGATCAGGCCTAACCAGCAGTCAGACATCCCTCTCACAATCCAGAGCCACTGGCTCCTAACCGCTCACCTGTCTGTCTGCCTGATTGCCCCTAACCGCTTCTGCCTGCTAACCTGATGGCCCCTTAATCACTCCCCTGCTGGCCTGATTGACGCCTAACTGCTCCCCTGCCAGCCTGATTGCCCTCAACTGCCCTCCCCAGCCAATACCTGCCTCCTCCACCAGTCCCCACCTCTAGTGTGCACGACCATCTTGTGACGGTTATCTTGTAACAATGTTAGGGTGTGATGCATGAGGGAATGAGATAGCCATTTTGACAGGCATGAGGTTGTATCTCATTGTGGTTTAGTTTGCATTTCTCTGATGTGTAGTGACATTGAGCATCTTTTCATATATCTATTGGCCACCTACTTATTCACTTTGGAAAAGTGTCTATTCAGGTCTCGGTTCACTTTTTTTAATTGAATTTTTTTGTGTGTGTGTGAAGTTGTATCAAATCTTTATAAATTTTGGATATTAATCCCTTATCAGATGTATTATTGGTGAATATGTTCTCCCATTCAGTAGATTGTCTTTTCATTTTGTTGATGGCTTCCCTTATTGTGCATTTTTTTTCTTAGTTTGATATAGTCCCATTTTTTAAAACTCTTGTTTGTTTCCTTTACCAGAGATGATATAGCTGAAAAAAATATTTCTAAGAGAAATGTCAACGAGTTTATTGCCTATGTTTTCTTCTAAGAGTTTTATGCTTTTGAGTCTTACATTTAAGTCTTTAGTCTATTTTGAGTTTATTCTTGTTTATGGTGTAAGAATGTGGTCTAGTTTCATTTTTATTTTTTTCATGTATCTGTCCCATTTTCCCAATACCATTTATTAAAGAGACTGTCTTTATCATTATATATTCTTTCCTCCTTTGCAAATATTAATTGACTACAATGGCAAGAATTTGTTTCTGGGCTCTCTATTCTGTTCCATTGATCTATATTTCTGTTTTTATGCCAGGGCCATGCTGTTTTAATTACTATAGAATTGTAGTATAGATTGATAGCAGGTAGCATACCTAAAAATGTGTTTTATTTCTCAAGATTGAGTGGCTATTTGCGATCTCTTATGGTCCATATACATCTTGGGGCTATTTGTTTTAGTTCTGTGAAATACACCATTGGCATTTTGATATGAATTGCCTTGAATTTATAGATTTCTTTGGGTAGTATGAACATTTTAATGAGCATGGTATATGCTTCCATTTATTTGTATTTTCTTCTTTCTTTAGTATCTTACAATTTTCTGAGTATGTGTTTTTTAACTCCTTGTGAAGGTGTCCAGTTTAGGACATTTGTTTGTTGGGATTTCGGGTGTTTTTTAGTATTACTTCAATTTTGTTAGTTGTAATCAATCTGATCAGTCTGTTTCTTCTTGATTCACTTTTGAAAGATTGTATGTCTCTAGAAATTTATCCATTTCTTCAAATTGTCTTATTTGTAGGCACATAACTGTTCATAATATTTTCTTAAATTTTTTTTGTATTTCTGTGGTATCAGTTGTTACTTCTCCTTTTTCATTTCTGATTTTATTTATTTGGGTCTTTTCTCTTTTTTTAATTGATGTGACTCTTGGTTTCATTGATCTTGTTGGCTTTTTTAAGACTCCATTTCATTTATTTCTACTCTGAACTTTATTATTTCCTTCCTTCTGCTAACTTTGGGCTTCATCTGTTATTCTTTTTCTAAGTTCTTTAGGTGTAAGGTTAAATTGTTTATTTGAGATTTTTCTTGTTTCCTAAGGTAGGCTTTTAGTGCTATGAAGTTCCCTATTCAGACTAATTTCACTGTGTCCCATACATTTTGGATTGCTGTGTTTTCATTTTCATTTGTCTCAAAGTATCTTTTGATTTCTTCCGTGATCTCATTGTTAGTCCATTTATTGTTTAGTAATATGACATTTAGCCTCATTGTTTAGTAACATGCTATTTATCCTTCATGTGTTTGTGTATTTTTCAATTTTTTCTCTTATAATTGATTTCTAGTTTTATACCATTATTGTTAGAGAAGATGTTTGATATAATTTCAATACTCTTAAATTTATTCAGACTTGTTTGGTGTTCTAATATGTGTTCTATGCCAACTTGAAAAGATGTATATCCTGTTACTTTAAGGTGATATGCTCTGAAATATCAATGAAATCCGTTTGTTCTAGTGTGCCACTTAAGGCTGCTATTTCCTATTGATTTTTTTTTTTTTTGGCCTGGTAGATTTATCCATTGATGTCAATGGTGTGTTAAAATCCCCTACCATGACTGTATTACTGTCAATCTCTCTATGCCCCTTAAGATTTGCTTTATATATTCAGGTGCTCCCATGTTAAGTGCATAAATGTTTACAAGGTTTATATCCCCTTGTTGGATTGACCCTGTATCATGTAGTGTTCCTCTTTGTCTATTATTATAAACCTTGTTTTAAAGTCTATTTGTCTAATATAAGTATCGCACCACCAACTTCTTTCATTTCCATTTGTATGAAATATCTTTTTCCATCACATTACTTTCAGTCTATGTGTATCTTTCATTTTGAGGTGGGTCTCTTGTAGACAGCATATATATATGGATCTTGTTTTCTTATATACTCAACTACCCTATGTCTTTAAAAAAAAAAAATATATATATATATATATATATATATATATATATATATATATTGATTTCAGAGAGGAAGGGAGAGGGAAAGAGGGATAGAAGCATCAATGATGAGAGAGAATCATTGATTGGCTGCCTCCTGCATGCCCCCCCCCCTCCCCCCCAGGTATCAAGCCGGCAACCCGGCATGTGCACTTGACCAGAATCAAACCTGGGATCCTAGAGTCCACAGGCTGACCTTCTATTCACTAAGCCAAACCAGCTAGTCTGATGCTCTATTCAATAAGCCATACCCTATGTCTTTTTATTAAAGCATTTAATCCATTTATATTTAAAGGGATTATTGATAGGTATGTATTTGTTGCAATTTTATTTTGTAACTATGTTCCTCTTCTCTTTTTTCTCCTTCTCCATCTCTTCCTCTCCTTTTTCATCTGGATGTCCCTTTAACATTCTTCTAATCCTGGTTTGGTGATGATGAACTCCTTTAGTTTATTCTTGTCTGAGAAACTTTTTATTTCTCCTTAAATTTTAAATGATAGCCTTGCTGGGTAAAGTAGTCTTTGTTATAGTTACTTTCTTCTCATGACTATGAATATTTTGTTGCAAACCCTTCTGGCATGAACTGTTTCTGTTGAGAAGTCAGTTGATATCTTATGGGATGCAACTAAGTGTCTTCCTCTTGCTGCTTTTAAGATTTTCTCTCTGTCTTTAACCTTTGCCATTTTAATTATGATCTGCCTTGATGTGGGCCTCTTTGGGTTCATCTTGAGTGGGGCTCTGTGCTTCTGGACTGGTATGTCTTTTTACTTTATCAGATTAGTGAACTTTTCAATCATATTTCTTCTGTCTTCTTACTCTGTTATCCCTATGATGCAGATATTATTACATTTGATATTCTCCCAGAAGTACCTTAAACTACTATGTATTTACTGTGGGATTGGGTGTTTTTTGCTACCTTATCTTCCAAATCATTAATTTGACCCTCTGCTTCATGTAACTTGCTATTGATTCTTTCTAGTGTATCCTTAATTTCAGATATTATACTCTTCATTTCTGACTGGTTCTTTTATAAGTTTTCTATGTTATTTTTTATGCTTCTATTTTTTATAATTCTATAATACATCATGTGTATATTAAATTATGTGTTTACCACCCTAAGTCAAGTCTCCTTTTAGCTCCATTTATATCCTTTTTACCCTCTTCTACTCATTCCCTTCTTGTAATCACCATACTGTTATCTGTGTCTATGTATTCTGTAGATTTGATATTTCTTTCTTACTCCTTCGTTATCTTGGTTATTCATTGTATTTGATGGATTACTTCTCTGCTTAGGCATTTGTGGGAATGAAATCATTTTCTTTTTGAGGCTTCCAGTGGCATAGGTAAATGTGGTATTCATATCCTCTCACAACCACATCAGAATTACAACTAAACTATAGAACAACATCATTCAGAATTGCCTGAAATCTAGCTGAACAGAAATCCTATAGCTAAGGATATAAAGAAGAAGCCACCTCAAGATTAGTAGAGGGGCTGAGACTCAGAACAGGTTGGTCTCACATCCATAGTGTGGTGATTAAGAATTGGGAGGGAGGTTGGAACCAAGATGGCAGCATAAGTAAGCACCTATTTTGCTGCCCACGCAACAAGTCCGAAACTACAACTTAACAACAAAACAAACATCATCCAGAATCACCGGAAAGCTGGCTGAGTGAAAATTCCACAGATAAGAGTAAAGGTGGGGCGCTGTGACTCAGGAGGAGCAGCGGTGCGCAGCTTTGAGGTTCGGAGCGCAAGGGAGCGGTGAGGGACGGGCGGCAGCAAGCCCGGCTGGTTTTCTCCAGTGGGGAGGGTGGAGGCCTCCCACAGCACCGACCCCCCAGTTCCAGGCAAGCTCCTAGGTCGGGGAAAGGAAGACCCCGGGTGTGGCTGGGGTCTGTGAGTTTGGGGAGAGTGCGCGCGTAAATTGGAACAGCAGTTCCTGGAGTGCGCGACCAGGCAGAGAACGTGTGACTTGCTCACTCGCTCGGAGACCACCGGACTGCTTTGTTTTACAACCCTGAGTGAGACTTTGGGTGTGCAGACTCATTTGGGGAGAGGCAGAGTTGTCTGGCAATGGGGAGACTAGCGGTGGATTTCCATTACCACCCAACACTGAGACCCGAGAGCTGCATAGCTAAGCTGATGCCGCGCACCCCATAGACACTGACTCTGCTCGCTGTGTAGGGCGGAGCTAACGCTGACGCCGTGCCGCATAAGGAAGCTGAGCCACTGTCCCTTAGAGGACACCTACCACACACCGCCAAGGGACCAAGTCAGGAAAGCATCCACAATGCAGAGAAAAGGAAAGACCTCAGCTGTGAAAGCAATGGAGGAAAAAAGACGACTAGACATAGAGTTCAAACCACAGTAATTAGGTTTATGAAGAGGCTACTAGAAAAGGCCAAGGAACTTAATGAGAACTACAAGGAAATACACAACACCTACAAGGAAATGAACAATGCCTACAAGGATATGAAAAAAGACGAACTAGATATTAAGCATGCACTGACTGAAACAAAAAATATTATACAAAGACCTAAAAGCAGTCCAGACAACCGCAAAAACCAAGTCAAAGATTTGAAATACAAAGAAGCAAGCAACCAAGATGGCGGCATAGGTAGACACCTATTGTTCTGCCCCACGCCACAATTCAAAAACTACAACAAAACAACAAAACAAACATCACCCAGAATCACCAGACAGCTGGCTGAGTGAAAACTCCACAAATAAAAGTAAAAATGGGACACTGAGACTCAGAAGAGCGGCAGAGTGCAGCCTTGAAGATACGCCTGGAAACAGAGGTTAGGAGACGTGGTCGTATGCACGGGCTATAGGGCTGGCAGCAACAACCCCGGCTGGATTTCTCCAACGGGGAGGGCGGGGACGTCCCACAGCACGGATTCCCCAGTGCCAGGCGAGGTCCGAGGTCCGAGGGACGCACCCTGGAGGCCGGGCACGGCAGAGGTCTCCTAGTCTGAGGAGAAACCAGGTTGCTTGGAAAAGCACTTAGCCCGCATAAAGTGTGCGACTTGCTCCCTGGTGACTTGCCCCCTCGTCCTGGAAACCACAGGACTGCTTTGTTTTACAACCCTGGGCGAGACTTTGGGTATGCAGACTCATTTGGGGAGAGGCAGAGTTGTCTGGCAAGGGGTAGAGACTAGCGGCTTTCTCTTGAGGTGCCTGCAACCATTCCCATCCAATAGAGACCCGCACGCGAGCGCCTCATAGGACGCAGCTGACACTGATGCTGCCTGCTCAGCTCAGAGACTCCGCCCATCCAACCTGAACACAGTCTCCCTTCACAGCCAATTGGCCTGGAGGTCAAACCCTCCTAGGGCTAACAACAACAAGCTGGGCTTAAATTCAAAAATACTGTACAACCCATAAAGGATTACAGTAAGAGTACCCACCTCAGGTAACTGGGGAGGCTGAACCACTGTCCCTTAGAGGTCATGTACCACATAAAGCAGCCACCATGCAGAGACATGGAAAGAAATCAGATGTGAAAGAAATCGAGGAAAAAAGACGACTAGACATAGAGTTCAAAACCACACTTATAAGGCTTTTCAAGAGGCTCCAAGAAAAGGTCGAGACCTATAAGGAGATAAGCAAGACCTACAAGGAAATGAACGAGACCTGAAAGGAAATGAACAAGACCAATGTGGAAATGAATGAGACACTCAAGGATATGAAGGAGACTCTCAAGGATATGAAAAAGGATCAACCAGAAATTAAGCATACATTGACTGAAATAAAAAATATTATACAAAGACCTAAAAGTACTCTAGAGCACCCCAAGAACCAAGTTAAAGATTTGAAATACAAAGAGGTAAAATCCACTCAGATGAAAAAGCAAGAAACCAAAAGAATCCAAAAAATTGAAGATAGTGTAAGGGGCCTCTGGGACAACCTCAAGCATACCAACATCCGAATTATAGGGGTGCCAGAAAAAGAGAGAGAGCAAGACAATGAAAACCTATTTGAAGAAATAGTGACCGAAAACTTCCCACACCTGGTGAAAGAAATTGACTTAGGAGTCCAAGAAGCGCACCGAACCCCAATATATAGGAACCCTAAGTATAAGGGGCCTCTGGGACAACCTCAAGCATACCAACATCAGAATTATAGGGGTGCCAGAAAAAGAGAGAGAGCAAGATAATGAAAACCTACTAGAAGAAATAGTGACTGAAAACTTCCCACACCTGGTGAAAGAAACTGACTTAAAAGCCCAAGAAGTACACAGAACCCCAAAATATAGGAATCTAAAGAGGACCACACCAAGACACATCATAATTAAAATGCCAAGAGCAAAATATAAAGAGAGAATATTAAAAGCAGCAAGAGAAAAACAGTTAGTTACCTATAAGGGAGCACCCATACGATTGTCAGCAGATTTCTCAACAGAAACGATGCAGGCCAGACGGGAGTGGCAAGAAATATTCAAAGTGATGAATATGAAGAATCTACAACCAAGATTACTCTATCCAGCAAAGCTATCATTCAGAATTGAAGGTCAGATAAAGTGCTTTGCAGATAAGAAAAAGCTAAAGGAGTTCATCACCGCCAAACCAATACTATATGAAATGCTGAAAGGTATTGTTTAATAAGAGGAAGAAGAAAAAGGTAAAAATATACATTATGAACAACAAATACACATCTATCAACAAATGAATATAAAAATCAAGTGAATTAACAATCTGATGAACAGGATAAACTGGTGAATATAACAGAATCATGGACATAGAGAGGGAATGGACTGATATTCTTGTTGAGAAAAAGGGTGTGGGAAGTACAGCAAGAGATTGGACAAAAATCATGCAACTATGGGAGAGAACAGTGCGGGGGAGGTGAGGTCGGAGAGTGGGAAGGGTACTGGGTGGAGGGGAGCTATTGGGGGAAAATGTAATTAATAAACTGAACAATAAAGATAGAAAAGAATTGGGAGGGAACTCTAACCCATTTGGCTCAGTGGATAGAGGTCAGCTTATGGACTGAAAGGTCCCAGGTTCGATTCTGGTCAAGGGCATGTACCTTGGTTGCAGGCACATCCCCAGTAGGAGGTGTGCAGGAGGCAGCTGATTGATGTCTCTAACTTTCTATCCCTTTGCCTTCGTCTCTGTGGAAAATAAATAACATATTTTTTTAAAAAAATTAGGAGGGATATCTTAGCTGTGGAGGTACCCCTTAGGAGCAAGAGGTCCCAGCCCAAACCAGATCCCCAGCTTTGAGCTCCAGTGGGAGCAGAGTGAGACAGAGGACTGCTGGAGTCCCAGGTGTTTCTTTTTAAGACTATATCTATCTCTATATCTATATCTATCTCCATCTCTATCTCTATATTTATCTCTCTATCTCTATCTCTATCTCTGTCTCGATCTATATCTAATGAAAGGGCAGAGCAGGACTGCAAAGACCATTTTGGACTGTGTGACTTGGCAGCCACCATGTTGGCCACGTGAAACTTACCTGGGGGCTGCCATCTTAAAATCACAAAGACCAACCCCTCCCTTTGAATTAGCCAATCGGGAAAGATTGTGCGCTTGAGCTCCAATCAAGAGCAAAGGACAGGACAGGTCACGTGCGTTAGGGATTATTTGCATCACTAGCCCCAGCCATCACCCAACCAATTGGAATCGGCCAACTCATCGGTTCATGTCTGGCCCCACCTCCCAATAAAATCATCATGCTCGGGAAATTCCCTCTCTTTGGCTTCCTGCTGCCGCCGTGGCGGGCGGGGCCAGAGAGCCAAGCCCGGGGGCTTGTAATAAAGGTTCTATGCTATTGCATCAGATTGGCTCCCTGGTGGTCTTTGGGGATCATGAAATCTGGGCATAACATTTATATCTATATCTAATCTATATCTATATCTATATCTATATCTATATCTATATCTATATCTATATCTATATCGTTTTCTTCTTTAAGGGCCCGCATATGGACTTACTCAGACTCACTTGTTCTGAGCTCCAGCACTGAGGCAGCAGCTTGAAAGGAACCAGGGACATATAGGGAGGAACTAAATTGCCTAGCATTCAGGGCAAGAGCTGAAGGGTCAGCTTTCTTCCAGAATGAAGTGCTGGCAGAGGCCATTGTTCCTTTTCTGAGCCCTCCCCTAACAGAGTCTTCAGGCCGGCACCATATCTGAGTCTCCAATCAACCTGGCTATCACTATTTGCCGTTCCTAGTGATTTCCTGAGACTCTGGGACAACCTCAAGCATGCCAACATCCGAATTATAAGGGTGCCAGAAAAAGAGAGAGAGCAAGGTAATGAAAACCTACTTGAAGAAATAGTGACCAAAAACTTCCCCCCACCTGGCAAAATATAAATTATGAACAACAAATACACATCTATCAACAAATGAATATAAAAATCAAGTGAATTAAAAATCTGATGAACAGAATAAACTGATGAATATAACAGAATCATGGACATAGAGAGGGAATGGACTGACAATTCTTGGGGAGAAAAGGTGTGTGGGAGGTGCAGCAAGAGACTGGACAAAAATCATGCAACTATGGGAGAGGACAGTGGAGGGGAGGTGAGGGCAGAGGGTTAGATGGGTACCGGGTTAGGGGAGCTATAGGGGGATAAAAAAGGGGGAAACAATGTAATTAATAAACTGAACAATAAAATTAAAAAATAAAAATAGGAAATGGAGGGGGGAAATCATAGAACATTATCAAACTAAAATTATAGACAGAAACTGAGCTACCAGAAAGAAAAAAAAAAAAGACAAAATGGCTACAGGAAATCCTTTTATATCAATAATCACCCCAAATTTCAATGGGCTGAACTCACTCACCATTAGAAGGCACAGTGTAACAAATTGGATTTTTTAAAAACACAAAAAATCCAACAATATGCTGCCTTCAGGAGATCCATTTCAGCTACAAAGACTAGCGTAAACTCAAAGTGAAGGTTTGAAAATGATTCTCCAAGCAAATGGCATCAAGAGAAAAGGAGATGTAGCCATACTTATATCAGACAAAATCAATCTCAAGATAAAAAAGGTAATAAGATACAAAGATGGAGATTTTATAATAATAAAAGGGACAATATATCAAGAAGACTTTACACTTATTAATATATATGCACTCAACCCAAGGGCACCAAAATATATAAAGCAATTACTAACAGAACTTAAAGGAAGAAACTGACAAAAATACAATTATAGTAGAGAAGCTAAATACCCCATTGACAGCAATGAATGAATGCATCATCCAGACATAAAATCAATAAAGAAATATCAGCCCAGCCAGCATAGCTCAGGGGTTGAGCAACAACCTATGAACCATGTCAGGGTTAGATTCCTGGTCAGGGCACATGCCCAGGTTAAGGGCTTAATCCCCTATGTGGGGAGTGCAGGAGGCAGCCAATCAGTGAATCTCTCTCATCATTGATGTTTCTATCTCTTCTCCTCCCCTCCCCCCTGAAATCAATAAGAATATATTTAAAAAAAAAAAAAGAAATATCAGCCTCCAATGATATATTAGACCAAGTGGACATAATTGATATTTACAGAGCTTTTCATCCCTGAACACCAGAATATATATTTTTCTCTAGTACACAGGACATGTTCTCAAGGATAGACCATATTTTGAGGCACAAAAACTAGTCTTAACAAATTAAAAAAGACTGAAATCATATTCTCTGACCACAGTGCTTTAAAACTGAAAATCAACTCCAAAAAAGAAAGCGGGAAAAAAACACAAATATGTGGAGATTAAACAACATGCTACTGTAACACTACTGGGTCAAAGAAGAAATAAGAGATCAAAAGATACATACAGACAAGTAAGAATGACATTACAATATATCAGAGTCTTTGGGATGCGATTGACGTACTGGCTTTGTTTCTGTCCAGTGGTTTGGGGTCCGCTGCGACAGGACTTGAGGAGGCCAGATAACAATGGCGGCTGCAGCTGTGGACACAGTTAATGCTGACCCCGTGGTGGGGTCCAAAGAAATCAGTTTGGAGGAACTAAAGAAGATGACCAGAGAGGACTGGAGAAAGAAGAAAGAGCTAGAAGAACAGCGAAAACTGGGTAATGCTCCTGCAGAAGTTGATGAAGGAAAGACATCAACCCTCATATTCCTCAGTATATTCCTTCAGTGCCATGGTATATTGATCCATCAAAAAGACCTACTTTAAAGCACCAACGACCACAACCAGAAAAACAGAAGCAGTTCAGCTCATCTGTGGAATGGTATAAGAGGGGAGTAAAAGAGAATACCATAACTACTAAGTACCGCAAAGGAGCGTGTGAAAATTGTGGGGCCATGACACACAAAAAGAAAGACTGCTTTGAGAGAACTAGGTGAGTTGGAGCAAAATTTACAGGAACTAACATAGCTCCAGACGAACATGTCCAGCCCCAGCTAATGTTTGACTATGATGGGAAGAGGGATCGGTGGAATGGCTACAATCCAGAAGAACACATCAAAATTGTAGAAGACTATGCCAAAGTTGATCTGGCAAAGCGAACACTGAAAGCCCAGAAACTCCAAGAAGAATTGGCCTCAGGAAAATTAGTGGAACAGGCTAATTCTCCAAAACACCAGTGGGGAGAAGAGGAACCAAATTCTCAAATAGAAAAAGATCATAATAGCGAGGATGAAGATGAAGATGATATTGACATGCCTGAACAGAACTTTGACTCTAAGAGACGGATTACTGTTAGGAATCTCAGGATTCAAGAAGATATTGCAAAATATTTGCGGAATTTAGATCCAAATTCTGCTTACTATGATCCGAAAACTAGAGCGATGGGAGAAAATCCCTATGCCAATGCAAGAAAGAATCCAGATGAAGTGAGCTATGCGGGAGACAACTTTGTTAGATACACAGGTGATACCATTTCAATGGCTCAGACACAGTTGTTTGCGTGGGAAGCCTATGACAAGGGATCTGAAGTGCATCTGCAGGCTGATCCTACCAAACTAGAGCTCTTGTATAAGTCCTTCAAGGTCAAAAAAGATGACTTCAAAGAACAGCAGAAAGAAAGCATCCTAGAAAAGTATGGTGGCCAAGAACATTTGGATGCTCCTCCGCTGAATTGCTTTTAGCTGACAGAAGACTATGTGGAGTACTCAAGACATGGGACAGTCATTAAAGGACAAGAGCGGGCTGTCGCCTGCTCCAAATATGAGGAGGATGTGAAAATCCACAATTACACGCATATCTGGGGATCTTACTGGAAAGAAGGCCGATGGGGATACAAGTGCTGTCACTCTTTTGTCAAATATTCCTATTGCACTGGAGAAACTGGGAAGGAGATTGTTAATTCAGAGGAATGCATTGTGAATGATTTAACTGGAGAAGAACCCATGAAAAAAACCTCAAACCCTCATGGAGATACATCAGGAAAAACTAAAAGAGGATGAAAAGAAGAAAAGAAGAAGAAGAAGCATCGAAAGAGCAGCTCAGATAGTGATGATGAAGAAAAGAAACTGGAAAAACTTAAAAAGGCACTGAATGCAGAGGAGGCCCGCCTTCTTCATGTCAAGGAGCTCAACCAGGTTGATGAGAGGAAGCGGCCTTACAATATCCTATATGAAACCTGGGAACCCACCGAGGAGGAAATGGGGGCCTATAGGATGGAGTGACAGAGACCAGATGACCCCATGGCCTCTTTCTTTGGACAGTAGTAACTAGTTGCAGATAGACATTCATGATACACACAGCTGATACATTCTTTTCAGTTTCTTGCCAATGATTATAGATGGAAAAGTCAGTGTCTGCTCATCTTGCTGCCTGAAGTCTAATAGTAAATTTATTCCTTTCCATGCTGAAGGAATAGAAGAAAAATAAAGACGAGGTATATTAAGAGCAGATTAAGATTTTTATTTCCAATTTTATATTAGTGATATGGAAAGAGGTCCTGGGTGGCTTGCTCAATTGCTTGGCATTTGAACAGTAGATTAATTACTTTTTCTCAAAACTAGGGCTTCCTGTTTTTTTTTAATTAGTAACTATAATTGTTATTTTATAGTCATTTGCTTTTTGCCTTCTAATTTTTTCCTGGTTTGCATTTTTTTTTAAAAAAAAATTCTATCTGAAAGGAAATTTGTAGAACACGTGAATAACTTTATCCTCTTTGGTAATAATTCTGTTTTTCACTCATTTGTAAAATTTTGATTTTTAAAAATATTTTCTTGTTTCTTACACCCAGAACTAAACGTGTTAGCCTTTGAATGGAAAAATAGTTGTTTTGTCATTCTTGAATCAGAGTTGACCAATCAGTGAGAGGTCTCTTACCATTCTATATAATAAAAGCATAATATGCAAATCAACCAAACAGTGGAATGACCGGTCACTATGATGCGCACTGACCTACACTCAATGCAAGAGCTGCTCCCTGGTGGTCAGTGCACTCCCACAGGGGGAGCACTGCTCAGCCAGAAGCCGGGTTCATGGCTGGTGAGTGCAGCAGTGGTGATGGGAGCTTCTCCAGCTTCCACTGCAGTCTGTAAGGAGTGAGGGGTCCCAGATTGCGAGAGGGATGTCTGACTGCCAGCTTAGGCCTGATCAGACAGACATTCCCCAAGGGGTCCTGGACTGTGAGAGGGCACAGGCCAGGCTGAGGAATGCCCTTCATTCCCCCACAGAGCACAAATCTTGTGCACCGGGCCTCCAGTTTTGGATATAAGCATTTAGGCACAGAAATCCTTTATCATAGAGGCTATTGTTTGTGATACTATTTTTTTTGTTTTAATTGTGATTGCTTTTATGTAACAATCATGAATACTAAATTTGATTTTAAAAGAGTATAGAATTTCCTTGTACCTAATCTTTGTAGCCAGCAGGTGTCACTGTAAAATTTGCAAAAGCAAAGCCTAAAGTTGACAGTTTCTTCAAAGAATTATAAGAAGAGCTTGTTGGGCTACTCGCAACTGTGAATGCCATGATCCTCAAGCCTCTTCTAAAAACATTGTGAAAATACAGGAAGGACAGAGTCTGTGAAAAAAACAAACTAGTTAAAACCTTTGACATGAGAACATTGACTTTTAACAACTCATTGGATTTTCTGAGCTACCAAAATCTGCTACTGCATTAAGTTAGCATCTTAGAAATAATTCTGGTGGGAGAGTAACTGAGTTGTCAGGTACTATGGATATCTGCATGGTATCTAGATTCAGGCTGGTATGAAATTAAAATAACAATGCAAAAGGTCTAATTCTTACCTACTTTTAGAATGTCAAAAGTTTATGTTTTCATATTCCCACTTTAATGTAGGATAATTCAGCATAAATCCGAGATTGGTATTTATTTTTTTATCCTATTTATCTTCTGTTAATAAAGATTTATAATTAAGAATACTTAAATAAAAAGTCTTTGGGATGCAGCAAAAGCAGTAATAAAAGTTTACAGGTTTACCTCAATTAACAACAAAAATCTTTTTAAAATAACCTGATATTTCACCTTAAATAACTAGAAAAAATAAGAACAAGCAAAACTCAAAGTCAGTAGATGGAAGAAAAGAAATGAAAAGCAGTGCAGAAAATAGAAAACAAAGCCCAGCTGGTGTTGCTCAGTGGTTGAGCATCAACCTATGAACCAGGAGGTCAGGGGTCTATTCCTGGTGAGGGCATATGCCCAGGTTGCTGGCTTGACCCCCAGTGTAGAGTGTGCAAGAGCCAGCTGATCAATGTTTCTCTTTCATCATTGATGTTTCTGTCTTTTCCTCTCCCTTCCTCTCTAAAATCAATATATATATATATATATATACACACACATATACATATACATATATATATAGTAATCCTCACTTGAGGATATTTTTCCATTTTTAGAGAGTGGAGGAGAGAGGGAAAGACAGAAATAGCGATGTGTTCGGGAACACATCGATTGAATGCTTCCTGCACGGCTGGGGAGGAACCTGCAAATGAGGTATGTGCCCTTGACTGTAATCAAACCCGGGACCCTTTAGTCCACAGGCCAATGCTCTAGCTACTGACCCAAATTGGCTAGGGCTAAAAATATATATATATATATTTTTATTAAAATATATTTTATTGATTTTTCACAGAGCAGACGGGAGAGGGATAGAAAGTCAGAAACATCGATGAGAGACATCGATCAGCTGCCTCTTGCACGCCCCCTACTGGGGATGTGCCCGCAGCCAAGGTACATGCCCTTGCCGGAATCGAACCCGGGACCCTTCAGTCCGCAGTCCGACGCTCCATCCACTGAGCCAAACCAGTCTCGGCTAAAAATATATTTAAAAAAAAAATTTTTAAGGCTTTCTGGGGTGGGACCCTTGGAGTGATGATGGGGTGGCGGGCAGAGGCTGTGGAACTTGTACGAGGACATGGTGGAGCTTTTCTTAGGGCCGTTTCGCCAGAAGCAGATGCTGAGGCACAGATTTGAGATTCTTTGGAAAAGGCAAATATTGGTAGGGGAGGCAGACAGTAACACAGAAAAGGGAAAGTAGCTAAGAAGCATCAAGTTATAAGCCAGAACCTCTGTGGGCAACTGGGGCTTATTATTCCGTTGGGGAACTTTGAGAGCCAGGTACAACACACACTTCCAAGTTACCCCATCAGAGAGGCGAGGCACCCGGAGGATTTATAGACCATCAGTCACTGGCTGAGGGCTGCTAGAGTGGGGAGCTGCATGAACTCCCTGGCACTGAAGGTTTGTCGTGTTCATATCTGGGGCGTAGCAGGCACCACGGGTAGGAGAATGCCCAGACAAAGCTTCATGTGCTGGCACTGGTACTCAAACCACCATGTATTGATAGGGGGAGTATGGTGAGACACAGACTTGGCACCCACAGTATCTGCTACATGCTGCCACCCAGGTACATGCACCCAAAAACTACTTCTCAGCCAGGCACCACAGCCACTCCCAACACCAATGCCTCCGAGATAACAACAGTTCTAGTCCAAATTGAGTTTAAATCCATTTTTATTGATTTTTAGAGAGGGAGACAGAGAGATAAAAACATCAATAAGAAACATCATTGATCGGCTGCCTCCTACAGGCCCTCTACTGGGGACCCTGACCAGGAATCAAACTGGTGACCTCTTGGTTCATAGGTCAAAGCTCAATCACTGACCCAAACCAGCCGGGTCCAAATTGAGTTTAATAGGGAGTTTCATAAAGAGATTCACTGGAAATGTAAAGGTCTAAGACAGGGGTTTGGTTGAGTTCTGAATTAGAAAGCAGTAAGACCTTTCTAATTAGGTTAAAGACCTGAAGAGGTTGGGGGTTCATCTTAAGAACTCTATTAGGGTGATACTGGAAGCTGTTTTGGGATGCCCCAAGTACCATGTAGGGGAATTGCATCTCAGGTTCCGGGTGTGAAGAGCTAAGAGAGAATAGGGGTAGGGGTTCAGGGTGTTTCACAGAAACAATCAAGGAGCCTCAATTTCACAGAAATCATCAAGGGGGCTCCTAATGGGTGGGAGAGTGATAGTACATCACCCCAAATATTGGGGACTGTTTACTCCCACCACAATAGCCACTTTGAGGTTTTAATGTAAGACCTCAATGGCAGGACATTCCACATACATTATCATGGATTTGCAACATTAGCATACGCTGGCTGTCCCACAGGACGGTGGGGACTGGAAAATCAGTCCAGGTTCTGGGTTTTGAGTCCTAAGAGGACAAGCCTGGGGGTGCCACGCGGCTCCTCTTCAATAGCTGCCGGAGCTGTGAACAAGACAAGGCAGAGGGAGATGACTTGCAAGTTGCAAGGAGAGGTGAGGGAGGCACAGCTGATAAAGTTGGAGGTTAAAGAAGAAAAGTTGAGTGGGGTCAGTTGGGTTTGACGATCAGAGGTTCAGAGTCAAGATTTGGAATTGAGGGTAAAAAAGGCTCAGAGCCAGAACTGGGGATGAAGGGAAGCTGTTGCTGATTGGGAGTTCTCTCCTTTGGGTTCGAATAGAGGACTGGGAGTTAAAGGGTAGAAACTCCATGGTTGCCTCCCACTGGGAATTGAACCAGCGACCATTTGGCGCACAGGATGATGCTCAACTGAGTCATAGCAGCCAGGGAGCAACTATATGTCTTTTAAGTCACTCTTAATATAGAGCTTCCCCCTCCATCTCTGTTTTCTCTTCATAATTTATTTGGTGAGCCAACTAGGTTGGCTCCAGAAACATGGAGTCAGAGGTCCCATTTGGGGGTCAGGAGTCCCACTTTGAGATCAGGACTCAGGGTTATGGGCAAGAGATTGGAGGGCATACTTGAGGATCAAAGGTTGTTCCCTGAGGTCAGGAGTCAGGGTTGGAAGTAGAGGTCATACTCTGAGGTCAGGGTTTAAGTAGAGGTCAAGAGGAGTCACTATTATAAGGTAAGGAATAAAAACCTGGGGTAAGAGGTTATATTTTGAAGTCAGGGTTGATTAAGATCACCTTCTGAGATTACCTCTAAGGTCAGGAATGTGTAGGGTCAGAGGTTCACCCATTAAGATCAGAGGTCACTCAATGCTCACCCCCTCAGGGCCCGGCCCAGGCCGCAACAAGTGGATGGGCTGCTCATTCTCCAGGTTTCGCAATGCTGGATCTGCCCCGGCTGCCAGCAGGTGACGCACTATGGCCTCCTGGTGTGGCCCAGGGGGCAGGGCAGCTGCCATGTGGAGGGCTGTGTTCCCATGGGCCTGGGGGCAGTGAGACAGGACTGATAAGGATTCAGACTCAGCCAACCTGAGCCCTCAACACCACACTTGATATTCTGCCACATCCACAGTGCACATTTCTCCCTTCACATAGACATCCCATACACCCCTTTCACATTCCAGAACCTCCCTCCATAACCGCATTACACGCACCCCTCTGTCTACGTATTATGCATCATCTCAGTCTATAGTGACATCTTCAGTCTATAGTCCCCATCCAGGTCCCATACAATGTCCCCTCTATGGTCACAGCCCAGAAGACCTCAACATCCCACTGCCCTCTCTGCCATCTCTCTCATAACTTCCACATCCTAGCCTAGGACCCTACCTTCATGTTGACAAAGGCCCTCAGGTCTCCCTGTGGCAGCTCCAGCAGCAGCTGAACTAGGACGGTGTTGGCGGCTTGCACAGCCAAATGCAGAACAGTCTTGTTGCTCTTGATCTCCTGTGGGGAGGGGTATAGCAGAGGTCAGGCCAGTCCTCACACTTAGGCCCCCTGTCACAGAGCCCAAGAGCCTATAGAGACACTGGCTCTCCTCTGTAATACCCAGGGTTGCCTTATCCAGTTGTATGGACATCTGGACACTATACAAAAGTTTAAGGGAATGCTGTTCACATCACACAAATCACAGAACTTTACATTTATTAAGATCATTTCCCAGCCCAACTGTCTAACAAAAGGCTTCTTTCTAATCCTCCAAGGTGTTCTCTGGGCTAGCAGCTATGTTGGCCACCCCACATTCTATTAAGCATAGTAAATTGTACCTACATCTTATATGGGTGGTACTTTATCTATTATAAGGATGGGAGTTGAGCAACATTACTTAGTGGACTAAACTAAGCCTGTATCCATTTCCATATAAAGCTATTCTCACATTTTGGAGTAAAGTAAGCTATTTTCCACAATGAAACTTTAATATGTACCTTTAAAGAGTTTATAATGATAATAAACATTAAAAATGTTAGGTGTTTATACAAAGCAAAACAACCTAGTTGGCTCACCAAATAAATTATGAAGAGAAAACAGAGATGGAGGGGGAAGCTCTATATTAAGAGTGACTTAAAAGACATATAGTTGCTCCCTGGCTGCTATGACTCAGTTGAGCATCATCCTGTGCGCCAAATGGTCGCTGGTTCAATTCCCAGTGGGAGGCAACCAATTGATGTTTCTTTCTCTCAATCTTCCTTCCTCTCTCTACAAAAAACAATTCAAACAAACATATCGCAATATGTGAGCTTTATTTGGATCTATGTGTTCTTTAATGAAAAAAATAAATGTTTGTCACTTCAGAGCCAAACAAAATTTGAATAAAGCTAGAATATTTGACATGAAATTGCTCATTATTTTCAAGGTGGAATAATGATATTCTAAAGGCACACAAATATTTATAGATAAATTTATATGCTTGGATTTGCTAAAAAGTAATGTAACTAAGTGGAGGAACAGATGAGGCAGGACTGGTTATGAGTTGCTTGTTATTGATGTTTGTTTGGTACATGAAGTTCATTATACTATTTTCTGTACTTTATCTGTGTTAAAATTTAACCAAAAAAACCCTAAAAGCAATATGTGGATATTTAATTCTCTCAGCTAGCTTGTAAAGAGGAAAATATAACAATTAAGAGCTCAATTCTGGGATCAGACTTCCTGGTTCTAATATCCTCTCTGACACTCACAAGCTATAAGATTTTTGACATCTTGTGCTTCAGTCTCCTTATCAGTAAAAGAGAGAAATAACAGCACATGCATCAAATGGGGTTTGTGAGAATTCAATACTCTATGAAACTCAGTGCATGATAAATATAAGTAATGTGCTCCCGGACATGGACATGCAGCTGGGAAGAGATAACATCAGTGTTTGTTTTGAGCCCCTGGGCATCCAGGTGCCCTCATCCCACAAGTCCTGCTAGGGACTGGCTTCCCATAGCCCAGCTCACCTGGCTGGTGTGATCAGCACCCATATGCAGCAACATCTGGACACAGGATAGCCGGTCTCGGGCCTGAATACTCAGCACCCGGGGACAGGGGTCGGCTGAGACCATAGCAACATTGAGAGCCAGGATGGCTGTATGGAGGGGGGTGAGTCCTGCGGAATGGAGACAGTGAGGGCTCTGCATCTGAAGCACTCACTCTGCCCAGCCCCACCTGTTGCACCCACCCTGCCCACAACCCAATTTACCCTCGAAGTCCCTGGCTTCCAAGTCAACCCGAACCCCTGAGTTAATCACAGCCTGGGAAGAAGAGAATGAAGAGCCAGATTAGGGTCTCCCCAGGCCTCTCAGTCCTAGAAGCCAGCATATGGGCAATCAATGACACCATCTATCACAGCCATACCGAGAGGACTCCTGGGAGGCCATAGGTAGCAGCCACATGCAAGACAGAACGTCCCTGATGGTCAGTAGCATTAGGCTCCGCTCCCAGGTTCAGTAGATCCTCCACAATCAGAGGCTGGTTGGCAGCAGCAGCCACCAGGAGAGGAGTCTGCAGGTCAGGAGAAGTCAGACTGAGCCCAGCCCTTCCACAGGATTCCAGGCCCCTAGACCCTCTGCCCTCAGATTCAATAATCCAAGCCCTTGGTCCTCACCTTGCCCTTATGCTCACGAATGTCGAGATGTCTGTACGTTTGGAGCACCTCAGCTGCAGCATATGCTGCCCAACGCAGGCCCCGAGCTGCAAACAGGTGCAGGAACCTGAGGACAGATGGGAACAGTAGTTAGCACAGATGCCCAGCCGGGCCACGAGCCCACAGACTCTATTCCCGTATACTCACGTATCTCCCTCCTCGTCTTGGGCCAGCAGCCGCTGTGGCCCCAGGGCCAACATATGAGCACGGGCTGAGTCCAGGGATGGTCCAGTGACCAAAGAGGATAACTGAGGGGGTTGAGAGGGGAGTCCAGAACCTTTCCAGGATCCTACCTGTGGCAAGGAAGGTTCTGCATAAAGCTGGGTATCCAGGGGGTCCTGAAGGGTGCAGGTGGTGAGGAGAACCAGTCAGCTGAGGATTCCCTCTTCCAAACCCATCCCACCTCACACATTCTCATTCAGAGTACTAGGTAAAGGAGCTGCGTGTCCCATCTGTGCCAAGTGAACTTAGACCTTTGGGCCTTAGTTTTGCCTATTTGGGGAATTGGATCTTAACCCAGGCCCAGACAACTCAGAATGCTGCATGAAGGCCAACTGGGAACTTCGGGGGCCCTTCAGCATTCTGTTCCCACTCTGTATCTCACCTCCATCCCCAGGAGAAATGGATATGGCTGCCCTGGGTCCGAGAGTGAGCAGAAGTCAGAAGTCAGGAAACTTTCAGCAGCAGAAGTAGGATAAGAGTAGGTGCTGTCTGTGTAGGCAGCATGGGTGTTGGGGCTCCAGTCTGGAAAGCCTGTGGTTGGGGCCAGGCTGCCAAGTCCAGAACCCACAGCCTCCTGGTGGGTTGGGAAGTGAGTATGGCCTGCATGTGAGAGGAGGAGCAGGGGCGGGCCTGGTTACCAGAGTTAGGAACCTCACAGCCAAGGCTGGAGGACCTGTGTGAGGGCCTGGAATCTCCCAAGATACTTAGAATGCTGGGACACCAAGGGGTTGGAAGGTTGGACTTCTGGGACCTGGACTCCTAGGATGCTGAGGGGTTGAGGGTCTAAACTCCCAGAAAGGCTGGGAGGCCCCTGGGCACCAAAAGACCGTATGCATAGACTACTGGACTGCCAAGAATCTCTGGAAGATCAAATTTCTACTGGGTCCTGGTAAGAATCAGGGCCTGACTCCTAAAGTTCTAAGTGTGGGGATGTGAGTCCCAGAAGAAGCTGGAGCTGAAGGAAGCAGGTGAGTTTCCAGACTTACCAACCTCACCCTCGTTCACAGATGGGGTCAGGGGCTGGGCCAGGGGAGGGGGGAATTGTCCCTGTAGAGACATAAGGAAAAAGGCACATGGTTGAATTTTTCTGGGGATTCTTCAACATCCATTCCCCAACTCCAGGATGTCTAAGGCAGGACTGCATCTCTCATCATCCCTGAGGGCCCAGCAAGCCAACAAGCGCCTCCCGCCCCCTTCCCCCCCCCCCCCCACCCCCGTCCAACAGGACAAGGCCTCGAGAGAGTGGTAGTAAATCGGGCTTCATGGGCCTCACCGGTGCCCCACCGGCGTCAGGCTGCTGCTGGCGGCGCCTCTGTTCTTCCAGGAGCTTTTTCACGGTCTGTGATTGGCAGTGGCTGCGCTCATTACGGCTCACTGCGGGGAGGCGGGGAGGGTGAAGGGGTGTAGAGGGGAGAGAAGTCATCAGAACACAAGTCGGGGACTGGGGATTTGGGCACCCTCCTCGTTGTCCCGCACGGAAAAACTGGCAAACTGATGTCGCCCGAGAACCCCAAAACCAAACTATGGTTTCGGGTGCGGCGTCCGCCTCCGCTGTTTACTTCCTTTTGCTCCGCACTTTCCCCTCTGAACCAACTTTCCACCAGCGTGGTGGAAACTGAGGACGGGGGAGGAGAATGCCCCTCTGAGCATGCCCCCACGACTTCCGCGAAAAATTCCCCCCTCCAAACCCCCGGTCCTGAGGCCTCGGGGGTTGTCAGGCATCACAGCTTGGGCACAGGCTCCCAACATCTCTCTTCCCAACGAGCTGCCCTGATCCTCTCCGCGGGAAACCAGGCACCCCAGCCCCTCTCCTGGGGTAACCACCAGCCACTGTCCACTAGCTCATCAGAGATAGGCGAAAGGGTTAAGAGGGTGGGGGAGGCCACACTCGGAAGCCGCTCGGGGGCGACGCGCTGACTCCGTGACGTGCTGACGCCACGGCGCACAAGCAAGGGAACCTTCCGCTTTCCCCTTCTCCTCAACTGCGCCCAGGTGTCCGCTCGGAGGCCGGGCGGGCGGCTGAGCTTGGCGCTCCCGGAATCCCCACGCGTGGGGAATCCCCGTTCAGCCACGGCGCTGGGGCGCATGGGGGAGGGCGACTCGGAAGTCTCGGGCGGTGGGGGAGAGGGGGAGAGGCGCAGGCATCGCCCGCACAGACCCGGCGGCCGGGCGCGACCTTGCCCAGGGAGACCCGTGGCTGAATTTAAACCACCACGCCCCCAGGCGCTCAGTTCCGCCAGGGATTTCCAGGGGAAGGAATCCGGCCGCCAGCCCCTCTTCCCCCAGGGCCGAGGAGTCTGGGCTCGCCGCCCCCTCCCCCCGCGCCAGGAATCCTGATCCCAGTGTCCTCCCCCCCTGCCCCCCGGACCTAGGAGTCTAGAAGCGCAAGCGCTCCTCTACCTCGACCCCGGAATCCGAGCCTAGTCTCCCTTACAAACACTGGGCACCCTCAGTCTCAGGACCCAGGGCTTAGAGTCCGACTCCCAGCCCCTCACTCCTCCACCCTCTATTACCTCTGGGGTTCCGCTGGGCGGACTGCGGGCCCCCAGGGCCCCGGCCTCGGCGCTGCGCCAGCCTCGCTGTTACCTCGCTCAGCCACCACCGCTGGCTCAACCGATCTCGGGTCTTGTTAGCCTCGAGTGTTTAAATGGGGTCGGGCACCGCCCGTCCTGGTGGCCCCGCCCACAGCCCGGGAGTCCCCGCGTCTCGCTCTAGCAAGCACTGGCCCTGAGGGGGCTGGGCTGACCTTGAGCCCCAACCCCACCGTATCCAATGGAGGTGGGGGATCCCTACTTTGGTCTGAGGGTAAAGGGCCTGGGAGTCTGGACTCCTGAAGGAGGGCCCTGGAGGCCTGGACTTCGTCTCTGTTCAGGGGGTGCTGGAGACCTCGACTCCTAGGCTGGGCGGGGTGAGGCTATAGTACTAGGTCCTGGGGGAGGAGAAGCCTGGGGGTGAGGACTCCCTGGTCTCCAGGGAGGAAAAGTCTGCAGGTAAGAGTGATAAAGGTAGACCCAAATTTCCCCCACCTCACCTCCTTTTTCAGAGGTCAGTTCTCATACATTCATTTAAAATAACGTGTTACCGCAGGGGAAGCGCTTTGCCAGTGCTGTGTTCAGCTGTGAACTAAGCTGACAGCACTTCCTGCCCTCAAGCTGACTGACTCCAGGGAGAGGCTGTTCTCAGCTCCCAGCTTGGTGCTTGTTCACAGCACTGATGGACAATGTTCACCGCATGTCTCCCCTGCTTTCATGCTCTGCTAGGGTTCTCCTGTATTTGCTGCTCCTCAGTTTCCCTGGCTGTTTCTTCCTCTTCAGCATTTTCGGAAGGTTGGGGGAAATGTGTGTGTGTTGGGAGGTTTCCATCTGTACTCACTTCCTTGGCAATCTTATCCAATCTGGTGACTTTAAATGCCATTCATCAGTCATCAACCCCCAAATTTACATCTCCAGGTGAGATTTAGCCCCTGAACTCATACAGGCAGTTGTGGTCGTACAGCTTCTCCACAGGAAGATCTATCAGGCATTTCCAACTCAGTGTGCCCAAACCTCCAGCAAGCACTTTCCTTCTCCCTGCCCCCATAACTGCTTCCCCTCTGCCATCTCTCTCTCTCTCTCTCTCTCTCTCTCTCTCTCTCTCTCTCTCTCCTCTCTCTCTCTCTCCCCCTCCCTCCCTCCCTCCCTCCCTTCTTCCCTCCCTCCCTCATACACACACACACACACACACACACACACCCTTATCTACTCCATCTACAAGTTTATTTGGCTCTACCTCCCAAATCTTTCCAGAGTCTCCCCAGTGCCCACACCCTGGTCCACCTGTTATTCCCCACCTGGACAATCATAGCAACTTCCCTAGTCTCTGTCCCTTCCCCCAGTTTGTCCCCAAAGGAATCAGAAGGACCCACAACCTCCCCCCCCGCCCCCCCCCCCCCGCCCCCCTCTCACCCCGCCTCCATCCTCACAGGAAGCAGCTAGCTTTGCTACCAGCAGGGTGACATCCGCATTTGCTGCCTCTCTACTCCCCAACTCTTCCTCAGAACCTCTCTGAACCAAATCCCTTCTAGCCCCAACCCACCATGCTCCCTCCAGGCAACATCCTGCTCCTGCTTTTGCTCCCAGGTGAAGCCAGCAGTTATCAGGTGGGGGTGGGGGAGTGACAGGCAGACTATCTGTGAAAGGGGTGGCTTGGGTGGCATCTGAAGGGATGGGTGCTGAGGGCAGATCCTTCTCCCAGTGCCTCTTCTTTTCTGGGAGATCCATTTGGCTTCTGGGCCTGGTTCTTTGGGGAGGGAAGCTGAGTTCTGGAGTGCCAACCTATTAATCTCCCCTTCTCACTGCTGGATCTCTGCTTCTAATTTCCTGTCTCTCTCTGCTTTTCTGGGAGCTCCTCTACCATTTGGCTGCTCTTTCTCATTTGATCTTTTGGAGTGGAGCTTACTTCTCAGCACATCACCTTTCCCTGCACTCTATTTTAGGAACCACCTCTCCCACTGATTATATTCTCTCTCTTTCCACAGTGGCTGCAGCTCAGATAACTCCAGGTAAGAAATCAAAACTCCTTCCCCTTTGCCATGCTACTTCAGGTACTGTTTCCATCCCTAAAGTATAGCTTGAGGATCCTGGAATACCCACAATGGCTCTCCAGATCCCTATCTTTGTAGCAAATTGAAGCTCTAGGAACTTGGCCAACCCCCACCCTCTCTTCAGGAGTGCCCACTATACCTGAAGCCCCATATATATCTCACTATGCTTGAATACCCTAGACTCTCTGGATCTCCATCTCCCTTTTCATCCCCCAAGTGCAACCCCAGGGAATTGGTCACCCATCAGGGACTTCTGCCCATATGCTCAGAGCACAGCCCTGAAAGCCTGGAATCCCCCTCAGCCACCTTGTTTTGGCCCCACCCTCCAGGTTCCTGTTCCGGATGTGGGCCCCTCCCCCTGCCACTTCTCGCAGGCCTTGTGGTTGCTGATGCTGTGGTGTCTCTGCTAATCGTGGTGGTGGTGTTTATATGTGCCAGACCACGTGACAGGCCCACCCAAGGTGAGGGCAGGGCCTGGACTGGGGGTGGTGTCCCTAGGGAAGAGGTCCCCATGGAGGGGTCCCCTGGAGGAAGCCCTGGAGGTGCTGCTGGGGAAAACCTGGGGGCCCTGCTGGGGGAACTCCTGAGGAAACCCCTGAAGCAGGAGGTCCCCGGGGAAGTGGAGATGTGGGTGGGTGGTGGGTGTTCAGGCCTCATGCTTTCTTTTCCCCACCCCCAGAAGATGGCAAAGTCTACATCAACATGCCTGGCAGGGGCTGACCCCCTGTAACTGGGACCTCTGACTTCTGACCCTGTCATCCTGGATTGTACGTGGTGACAAAGGAAACCTATTCAATAAAGTGACCGAAATACCTCTACTTCTAATTCTTCCTCAAAGAACCCAGGGTCCCCAAAGCCTCCCTCTCATTTAGCTGTTTCTGGGTCCATGACCTACCCTCCCAGATCCCCAAATATCCCCATTCCCTCAGCCCAGAGAACTGCAGTAACTCAACAGTGTTTTGTGCTCCATGTTTATTTGGGGGTAGGGGGCAGGGGAAGTCTGATATCTGAGAGGCCATTATGTAGATTTGTACTTGGTGGGAGTAGGAATAGGATGCTGGACAGGCATCAGGAATGGCTGGATCCAGGCATTGGATTGTTACTGCCATGGTTTGGGCTCATTTGTAATACTGCCTCTGTGTGTTGAGGTCACTGTAGACATCCGACCTCTGACCTTGGAGCTCCTGAAGGTTTAGACAGGGTGGTAACCATTAGTGGAAGGGATCTGCCAAATAAACTTAAAACAAAATCCAACCTTCTCCCAGTGGCCTGCAAGCCCCCGCTGACTTCTTCAACCTTGCAGCCATGTTATAAATCTAGATTTTATTCAGATGTCTTCAAAGTTCCCCTTTCTCCTCTGCCTCGTCATTAGGCCCCAGCCTCAGAGCTTTTGCACATACTATTCTCTCAGCTTAAAATACTGGTCCCCTAAATATTCCCGTGGATGGTTCCATCCTTCCCTTCAAGTCTTAGCTCATATCACTTCCTCAGAAAGGCATTTCTTGATTTCTGCATCTAGTTTCTTCCCCCCCCACACACACCCTAAATGATCTTATTTGCTAATTTGCTTCAAGTCTGTTTGCCCAACTAGGATGTAACCTCTGCAGCTATGTCTTCAGTATCTAGTACGTGTAGGTACTCAACAAATAAAGTGGAGCAATGTTTTGCCCTAATATTTCACTGCTCCCAGTAACTGGAACTAGACTCAAGATCTTACACTTTAGAAAGAGACTTTTTATCACAAGTGAGGCAAGACAAAGCTGGTTGTGGACAATAAAATATTTCACTATGACTAGGGTTCACAGTTACAGAGGGAAGGTCTATGGCCCCAAAAGGCAGGCATCATACAGAATCCTGAAATCATATATGTGTGTGGCCGGTCTGGGCATGCATCTTTCTGGAGAGGGGCATGTTTGGCTTCATTAGATTCATAGAGGAGCTCATGACCCCAGCTTAGAGGGTTAAGAACGATGTTGAGAGGCAGGAAATGGAAAGATGCCTCTATCTACATCATGGTTCTTAAAAAAGGGTTTCAAGGATATGATCTTATTTGCACAACTCCTAGATTATATACACAATTTTGTATTTTTTGTATGGATTATTCTGAAGAGTCTCCAAATTTCATTAGCTTTTCAAAGGTATGTAGAATCCCAACCCCCAAGCTCCCAACCCCAAATTCTTTAGAGTTACCAAACTAAGGCTGAATTATATCCTCTGTCCTGATGAGAGCTTCCACACCAGGCTTTTCCAGAACAATTTGAAGACTGCCTTCTGGCTAAGGCCTGCATCTGCCTTTGCAAAGACAAACCATCCCTATAGGGTCCTCTACACACATTTTAAGCTGAGCATAAGTTCATGATTGATCATTGAAATTAGTTTTGGACAGATGCCCCATTAGTCTTCAAGGGTTTGAGAAGCTGCTGAGAAACTGGCTTTAGGGTCTAGGTGCTAGAGGACTTGGGGTGGGGGTTGTTTAGGACTGACATCCACAGGGCAGGAATGAGAAAGAAGGAAGAGAAGCTGGTTTCCTCACCTGGTAAGGCGACTCTGTCTCAGTGATGCGCTGTTTCCGGGTCACTGCTGGGGGTGGGGAGTGGCATAGGTGAAGAGGCACACGAGGTGGTAAATTGGAATTATTTAGTTGATGTGAAACCATCACCATCCCCTTGGATGATTGTGATTTGGGAGCTTATCCCTCCCCTCCAGGCAAATCCTCCGTGTCCCATCCCCATCCAATCCCACTCACCCTCCACAGCCCCTCGCCCCCGAGGGACCAGCCGGCCCAGAGAGTATACAGCCAGGGCGATGAGGAGGGTAAGTACCAGGTCCCCCAGCACAATACCAGCCAGCACACCAGGGCTCACCACAGAGCAGTTGCATTCTGGGAATGTATATGGCACAGGAGTCAGGGGAGGTAAATGGGAGTCGGGAACTGGGAGGAGGTGTCAGGGGGCAGATTTGAAGAGATTTGGGAAGAAATGGGGAGGTCTTTCAGAAATAGGGAGGGGTATTTCAGGGTCTAAACCTACCGCTCTGGGACTGGACAGGGCTGAGACCTGAAGAAAGAAAAAGAAGGTAAACTGAGGTGTGGAGCTATGACTGGAGGATGGGTGTAGAAGCTGGAGAAGGTGGGTCCTGACAGCCTGGGGCGAGGGTGGAGAGCAACTTCTGGTTGGACCTGTGACTGACACAAAGGCCACTGGACTGTGTTATTTCTACACTGACTTGTCTTATTACACCACCCTTAGCATCCCCTCCCTCTACTGGCTTCTACTGGAGGCCAAATATTGGAGTTTCCGGTTCTGGGAGAGACCCATAGGGTTTTGGGGGCTGGGGACATGCTCCTGTCCCAACCTTCCCATTTGGTTCTCTTTTCACCCTGCCTTGCCCCAAGATGAGCCCAGGGACTCAGGAGGCAACTTCAGAAGCCCCCAACTCACCACCCACAGTCAGAAGGAGAGGCAGGAACAGAAGCCTGTTGAAGGGTCTAAGGCCCCCCATGATGCAGGCGACACTTCTGGATACTACAGTCCAAGGGCCAGTGGGATGTGGCCAACCAAGTGAAGGAGGAAGTCTGAGGTGGGTGGTGGCAGGAGGAGGAGGGGACAGTAGGGGAGGAGGGACAGAGATAGATAACACCGGAAAGAATCAGGCCCAGACATCCCAGTGGCAATGCTATAGCCCCCATTGGCTGGACACAAGGGCAAAGGGTACATACTAGTATATCAACTCAACCTCCGTCCCAGTCAAGGGTCAGACATTGTAACAGGAGGATCAGTGGCTGACTATGGCTGAAGCCAACTCTGCCTCTTCCTGGCTGGGCAATCTTGAGCAAGTCACTCAATCTCTTGGCCTGTTTCATCATTTATACGAGTAAAATGGGGAGTAAAATAGTACCTACTTTGTAGGAAGTTGTGAGATCAAATGAATTAATGTTTCTAGAACAAGGACTGACCCTTGTCAGCATTTTATAAGCACCAGCTGTAATCATTAGATAATCGGAACCTTGTGATATTAAGACCATATTAAAAAGGAGCCATCAGGCCCTGGGCACTAATGTGCAGGCACTCTGCCCATGTGTTAACTCACTTAACCCCCACAACACCCTTCTGACATAGATGCTCTTATTATTCCGATTTTACAGAATAGTCAAGACACTTGCCCAAGGTCACACAGCAAATAAAGGTGGAAATGGAACCCAGAAACCAAAGACAGATATTTGACCCACAAAGAGAAAGCAAAAAGAACCAAGATAAAAGATAGAAGAGGCCTAGCTGGTTGGGCTCAGTGGATAGAGCATTGGCCTGCGGACCGAAGGGTTCTGGGTTTGATTCCGGTTAAGGGCACATGCCCAGGTTTCAGATTTGATCCCCAATAGGGAGTGTACAGGAAGTAGCCCATCAATGATGCTTTCTCATCATTAATGTTTCTATCTCTCTCTCCCTCTCCCTCTCTGAAATCAATTATATATATGATTGAGGAGAAAATGATGGTAAGAGAGAAAGAGGGAGAGGAACAGACAGTGAGACAGACACATACATCACAGACACAGACTAGAGATTGGGGCGAGGCAGGCACAGGGAACAGTGTGATGGCCACTGGGCTGGGCTGGGCTGCTCCACCAAATGAGTAAGTGGCCGGAAGTGAAGACTGGGGGAGAAGACAAAGACTTCTAGCCCGCAGCAGAAGGGATGGGGCTGGGGAAGGAGGAACCTGAGGTTAGGGCACTGGGGGGATGGGCCAGCGGCAGGAAGCCTCCCTCCCCCATTCAGGCGTCACACCCCCACAGCTCCTTGGGCTAAGGAAAGAAAAGGGGAAACTGGATGCTAGTCATGGGACAGACTCTGAGTGGCCGGTTGCTAGGGGTGGAGATGGTGGGGGGAGGGGCGATTCTGAGTCTGGAGGAGAGGGTCAGGGCCCAGCCCAGGCAGCACTGGCTGCTGATTAGGAGGAAATTCTGAGACATCCTAAATTAAATTCCAGCAAACTTATGGGTGGAAGGAAGAGACAAGAGAAGTTTATCAGTTAACGACTGAATGGCAAAGACAACAAAAGACTGCTCACATTCCTGAATGAATATTGAATTAACTGGGCAGGCTCTGCTGTCTTCTTATTTACTCACTAGAGGCTTGGTGCATGAAATTCATGGGAAGGCAGGTGACCCTCAGTCCAGCCTGCACCCTCTCCAATCTGGGACCCCTTGACTGATGTTCAACTGCCCGTTAAGGCCCAATCCCACTGGGCAGTTGGACATCCCTCTCACAATCCAGGACTGCTGGCTCCCAACTGATTGCCTGCCTGCCTTCCTGATTGCCCCTAACTGCTTCTGCCTGCCAGCCTGATCACCTTCTAACCACTCCCCTGACAGCCTGTTTGATGCCTAACTGCTCCCCTGCCAGCCTGATTGCCCTCCACTGCAGGCCTGCCTCCCCCTGCCCCGCCTCCCCCCATCCCCCCGCCAAACTGCTCTCCCCTGCAGGCCTGAGTCCCCACCAACTATCCTTTCCTGAAGGCCTGGTCACCCCTAACTGCCCTCCCATGCAGGTTTGATTGCCTCCCTTGCAGGCCTAGTCCCTCCCAACTGCTCTCCCCTGCTGGCCACCTTAAGGCAGCCATCTTATGTCCACATGGGGGCAGCCATCTTGTGTGTTAGAGTGATGGTCAATTTGCAATATTACTCTTTTATTAGGTAGGACTAGAGACCAGATGCAAGAAATTCATACAAGGTCCTTGGCCCCTTGCTGCCACAGCGGCTGCCTCTGCCTTGCCCCCCCCTTACCTGCTGCCTCGGCCCCCACCCACCACCATCATGGCTGAGGGGCTTCTGCCTTGGCTTTGTCTGGAAGGATGGGTCTAATTAGCGTTTACACTTTTATTATTATAGATTATTATTATAGATGAACTTTTTGAACTGTTGCCCACAAACAATCCAAAGGAGCAAATATTTCTTCTTTATGGACAATGCACTCATCCCAGAACTAGCCCTGCCTCAACTTCCTCTAAACTCTTTACCTGTGACCAATGTAAATGTTCTAAAAACAATGTACACTTTTTTCCTACAAACTCATTATATAAAAATTTCCTGGCCGACATGTCATCTCCTTCTTGCCCTGCAGACCTGGTCCTTTTTTAGCTAGCATTTGGCTCAGAAAAATCTTTTTTTCAAGAAGAGCTTTTGGCCATGAAAGCTTTTATTTAACACTGCTAATGGCTGCCATTGCCCATGCCTGGCTGAGTTCAATCACTAAAGAATCACCTCCCCACCACCAGGTCTGAAGTGAACATGGTGAGAACAAGCCCTGTAGGCCTTGCTGGCACTTCAGACCACTCAAGGTGGCTGCAGCAAAGTCATCCAAGGACAATCAGAGACCAGAGGAGACTGAGCCAGGAGGACCCTGATCTGATGCCAGTGTTTATTGGCTCCCTCTGGAGTAGCATGGGGAACAGACTTTGGGGTGCAGAAAGGGGATAAGGAGGCTGCAATGGTCTCATTTATTGTGAGGACTTATGAGGTTTATCAGAATAATGCTTGCCTGGAATTCTCTATATGCTCAATGAATGTTAACTTTATCATTATTAGAGGCCCAGTGCATGAAATTTATGCATGGATGGGGTCTCTAGGCCTTGCTGGCAATCAGGGCTGGGCCAATTAGGGACGCAACCATTGCCGTGCCGGGCGCAGAAGGAACGGACACTAGATGCTGATACTGTGTCAGCACCCTGCCATCATATGGTTCCCTGCCTCACCCCTTCCTCCTTCCCTTGCCGCCCCATCACCAGGCTGGCAGCAGGCCTGCTGGGACCTGCTGGCTGGGGGGAAGGACGAGGCATGGGAGGTTGGCCACCAGCTCCAAAGAAGGAGCTGGCCCTCAGCCCCCTGGGAAAGGGGCCACATCCACTGCCACCAACCCCTGGTTCCCTGTCCCAGCCCTGGTGGAGTTGAGAGAGGAGGTGACAGTCACTGGGCCAGGCACAAAAGGAATAAATGCCGATGACACATCAACCCCCTGCCACCACACAGTTTCCCCCCTCCTCCCCTCCTTCCCTCTCATAGTAACTCGTCAACTGGTCGTTCCCGTCATTCCAATTGTTTGGTCGTAACAGTCACTTAGGCTTTTACATATATACTAGTGGCCCGGTGCACAAAATTTGTGCATGGGGGGAGGGGGGCCGGTGTCCTGGCCTGCACCCTCTCCATTCTGGGACTACTGGCTCCTAACCTCTCACCTGCCTGCCTGCCAATCGCCCCTAGCATTCTGCCTGCTGGCCTTCTTGCCCCCAACTGTCCCCCCTTGTCAGCCTGATCACCCCCAACTGCCCTCCACCCCTTGTCAGCCTGCTTGCTTCCAACTGCCCTTCCTCTGGCCTTCTTGCCACCCACTGCCCCCACCCCCTCCCCAGCCTGATCACCCCCAAATGCCCCCTCCTGCCAACCTACTCGCTCCTAACTGCACTCCCCTCCTGGACTGATCACCCCTAACCACCTCTGCCTCAGCCCTGCCACCATGGCTTTGTCCGGAAGGACGTCCAGAAGGTCTCTGGGTCTAATTAGCATATTACCCTTTTATTAGTATAGACTAGAGGCCCAATGCATTAAATTCATGCAATGGGTTGACCCTTGCAACTGCAGTGGCTTCCCTCAGCCCTTGCAGCTCTGGCTTCGTATGGAAGGTCATCCGGAAGGATGTCCTGAAGGTCGTTCAGCTGTCTGGTCTAATTAGCATATTATGCTTTTATTATTATAGATAGATTGTTATAGTACTTCAAGTCTCCAGTTCTGGGCCCACCTTGATGAAAACCCTTCCTCAATCCCTCAGCCTCAGCCTCAGCCTTCTTATCTGATCCTCCAAACTCCAGCCAAGTCTGGCTATACCCAGAATTCAGTCTAATAGCTGGCATACCAGGCACCATCCAATTAGAACAGGTGTGGCTACAGGCCTGGATCAGAGTCCTGAGGCTCCTCACCCCTTTAGTTGCTGAGATGTGGGAAGTCCAAGATGTCCCAAGGGAATGGACTGAGGAGGTGACAGATATCTGTGGGAGGTCGGGTAAAGACTTTTTACCAACCAAAAGAGAAGTGTTCAATATATTAACAACTAGTTTAACTGCACTGGTGCAGACACAAAATGCCAGCCTGTGCAGATCTCTGCTCCTGGTCTCCACTCCATCAGGTAAAGAAAGAGGCTGAGATGGAAGTGTACTCAGCAGACTGGGTGCCGCCCACCCCACAGTATCAGCCTCCTGGAAGCAGGGCTATCTCCCCTCTCCCCAGGAGATCTTGCAACCTGTCCTGGCAGCAGCCCAAGAGTTATAAAAGGCCAAAGCTGACTTTTCCAGAAAACAGGCAATGTGTTGAGCCCGTGACAAAGTTGCCTCTGTGGAAGTGACAGCCCGCTTCACTCTCCTTGCTTTTATGTTTGCCTCCTCAGCCCATCCTGCCTGCAGTAACAAGAGGAAGCTTTCTGAAAAATCGAGAAAGAACCCAATTTTTTAAATGGCCAAAAGATTTAGCACACACCACAAAAGAAGATATACCAATGGCCAATAAGCATGTGAAAGAGTGCTCAACATCATTAGGGATATAATGTTACTAGGGATATAAAAATTAAAACCAGAATGGCTCTCTTCCTCTTCCCCAAAACAGCCAGAAATGACCTCAGAAAATGGTTCACTATCCACTTGACCCAGAAAACCCCACAAAATCATGCAAATCAAGAGGTTCAACCCTCCTGTTCACTTTAAGAACACTCGTGAAACTGCCCAGGTCATCAGTGTATGCATTCGAAAAGCCACCACCTATCTAAAAGACGTCACTTTGATTGATATAGAGGCAGGATGGCCTTGAACAGGCTGTCAAGCTACAGGGGGAGGCTTGGGTGGATGGGAGGCAGATGCGGGGGGAGATCAACTGAAGGACTTGTATGCATGCATATGAACATAACCAATGAATGAAAGACACTGGGGCGGGGAGGGGGGGAAGCTGGGGATATGTGCTGGGGGGTGGGGGAGGCTGGGGGGAGGATAAGGGGGAGGGGGAAAGGAAAACATGTACTACTATTATACTGCAAAAAATCAATAAAAAATAATTTAAAAAAAATAATAATAAAAGACGTCACTTTACAGAAGCAATGTGTGCCATTCTGTCATTACAATGGTGAAGTTTGGTAGGTGTGCCCAGAGTAAACGGTGGCCCAAAAACAGTGCTCAATTTTTGCTGCACATGCTTAAAAAATGCAGAGAGCAATGCTGAAATTAAGGGTTTAGATGTACATTCTCTGGTCATTGACCACATCTAGGTGACCAAAGCTCCCAAGATACAGTGCAGACCGTACAGAGCTGATGGGCAGGTTAACCCACCCATGAGCTCTCCCTGCCACATGGAAATGATCTTTACTGGAAAAGAGCAGATTGTTTCTAACATTTCTGGGAAGGCTGCACAGAAGAAAAAGATATTCCAGAAGAAACTGAAGAAACAGCAACTATGGCATGGGAGTAAATTGACATAAAATAAATACTAATAAAAGTGAAAGTAGGAAAAAACACACAATGAAGTACCACTACACACCCACTAGAATTAAAGACGTATCATATCAGCAGAAATGTAGAGCAGCTGAAAATCTCATGCACTTTAGTGGAAATATAAACTAGAACCACCACTTTGAAAAAGAGTTTGGTAGTTCTTATAAAGATAAATATTCAATTAAGCAAAGATTCAGCCATTTTATAGAAGCAGGTTTTTACCTTCCCTAGAGAGTGAGGTCGCACAAAGAGGCCCTAGAGAATGAGACATGATGTTGAAAGGAGTTTTTAGGGATAAAATAGGAAGGTTTAGGGAGTTTAGAAATAAAGGAGGATCTATGGGGGGGGGGACTGCAAAACTGGGGGCTGGGAGCTGCCAAAAGGCATACATTCCCAAAGAACTAAAGGCCCCACTGCCTAAAGGAAGAGGAAGATACCCATTCACAGAAGATAAGAGGAAAGCCTGAGAGCAGTAAAGAAATGTTCCTGCAATTGGGCACCCCACAGAGAAGGAACATGGGGTCAAAGGTCATTACCATGGTGGTAATATGGTTAAACTGGCACCCTTATCTGTGACCATATGCAGTAAGGCAATCTCTCACTCCTGGCTTGCGAATGAGAGCTCCCTGTACCCTTGGCTGGGAAGGGAGTCACCCCACCAGCAAGGCAGAGTCACAAAGGCATCCTTGGCTGGGAGGGGGGACTCTCCCACTGGCAAGGGAGAGTCACAAAGGATGCTAGACGTGCTTTCGTGAGTTACAAAGGATGCTGGACGTCCTTTCACATGTCTTTACAGGGGATGCTGGACATTCTTTCAGGTGTTTTCCTACAGATGGAAAACGTGTCATCCACACTTCGTAAAGCCAGCCCCTTAGAATGCATCCTTAAAAATTGGGATAATTTTGACCCAGAAGCAATGAGAAATAGTACCCAATTTACTTTAGTAGCCAGGGCTCGGCAGATCTTAACTTGCCCCAAGGCAGATGGAGGGTCTGGTCCTACTTTAGTAAAGATCCCCTTCCTTCTCACTCCAGGACATGAGACAAATTAAAAGTAATTTAGGAAAGTTCTAGGAAGACCCTCACAAATATATTGAGGTCTTCCTGTTATAGAAGACTGAAGAAAACCAAGCGATGCTCAGAGAAATGAAGTTACACAGCTTTATTCCACCACCAGTTTCAGAGGAGTTGCCTCCAAAGTCTGAGCAAACCAATATGGTGGACACCCTTCTTTTATCTCTTTTTGGTTTCTTTGTTCCCCAAATATGAATGGGGCTTCTGGACATTTCATGGGCTTTGCAAAAAGCCCCGTGGGTTGGCATGGGGTCTTAAGATCTTACATAAGAGCCTGCCCTGGCACCAGTGCTGATAACCCCCTCCGGGGGTTGTGTATTGTTCATGGTTTATGGCCTCTGTAAAATATGAACAGGTCTTGCAAGACCAGATTGTGAAAGAAAGGGGCAATGACTTAATTATAGGTTATCAAGAATGTATAGTATTCCTGATCAGTTTGGCTCCATGGATAGAGCATCGGCCTGCAGACTGAAGGGTCCCAGGTTCGATTCTGGTCAAGGGCATGTGCCTTGGTTGCAGGCACGCCCACAGTAGGAGGTGTGCAGGAGGCAGCTGATTGATTTTTCTCTCTTATCAATGTTTCTAACTCTCTATCCCTCTCCCTAACTCACTGTAAAAAATCAATAAAATGTATCTTTTTTTAATTTAATATATTTTTATTAAAATGTATCTTTTTTTAAAAAAGAATGCACATTAGGTTACTGCACAGATTCAGATTGCTAGCCCCCCAAACATCCGGGTTATATTGGAATTAGCCTTTATGCCTTCTCATTGCCCCTCTTGTCTCATAGCCTTGTGATACAATGACTCCAGGATGTTATGAACAGGGACAACAACTGCTCTTAGCTGCTTCCAAATGATAAGGGATGATAACCAAGAGGTTACCAACCCATTTCTTCATCTCAGAGGGGTTTGTTGGAAATTCTTCTGGTTTGTAGGACCATCTGAAGTTTAAAGGCATCTAGGTGAGATGAGATAAAGCAAGTTAAGAAATTCAGAAGAGAAAAAAATGGTGGCAGAATAGACAGATGTGTCCTGAGCCTTGTCACGGAGCAGACAGAAAGAACAACTGAGGGTCGCATGGGGAGTGTTTGTTGGTGAGTTAAGGGACAGCTGTACTCCAGCTGATGGTGGGGGACAGCTGGACGGGGCTCCCCTGACCAGGCAGCCCCACTGCTCCTGGGTTCCCTCCAGGAGTGACCCACTCTGATGCGGAGACTACACCATCTTGAAGGGGAAAGTGGATGCTATTGGAAGCCTGAAAATCTACAACTACAGCACCCACCAAACAGCTGCAAACCCCAGAACACCAATTGACACAAACACGGGATTCAGGGGAGCTCTACAATCCACCACAGACAGGTCAGATTTCGCTTGGGATAAGGTGAGGTCTCTGGTCCTGGCAGAAGAGAGAAACTCTGCACTGCAGGAGCTGGAGGACTGGGGGAAGTCTGCGCCTAGAAAAATCTGTGGCTGTTGGGGCTGGCGTGATCTGTGAATGTGGAAGGGGTCCTCAGAGCTGCTAACAAAAGGGATCTCTAAAAAGCAACCCATTTTGATCTGACGCAAAGGACAACCTAAAAACTTTAAAAGTGTGCCAGCTGTTTAGATCCAAGGGGGTGGGGGGAGAAAGACTGCATAGACTTGCATGCAGCCCCAGAGTTCGCACACTTACACTGGCTCTTTTTTATTTTTCTTCTTTTTCCTCTTTAAGTCCTTGCTTCTGATTACTAAGCCCAATACATAGGATCATCCAATTGGGGACACCCTAAGAGAGTGCAGGAGAGAGTTGTTTTTCTGGAACCTAGGGATCAGAGTGGGGAATAACTATCAGAGAACTAGCTCTGGAGCAACCCACTCCCACAAACTGGTATTGAGTGCCTCAGGGAAAGCAGGATCTAAGCACTGGCTAGAGAGGACCTATAGACCCAGAGATCAATCCAGAAACACTGCCGCCCAGAGGTTGAATCACAAATTGACTCTTGTGTAATCACAAATAAACGAATACAAGAAATTAAGACATACTGCCTGCTTAAAAATCAGGATGGCTTATAACACTGGGGAGCAGTGGAATGCAGGGAACTTAAATACTGTCCTGACTAGGAAAGAGGCATGCCAAACAGAACATTAGAGAAAGTAAATGACCTTCACTACTGCATATTTTTATTTTTTTAATCTTTTATTTAAGAAACTAATTTTTTTCTTTTTTCCTCACTTGATTCTATCTTTTTAATTATTACATTTTAAATTTTCAATCAGTATTATTACTACTACTATTTTTTAAGTGTCATTTTATTTTCTCTTTAATTTACTTTGGGATTAGTGTTCTACATTCTATTTTTATCTTTCCTTTAGTATCATTTTATTCTATCTTAACTTTACCTTTATGCCATCACTCTCTCCCTAACTTTTCCCCAGGTGTTGTCCTATTTCTCTTACCCTATTCCTGCTTTAGATTTTCTCTATTCTTTCTTTTTACCTGTGTTAAAATTTCACCCTACTTATATATCTAATTTCCAATCCCCTCTCCAAGTCCATACACATCTCTCTCTTCTCTGTCTTCACTATCCAAAAAATTGTTTTTCTCTCTGTCCTTTTGTTGCTGTTTGCTTGAATGTTGATTATATCAATTTTTATGCTTGTTTGTGAGATTGCTTTGCTCATTCTTTTTGTTTGTTTGTTTTTTACTTCTGTTTACCCTCACCTCGCTTGGTATTAGTTGTTGTTTGTAGCTTGTATTCATCTCCAGTTACTTGTTGCTGGCATTTTTTGGGATTAGTAGCTGTTCTATTGGAGTTTTCTCCCCATATATAGTTTTTCCCCTCTTCTTTTTTATTCTCTTTCTTTTCTCTCTTACTTTTCCTTTTCCCAATTTCATTTTTGCACTTCTTTCTTTCTTTTTCTCTCTTTTTCTTTCTCTCCTATCCTTTAATTTGCTTTTCTCTGATGGTCACCTTTATTTGGGATTATTAATATCCTGAATACATTTCTGTTTAGTGCCTTGTGTGTTGTACCTGGTTGTGTTGTATTTTGTGCCTTTAAATCAATGCAGGAGAGAGAGAACTACATAATCAGACACCCAGAGAAGAGAGACCATGGAGAGACAAAGAAACAGCCTACCTATGAAAGAAAAGCAGACAATATCAGAAAAGGAAGTCAATGAAATGGAGGCAAGCAACCTGTGAGAGAAAGACTTCATAGAAATGGTCATAAGGTGCATGAAAAGAATGGAAGACAAATTTGACAATATGTGTAAGAACCAAGCGGAAATGAAGAAGAATCAAGAAGAAATGAAAAATGACATCGCTGCTGTAAAGAACTCAATAGAAAGTATCAAGAGTAGCCTAGAAGAAGCAGAGGACTGCATCAGTGAGCTATAAGAAAAGGTAGGGAAAAATACCCAAATAGATCAGCTCCTAGAAAAAAAAATTAACAAGCAGGAGAAGACCCTAAGGGAACATTGGGACAACACAAAACAAAACAACATCCGCATAATAGGGCTGGCTTCCAGAAGGAGAAGAAACTGAGGAGAGAAAACCTGTTTGAAAAAATAATGACAGAGGAACACCAAGATGGCGGCATAAGCATACACCTATTGTTCTGCCCTGCGCAACGATTTAAGAACTACAACATAACAGCAGAACAGACAAGCATCCAGAATCGCCAGAAAGCTGGCTGAATGTAAACTCCACTAATAGCAGCAGAGGTGGGACACAGACTCAGGACCGGCGGGAGCGCAGATGGAAACAGGTTAGGAGCCGCCCTGGTCGCGCGCGCGGGCTGGGGCTGGAGCAGGGACCGGCCGGATTTCTCCGACGGGGCCCAGATTTCCCGAGCCGGGCGAGGTCCGAGATCCGGGGTACGAGAAGTCTCCCTGCACAGATTCCCCAGAACCGGCGAGGTCCAAGGTCCGGGGGACGCACCCTGGAAGCGAGGCGTGGCAGAAGCTCCTAGTCCCAAGGGTCTCGCAAACCCGCGACTTGCCCCCTGGAAACTTGTCTCCTGGTTCCGGAAACCATCTATTTTACAGCCCTGGGCTGGACTTTTGGTGTGCAGGCACATTTGGGGAAAGGCAGAGTTGTCTGGCAAGGGGAAGAGACTAGCGGCTTTCTCTTGGAGGAGTCTGCAGCCATCCCCACCCAACACAGACCCGCGCGCGCAAGCATAGGACCTAGCCGCCGCTGCCACCGCCGGGCAGCCCAGAGACTCCGCCCATCCAACCTGAACACAGTCTCCCTTCACAGCCAATTGGCCTGGAGGTCAAACCCTCCTAGGGCTAACAACAAAAAGCTGGGTTTAAACTCAAAAACACTGAATACAACCCATAAAGGATTGCAGTAAGAGCACCCACCTCAGGTAACTGGGGAGACTGGGCGACGGTCCCTTTGAGGATATCCACCACATAAAGCAGCCACCATGCAGAGATATGGAAAGAAATCAGGTGTGAAAGAAATGGAGGAGAAAAGACGACAAGACATAGAGTTCAAAACCACGGTTATAAGGCTTTTCAAGAGGCTCCTACAAAAGGCCGATCAACTTAATGAGAATTACCAGGAAATAAACAAGACCAACCAGCAAATGAATGAGAATTACAAGGAGATGAATGATACTTACAAGGAAATGAATGAGACCCTCAGGGAAATGAACAAGACCTCTGAGGATACGAACCAGACCCTCACAGATAAAAAAAACGACCAACTAGAAATCAAGCATACACAGACTGAAATAAAAAATATTACACAAAGTCCTAAAAGCAGTCCAGAGGGCCACAAGAACCAAGTCAAAGATTTGAAATACAAAGAACCAAAATCCACTCAGCTGGAAAAGCAAGAAACAAAAAGAATTCAGATAATTGAAGATAGCGTAAGGGGCCTCTGGGACAACCTCAAGCAAACCAACATCCGAATTATTGGGGTGCCAGAAAAAGAGAGAGAGCAAGTTAATGAAAACCTACTTGAAGAAATAGTGACTGAAAACTTTCCCCACCTGGTGAAAGAAACTGACTTAAAAGCCCAAGAAGTACACAGAACCCCAAAATATAGGAATCTAAAGAGGACCACACCAAGACATATCATAATTAAAATGCCAAGAGCAAAAGATAAAGAGAGAATATTAAAAGCAGCAAGAGAAAAACAGTTGGTTAGCTACAGGGGAGCACCCATACGATTGTCAGCGGATTTCTCAACAGAAACGATGCAGGCCAGATGTGAGTGGCAAGAAATATTCAAAATAATAAAGAGCAAGAATCTACAACCAAGATTACTCTATCCAGCAAAGCTATCATTCAGAATTGAGGATCAGATAAAGTGCTTCGCAGATAAGAAAATGCTAAAGGAGTTCATCACCACCAAACCAGTATTATATGAAATGCTGAAAGATATTCTTTAAGAAGAGGAAGAAGAAAAAGGTAAAAATATAAATTATGAACAACAAATACACACCTATCAACAAATGAACATAAAAATCAAGTGAACTGATAGGCTGATGAACAAGATAAACTGGTGACTATAACAGAAACATGGACATAGAGAGGGAATGGACTGACAATTCTTGGGGAGAAAAGGGTTGTTGGAAGTACAGCAAGAGATTGGACAAAAATCTTGCAACAATGGGAGAGGACATCGGGGAGGGGGAGGTGAGGGCGGAGGGTGGGATAGGTACAGGGTGGAGGGAAGATATAGGGGGATAAAAAAGGGGAAACAATGTAATTAATAAACTGAACAATAAAAAAAATTAAAAAAGAAGAAGAAAAAATAATGACAAAAAACTTTCCTAATATAGGGAAGAAAAAACCCCACACAAATCCAAGAAGTTCACAGAGTCCCAAGCAAAATGAACCCCAAAAGACTGACACCAAAGCACATTATAATTAAATTGGCAAACACCAACAACAAAGTAAGAATCTTAAAAGCAGCCAGAGAGAGACAGAAAGTTACCTACAAAGGAACCCCTATCAGACTTGCGACTTATTTCTCAACAGAAACTCATCAGGCCAGAAGACAATGGAATAAAATATACAAAGTCATGCAAAGGAAGGGTCTGAATCCAAGAATACTGTACCCAGCAAGGCTATCAATCAAAACTGAAGGTGAAATCAGGAGCTTCATAGACAAAAAAGGACTAAGGGAATTAATACCACCAAACCAACAATGCAAGAAATGCTAAAGGGTCTGCTGGGGGGAAAAAAAAAGAAGAAGAAAGAAATAGGAAGAGAAGAAGGAACACAGGGGTAAAGAATAAAAATGACAATAATAAGTACCTATCAATAATAACTTTAAATGTAAATGGATTAAATGCCCTAATCAAAAGACATAGGGTGACAGATTGGATAAGAAAATATGACCTTTATAAGAAACCCAGCTCATAAAAAAGATACACACAGACTGAGGGTGAAGGGATGGAAAAAGGTTTTTCAGGTAAATGGAAATGAATTAATGAAATAAAAGCTGGGGTAGCAATACTTATATCTGACAAATTAGATCTCAAAGTGAAGGACATAACAATAAATAACCAAGGCCACTCATAATACTAAATGGAGCAATCCAACAAGAAGAAATAACTCTGGTAAACATATATGCACCCAATTACAGGAGCACCCAAATACATTAAAAAAAAAACCTCCTGTAGGATATCAAGGGAGAAATTGACAGCAATACAATCATAGTAGGAGACTTTAATACCCCACTATTACCATTAGACAAATCCTCTAAACAAAAAATCAGCAAAGAAACATCAATCCTAAATGACTCGCTAGACCAGATGGAATTAACTGACATCTTCAGAACATTTCACCCCAAAGCCACAGAATATACATTTTTCTCAAGTGCTCATGGGTCATTTTCAAAGATAGACCATATGTTGGGTCATAAGCAAAAGAAAAAAATAAAGATAAAAACTATGAACAGCAAATACATATCTAGCAACAAGTGAGTCTAAAAAAATCTGATGAACAGAATATACTGGTGAATATAATAGAATCAGAGGCATAGAAAGGGAGTGGACTGACAATTTTAGAGGGGAAAAGGGATGTGGGGGGTGCAGGAAGAAACTGGACAAAAATTGTACACCTATGGCTGAGGACAATGAGGGATGGTAAGAGCAGAGGGTAAGGTGGGAACCGGTGGAGGGGAGCTATGTGGAGAAAAAAGAGGAACAATTGTAATAATCTGAACAATAAAGATTTATTAAAAACAAAATAAAAAGACCCTGAGTAGCTACAGCAACCCTGAGAAAGAAGAACAAAGTAGGTGGGATCTCAATACCAGATTTCAATCTGTATTACAAAACCACTGTTCTCAAAACAGCCTGGCACAAGAACAGACATATAGACCAATGGAATAGAATAGAGAATCCAGATAACAACACAAACCATTATGCTCAATTAATATTTGACAAAGGAGGCATGAACATACAGTGGAGTCAAGACAGTCTCTTTAATAAATGGTGTTGGGAAAATTAGACAGATACATGCAAAAAATTGAAACTAGACCACCAACTTACACCATACACAAAATAAACTCAAGCCAAAACCAGTTTGGCTCAGTGGATATAGTGTCACCTGTGGATTGAAAGGTCCCAGATTCTATTCCGGTCAAGGGCATGTACCTTGATTGCAGGCACATCCCCAGTAGGCAAGAGGCAGCTGATCGATGTTTCTCTCTAATCCATGTTTCTAACTCTCTCTCTATCCTTCTCCCTTCCTCTCTGTAAAAAAAAAAAAAAATACACACACACACACACACACACACACACACACACACACACACATTAGAGGCCTGGTGCACGAAATTCGTGCATGGGTGGGGTCCATAGGCCCGGCCAGGGATCAGGCCAGGTTAGGTTCCCCATCTCCCTGCCTCCTCCCCTCCCTGCCTCTCACCCTCTGCCTTCCCTCGCTGCCCTTGTCCGCTGTCCCCCCTCCCTCACCCCAGCTGGTTCCCTGGTCCAGCCTGGGGCCCAGCCCTGGCTGGGCAATTGGGACCTGCCATCCCTAGAGAGAGACTGGGAGGTTGGCCAGCAGGCCCCATTGGCGATCGGGGCCTGTGGGCTGGGGGCAGCTCCTTGTTAAGCACTGCACCCTGGTGGTCAGTGCACATCATAGCAACCAGTCATTTTGGTCATTCATTGTAACGGTCACTTAGGCTTTTATATATATATATATATATATATATATATATATATATATATATATATATCTCAAAATGGATAAAGGACTTAAACATAAGATGGGAAACCATAAAAATACTAGAGGAATCCACAGGCAGAAAAAATCTCAGACATGTGCTGAAGCAATTTCTTCACCGATACTGCTCCTAGGGCAGTGGTCGGCAAACTCATTAATCAACAGTACAATGATTGAAATTTCTTTTGAGAGCCAAAATTTTTAAACTTAAACTTCTTCTAATGCCACTTCTTCATAATAGACTCGCCCAGGCCATGGTATTTTGTGGAAGAACCACACTCAAGGGGCCAAAGAGCCGCATGTGACTTGTGAACCACGGTTTGCTGACCACTGTCCTATAGCAATGAAGCTAAAGACAGAATAAACAAATGGGACTACATCAAAATAAAAAGCTTTTGCACAGCAAAAGAAACCATCAACAAAACAACAAGAAAGCCCACTGTATGGGAGAACATATTTGCAAATGTTATCACTGATAAATGTTTAATCTCTAACATCTACAGGGAATTTATACAACTTAATAAAAGGAAGATAAATTATCCAATAAAAAATGGGCAAGGAAACTAAATAGAACCTTTTCTAAAGAAGACAGAAGGAAGGCCAAGAGATGCATGAAAACATGTTCCAAGTCACTAATTATCCGAGAGATGCAAATCAAAATGACAATGCGGCACCATCTCACACTTGTCAAAATTGCAATCATTGACAAATGACAAGCTCTAGAGAGGATGCAGAGAAAAAGGAACCCTTGTGCACTGCTGGTGGGAATGCAAACTGGTGTAGCTACCGTGGAGAACAGTATGGAGTTTCCTCAGAAAACTAAAAATGGAGCTCCCATTGGACCCAGTAATCCCTCTTCTAGGAATATATCCCAAGAAACTAGAAACACCTATCAGAAAGGATACATGCACCCCTATGTTCGTAGCAGCACAATTCACCATAGCTAAGATTTGGAAACAGCCTAAATGCCCACCAGCAGATGAATGGATTAGAAAACTATGGTAGGTCCACACAATAGAATACTGCGCTGCTATAAAAAAGAAGGAATTCATACCATTTGTGGCAGCATGGCTGGACCTGGTTAGCATTATGTTAAGTGAAATAAGCCAGGCCATGAAAGAAAAATACCACATGATCTCACTCATTTATGGAAAATAAAGAACATTACAACCTGATAAAAGATAGATACAGAGGCAATAAAGCACCCAACAGTGAGAGTGTTGGGAGGGATGGAAATAGATCAACCAAAGGACTTGTGTGCATGCATATAAGCACACCAATGGACACAGACACTGGGGGGTATGGGGTGAGGGCATGTGACAGGGGTTAGGGAGGCTGGGGGAAGGTCAATGGGGGGGAAAAGGAGATATGTGTAATACTTTAAACAATTAAAAATATTTAAAAAAAAGAAATTTAGAAGACATGGTCCTAATGTTACAGCTATGAGTAGCATTAACAGTGGTCTTGCCAATGGGAGAAGCCATTTCCAGAACCCACCCCCTCACAAACAGCCCAGGACTTGGATAGCTCCTTTCTTCTTTTTGTTGCTCATTCAATTAGATCCTTAGTCTTATCCCTGACAATGCCTGCCTGACTGGTTAGCCTAAAAGCAGCACTCTTCTAAGAAGAGGCAAATTCCACCTTTCTCTGCTATTAATAAGTCTAATCCCCTTCTATTCTGTAGTACTACTGTGGCTAAGGAATCCACTTGATCTTGTAAGGCAATTAGGGTCTCAGCTATTCTCTCTATGTCTCCTAAAAATTCTTGGGTCAAAACTTGATAAGAGGAGGTAGAATGAGCTATTCCCCCATCTCAGCTCCTATGCTACACACAATTCTGAGTGCTATTAGAAAGGGGATTACTTGCAGAGACCTCTTATATCCAGTTACTGCTTTAAGGGGGGTCTCAAGGGATTGGTTGTTGGGTATAATAGACATACCTGGGATTAAGTAGGCAGAAGTGCACACTCCAGTCCAGTTTGCAGGCAGGCAGAGGTAAGCAGAGATTTCATACATGTAGAATGTTCCTGCAGAGGGGCATCAGGAGTAGGTGGTGTTTTCAGCCTTGAGGATAAAGTTGCATCGTTCATCTGGGAGGTAACCTGTTGGGTGTTGGCCCTGGGTACTGTTGAAGCAAATAGGGGCAACATTGGTTAGCTGCACATTGCCCGTGACAAGTCCTATTATTTCTTCCGTTAAGTTTCCTGGTTTAGTTATGTTTACTGAAGTAGTCATTAATAGGAGTGGTTCTTGGAAAAAGAGAAAAAAAAAACCAGCAGATCCTAGCTAAGTAAGTGTTGGTAATCTTGAGGAGGTGATGGGTTGAACTGAGGAACTGATAAAGCCAGGGGTCTAGATCATATTGCTTCTCAGCTGAGTCCTCAGTTTAGGTAATCTGGGTCCTTTATGTTCAAGCAACTGCCTGATAGTCTTTTTAATATATGACTCTTGGGCTTGGTCCTGGACCCCCATCCCAACCTAGCCTATCAGAGTAGCCAACATGGGTATGGCGAGTCCAGCAAGTTACTGAGTCTGGTTTCCCTTGACAGATGTGTCCTGCTCATTTTTGTCTGGGCTTAATTCTTCCCATCCTATACAATTCCTCCTTCCCCCCGCTCCCCCACATGCATTCAGTAGCGGAGTCATAACATGTTGCAGGCCGATAAGTATAGCTAACAAAAATCTGGCTTGATTGGGTTCTCCCATAGATTACCTGGTCTAGCATATTTGGGTAGCGAGTCTCTAAGCAAGGTCACATGGTAATGGCCCATAAGGGAAGCAAGTATGTACTAGCTAATATTATTAGTGGGAGCATGTTATTCCTTCTATTCCTATTCAGTGGGAGATCCACAGCACTGAACCGCTAGGACAAAGAGTAGTATTATGACTATTCCTGCAAGGCAGATGTAGCCAAGGATGGCATGACAAGGTTTAGTCCAACAATTCATGATGAGGCCTTCCTTTCCTTGCTGAGGCACAGCTGGAGGGAATTTTCAAGATCTGGGGTCACCTTCCACTCAGACTGATCACTGGCTGATGAGCTGCCTTCACACTCGAGTGTTGGATCCACATGCTCAATCCTGCAACCTTGAGAGGTGTGGATGTGGTTAATATGACTGGACTGGGTCCCTTCCAGGTAGGCTTGAGGGGTTCCTTTTTCCAATCCTTTACCCAAACCTGGTTCCAGGTTTATAAATATGTACAGCTGCTCCTAAAGAGATGGGTAGTCAGTCAATAACCCATCTGTAGATCTCAAATACAGCTTTTCCAAGTCCTTGTAGTTGCTTCTGGATTTCTATGTTCCCTATTTCCCCCAAGTCTCCCTTTGGCCAAATTAAGGGAGAGAGTCTGCCATATAGAATTTCAAAGAGAGAGAAACCTACCCGGGCCCTCTGGGCACAGCATACCTGCAGGAGTACAAGAGGCAAGATATCTGTCCAGGGTAAGGTTGTCTCTTGGCTTAGCTTAGCCATAGCCTGCTTGAGAGTCCAGTTCATGTGCTCTACTTTCCCTGAACTTTGAGGCCTCTAAGTTGTATGTAGGTTCCATTTAATTCCTAAAGCCTCGGCTACCTGTTGTACTATTTCCACTACAAAGGCTGGGCCATTATCGGACCCTATGGTTAGAGGCATTCCATACCTCGGATTTATGTCCTTCAGCAACGCCTTAGTGGCTTTTCTCTCCTTTTCTGTGAGAGTGGGGCATGTCTCGACCCAGTCTGAAAAGGTGCAAACAAAGACTAGTAGGTATTTATTTCCTCTGGTTGCCCCTATTTCTGTAAAATCTACTTCTAAGTCCTCAAAGGGAGCTTGCTCACAGCGCTGAACTCTATTGGTTCCATAGGACCCGGTTTGGCATTATTCTGAGCACAGAGGAGGCAACATTGAAAGACTGAGGCACACAAGGAGGGAAGATGGGCAATTAGGTAGTATCTGCCTAACAAAGCCTCTAGGGCAGGCCGAAATCGGTTTGGCTCAGTGGATAGAGCATCGGACTGCAGACTGAAGGGTCCCAGGTTCAATTCTGGTCAAGGGCATGTACCTTGGCTGCGGACATATCCCCAGTAGGACGTATTGCAAGAGGCAGCTGATTGATGTTTCTCTCTGGTTGATGTTTCTGACTTTCTATCCCTCTCCTTTCCTCTCTGTGAAAAATCAATAAAGTATATTTTTTAAAAAGCTTCTAGAGCAGGCTTCCCTAAATGAGTAAGTTCATGCTGCTGGAGGACTACTTTAATGGGCTAGCTGTTCTGAGACATAGATCCTATGATCTGGGAGTATCCAACAGCCTTGCTTCATTCTCTTGCCCCATTCTTGCTGGACACATTCCTCTTCCTGAGGAATGTATTTTGGAGGTTCAGGTAATTGGGGGGCCAACATGATCCGTGATGATGTCACTTGTTCTTTAGCAGCCAGCTTGGCTGCGGCATCAGCATGTTGGGTTCCTTCTGACACTGAGTCTTTCCCCTTCTGGTGCCCTTCGCAATGGATGTTGGCTATTTCCTTAGGCTCCCAGACTGCTTCTAGTAACTTTAAGATCTCATTCTGATTTTTTATTTATTTTCCTCCTGCCATCAGGAGCCCCCTTTCCTTGTATAAATCTCCATGGATATGCAGGGTAAAGCAAAGACATAGCACGAGTCAGTGTAGATGTTGGCATTCTTGTTCTTACTGAGGTCTAGGGCTCTGTCTAGGGCCCAAAGTTCTGCCCTCTGCACTAACCACCCTGTGCCTTGATTGTCTCAAAGTTTGATACCACTGCATATCCAGCTCGTCTTTTTTCTTCATCTAAGAAGCTACTGCCATCTGTGAACAATACTAAGTCCGGATTCTGCAGGGGCCTGTCTGTTAGATCTGGTCAACTGGAGTAAACCTCCTCTAGGACTTCTAGGCAATCACGCTCAGGGGCTCCCTCAGCAATGGATAAAAAGGTGAATTTTCACATAGGAGCCTCTGATACTGGGTCATCCAAGCATGAGTCAGCCAGTGCTGCCCCCTAGCTTCCATTAGGGTAACAACAGAATGAGGTACTTTTACATTTAAGTTTTATCCACTTCTTTGACTAATAATGTCGTGACTGCAAGGGCCCTGAGCCCCAAGGGCCCCCCAGAGGCAACTGGGTCAAACCGCTTGGAGAGGTAGACTACTGGTCTTTGCCAGGGTCCAAACTCCTGGGTTAGAACTCCTACGGCTACCCCGCTGTTCTCGTGAACAAAAAGATTAAAGTCTCTGTGTCACATCTGGTAGCCCCAGTGTTGAGGCCTCAGTGAGCTTTGCCTTTATGGTGATGAAGGCTTTCTCCTGCTAAGGACCCTAGTAAATGAGTGCCTTCTCTTCCCCTTTTAAAGCTTCATAGAAAGGCTTAGCTAGGTCTGAAAACCCTGGATTCCAAATTCAACAGAACCCTGCTGTTCCCAGGAGTTCCCAAATCTGCTGCCAGGCACTAAGGACTGGGATGGCACATACTGCCTGCTTTCTTTCAGTCCCTAGCCTTTGTTTCCCTTGGGTGATTCAGAAGCCTAGATACTTGACTTCTTTCTGACAGATTTGTGCCTCTTTCTTGAACACCAGGTAACTTGTTTTAGTTAAGAGTCTCAGAAGGGGTCGCATTCCTTCCCAGCACTGAATTCACATGGAGCTAACCAATAGGAGGTCATCTACATATTGAAATAGAATGCACCCCAAGTCCTGTCCTGAGAACTTAGACAGATCAGATGCTAGTGCTCCACTAAAAAGAAGAGGAGAGTTCTTGACTCCTTGTGGCAGTCTAGTCCAGTGAACTGCTCCTTGGCCCCCATAGTTGGGTTTTCTCACTCAAGGTGTGAATAGGGGCTGACTGGAGGGTGCCAGCTGAAGGCAGAAAAAGGCATCTTTCAGATCTAGGCATGTAAACCATTTTGCTCTGATGGAATGAGTCCCAGAAGAGTGTAGAGGTTTGGCAGCACCGAATGCAGGGTTATAACAGCCTCATTAACAGCCCGCAGGTCCTGCACCGGCAGGTAGTCACTAGTCCCAGGCTTTTTGACAGGCAAGAGAGGAATGTTCCATGGAGACTGGCTTTGTTTAAGAAGTCCCCACTAAAGCAGCAAGTCTAAGTGGACCTGGATCCCTAGGCGTGGTTCCCTTGGAATTGGATATTGGTGGATTTTAACAGGCTGTGCCTCAGGCTTTAAGTCGATTAGCACAGAAGCGTGGTCTTAGCCAGGCCTGGAGGATTCCCTTCTGCTCAGACCAGAGAGAATTCTTTCTCTAATTCAGGTTCTAATGGAGAGGCCTTTGACTCGGGAATATAAAGTTTCCATTCTTCCTGCCTCAGCACTGCTGAGGACAGGATCATTGGGGAGGTCTTCTCACCTTCGCGAAGCTGTGCTGAGCCAGCTGGAGCAAAAGTGACCTCTGCCCCCATCTTGGCTAAAAAGTCTCTACTCATCAGAGATATTGGACAATCTGGCAAGTACGGGAATTCATGAATTACTTGGTGGCTGCCAATTTGGCATCGGCGAGGGTGTCAGAATGATCTATGGGTCTGGTTACCAGTAGCTCTGATAATGGTGACCTTCTTTCCTGAAAGAGGCACTACTTTCTGAGTGACTACTGAGTGCTCAGCTCCCATATCAACCATAAAGTCCACAGTCTGGCCCCCAATTGTCATTTTGACCATGAGCTAGTGGGGGCCCAGCTGAAAAGAGCCTGGTCTGTTCTAGTCAGAATCAGCCATTGCTAGCCCAATGCGATCTGCTTCAAGTGGCTCAGGTTGATAGTGGCTGGGTGGAAAAGGGGGGCCAGTTTTCATACTTTGCCATTTGGGACATTCATTCTTCCAGTGTCCTGTTTCCTTACAGTAGGCACAATGGTCTAGTCTCAGGCTTGCTCTTCCTTTCCCCCTGATCTGTATTCTTGCTTCCCTTTCTGATCTGTCTGGGAGCCTGAACCTCTAAAAGCCGCCACTATTATATTGGCCCTTTTTTGTATTCTCTTTTCTTCCTCCATCCTTGCTGCAGTGTCTCGGTTGATGAAAACCTTGTTTACGATTTCTAGTGCAGTCGTGTTTTTTTTCATGCAAATCCTTCTAGCTTCTGTAGCTTTCTCTGTATGTCAGGCTGGGCTTGGCCCACAAAGGCCACATTTACCATAGTTTGATTTTCTGGGGCCTCAGGGTTAAAGTGGGTATAGACCCGGTAGGCCTCACATAGTCTCTCATAGAAAGCTGCTGGACTTTCATTAAGCTTCTGGAAGACCTCTGAGATTTTAGCCATATTGGTGGGCTTCTTGGCTCCGATCCTGACCCCTTGAAGTAAGGCCACCTGATATCTTTCTAGCCTGGCCTTTCTGTCTTTTGAGTTCAGAGTCCAATCGGGTTCCTCATCTAAAAAGGCCTCCCTGGCCCATCTGTCTGTATCTAATATCCCTGCCAGTTCTGGAGCCACTTCTGAGCCTCTGATAATACTCTCATGCACTCCTCAGTGTTAAAGAACATGAAAATGAGCTGCTTACAGTTCACCCAGGTGGGTTTCTGGGTCTGGAAGATCATTTCTCAGAGGTCTATCATGGCCTGAGGTTTTTCAGAATAAGCTGGGGTGTGTGTGATGTTTTCAATACAGGATGTCACTTGTGGTAAAGGGCTGATAATAATAGATGGGCCCTCCCTCCTGCAAGGTCCCTTCTTCACCAAGTACTTGGGCACCCCAAATCTCCCTGAGATACCGGTTCTGGTTTGGGCCATTGGTCAGCTGAATGCAAGTGCAGCCCAATTAGCTCTGGAGAGCCTGGTTGAGGAGACACGGGGGGGGGGGGGGGGGGGCGGGCAGTGTTTCTAGACTTTCTGAACCTTCCAGACTAGCGGGGGGTGAGGGGCGGGGAGAACTAGGTGCTGCCTGTGGCACATATGGAGGTGGTAAAACTGGCAGGGCTTCCAAAGAAGATCTTTGCAGAACAGGGGTTTGGGTTCTCTTCTTCTCTGGTGCTTGCTCCCCTCTTCCTATTACTAAAACTTTACACTGTTCCCTTTTTATTGACACAGAACCAGACTCAAGGCGGCAAGGTTTGAACAATTTCTAACCAGCTGTCTATGCAGGGAAACTGATCTTGGTGTCTGGGATCTCCCATGACTACATTTCAGACTGCCGTGACCAGTCCTTCATCTAAAGAGCCTTTCAAGGGCCAGCCAATCCTGAAGGTTGGTCATTCTAATTCACAGACTTTCCTCAGTGTTCTGGGATTCATTTTAATACCATAATCCCCATTTAAACCCTTTTAAAAAATTTTCAGCATGCAAACAGTGGATTTAGTTTGTCACGACCCCATGATGATTGGTGGCGAGAGACAGACAAGGGAGGGGGTGACCTGTTTTCACAGATCCTCACTCAGATGCCTGCCTGACCATGTCCCTCAAGGGTGCACCCATATAAACCCCGGGCCTGGTGACCTCCAAGTGAGGGTGAGTCACCGTTATGCCTTATAATGAATCACGGAACTGCAGGTGAGGGCCCACTTGGACTCCATAGCTGAGGTCATGGAACCACACAATGGATAGGAGAGCATAAACCCTCTCCTTCCACACTCACACACTTTCACCAGACATTCATTCACTCAGAGGTTAAACAGTCCACCCAATTCCTGACTAATCTACCTGACAAAGTCGTATGACTTCCTGGGAGGTGATCAAGCTTCCTTCCATTTTCTCCGAGTGGGCCTAACTGCATGGGGCCCCTACCTTACCATTTCTCCAGAGGTGTCCGTCCACTTTCTCCAGATGCCGGCCAGGTCCTAGGTTGAGGTCCGGGAGTGCCCTGGAGTCCTCCAGTTCAATTTTCTAAAATCAGCAGGGCCTGCCTCCTGGAGGCCTGTCTGGTGCCCCCAGGGTCCCAAACCCAATCCACTCACCAGAGGCCAAAAGACCAGCGCAGTTGGGCTTCCCGGTTCTGGTTAGGGAACCAGATGTTGTAGAAGACTGAAGAAACCCAAGCAACACTCAGAGAAATGGAGTTACATAGCTTTATTACACCACCAGTCTCAGAGGCGTTGCCTCCAAAATCTGAGCAAACCAATATGGTGGAAGCCCCTCTTTATCCCCTTTGGTTTCTTTGTCCCCCAAATATGGATGGGGATGTCCAGACATTTCGTGGGCTTTGCAAAAAGCCCCATGGATTGGGATGGACGTCTTAAGATCATATCTAAGAGCCTGGCCTGGCAGCAGTGCTGATAACCTGCTCTGGGTGTTGTATATTGTTCATGGTTAATGGCCTCTGTAAAATGTGAGCATTTAGGTAACAGGTCTTGCAAGACCAGATTGTGGAGGAAATGGGCAGTGACTTAGTTATAGGTTATCAAGAATGTACATTATGTTACTGCACAGATTCAAATTGCTAGCCCCCAAACATCAGGGTTATATTGGAATTAGCCTTTTAGCATTATCATTCCACAGCCTCATTCAACTGTTTGATCTCTCGTATAGAGATGCCATGCTCATATTAAAGCTGACCCTCTCAGCCACTTAAAAGCAAGCTGTATTAGAAAAAGCAAGAGAATTTGGGAATAAATATTTTATTACTTATGCTGGGGAATAGAAGACTCTGAGGGAAGGTGTAGGAATTTCTTAATAGGACAGGAGGCAGTTCCTCTTCTAGACTCTCAAAGGAATCCTGAAACTGAGAGGTGGAGGATAAATCACTGCCAGTTCTGTGTTATGAAAGGCCTCAGATATAGTAAAATAAAGCCTGTTAATTACTCTAAGCTAACCACCATTAATCAAGGGGCTAACAAAAAACCCTCAGGATTTTTAGAGAAGCTCAGGGAGGCATTGTTTAAACATATCAGATACAGAATTGTGACAGTTCGTTTTAAAAGATGAATTCATCACTCAGACAGTCCCAGACATCAGGAGAAGGTCACAAAAATTGGCTATTGGTCCCGAGAATACCTTAGAGAATCTCCTGAAAGTTTCCACCTCTGTGTTCTATAATAAAAACCAGGAGGAAGAAAAGAGGAGAAACAAGAGAGACCAGGCCAAAGCTACAGAAATAAAGAAGATCATAGTAGGCATGCTCCAGGAGGCTACTAATAGCCTCCAGCAGGACCCAGTGGCAGGCAGTCAGCCTTAGTCAACAGTCACAACTGTAGACAGGTTGGATTTGTAAGCTGGAGTTGCCCCAAGGGACGGGGTGGGCTCCTGAAGCCATGTCCTATCTGTCAAGGAAACCATTGGAAGTTGGACTGCCCCCAGAGACAGAGGTCTCCTAGGGCAGGGCTGGCAACCCAGCTGGCACAGCAAGACTGATGAGGCCCAGGGTCTCCCAACCTGGCTCCTCAGAGGACTGTCATTTCCACCCAGGAGCCCCAGGTAAGCCTGACTATTGGGGGCAAGGAAAGTAATTTCCTCGATACTGGACCCACTTTCTCTGTACTCTTCTCAGACCCTAGTAAATCACCCTCAGAGGCTGTAGCTATTACAGACATGTCTGGGAAGCCAACAAAGAGGTATTTTTATAGAAGACTTTAGGTGCAGGTGGGGTGAGTTGTTCCTTTCACATGCCTTCCTGATCATGCAGAAAGCCTCATATCCACATCAGAGGCAATATCCTCTCAAGTCTGAGGCTTGAGAATGACTCAATTATAATAGGCAATCTATTTTAGAAGCCAAAGGTTTATTGAAACATATTATAGTCCTTACAATACTCCCATCTTAGGGGTACAAGAACCTAATAGGTAATGAAGATTAGTTGAGGACTGGTGACTAGTAAATAAAGCGGTGATTCCCATTCACCCCATTGTCCCATTGTCAGCTATGGAGAAATAACATGTTATTTCTACCAGCTAACCAAGGAGGCCCAAGAAGACAGCCTCTCTGTTTTAGGCTGGGAATCTGAGACTGAGCAAGCTTTTACACAACTGAAGAGGGCCTTCTTTTTTTTTTTTTTAAATATATTTTATTGATTTTTTACAGAGTGGAAGGGAGAGGGATAGAAAGTCAGAAACATCAAATGAGAGAGAAACATCGGATCAGCTGCCTCTTGCACGCCCCCTACTGGGGATGTGCCCGCAGCCAAGGTACATGCCCTTGACCGGAATCGAACCTGGGACCATTCAGTCCGCAGTCCGACGCTCTATCCACTGAGCCAAACCGGTCACAGCTGAAGAGGGCCTTCTTACAGGACCCATATTTGTGCCTCCCAACAGGTCAGCAGCATCAACTCCTAAATCCATCTGTCTCAAGTACACCTTAAATGCCAGCACAGGAGGAGGATGAAGCTGTATTGCCATCAACTAAACACTGGTCTCCTACTTGTGTGAGCCTCTGAAGGACCTGAAACTTCTCTTTCTAAAGAATCCTGGAGAGTCAACAAGTGCCAGATAAGTAACATGCTCTGATATTACTAGATAACCATTGTTTTCATTTTTCTAAGAGTTCTTATTCTATCTTTTCATGAGTGTCACCGAAATCCTGGGCTGGCACCTGGAGGAGACCTTTTCTGCCCTTGCTGGGACACCAGCAGATTGTGGAGGAAATGGGCAGTGACTTAGTTATAGGTTATCAAGAATGTACATTATGTTACTGCACAGATTCAAATTGCTAGCCCCCAAACATCAGGGTTACATTGGAATTAGCCTTTTAGCATTATCATTCCACACCCTCATTCAACTGTTTGATCTCTCGTATAGAGATGCCATGCTCATATTTGGGCCTCCTTGGTTAGCTGGTAGAAATAACATGTTATTTCTCCATAGCTGACAATGGGGTGAATGGGAATCACCGCTTTATTTACTAGTCACCAGTCCTCAACACCATAAGATGCTCCTACTTATAGCCCTTTTCTGTATCTCTGGTATAGCAGGGGACTGGGAGTCTAATGTCCTAATGAATTTCTCAGCCATACTGGCTCCCCAAATCCCTGACTGCTGGGTGTTATTAGCAGCCCGATTCAGAGTCAGATAATCTCCTATAACCCTCTCAGAGTAAAATGTGCTGGATCGTGTACTATAGGACAGCTTAGACTGAATCAGACCTTCACCAAAGTCCTCAATAATTTCATCATTCAGCAACAACTCTCTCCCCACACATCAGGTGGGCTAATCTTGTTGTTCTAGGAGTAATGGCGCTAGTGACTGCTATAGTCGGATTGACAGTGAGAGTCACTTATAATGCCGTCATAGTCACCAACGTAACCACAGCCATTTCTCAAGTCTCTGAGGATGTTGGCCAGAAATTTAGGGACATCCAGAAGTCTACAGCTTCTTTAGCACACATGGTATTTACTCACAGAGAAAGATTAACACTTCTTGCTGCATCTACATAAACACCTCCAAAGAGGTAGTGGAACAAACAACTCAAATTCTCCAATAAGCAGCTTGGCTAAAGGAAAGGGCCTCACAATTTCTTGCCCCAGAGATCTAGGCACAAATTAAGGATATGATGCCATTCTTAAGAAGTTGGCTAGCTCCCTTCTTGGACCTCTGTTTATGCTTTTATTACTCATCTTTGGCCCATGCCTGTTTAACCTTTTGGTACCTTTCATAGCCTCCTATTTAGAAACCCTAAAGCTACAAATGGTCCTGTTGTACTGTAACCCTCATCTTACAAAGGACACCTCAAAAAGTCAAATTATGGTGTCATTTATTAAAGGCCGGCAGCATACGAGGTCTGTAGCAAAAGCGTTCCAAACCTCGCAGCCCTGAACAGCTTGCCACATCTGGCTTATATTGCCAGAATATCACAAAGGTACTGATTACATCTTTGGGTCTGGAATGAGGAACCTGTTTCACGAAAAGCATTTTTTTTACAGAAGCAAAAATTGAGAAAGTTAATTACCTAAAGTATCTAAGAATCACTGAATCAACAGAAACACATAATTGTGCTGTCCAGATTCTGGGATCACTGAGTCACTATCAGGAATGCACCATCTGTAGCTATTGAGGCAATTTAGGGTCTGTTCTGATTCCAGGACCACTGAGTCAACTCAGTTATCTGTAGCTACTAAGACAATTTAGGATAATTGTCCTGTCCTGGTTCCCAGAGGAATGTGCTTCGATGACCAGTGAGATCACAATCAATGGGATATTCAAACCATCATCAATGGAGTATTTGGATAGCATACATAAGTTCAGAAAATCAAAATAACTTTCATTTGTGTTAGCAAACAAATAAGTACAGAACCCAAACAGCAGTTTCTACCTGAGATGATTGCTACCATACTTCAGTCCCCCAAATGGAACTGCAGATGGAGGCTGCTATATCCTTCTTCTGTGGACCCCTAGATTGCCCACCTCCAATGGGACCCTGGCTGCTGCCCCAGTTGATGTCCATTTGTCAGCAGAAAGTAGCTGGAAAGACCAGTGTCCCCTGTCTGTTGGGGTTTCCTAATTGGAGGAGGGACTGAAAGGAGTTTTTAGGGTAAAATAGGCAGGTTTAGGGAGGTTAGAAATAATAAAGGCGGGTCCTTGCGGGGAGAACTGCAAAACTGGGGGGCTGGAAGCTGCCAAAAGGGATACATTCCCAAAGAACTAAAGGCCCCACAGCCTAAAGGGAGAGGAAGATACCCATTCACAGAAGATAAGGGAAAGCCACAGGGAATAGAAATACAACAGGGAGAAAGAGGAAAACAGATTTTCACAGGGCATAGAGAGTTCTACCAAAGGAGGGGGAGAAAAAAAGGGGAGCCCTACCTGGGGTTTGAGCTCTGAAACTGCTGTAGTGACTAATCAGAGGGGATATCAAGACACAAAGAGCTGCAGCCTTTATAGACCTGAGGAATGTTAAGTCGATGCAGGCCAGGAAGTCCAGAGCCGATGCATCTGCAAGCTGTATACGTGATAGATTCTCCCTCCCCGCCAACTGGTGGGCAGAGTTATGATGTAACCATCATCTGCCACCAAGACATGCCAGAGACATTGAAACACCAATCAGCCGAGTGCCCTGTGTCTCATCCCTTCCCATCTGCCCTAGGCCCAACCCCTTCCTGTTCCTCCCCTCACTGTTGCACATGTTACTGTCTCTTCCAGGCCGCCCAGCTGTGGTTCCTCATTCTTCTCCTCCCCCTCCTCTACCTCCTCCGTAGTTACCACCCCCCTTTTAAATGTCTTGGTCCCCAGCTTCCATCTCCTGGGCCTCAAACCTTACAGAAAAGGGGCTTAGTGGGCTACCTCTTTGGAACTCCCTCTCCATGTGGGAGTCTGTGCTTATTTCCCAATAGATATCCACCTTTTCCTATACCACCTTTTGTCTGCGGCTCCTTCTTCAAATCCACCTGGACAAGGACCCAGAAAAGAAATCACCTTTGCATCCTGCCCAGGGGAAAACCACGCTTTTCAGTTTAATTTCCATGTTTCAGTGTGAGAGAGAGGTCACAGGGAAGAGAACCAAGATGAACTCTATCTAGTAAATATCAAGTGTCAAGGCTCCAGGCAGGTGAAAGAAGTTATTTTGGATATTCCATGCCATGCCAGCCACCAGTCAAATGTAGCCACTTAGTGACTCCAGGCAACACCATTGGAGCAAAGGAACCACCCAGTCAGCTCACAGAATCAAGAAAAATAATAAATCATTGTTTTAAGCCATGACATTTTGAGATGGATTGTTACAAAGCAATAGACAATCCAAATAACGTTATTATTTGGGGGTACTTTATAGCTACATCTGAAATAAGGTCATAAGAACATTTACTGAGTAAAACTGCTGTTTGAAACTTTGGCCACTGTTCACCCCTGCTTGCTTAAAAAAAAAGAATTATTGCTCTAGTTCCTAGCTTGTGACCTTGAAGACTAAAACCAGAGGAGTAACAGTCTGGCGCCAATTATGTAGATAAGACAAAGATAGGACCACATTCCCATGTTTAGCAGAAATATAGTTAGAAGATAAAGAGCAAGAAATAGGGTCATTCATAACCTTTTGGAACCATTTCCCCCAGATGTGGCCTTGAGGGCTGTTTGTCAAACGCAGGGCAATAATATTTATGGTTCAGACCCCTTTAAAAGGCCTGCCTGCACGCAGGCAGTGTGGCCATGGGTGTTTGCAGGTGCCCCCGCGACCGTCCTGGCCAGTTTTCAATAAATCCTTGCCTGCTTACCAACTCAATCGCCTCCGTGGTCGTTTGCAACTGGTCGTGGAAGTCACCCCACAACACATCCTCTCTGTCATAGTTTCAAATGCCCAGCCTGCACTCGCTGGGTTCAGAGTGTGAAGATGGTGAGGATTCGGAAGTTAACCCAAACATTTTCTAAAGGAAACCTGACACCTAAACATCAGAGGAAAGGTGGTTGTGGACCTTCCGAAAGATCTGGACTGACTCCAGTACTCTCTCCTCTGCTTCTCTGCTCCAGCTTTTGTCCAGCTCTCTCTGTTCCTTATGGAAACACAGTTTCTACCATCAATAGCTCACCTATGCTGGCCCCATGATAAAAAATACTAATAATCCTGGGAAAGGGCTAAGATGAACTCAGCATGGACTACCTATCCCCAAATCAATCTTATCTGTGGCAGGAATGGGGGATGAAGTCTGTGTTTAAAAAAAAAAAAAAAAAGACAGGATCCAAGAGTGAGAAGGCTAAAAAGGGCTAATTCCAATGTAACCCTGATATCTGGGGCTAGTGATCTGAATTCAAGCCAGCAAGCTCAGTGTACATTCCTGATAACCTATAATTAAGTCCCTATGTCCTTCCCAGATACTGGTCTTGCAGAACCTATTACCGTGAAAAGTGCACTGCCCCAGAGGGAAGGTTATTAACGCTGGGGCCAGGCCAGACCATCAGATATGGCCTGGAGACCCCCAACACCTGGGAGCCTTCTTGCAAGACCTGTGAAAAGGATCAGAAGCATAATCTGTGTTTGTGGGACAAGGACCATAGGGAGATATAAGGGAGGGCCCCATGCATGTTCCTTAACTCAGATTTGGAAGGCCGTTCCCTGAGTCCACTGAGGTATTAAACAGTCCCTCCTTTTCTTTGAAGCGTCCTTGGTTTTCTTTGGTCTTCTGCAACAAGAGAACACTGAGATGAAGCAGGAGGGAGGAACAATCCCTAGAAGCAGGGTGTCTGTACTTACCCATATTCCTTCATCATTTACCACTTGCAAGTACACTACCCAGCTCCCAGAAGCCTGCTTGCACTGTCTTCTCAACTGCTGGAACCCATCCTGCCCAAGCTAGAAAGGGCCAGGGAATTAATGCTCCTGGGAGCACCCTCTACAAATAAGTGATGGGAGTTGATCCACAAATACCTCAGCCCCCTCATCTTTTGGATGGAGCAACTCTGGGCTTCTACATTGTCTACCATAACTTCCCAGCAAGATTAAGAGCCAATTGTCCTAGATAACATACCCTTCATTAACTAACTCTTCTCTGTTCCCCCTCCCCGCCCCCAGCGTAGTTCTCGGAACTTCCCAAGTAAATAACTTGCACTTGAATCCTCTTCTCAGGGTCTTGTTCTGGGAGAATCTACACTAAGACAAAAGGAGTCTAATTCCTAAAAGGGAAGAAGGGCACTGGGTCATCAGCACAATAGATACTCAGGGCATGTCCCATCCCTGCTCCTTTTTCAAAGAATCTGCTACTTCTCAGTTTGAAAGTAAGAACTACATATGTCCACCCCTTGGCTCTGGTCATTATTTTGTTTTTGTTTTCTGGGAGTCTTTATTTGTTTGTTTGTTTGTTTTTACTCTGGTCATTAAAGCAAGGATACACTTGACCCACATGTAGCAACCAGTCAGGGCTCTTTTTTGCATACAATAAAAGCCACTGTAACAAGTTTAAACAGAAAAGGGAATGTGACCAGGGAAGTTAGGGAGATCCCTGAATCTCTAGGATGGCTAGAGAATCAGTTCTGGGCTACACAAATCCTGATGTCACCCAGATATTCTGCTAAGACTTCTGTTGTTCGCATCAGAATCCATTTTATATGTTGTCTCCTTCTTCTCCGCGTTCTCTTTAAAATCAAATTTTGATGTGAGTCTCAAGATAAAATATGATGTCTGGGATCTGATACACAAGACTGGAGAGGGGAATGATGGGAAAGAATAAGGTGATTGTTGGATGGTTTTGGGGGTAGATTGTTGAGGATTCCTCATACTCTTTTGTCTACTTTTCAAAATTTTCCAAATTAAAAAAATATATATTTAAAACGTGGGTGCATTTTATTGGCAGAGTACAGGACACTTGCCTGAACCACAACTGCAAGGCACTCTGGCTGATTTTTCATTTGTAAAATGAAGGTTTTAAAAATATACTTAAACCAATGCTTCATAGATTTATCAATTGTAGTCATCCATGTTATAAATGCAGTAATTACAAGTGAATTAGAACTCTGCAAGCTGATTTGGAATGATCTCACTTGAGAAAAGCAAGATGCAGAGAAGTGGATATAGTATGATCCCAAAGAATGACCAAAGAATCCCTTATGCACATGCATATACACTGAGTGGCCAGATTATTAAGATCTTTACACACATAATAATCTGGCCACTCAGTGTATATCCTATATAATAAAAGGCTAATATGCAAATTGTACTCTTGACAATCAGCAGGCAGTCCTGCCAACCGCCCATGTCCCCTCCCCCTGGCCAGGCTGGCTGGACCCCAACAATGCACAAATTCATGCACCGAACAATATATATATATATTCAGAGATCATAATAAACTGGCCACTCAGTGTATATGTTTGCATATTTGAGTAATGGTAGAGGAAGTAATTAAAAGGATACACCTCAGGCTGCTAACATTGGTGAAATTAGTGACCTAGATCAAGATAGGAGATGGGGAGGATAAGAGCAAAACAGGATTGAAAGTAAAGGAATAGCCCAATTGGCGTGGCTCAGTGGTTGTCAGCCTATGAACCAGGAGGTCATGGTTCAATTCCTAATCAGGACACATGCCTGGTTGTGGGCTTGATCCCCAGTAGGGGGTGTGCAGGAGGCAGCTGATCAATGATTCTCTCTCATCATTGATGTTTCTATCTCTCCCTCTCCCTTACTCTCTGAAATTAATAAAAAAATATTTTTTAAAAAGAAAGTAAAGAAAATATATAATAAAATTGTGTATAACATGATGCCATTTATATAAAACTAGAGGCCCAGTGCACAAAATTTGTGCACTTGGCAGGGTCCCTCAGCCTGGCCTGCACCCTCTTGCAGTCCAGGAGCCCTGGGGGGATGTCTGACTGACGGCTTGACCTAAGCCATCAGTTGGACATCCTTAGCATTGCCACGGAGGCAAGAAAGGCTCCCATCACTGCCACTGTGCTCACCAGCTATGAGACCAGCCTCTGGATGAGCAGTGCTCCCCCTATGGGAGCGCACTGACCACCAGGGGGCAGCTCCTTTGTTGAGTGTCTGCCCCCTGGTGGTCAGTGCGCATCATAGTGACTGATCATGCCACCATTCGGTCATTTATATATTTGCCTTTTATTATGTAGAATATGCTTTAGATGAGGCCCCCTAGAACCATAAGAAATGCAAAAAAAAAATCCCTGTTAACTCATTCTCAAATTGCCCCCACTTAAAATCAAATTGCTCCCCCTGAGGGGCATGTGCTGCACCTTGGGAACCAGTGGGCTTGACAGTTTTCCTCTCTGAGCTTCATTTCTGAATACATATGCATTTCCATGGGAATTGTAATCTCTTCTCCGCTATGTCATGAAGTTCTGAGCTAATAAACCTAGAAATATTTCATCAAGTAAGTGATGTCTAAACGGGAAAGGATTGTTATTTTAGGACTGTGACTGGTCATGCCACCATTCGGTCATTTGCATATTTGCCTTTTATTATGTCTAAACGGGAAAGGATTGTTATTTTAAGCCCACGGGTACCCTCGCAGGTAGCAGGTGCTGATTAGGCGGGGAGGGCATGGTTGTTTCCCAGGATGTAGTTATGGAAGCTTGGCAAAGGGTCCATAGGCCTCGGAGGGGCGGGCTCTGGTCAGCAGCCTTGTAGCTGTGGTCATCCCTGGAGGTGCTGGCGGGGGAGGGGGGGTGGAGTGCTGGAAGGAAGGGGGTAGTAGGGGGGAGGTGAGGCTGAAGCGGGAGTGACTGTTAAACCTCCCCGTTTGGCGCCATTCTTTAAATTGTAGTGGCCATTTCGCAGCTGTATGTGCTCAGGGCGGGGCTCCTATCTCCTAGAGCTGACGGGCTGGACCAGGGTGGGGCCAGGCGAGCTAGGAGGGCGGGTTTCGAGGCACCCCCAGCTAGGTTCAGTGCGCTTCCGCTGCAGAGAAGGCGCCCCTGCTGGGGGTTGGTGGTGGGGGGAAATGGGTCTGACCCTGGGGCGCCGCTCAGGGTCAGGAGTTGTAGAGAGGAGAGGCGTGCCGCCCAGCGGCGGGGGTCCCCAGTGCCTCAGGGGCGCTGGCCGGTCGCCAGCGGGCTATTGTGGGCACGCCTGGCGGGGGAAGAGATCGGGAGGCGGAGAAGAGGGCTGCAGCTACCCCCGAGGCGGGGCCTTATCCGTGTCAGGTCAGCCTCCCCGCCCTCTTCCCCCCCCCCCCCCCCCCCCCGTGCGTGGGCTGGGGTAGAGTGTCCGTGGCCGGGATTGGAAGAGCTCTCCGGAGCCACATCTTCGTCCAGTCGGGCTCCCTCCCCTCAGACGCCCGGGAACTTGGCTACGGCCTCCCCGCCCCGCCTCTCCGTTGCTCCCTGCAGCCCCCGCCCCACTCGCTTCTCCCGGGCTGCCGGCCTGTGCGGAGGCGCCGGGGCGCCCTGCTGCGGACAGCGCGGGCCTGGGGCAGAGGGTGCGGGAGTGGGGAGCAGCGCCAGTAAAGTTTAGTAAACCTTGGGGATTGGGCTGCGAGGCGCGGGGCAGTCTGCCTGGGCGGGAGGAAATTGCGCTTAGACCCGGAGTCCGGCCCCGCCCACCCTGTGAACGGTGGAAATGCATATTCTTCTATTATATATATAGATTATATATGTAGAATTACATATATCTGCATAGAAAAAGTGTGAATGTACAGTCAAGAGAATGTCAACCATGGTTATCTCTGGTTGTTGGGATTTATATGACATTTTCTTTCTTTTTAAAAAATTTTGTTTTTGTATTTTGTTTGGGGTTTTTTGGGTCATATTTTCTTTCTTTTTAAAAAAATATATTTTATTGATTTTTTACAGAGCAGAAGGGAGAGGGATAGAAAGTCAGAAACATCGATCAGCCGCCTCTTGCACGCCCCCTACTGGGGATGTGCCCGCAGCCAAGGTACATGCCCTCAACCGGAACCAACCCGGGGACCCTTCAGTCCGCAGTCCCGCGCTCTACTACTGAGCCAAACCGGTCTTGGCTGATCATGTTTTCTTAATTGAAAATATATTTTTATTAATCCTCACTCGAGTAGTGAAGATATTTTTCCCATTGATTTTTTTCAGAGAGAGTGGAAGGGAGAGTGTAAGGGAGAGAGAAAGAGAAATATGGATGTGAGACAGACACACTGATTGTTTTCCGCCCACAGGTACCCAACTGTGTGGAAGGGGATCAAACCTCAACCCAGATACTCCCACTTGACCAGGAATCGGACCTTTGACCCTCCAGTTTCCAGGCCGATGCTCAAATCACTGATAACACCAGTCAGGGCTATTTTAAATTTTTATTTGTTTTTTTACAGGGAATATTTTTAACCTCTTTAATCAGGGAAATTTTAAGATATTTTTAATTTCAGAAAATAGAACTAATAAAACCAATTTTGTGGGAGAAAAAATACAGAGCTTCTGCTGCCAGTAACAATGTTCTAGGAAATCAGAAACCTGCCTCCACTGGAAAACAAACAAAACTGAAGGATGAGCCTGGCCAGTGTTGCTCAGTGGTTGAGCATCAACCTATGAACCAGGAGGTCACGGTTTGATTCTGGGTCAGGGCACAAGCCCAGGTTTCAGACTTGATTCCCAGTGTGGGGAGTGCAAGAGGTAGCCAATCTCTCTCATTATTGATATTTCTATCTCTCTCTTCTTCTCTCCCTCTCTGAAGACAATAAAAATGTACTTAAACACACACACACACACTTGCAGAATGAGATATATGGGGAAAACAAAAGCAGCAAAGCACTCATAAGAGGATTTAAGAAAAATACTGTCTAAAATCCAGAGTAAAACAAGAGAGGAGCCCAAGTTAAAATGCCTTCACTTTGTTCTAAGGACATTTTCCAATCAGGGAGATAGTTTGGGATGTGTGGGACAATCATAAAGGCCCAGACCCACCCAGACTGGGGTGTCTGAACATCAACTCTTCATTGTAAGCTGGGATCTGACGGTACTCACTCTCAAGGTAAGAGTAATCCAGAAGTCACCCAACCTTCATATAAATTTACAGCACATTTCCCTGAGTGAACCTGGTAAACCTAGGTCAGTGATGGGCAACCTTTAGAACTTGGTGTGTCGAAATTCGCCAAAACCGAGCATAACTCGGGTGGTGTGTCACTTTGAGAAAAAACCATAATTTCATGATATTTATAGTTTAAATAACAAAAATGTATAATTGTAATGTATAACTGTATTTAATAAACCAAAAACTAATTATTTAACTTACCTGCTTACTGACTTCTTTGTTCATCTGTCAGTCGGTTTCTTTTGTTGGTCTTGATATTATTTAACTTGGGTGGGGTGCTGTGAACTAAGATAAGTGAGGGGGAGGGGGAATTCTTTAACTAACTTGCCTATTAGTGACTTTTTTGTTGCTGAATTTCATTGGCTAAACCTTCCATTGAAGGTTGGTATTTTGTACACTTCAAGCCCAAGCAAGTGCTACTAACTTCACCTGTCAATCTGTTTCTTTTGTTGGTTTTGATATTATTGAACGCTGAGAATAAGGTCTCACAAAAGTACGTAGAGGGAAAAATTGTGAGTAAAGCCATTGCTATATTTTTCAGGGTGCTAAAAGTGTCTGGTAATCAGTTCCAGGCACTCCAAATTTCCTGTTTGTAGTGGCACTCCTCTTGATTCTCCAAGCGGCACCTTTCCAGATTCTCAAGCTTTGACCTCAAGTTGACAAACACCTGAGCCCAGAAGCTGTCTTGAAATTCTGCAAGTTGCATCTCCAAATCATCAATTTGCATCCATTGGAAAACATTTAATTCCAAACTACTGTAGACTACCACATCATGATACTTGATATTTTTTATGGCCTGTTCTAGGCTTCTAAATTGATTAAATTTATCACTGAACTTGTCAAGTAACAAGTTCAAAATATGCTGGTACTTTATATACAAGGGTTTCATTTTGTACAGCTGCACTGGCCTTCTCAAAATACTTTGTTACTTGAGGAAAATACTTATAAGTTTTAGTTTCTACATCTAGCTTGAAAATTTTAAGTTTACTTTCAAAAGCTTTTATGTATCCAAACATAATGTCAATACTTTTGCCAAAACCTTGTAACTTTAAGTTCAGTTCATTAATATGAACAGAGAGATCTGTAAAAAATATCAGGGTGTTGACCCACTTATCACTGAGCTGAGAAAAGTTTCCCAGATCCTTATCCTCAAGAAATACCTTAATTTCTTCAAAGCACTCCACAAAACGCTCAAGAACTTTGCCTTGGCTCAGTCATCTTACGTTATTGTACATCAGCAGTCCACTGTAGGTGGAATCAACCTCCAGTAAAAGTGCAGAAAATTCTCGCTTGTGAAGGGGGCCAGCAGCTATTAACTATTTTTATAACAACTGACATTAAGTCGTTTAAGTCGGTGAATCCTGTCTTGGCACATAAAACCTCCTGATGGATAATACAATGAAAAGGCAGGCACAATCGGATGTCCAATAGCTTCTGTAAATAATTTGACAAATCCGACTTTTTCCCCCACCATAGAAAAAAATGAGCAAAACTTTCAAGCAAACACTTAACAAAAAGGAAACTCCAAATGATAATAAAGGTACTCCACTTTAGTGAAAACTACAAGCTACAACATGAGGGCAAAACTGCTTCACACCTTGCCTTGTATCCCCAGAGAGGGCAAAAATCTCAAAATCTGACAATATCTAAGTATAGTGAAAATGTGGAGCAACAGAAACTCTCATACTACTGGAGTAAAAGTGGTTTATCCACACTGAAAACAGTTCAGTATTATCTCTCCAGGTTACTCAGAACTGGCTTTTTATCTGTATCTTAAAGAGACTGGTGGATAGACACCAGGAAACCTGTATAAAAGCTCCTCACAGCTGCTCTCTGTAAAGCCCTTCAGAGGAATGTCTGTCACAGGAGAACAAGTACACTCAGTGTTGCACACTCATACAATGGAGTATTATGTAATAATGAGAATAAATATATTAGATACATAGCATACAGTAGATATTAATGCTTTTCATACATAGATTTATCTCACAAAACAAATGTTGACTGAAAGAAAAAAGCCATATACAAAAAAAGTATATACCATATAGTTCCCATTTGCCTAAATTTTAAAAATAGTCCAAATTAGCCCATAGTGTTTAGATGCATACATAGGTGGCAAATCTGCTACACAAAGCAAGGAAAGGGAAATGGTGGAAACCCGTCAGAAAAGAGAAAGCTTTGCAAATGAAAAGGACAAAGCATTTTCTAGAATGCATCCATGACCTCTTTCTGTGGAGATGATCACTCAGTAATTCATTATGCTGTGCATTTGCTTTTCATTTTTGGATATTTTTGGCCCAATTGATTGAGCATCATGCTGTGCACTGAAAGGTTGCTGGTTTGATTCCTGGTTAGTCAGAGCATGTACTGAAGACAACTGATTTCTCTCTCTCTCTCCCTCTCCCTCTCTCTCTTCCTTCCTCTTTCTAAGCATGTCCTCGAGTAGGAATTAAAAATGTACACTGAGTGGCCAGATTATTATGATCTCTGAATGCACAATAATCTGGCCACTTAGCGTATATCCTATATAATAAAAGGCTAATATGCAAATTGTCCCCTTGACCAGGAGTTAGATCAGCAGGCAGACCAGCCAACCACCTATGCCCCCTCCCCCAGGCCAGATTATTATGCGTTCAGAGATCATAATAATCTGGCCACTCAGTGTATGTGTGTGTGTGTGTGTGTGTGTGTGTGTGTGTGTGTGTATGTGTGTGTGTGTGTGTGTGTGTGTGTATGACAATGACCTGCCTATATATGTTTATATATATATACAAATATATAATTTTAACAATAAAAATAAAAGATCTAATAATGCTTGCTCATTATTAAAAATTGAAAAAAACACAGGAAGATACAAAAAGAAAACAGAAAATTTGCCTACTGTGGGAACCATGCCAGAATCCCCAGATAGTTGAGGCCAATGGGAGCACAGAGGCCTTCTTGTCAATACACCAGACTAGCCAAGACAGCCCTGAGCGTGAGCCTAATTGCGGTGTCCAAGGCCAAGACACCATGAACAGGTGTAAGGACACATGATACACTGTGCCCTTCTGTAACACAAATGATTGATGTCACTGTTGGCAGCTAGCATTCTTTGTCTCTGGAGTAATAGACAGGTTACTGACCAGAGAGAGGCTAGAGAGCTTAGAGAAGCAGAGGCTGTGGAGATGGAGAATGTAGCTCCTATGTGTGCAGTGTGAAGATGAAGCTGGAGAGAGCAGCTAGGAAGGGAAAAGGCTAGAGCTCACATATAGCTACCATGTGAACCAGCCAGTGTGCTGGGCAAGGAAGGCAGGAGAAGCTGCTGAGCCAGAGAGGCTGGAGAAACTGCTGAGGCAGGAAGCTTAGGTAAAGCTGTGATGTGAGGCGGTAAGTCAGAGGCAGTATGCAGCTGCTTAGATAACTGTGGGCACAGAAACTGATGCTGCTTTATGGGAAAGATGTGACCGGCTCCCTGCCTTTATGAATTTTGCTGTAAATAACTGTCTTGTTAAATGGCTATATGGCCACTGGCTTCTACAATAAAGACTCATTTTTAAAAAATAAATCTATACTTTTATTTAAACAAAAACTGACAGTGTCGTATGAAGTTTACATTTAAACAAAGTTTTCACAGAAATCTAACACTTGCCTTAAAGGATTTTACAATGAAGTTCTAGATGTAGGTCTGGATTTTTTCAAGAACTGATGGATTTTACGAGTCAAGACAGCATTTTGGATATTTGTTAACTCTTGGGATAAAAAAAAGAATTTTTATTTTGTGTTTTAAAGTGAACAACTGCCCCAGTATGAAAGTGAAAGTTTAATCCTCTCCTGAGACCAGGGCTTTTGAAATAATCCAACTCTTGAAGTGATTCAATGAACTTGTGCTGTCAGTGACTGAAACCTGCTACCAATGGTTTCAAAGTTCAAATTTCAAAAAACAGAGAGGGTATACCATTCTCTTCACCTCCCTCCAAATAGCCAGAAACATGGATGGACAAGCTAATATCTATCTTACCTAATAATAGACAAACATGTAAATTGACCATACTTCTGCTACACCACCAGCCAATCAAGAGGGATATGCAAATCAATGCAACAAAGATGGCAGTTAATTTGCATACACAGGCGCCCAGTGACAGGGATGCTTGCATTGTTGCCATAGCGATGATGCAAGCGTTCTGCCCCACCCCCATCTCTCAGGGACTCTGAGCAGCTGGGAAGACAGGGCCAGAGCAGAAAGAGGTGGTTCTGTGGCTTGAGTGGAAAGGGGCTGGGCCAGAGTGAAAAGGTAGTGCCAGCAGCCAGGGAAAGGAAAGCCCATTCTAGCAGGAATCTTCGTGCATTGGGCTTCTAGTAGTTTCATAACTTAAAAAGAAAGGGTCTTGTCAATTTCAAGAATTAGCACATCTAAGACAGTGACCTGCCTATATATATGCTCCAATAAAAGACTTTCTCTTCTCAACTAATTTCCGTCCTCCCATCCCCCACCCCAAATGGCAACTTTGGTAACTTATCAACTGGCTTAGTCCTTTGTTGGGACCAGAATTAATTTCAGGCAGTCAACACCTTGGCCTATAAGTTTCAGGCATTCATAGCTTTTAAACAGTCTCTCAGAGTCCTCGATTAGATTGCCAATTACGTTTTTTTTTTTAAAGAAAATATTCTGGACAAAAATCCAAATCATTAGTAGTTTCTTCTTTTCACTGTTTCACCATTTTCCCAACCAGGTCCCAAATTTTAATAAAAACAATCCTACTCATCTCCCTTCCTACCCCATCCCTCCCATCACCAAATAATACAACAGTAATAGCCAAAAACTACACACACGGTACGCTGTAAAAATGCAGTTAACACTATTGGGAAGAAGGCTGTGGGTTGTGGAGATGCTCTTTGAAGATCTACAGTATCTTTTTGCTCTCACACATACCCATGCTACAAGTATTGACCTTCATAGATGGCCCTTCACTTTTCTCAGCAAAGTGCAGTGAATTGCCTTGAAACACTTCTCCTCCTCCACATGGATGGGTGTACAAACCATACAGCATTGAACAGCTTTAAAGCACTTGGGCTGCTGTAGGACAGAAACTATACTGGCCCTCCAAAAGACATCTTCTCAAGCCACTTCGATGGTATCAAGACAAGTAAAACTCCTTCCCCTCTCCACTTGACACCCACAGTCAGATGTGACAGAGGCTGGTACTCAGGAGAGTTAATTCTTGTCGTCTTTTTTTGTCATTATCCTCTGAGGGATAGAAATGCCACATTAGCCTTTCCTCCAGGATATGACAACCTGGGGCACTTGACATTGGCTTCCTTGGCTGGGACGAGGTCAGCCTCATCAGAATTTTTCCATTTTATCAGGAACATGAGCTCTCCACTGGAGTGTGTAGCTCCCATACTCCCTTCGGCTCCAAACCTCAGGCAAAGCTTCGAGGCTCTTCTGGCTCTTTCTTCTTCTTTGGTTTGCTCTCCTCTCCCTTAAATTCTGAATCAGAGTCAGCTCTGTGCTTGCCTCCCTCTGATTTACTTGTCTAATGTGCTGTTTTCGGTGACTAAAAACTCAGCAGTGAGGTTGGGGCAATCCAAGTTCTCTTCTGGCTCCTACACCTTGTCCTCATCTGAGAACCCTTCCACGTGAGGAAGTGTCCCACTTTGCCCTTTATCACTGCCGGTCGAGAACTTTTTCCATCACATATTCTTCTTTCTCCTCTTCCAGCACCTCCTCCACTTTCTTCTTGTTTTGTTTTTCCCCCATAGTGCCGCCAGTTTTCTGGTGTAAAGGGTGACGCTGCTCAGAGCAGTGCCCGAGAGCAAGAGAGGAATCGGTGCTGCGCTACTGGTGCCTCCTGTCCCGAGGGCCGAGGAGTGGCGCCCAGAAAAGCAACAGGCGGGGGCACAATCTTAATGTGTTCATCAGGGCAGTGGCCACCGCAAGCCCAAGCCAGCGGCCTTCTCCTCAGCCGAACAAGAGCCTCTCACTCTGCGCTGCCCGCCGCCCACGCTGCCAAGACCCATCCTTATACACCCACAACTTCTCATGGCTTCTCCGTCTAAGACCTGGCATCCTAGGAAGTCTAGCCCCAGGCAGAGGGGTTCGGACCCAACACCTGTAACTAGTGAACAGTGAATAAAGAAGGAATTTGGATGAAGTTCCCAAAAGTTAGTACAGTGGGCAGGGTTCGAGAAGGGACCTGCGCTGCCGTAGTCGGGAAGATTTCAGAAGAATATGCGGACTCAGAGCAAGACAGAGCAGCAGCACTGGTGCAGAGCTCCTGCTGTATCTGACACCTACTTTCTGAGACAACTTAATTAATATTTTGTATATTTCCTTTTTATCTTTTTACTGGGCATATTTTTATATATTTCTAATTATATCATGTGAAAATTTGTGTGCTGCCTATTTTTTGCAAATGACTTGTACTAGAATTACCCTGGAATGAGCAGTATATTTGCTTTATCCACTTTTGCCCTCAAAAGTATCCAAGGAGGCAACCCCCACAGTACAGAGGGCAGAATGGATGTCAAAACTAAGGTTTTATTTCTCGGTTCACCTATGCTCAGAAAGAGCTGTGTGGTTAGTCTCCATGTCCCATCTTCCCTTCCCACTGCCTAGAACAGAGACATTGTGGGAAGTATCTTGGATCACCCAGGCCGGGCACTTCCTATGGATGGCAGGGCCATAGAGAGAAAGAAGCATCTTGGATCTCCAATACGATGACACCTTCATACCAATGTCATGAAGCCCTGTGTAGTTTATACGTGGTATATGGGCAAGAGAGAAATGAAGTTCCATTTTGTTATACTGAGTTCTATTACAAAGGTCATATTCTACCTAATCTATATCCTATCCACATTAGCAATTTCTCATCTTTCTAAAATCTGTAGAAATAGTCTTAATGTGTTCATAATATTATATCCTCTAGATATATGATTATTTTGTTCATTCATGCATTCATTCCTTTATTCAACGTACATTTGTTGGATAAATAGGTGAGTGGTAGGGATGCAATGGTGAACAAAATTGCCCTTGAAAAGCTTACATCCTAGTGGAGAAAGACAGGCGATAAGCAAGAAAACAAACAAACAAAAGAACCCCACAACATAATACTTTTCTATTTTCAGATATAGCATATTCCAAAATGTGTGGCAGAGACTGGCTATTGCTCACCAAAACTTCTTCCTTTGCTCCTTTGTATACTGCTGGACTACATTTCCCATCCTAACCTTGCAATCAGGTATGTGGGCCAAGTGAGTAGATGTATTGTGTCCAACTTCCAGGTGATTCAAAAACCCTCACATCTTTCCTCATCCACTGATGGAGAAGATTGAGGAGTGGAGAAAGGGAACTAAAGGAGCCCAGAGCTGCAGATGGAAAGAGTATCAGGGCAAAGTCACCCTATTCACTGCATTGCATATTGAAGTGAAGGAAAAATAGATTGTATTGCGGATGAAAAAGGGTGCTATAGCCCTAGCCGGTTTGCCTCAGCAGATAGAGTGTCGGGCTGCAGACTGAAGGGTCTCAGGTTCGATTCCAGTTAAGGGCACATGACTGGGTTGTGGGCTCGATCCCCAGTAGGGGCATGTAGGAGGCAGCCCATCAATAATTTTCTCCCACCATTGATGTTTCTATCTCTCTCTCCCTCTTCCTTCCTCTCTGAAATCAATAAAAAATATATTTTTAAAAAGTTATAGGGCTGGGGCATAACTACCCACCATGGCCTACCCAGAAATCTATGAATTATTATAGCACCCTTTAAAATATTTTATTGATTTTAGAGAGGAAGAAAGAGAGAGAGATGGAAACATCAGTGAAGAGAGAGAATCATTAATCTGCTGCCTCCAGTACCAGGAATTGAGCTTGCAACTTGGGCATGTACCCTGACCAGAAATTTAGCCATGACTTCCTGGTTCATAGGTCTATGCTCAACCACTGAGTCACACTGGCTGGACCCTATAACTTAAAAAAAATTTTTTTAATTCCTTATTATTTAAAGTATTGCCTATGTCTCCTTCCCTCCCCCCAATTGATCTCTCCCTGGTCATTCCTAACCCCCAGCACATGCCCTCACTCCCCTACTGTTTGTGTCCATGGTTTATGCTTATATGCATGTATATAAGTCCTTGGTTGATCTCTTACCCCCTCCTTCCCTACCGTATAACTTCTTCAGTGAAAGGTTTTAAGCAAGCCCTGTCCATTGTTCTTGCGCATCTAAGTTAACACACCACTCAAATGCCAAAACTAATATTCCTCAAGAGAAGATATAATTTTTACTACCATGTAATCCAAACTCTGTTTCACTTTCTCCCACCTTTATGTAATCTTCCTTACAGTTTCTCCCTGATTTCAAATGCTGCAAAACTGTTATTCTCCAAAGCATTTGAGATCTTGCTTCTAATCATGTCATCGATTTGGTTCAAATAAATTAAAAAATGGGCAAAGTTCCTAAATAGACACTTCTCCAAAGAGGACATACAGATGCCCAAGAGACATGAAAAAATGCTCAAGGTCACTAATCATCCAAGCAATGAAAATCAAAATGACAACGAGGTACCATCTCACACCTGTCAGTGTGGCTATCATTAACAAATCAACAAATGAAAAGTGCTGGTGAGGATGTGGAGAAAAGAGAACCTTAGAATACTGGTGGTGGGAATGCAGACTGGTGCAGCCATTTATGGAAAACAGTATGGAGTTTCCTCCAAAAATTAAATATGGATCTGCTATTTGATCCAGTGATCCCACTTCTAGGAATGTATCCTAATAAACCTGAAGCACCAATCAGAAAACATGTATGCACCCCTATATTAATAGCAGCACAATTTACAATAGCTAAGATCTAGAAATAGCCCAAGTACCCTTCAGTAGATGAATAGATTTAAAAAAAAAAAAAAGCTGTGGTACAGAATACTACCCAGCAGTAAAAAGGAAGAATCTCTTGCCCTTTAAGACAGCATGGAGGGACCTGGAGAATATCATGCTAAGTGAAATAAGTCAGTCAAAGAAAGGCAAGTATCACATGATCTCACTCATAGGTGGAATCTAATTAACGAAATAAACTGATGAACAGAGTGGATCCAGAGACATGGAAGCATGGAACAGAGTGGGGAATTTCAGAGGGAAGGCAGAGGATGGTGGATGAGAGGGAGGTAATCAACCAAAGATCTTGAATGCACATAACCCATGGACACAGACAATAGGGTGCTGAAGGCCTGGGTGGGGATGGGGGCAATGGAGGCAAGCTGGAGGAGGTCAAAGGAGAAAAAGGGGGGACATGTGTAATACTTTTAACAACGAAGAATTATTTTTAAAAAATTCTCTACAGGTTTGGACATTTCTTAGATTGACATTTACTTAGCATAGTCGGCAGGATTCTAAAAAAGCCCACCCTGCGGACCCTGACTTGATGCTAAGTACAAGCAAGGGCCCATTATCCCCACCAGCTCCCCGCTTCACATCAGGTGAACTTGAGTTTCTCTCAGAATGTTGGGCCTCTTTGCTTTAAGTAGCAGGCCATAAGTTTATTTGACCTGTTCTTAGAAAATCTTTGAGGTGGAGAAGGGTTGAAACAATGGGGGAGAGGGAGTAAAAGTGGGTTGCTGCTTTTAATTTCAGTTTTTTCATTGTATTGTTTACTGATAGTCTGAACAAAATCTTTGCCACTTAAATGAAAAACTGAATACTGTTCAACTAAAAAAGAGAAAGGATACTTGCTTCCCCAATCTGGGATTAAAATAGTTGTAGATCTCTGAATTCAACGAGTTGGATATGAATGCAGGGCAGGAATGCAGCCAGTCCCAGAGAAGCCAGCTCTAGGGAGGAGTACAAGGCTCTCTACAATGGGTTTACCCCAAAAGAAGGACTTGAAAGAGAGGCCTGTGCTGTAGAAAATGTCGTAGCTTGAGCAGAGTCTGTCTTGTAAGCTCTCACCAACCCTTGCTTGGGTATTCTAGGTGACTAAGAATTTTTGTAGGGTTGCCTAAGGAAAAATTTCTTCTAGGTCATGAAGCAGTTCGATAGGGATATCCACCACATTTGGCTCATCTAGAGATGTGTAAATAACGACTGATTTTCCCTAGAAGTTTGTTTAGACTCTACAGATCTCAAAATTAACATTAAATTGTGCCTCCAAGGCCAACAGCCCCAGGACAGTCAACCTCCCATTAATACTAAGATGGCCAAGATGAGGATCCTTCTAAATTAATTTTTTTGTGTGTGCACAGTCAATAAAAGCTGGCTATAAAATTAGGCAGAATGAATGGAAAACCTATTTAATTGTTCTCTCAAAGCTTCAAAAAGAGGATTTTGATAAATATATCAATCTATGATATTATTTAGATGTCAACTCAATTCTTTGACACATTAAAAATGGTTGCTCACCTGGCCTGCATGGAACCAAGAGGCCATGGTTTTCAGTTCCTGTCAGGGCACGTGCCTGGGTCACCTGCTTGATCCCCAGTAGGGGGCGAGCAGGGGACAGCAGATCAGTGATTCTCATCATTGCTGTTTCTCTCTCTCTCTCTCCCTCTCTCTTCCTCTCTGAAATCAATTTTTAAAAAATACATATTTTTAAATGGCTGCCCTTATATCTTTAATTGATTTTATAGAAAGAGAGGAAGGGGGAGAAAGAAAGAAGCAACTATTTGTTCCACTTATTTATGCATTCATTGTTTGATTCTTGTATGTGCCCTGACCGAGGATCAAATGTATAGCCTTGGTGTATCAGGATGATGCTCTAACCAACTTAGCTACCCTGCCAAGTCTTGGCTGCCCTTATTTTAAGAGGGAAGGTCATTTTGGACTTGACTTGTCAACGACAGATATGAATTGCAAATGCCTCCAGGGAAAAATAGGAGTCCAACTGTTCTTTTATGAACTAGTGAGTTTTTCTCATGGCTAGAAGGTTTCTGCGTAGCTCTGGATGTGTGTCTATATGTATATGTTGTAAATGTGAGAAAATTCTGTACCTTAGAATGGTATTATTAAAATTAATTCAAAGGCATGAGCTTGTAACAATACTGTATTCTAAAATTCTTGGAAATGCAGAAACTAATACAAATGCTTTTTTAGTTCATGTGATCTAAGATTAATCCTTAGTAAATAAAAATTAGTTTAAGTTTGTGGTTTAAGTAGCACAGACATGTCTTTCAGGTTGTTGATATTATATTACATTTTAACCAGTTTCACAAAAATACATCTATGCTAATAACCAACTTTGATGTTTATCCTATATAATAAAAGCCTAATATGCAAATTGTTTGACCAGGAGTTTGACTGGAATGATATGCACAGACCACCAGGGGGTGGCACAGAACATGGCAGGTGTCAGTGACACAGTGCTGGCAGTGGGTGGCAGTGGAGGTGTTGCCAGCCTTGATGGTCCCCAAGGAGAGCAGGACCATGGTGGGATGGTGGAGCAGGTAAGCGGACAGCACCAGCCAAGGCAGGTGCAAGCGGGGCCCGATCACCCCGCAGACCAGTAGTGGCAGAAGAGGGCAGGGCTGCCACCCAGCTCCCAGGCACTGAGGGAGCTTGGGGGGGGGGGGGGAGGAGAGGAAGGCAGCACCAATCAATCGCCCTGCAGATGGAATGGTGGAGCAGGTGAGGGGGCAGCTCCAGGCCATGGCAGGGTGCCAGGAGGGGCTGTGGGGCTGTGAGCATGGGGGTGTGAGCTGTGGCTCAATCCTCACATGCTACCCCAAGGGATCCCACCCATGCATGAATTCGTGCACTGGACCTCTAGTTAAATATGTTTATAGAGGTTATAAAATGCTTTCATAAATTCTCCTTCTTAGTTTTCATTAGAAATTGAGGTTTCAAAATCTCAGTCTATGTGGGAGCAACTTTGTGGTGCTCCAGAAGGGCCGCTGAAACACCTCAAAAGATTTGTATTTTATATTGAATTGCATGGGAAACATTGTAAAATGAGTGATGGAAAACTTCTTGGGTATATTGTATAGGTAAACAATGGGTGTAAATTAAACAAATAGAGCAATGGGTGACCCAAGATTGCCACTTGGTTCATCCAAGCTCCCTGGTAAAATTCCATTTCTTAGTTTTCCTTTCCTTCTTGCATCATAATTTAAGCTGTAATTAGAAGGAATTTGTTCATTGACATTATTGAGAGAAGATATCTTACACTATTGCCAAGATTTTATAGTCACTTCAAAAAAATACCAAGTTGGTAACCCCTTCCTTTCATAGTGAACCCCCAGGAAACAAAGACTTTAGAGATTAATGACTGCCATCTGGAGTTTTGTTTCTTGGAAAGGACATAAAATAGAATACACTGTCCACCCTCATTGGAAGAGACCTTATTAGGAACCTAGCATCTATGACACTTGCTTTTGACTATTACAGACATCAAAGACTCCTCAAGGATGAAAAGCTGCTGACACCAAAGGCAGACAGCTTCCTTCAGACATCAACAAGACCTGCATGGCCAGTGCGGCTCAGTGGTTGAGCATTGACCTATGAACCAGGAGGTATGGTTCGATTACCAATCAGAGTTCATTCCCAGGTTGCAGGCTCAATTCCCAGTGTGGGGAGTGTAGGAGGCAGCCAATCAATGATTCTCTCCTTCTCCCTTTCTCTCTGAAATCAATCTACACTAATAAAAGAGAAAAATGCTAATTGACCTACCTCCGCTATACCCGCAGTCACTCAGGAGTGATATGCAAATTAAGCCAACAAAGATGGAGGGTAAATTTACATATGCAGGAGGTGTGGGCAGCGCCTGATGCTGCCCATGGGGTCCAGTCTGCCAAGGGGGACTGGGCAGGCCAGGCTGGCTGTGCCTGACACTGTCTGCGGGTTTGAGGCCATGATCAGTTTACTGGGCAGGCCAGGTGGGCAGCACCTAACACCATCAGCGGGGTCCAGGCTGCCATCGGGGTCAAGCAGGCCAGGTGGGCTGCGCCTGACACCGCCCACGGGGTTCAGGCCGCCACTGGGGTTGGGCAGGCCAGGAGGGCAGTGCCTGACACCATCAGCAGGGTCCAGGCTGCAATCGGAGACCGAGCGAGTGTGCCTGATGCCACCTGGGTAGGCAGGGGTGGCCAGAGTCTCTGGGATCACTGTCTGCCCCCAGGCCACCTGTGGAACAAGTGGAACAGACCGGGGTTGAACATTTTAATGAAAATGGAATGCCTGTCCCTGGCCCACTGCACCCCCTCCCTAGAGAGGAGAGGGCAGTGGGCAGTTAGCAGGCACCAGGGCTTGAAAGGGACTGGGAGCAACCTGCAGTCATGCTACCAGGAAGAGGTGCTGAACCATGATGAGGCAGAGGGCTGGCTGATGGAGGCGCACAAAGTGCAGATGAAGCGGCTCTCGCTGGTGCTGAGCTTGAAAAGCACATTGACAGCCTGATGGACTAAATCACCTTTCTGAAGAAGGTGCATGAAGAGGAGATCGCTGAGCTGCAGGCACAGATCCAATACGCTCAGATCTCCGTGGAGATGGACATGTTCTCCAAGTCAGACCTCTTTGCCGTGCTCAAGGACATCCAGCCCAGTATGAGAAGCTGGCTGCCAAGAACATGCAGAATGCTGAAGAATGGTACAAGAGCGGCTTCACCTTGCTGACCGAGAGCTCTGCCAACAACACCTATGGGGTGCGCGCCACCAAGGATGAGGTGTCTGAAAGCCAAGACCCTGGAGATCAAAGCATGCCAGGGCATGCACAAAACTCTAGGAAAGCAGCTGCGAGAGCAGGAGGATAAGCAGAACTCCAATGTTAGTGCTATGCAGGATACAATCAACAAATAAGGAAATGAGCTGAATACTACAAAGAGTGAAATGGCATGATATTTAAAAGAATACCAGGACCTCCTCAATGTGAAGATGGCTTTGGACATTGATATTGCAGCTACAGGAAACTCTTGGAAGGTTAGCAGACCCAGCTCAGTTTCACCAGTGTGGGAAGCATAACCAGTGGCTACTCCCAGAGTTCCCAGGTCTTTGGTCAATCTGTCTACGGTGGTTTACAGACTAGCTCCTACTTGATGTCCACTCACTCCTTTCCTTCTTAATACACCAGTCACGTCCAGGAGGAGCAGATCAAGGTGGAAGAGACCATTGAGGCTGCAAAAGCCAAGGAAACTAAGGATGAACCCGCCCCCTCTGAAGGAGAAGATAAAGAGGAGGAGAAGGAAGTGGCTGATGAAGATAAAGGAGAAGAAGAGGAAGAAGGTGCCAAGGAAGAATTTGAGGATGCAAATAAGGAAGAACAAGGAGGTGAAGGTGAAGGAGAAGATGCCCAAGAAGCTGAGGGTGAGAAGAAAGATGAAGGTGCTGGGGAGGAGCAAGCAACCAAGAAGAAAGATTGAGCCCCCCCTTTCCTTAATTATTTCAGGAAAAATCCGCCTGAAACCAGGTCAACTCCGTCACCAATCAAGCAGTTGAGTTCCCGATACTATATGAATTAAGAAGTCAATATATGTAACATTCTGAGGTGACTCAGGGTGGACATTAAATGTTGTGCTATGACTTTTCTCCTTATGCAGAATATCTGTTTGATTGCAGAGTGGCTTCCTAGCTTGCTGCCAGCCTGTGCAGGGTCCACGCTTATGAGTTCAGGATCTATGACAATGTGAATAATTCAGATGCTTACAATAAAAACACATGAATACATGAATTCACTGATGTTAATGTTAAACTTCATGGAAAAAAATAGTCCTTTGAATCCTTGGTGGTTAGAAATTAAAGACCTCAAATCATGTGCAATAAACAGTAAATAAAGTTACACTGAATGACAAAGAAGAAAATATATTAGGGGCCAGGAAATGTTCAAAGAACTGGGGAACCATTCCCAAATCAGGAAGGGATGTTACAGGGAGTATATTATTGCTACAAATACAGTATTTCCTACTACTTACAACATATACAATGTAATGTATTAGATGCCTTCCTATCGCATGAAGTATGTATTCTCATAGAGTAATACTGGTACATATGTTATAGTTATGGCACTATGTTAATAAAAGGGTCTATTGGCGTCTATACCTGATATGCCTCACAGAGCTTCTCGAGGGAGGCTGTGGGGCTCTCGTTTGATCCCTGGACTATTTCTGTTACCTTGGAAAGGTTGGTGGGCTTCCAAGCTGCCGATCGGATGCCCCTCAGAAGAGTCTGGCGATACCTGTCAAGAGCCTCCCTTCCCCAATCAGTGTTGGGATCCCATTGTAGCCTTCCAGATGGAAAAACAGCCTCGATCCTCCCTGGGTCTGTGGTGGGTTGGCCATCCAGCCCAAGGACTAACTTCCTCCCTTCCCCTTTTAATCTCTCTCTCTTCTAAGGTGAAAATGGTCTGAAGTAACTGTTGGCAGTCATCCCAGGTCGGCTGGTGGGTGAAAAAGACCAACTATAGAAGCGAAATCAAACCTTGGGGATTCTGGGAGAATGATGTGTTTTGGTTTTTCCAGTTGTATAGGTCACTGGTTGAAAATGGGCCATAGATCATAAAAGGCTGATCTAAATCAGGTCCTAAATCAGGGGGACTCGCCTAGCATAGAGGGAACACGGGAGCAGGGTCACTGAGACCCATCTCTCTCTTCCTTCTGCTGGTCAGGTCCAGTGGGCCATAAGGGTTCCAGTCCAGGTATGGGGTGTACTAAAAGGGTTGTTCACAAACAGAATCTGGGTGGGAGGCCAATTGTACGGGCTCCCCAGGGGCCATGGACTTGGGTCTGGATTTTCTCCCACTCCGGACAGAGGAGCCTGTAGGAGCACAGGATAGAGGGGTGTCGCTGGGGTCAGGTTCCCAGGGGCTCCTCCTATCTGTCCCATTGATAATGTTGGTGCCAAAGGCAGTGGAGCAATGGAACTAGGAGGCATCTGTAAGGGTATTGGAGCCTCCCTTGAGGCTGAGGGAACCACTTCCGGTTGGGGCTCGTGAGGGGGAATTTAAGGGGGAGACCCCCACTCAGCGACCTTGTCCTCCAGATCATTTGGTAAGACCTTAGGGCAGTGATAGCCAACCTTTTGAGCTTGGTGTGTCAAAATTAGCCAAAAAACCGAGCATAACTTGGGTGGTGTGTCATTTCAAGAAAAAATCCATAATTTTGCAATATTTATAGTTTAAATAACAAAAATATATAACTGTAATATATAACTGTATTTAATAAACCAAAAACTAATTATTTAAATTACCTGCTTAGTGACTTCTTTGTTCATATGTCAATCGGTTTCTTTTGTTGGTCTTGATATTATTTAACTTATGTGTGGTGGGGAGGAACCAAGATGGCGGCATAGGTAAACACCCATGCTGCTGCCCCGTACAACAATTTCAAAACTACAACTGAAAAACAAAACAGACATCATTCAGAACCACCAGAGGGCTGACTGAGTGGACATTCCACAAATAGAAGGAAAGATAAAAGAACACTATGACTCAGAGGAGCTGAGGAGGACAGAGCTGCAGATATGTGCGGAGTCAGAGGTTCGAAGCTGCACGCAAGCGGAAAGGGCAGCAGTTGCAAACTCGGCTGGTTTTCTCAAACTGGGAGTTAGATAAAGGCATCCCCACTGCACAGAGCCCCAGTTCCGGGTGAGTCTCTGGGAATCCAGACTCATACAAGGTGAAACTGGATAGTAAGGAGGAAGTATGCTGAAACTCAGGTGCTGCAGAGGCACATGAGCTATCGGAGAGGGTCTATGGCTGGCTATATTGTTCGGGAGGAATAAACAAAAACAAAAACCCGTTGGACTGCTTTGTGTTCCCGTTCCAGGTGAGTTTTTGGGTCTCCAGACTCATTTGGGGAGAAACTAGAGTGTCCAGCAGTGGGCAGCTTTCTCTCAGAGGTGCGTGCAGCTCTGGGCAGCTTTCTCTCAGAGGTGCGTGCAGCCGTTACCACAGGGCATGGAGACTTGGACGCTGCTTAGAGCAGGGCTGACGGGAAACCAAGGCTGCTTACTCAGCCCAGAGACTCCGCCCCATCCAAATTGAGCACAGAGGCGCTCACAGTATAAACACAGCTGATTTTCACAGCCAATTGGCCTGGAGGCCAACCCCTCCAGTGATACCAACAACAAGCTGGGCTTAACTACAACAAGACACTGCTGCCCAAAAGGGGTGCACCAAAAGTATCCATCTCATGTAACTGGGAAGGCTGAGCCACTGTCCTCTAGAGAACACTTACCACACAAAGCTACTCGACCAACTCAGGAAAGCAGCCAAAATGTGAAGACAAGGTAACAAGTCACATGTGAAAGAAATGGAGGGAAAATAACAACTGGACATAGAGTTCAAAACCATGGTTATAATATTTTTAAGAGGCTCCTAGAAAAAGCCAATAAATTTAAAGAGACCCTTGAGGATATGCGTGAGACCCTCGAGGATATGAGCGAGACCCTCAAGGATATGAGCGACACTCTGGAGGATATAAAAAAGGACCAATTAGAAATTAAGCATACACTGACTGAAATAAAAAAAATTATATAGAGACCTAAAAGCAGACAAGAGGACTGCAAGAATCAAGTCAAAGATTTGAAATAAAAAGAAGCAAAAATCACTCAGCTGGAAAAGCAAGAAGCAAAAAGAATCCAAAAAATTGAAGATAGTGTAAAGAGTCTCTGGGGCAACCTCAAGCGTACCAACATCTGAATTATGGGGGTGCCAGAAAAAGAGAGAGAGAACAAGATACTGAAAACCTATTTGAAGAAATAGTGACCAAAAACTTCCCCCACTTGGTGAAAGAAACAGACTTAAAAGTCCAAGAAGTGCACAGAACCTCAAACAAAAGGAATCCAAAAAGAACCACACCAAGACATATCATAATTAAAATGCCAAGCGCAAAAGATAAAGAGAGAATATTAAAAGCAGCAAGAGAAAAACAGTTGGTTACCTACAAGGGAGCACCCATACGATTGTCAGCTGATTTCTCAACAGAAACTATGCAGGCCAGACGGGAATGGCAAGAAATATTCAAAGTGATGAATAACAAGAACCTACAACCAAGATTACTCTACCCAGCAAAGCTACCATTCAGACTTGAAGGTCAGATAAAGTGCTTTACAGATAAAAAAAAAGCTAAAGGAGTTAATCAACACCAAACCAGTATTATATGAAATGCTGAAAGGTATTCTTTAAGAAGAGGAAGAAGAAGAAAAAGGTAAAGATAAAAATTATAAACAACAAATACACCTCTGTCAACAAGTGAATCTAAAAATCAAGTGAATTAAAAACCTGATGAACAGAATAAACTAGTGAATATTATAGAATCAGGGGCATAGAAAGGGAGTGGACTGTCAATTCTCTGGGGGAAATGGGTGTGGGGGGTGGAGAGTGGACAAAAAACATACACCTATGGATGAGGACAGTGTGGGGGAGGAAAGAGCAGAGGATGGGATGGGTACCGGGGGGAGGGGAACTATGGGGGGAGGGAAGAGCAACATTGTAATAATCTGAACAATAAAGATTTATTAACTTGTGTGGGGTGCCATTGTTCTGGCACAAGGACACTGCCAGGACAGACCCTGGCCATGAAAAGCTGGGCCTCGCAGGTGGCCCACAGCCAGAAGTGTGGTTTGATATGCTTTAGCCAAGCATAACTCCTACCCTTCTTCTTTACAATGACCCCTTTAGCACACCCTGCCTAGGTAACTGCAAGGCTGAACAAACAGAATTGCTTCAAGCTAACTTTATGTACCCACCTTTGATTTTGTAACCTATTGTTTAACTGAAATTTTCCATAGCTGCAAGTAATGTAATTGAGTTTTTGTTAAGAGCTGAATCAATCACAAACTGCCAAGTCCCCTTGTGTTGGGAATAAAAAGTGCTTGTTGTAAGGACTCGGGGCTCTTGTTGCTCGCTGCTGTGACAGTGGAGACTTGAGCCCGAACTCGAGTTCGAAATAAAGGCTTCCTAAATTTCCAATTGGACGGTCTGGTGGTTGTCATTCGCGGGTCGCCCCACAACATTGGGAGGCCCCAGCGAGATCCACTCTGGCCTTGTAGCCAGTGGATGGACGCCCCAGGGAGGGCACTCTAATCTCCGTCCTGGGTTCCAGGGAGAGAGAGTGATTTCCTCATAAAAAGGCGATCCGGACATTGAAGCCATCAGGACCTCAGAGGCTGAGGTAAGAGATCTGGTCTGTCTGCGGAACGTTCCATTTGAGGACCCGAGGAGGACGGGACGCCGCTTAACCTCCCAGTCCAGACCCCGACGCGACGGCATCCGGTGGTCCTGGTGGTCTGTCTGGGTTGTATTGTCTATGTTCTTCCGACTGCCGGTAGTGTGCCAAGTGTGTCTGGTTTATGTTCTGTGTTTTGTTTTCATTTTGTCGCTGTTTTATTCCTTTGCTGTAACAGTCAGGGTGGGTCAGGGTCCATCTGGACCCTCCATCCCATTATAATGTTTTCTTAAGAATTTTCAGGTGTTCCGGAGACGCGCAGGCAATTATGGGGTCCAGGTTGATGATTTTGCTTTGCAGAAATTTTGTGAGTTGGAATGGCCCATATTCAGGGTTGGGTGGCCCTCCACCGGGACTCTGGACCTAAATGTTGCTTATGAGGTCCGCCGTGTTGTTCATGGCAATCCAGGCCACCCGGACCAAATTCCTTATATTGATGTCTGGATAGATATTGTTACTGACAAGCCTCGGTGGTTAAAAGGTTGCCAAAACCCAAGGGAAAAATTGGAAAAGAGATGGACGGTCCTTGCAGCCCAAGCCCAGAGGGCCAAGTTGAGGGCAACTCCGAGGCCCATCTTAGAGGCAGCGGAGGATCACCTCCCTGAGCGGCGGCCACCCCCTTATGTGCCGCCAGCGTCTCCCTCCCAGAGACAGGTCTCCCACCAGTCCCCAAGGGGGTCGGTCCCCGACTGCCCAGGCCCTCGCTTGTCACCTCTGCAGGGCAAGGCCCACAAATGCTGGTGCCCCAGGGGACTCAGCCGGCATCGGCCACGGGCCCGAGGGAGAGTTCAGGTCTTTCAAGCAACAATCCTTTCAGCCCACCCCATACCCATGCAGGGACCACCTAAAGTGGGGATTCTGGAGGAACAAAGCCGGTCGACCCCCCCGGCTCCTATGGTGCCACTGCGGCAGGCAGGGCCTACGGACCTGGGCCCGGACGGGCAGCCTTTTTTATGGTTTACATCCCATTTTCTACCAGTGACTTATATAATTGGAAGAACCAGAATCCCTGCTTCTCTCAGAACCCCCAAGGGCTAGTGACTCTTTTAAAGTCAGTTTTCTATACCCAGCAATCAACATGGGATGATTGTCAGCAACTCCTCCAGGTCCTCTTCACCTCAGAGGAGAGAGAGAATCAGGGCGGAGGCGAGGAAGTTAGTCCTCGAGCCGGACGGCCAGCCCACCGCAGACCCAGATAGGGTAGAGGCCGTTTTTCCAGCAGGAAGGCCAGCATGGAACCCCAACACCGACAGAGGTAAGGAGGCTCTCGACTGGTATCGCCAGACTCTTTTGAGGGGCATTCGTGGCGGCGCGTAAGCCCATCAACCTCTCCAAGGTGACGGAGATGGTACAAGGGCCAAATGAAAGCCCGGCCGCCTTTCTTGAAAGGCTCTGTGAGGTGTACCGAACACATATACCCCAATCGACCCGGATGCCCCAGAGAACCGGCAGGCAATTAATATGGCTTTTGTAGCCCAATCGGCCCCAGACAGTAGAAAAAATTACAGAAGTTACATGGCTTCGCAGGGAAGTCACTCTCTGAGCTGGTTGAGGTAGCTCAGAAGGTTTTTGACAACAGAGAAGACCCTGCTGTGGCTTTAAATCAGAGAATGGCTAAAGTGCTCCTAGTGATGCAGGAGGGCAAGGAAGGAAAGGGACGGAAAGGCAGCCAAAGAACATCAAAGGAAAAGAAGGACTGGGCAGGAGGAGGTGGGAGCCCAAAGTTGGGACGAAATCAGTGTGCCTACTGTAAAGAAGAAGGACACTGGAAGAGAGAGTGCCCTAAAAGACCACAGCAGGAGAGGACCCCAGTCCTGGTTGAGGAGGTGGACTGAGGAGGTCAGGGATCTGCAGGCCCCCAGGAGCCCAGGATAGCGCTGAATGTCAGGGGAAAACTGTTGATTTCCTGGTGGACACTGACCCGTCTCAAAAACTCCCCAGCTCTTTTTGATGAGGCTCTAAGCCAAGACTTGAAAGACTTTCGTTTCAGCCACCCAGGCGTCACCCTGCTTCAGTATGTGGATGACCTTCTACTGGCCACCGAGGAAGAAGGAACCTGCCAAGTTGCCACCCGGAACCTACTACAGACCCACAACGACCTGGGGTACCGTGTCTCGGCCAAGAAGGCACAGCTCTGCTCCACAGAGGTGACGTACATCGGGTGTCACATCAAGTGAGGTGAGCGGATGCTATCTGATGGCCGGATCCAGGCCATCAGATCCATCCCTACCCCTAAGACGAAGAGGCAGGTCAGGGAATTCTTAGGAGCAGTAGGATACTGCAGACTTTGGATATTGGGCTTCGCAGAGATTGCCAAGCCCCTGTAAGCTGCCACCGGGGGAAAGGATTCTGAACTGGTTTAGACAGATAAAGAGGAAGAGGCCTTCCAGAGCCTGAAGCGGGCTCTTATCAGCGCCCCTGCACTGGCCCTCCCGGACTTGGCAAAGCCTTTCCAACTGTTTGTCACTGAGTCACAAGGGATAGCCAAGGGAGTGTTAACTCAGACTCTGGGCCTGTGGAGAAGGCCAGTGGCCTACCTGTCTAAAAGACTAGATCCCATGGTGGCTGGACGGCCAGGCTGCCTAAAGGCCATCGTAGCAACACTGGTCAAGGAGGCCTCCAAGTTAACATTTGGACAGAATCTCCAAGTGATAGCACCCTACAATGTGGAGGGCCTCCTACGCAGCCCCCCGGAGCGGTGACTCTCAAATGCACGTATCACCCAGTACCAGGTCCTCCTCCTTGACCTGCCCCATGTGAGCTTCCTAAAGACTGCTGCACTCAATCCAGCAACCCTGCTGCCTGATGGGGAGAGGGACCAGAACCCACTCCATGATTGTGAGGAGATTCTCACCACCCTTACCTCTCTCCATCCCGACCTGACAGATGTGCCCCTTCAGAGCCCAGATGAGACACTCTTTATTGATGGCAGCAGTTTCATAGACAATGGGTCCCGCTATGCAGGGGCTGCAGTAGTCACTCAGGATAAGGTTATATGGGCCCAAGCTCTGGGACATGGCACATCAGCCCAGAAGGCTGAGCTAATAGCACTCACCCAGGCCCTCCGCTGGGGAAAGGGAAAGAAGATAAATGTCTAGAAGATAAATGACAGTAGATATGCCTTCGCTACAGTACATGTCCATGAGGCCCTATACCAGGAAAAGGGGCTACTCACGTCAGGGGGAAAAGACATCAAGCACGCCCAGGAGATCCTAGACCTTCTATCAGCCATCTGGGGCCCAAAGGAAGTTGCTGTCATCCATTGCCGAGGGCACCAAAAGGATGATTTCCCAGTAGCCAAGGGAAACCAGTTTGCAGACAAGACAGCAAAGGACATTGCCAAAAGACCAGTAGGGCCCCTACAGGTGCTGGCAGTAGTTCCAGAGGCGAGACTGGAACCAAATCCCACCTACTCAGCTGAGGAAAAAGAGACTGCCAGGAGATTGCAGGCCCAGGAGCTGCCATCTGGCTGGCTTCAGCTACCCGATGGGAGACTTTTCTTCCCTGAAGCCCTGGGACGCACAATAGCCAACCAAACCCACAGGAGTACACACCTGGGAGGAACCAAACTTGCAGAACTCCTAGGAAAGAGGTACCACATCCCTCGCTTGTGCCAGATAACGAGGGATTTGGCAAAGAAGTGTCAGACCTGCGCCCAGGTAAACCAAGGGCCCCCGGTAGCCGAGCCACAAGGCAACCGATTCCGGGGATCCAGTCCGGGAGAGCATTGGGAGGTGGACTTCACCAAGCTGCCGCCAACACAGGGAGGCTACAGATACCTCCTTGTGATGGTAGACACCTTCTCCGGCTGGCCTGAGGCTTACCCAACCAGATCAGAGACAGCTCAGGTAGTTGCTAAGAAGCTTCTCTCTGAAATTGTCCCCCGGTTTGGCCTACTATTATATATGGGGTCCGATAATGGCCCGGCATTTATTGCCAAGATCACCCAATCGGTAGCAGAGATCCTTAAGGTCTCATGGAAACTGCATTGTGTATACAGACCTCAGAGTTCTGGGCAGGTAGAAAGGATGAATCGGACTCTTAAGGAAACTTTAACCAAACTAAAGATAGAGACTGGCGAGAACTGCGTGAGTCTCCTCCCTTTTGCCCTACTCAGGGCTAGGTGCACCCCATATGTGAAAGGGCTAACTCCTTTTGAGATTATGTTTGGTCGGCCTCTCCCTCTCCTCCCGAGACTAAGGGAGGAGGAGCTGGCCGCTCTTTCTAACAGAAATCTCCTCAAGTCTTTACAGGCTCTGCAAGCTACATGGGCAGCTACCCATAAGACGGTGCGGGCTGCCTACCAGGAGTGGGCTGCCCCCAAAAGCGGCGCAGACGGCGCCCCAGCCTACCAACCTGGTGACTTGGTCTGGATAAAGAAGCACAACCCAGACTCCCTTGAGCCTCGGTGGGACGGACCTTTCCAGATCATCCTGAGCACCCCCACTGCTGTCAAGGTTGCTGGAAAGAAACATTGGATTCACCAAACTCAAGTGAAGAAGGCTGAGGACCCCGGCGGACAATGGAGGGTAGCCCACACGAGGGGACCCCCTAAAGGTCAGATTAGAACAGCATTCCTCCTCCTCAGCTGCCTGTTGACAGTGACATGCAACCCCCACCATGCTCCCACTTACATATGGGAAGTGACTCGGACCCTAGATGGGAGAGTTATGGGAAATGTGATCACCTCCGGAGCCCCCACCATTAAGGCTGACCTCTGTAAGATATTTGGGGAAGGATGGAATCGCCCCCCACAATAAGGGGAACAGGGATTATGGGGGGAAATACTGGATATATGGCTATACAAACCTATAGGTGTGGGATACTGAGTCTAGAGCAAGAAAGTCCTGTCACTATATATGTCCCTGGGAATGACCACCACACTGTGGAACAGAAAATGTTTACTTACTGTGCCAGCTGGGGCTGTGAGACTCTTGCCCCATGGAAGACAGTGAACCCCCAACTACAGTTCACCCGGATTATAAGACCAGGTGCCCCTACCCACAACTGCTCTGTCGGGGATTGTAATCCAATACTCATCCAACCCCAGGACTGGAGGGCCAGCTACTGGGAAGGAGGTAAAACTTGGGGACTCCGCCTGTACGTATCAGGCATGGACCCTGGGGAACTGTTCACCATCCAGAGGTGCACTCAACCCCACGCCAGAAACCCCGTGGGTCCCTTACGCCCCATACTCCTCCCCGAGCCTCCGAAGGTTCACGGGCCCCGAGTTACCCCTTCTCCACCAGGAGGGACCCCAGGAACAGATGCCCCTGGGGAGGGGAGAATCTGCCTATGCCAGCTGCACCTAGCCGTGGGGTCCTAGACTTACTGGACTCCACCTTCAGGTTTTTAAATGAGACATCTCCTAATATTACTGAGGACTGCTGGCTCTGCTTAAACCCTGAGCCACCTTATTATACAGGCATTGGGGCTAACTACTCACTTGGGACAAAGAGTACTGACATACGGAACTACACTCTTAGTGAGTTGCTAGATGGGCTGTGCAGATGGGGGCGCATCCCCTGAATAACACTGGGGGATTTCCAAGGGAGGGGGACTTGCCTGATGGCCGACAACTATAAATTACAATTCTCCCCGTACTCCTTTTCTTGCTCCCAGACCATAAGGTTATCTGGGGAGGATGATAGGTCCCTAGAGGTATATCTTGTGGCTCCGGAAGGAACTTGGTGGGCTTGCAGTAATGGGGTGATCCCTTGTGCCTTCCCGGTCACCCTGGTTAGTAAAGACAACCCTGGTATCTGTATTTTAGCTCTTATTCTTCCTCAGGTGTACTATTATTCAGGAGAAGGGGGTAGAGAGCATCTTAGGCTGGAGCCCTGAAGAGAAAAGAGAACCCCAATCTTGGTCCCACTCTTAGTTGGGCTCGGAATTGCAGGATCCTCAGCTGTGGGGGCAGCTGCACTCATCACAGGAAAGGAGAATTATAGGGAGCTAAGCCAGCAAAGAGACCAGGATCTCAGTACTCTAGAGAGCACCATCGGGCAGCTAGAAAAGTCTCTGAGCTCACTTGCAGAGGTGGTGCTTCAGAACCGAAGAGGGCTAGACCTCTTATTCTTAAAACAAGGAGGCTTATGCCTAGCCCTGGGAGAGACATGCTGTTTCTATGCTAATCATTCAAGTGTTATCAGGGAAAGTTTAGGCCAGTTAAGGAAGCGCTTACTAGATAGAGAAGAAAGACGAAAACAGGGAGGGAATTGGTATGAGAATCTTTTTAACTGGTCCCCTTGGCTGACTACCCTACTTACAGCAGTAGCAGGCCCTGTAATGTTACTCATTATCATACTTCTTGTTGGGCCATGCCTTATGCGAAGCTTAATGGCATTTGTACAGAATAGAATTCAGACTGTGAAGCTCATGGTCTTACACACTCACTATCAGCCCATTAGGGAGGAGGAGTGGGAACGACAGGAATCAACGATTTGATTCCCCAATAAGACCAGTCGGGAATGTTCTGGCACAAGGACACTGCCAGGACAGACCCTGGCCATGAAAAGCTGGACCTTGCAGGTGGCCCACAGCCAGAAGTGTGGTTTGATATGCTTTAGCCAAGCATAACTCCTACCCTTCTTCTTTACAATGACCCCTTTAGCACACCCTGCCTAGGTAACTGCAAGGCTGAACAAACAGAATTGCTTCAAGCTAACTTTATGTACCCACCTTTGATTTTGTAACCTATTGTTTAACTGAAATTTTCCACAGCTGCAAGTAATGTAATTGAGTTTTTGTTAAGAGCTGAATCAATCACAAACTGCCAAGTCCCCCTGTGTTGGGAAAAGTGCTTGCTGTAAGGGCTCGGGCTCTTGTTGCTCGCTGCTGTGACAGTGGAGACTTGAGCCCGAACTTGAGTTCGAAATAAAGGCTTCCTAAATTTCCAATTGGACGGTCTGGTGGTTGTCATTCGCGGGTGGCCCCACAACACCATGAACTAAGATAAGTGAGGGGGAGAAGGGATTCTTTAACTAACCTGCCTATTAATGATTTTGTTGCTGAATTTCATTGGCTAAACCTTCAATTGAAGGTTGGTGTTTTGTAAACTTTAAGCCCAAGCAAGTGCTACTAACTTCACCTGTCAATCTGTTTCTTTTGTTGGTTTTGATATTATTGAACGCTGAGAATAAGGTCTCACAAAAGTATGTAGAGGGAAAAATTCTGAGTAAAGCCATTGCTATATTTTTCAGGGTGCCAAAAGTGTCTGGTAATTGCTTCCAGGCACTCCAAATTTCCTGTTCGTAGTGGCACTCCTCCTGATTCTCCAAGCGGCGCCTTTCCAGATTCTCAAGCTTTGACCTCAAGTTAACAAACACCTGAGCCCAGAAGCTGTCTTGAAATTCTGCAAGTTACATCTCCAAATCATCAATTTGCATCCATTGGAAACCATTTAATTCCAAACTACTGTAGACTACTACATCAGGATACTTAATTATTTTTATGGTCTGTTCTAGGCTTCTAAATTGATTAAATCTATCACTGAACTAGTCAAGTAAGGAGTCTAAAACATGCTGGTACTTTATATGCAAGGGTTCCATTTCATTTTGTACAGCTGCACTGGCCTTCTCAAAATACTTTGTTACTTGAGGAAAATACTTATAAGTTTTGTTTCTACATCTAGCTTGAAAATTTTAAGTTTACTTTCAAAAGCTTTTATGTATTCAAACATAATGTCAATACTTTTGCCAAAACCTTGTAACTTTAAGTTCAGTTCATTAATATGAACAGAGAGATCTGTAAAAAGTATCAGGTTGTTGACCCACTTATCATCATTGAGCTGAGAAAAGTTTCCCAGATCCTTATCCTCAAGAAATACCTTAATTTCTTGCCGAGACCAGTTTGGCTCAGTGGATAGAGCGTCGGCCTGCGGACTGTAAAGGTCCTGGGTTCGATTCCGGTCAAGGGCATGTACCTGGGCTGCGGGAACATCTCCAGGAGGGGGTGTGCAAGAGGCAGCTCATTGATGTTTCTCTCTCATCGATGTCTCTGACTCTATCCCTCTCCCTTCCTCTCTGTAAAAAATCAATAAAAATATTTAAAAAAATACCTTAATTTCTTCAAAGCACTCCACAAAGCGCTCAAGAACTTTGCCTCGGCTCAGCCATCTTACATTATTGTGCATCAGCAGTCCATTGTAGTGGAATCAACCTCCAGTAAAAGTGCAGAAAATTCTCATTTGTGAAGGGGGCCAGCAGCTGTTAAATTAACTATTTTTGTAACAACTGACATTAAGTCGTTTAAGTCGGTGAATCCTGCCTTGGCACATAAAACCTCCTGATGGATAATACAATGAAAAGGCATAATCGGATGTCCAATAGCTTCCATAAACAATTTGACAAATCTGACTTTTCCCCCCACCATGTTTGGTGCCCCATCTGTTGTCACTAACACAACTTTATTTTTTTTATCTTTATTGTTCAGTTTATTAATTACATTGTTTCCCCTTTTTTATCCCCCTATATCTCCCCTCCACCCTGTATCTATCCCACCCTCCACCCTCACCTCCCCCTCCCCACTGTCCTCTCCCATTGTTGCAAGATTTTTGTCCAGTCTCTTGCTGTACTTCCCACAACCCTTTTCTCCCCAAGAATTGTCAGTCCATTCCCTCTCTATGTCCATGTTTCTGTTATATTCACCAGTTTATCCTGTTCATCAGCCTATCAATTCACTTGATTTTTATGTTCATTTGTTGATAGATGTGTATTTGTTGTTCATAGTTTATATTTCTACCTTTTTCTTCTTCCTCTTCTTAAAGAATATCTTTCAGCATTTCATATAATATTGGTTTGGTGGTGATGAACTCCTTTAGCTTTTTCTTATCTGCGAAGCACTTTATCTGACCTTCAATTCTGAATGATAGCTTTGCTGGTTATAGTAATCTTGGTTGTAGATTCTTGCTACTCATCATTTTGAATATTTCTTGCCACTCCCGTCTGGCCTGCATCATTTCTGTTGAGAAATCCGCTGACAATCGTATGGGTGCTCCCCTGTAGGTAACCAACTGTTTTTCTCTTGCTGCTTTTAATATTCTCTCTTTATCTTTTGCTCTTGGCATTTTAATTATGATATGTCTTGGTGTGGTCCTCTTTAGATTCCTATATTTTGGGGTTCTGTGTACTTCTTGGGCTTTTAAGTCAGTTTCTTTCACCAGGTGGGGGAAGTTTTCAGTCACTATTTCTTCAAGTAGGTTTTCATTACCTTGTTCTCTCTCTTTTTCTGGCATCCCAATAATTCGGATGTTGGCATGCTTGAGGTTGTCCCAGAGGCCCCTTACACTATCTTCAATTATCTGAATTCTTTTTGTTTCTTTCTTTTCCAGCCGAGTGGTTTTGCTTCTTTGTATTTCAAATCTTTGACTTGGTTCTTGTGGCCCACAGGACTGCTTTTAGGACTTTGTGTAATATTTTTTATTTCAGTCTGTGTATGCTTGATTTCTAGTTGGTCCTTTTTCATATCCGTGAGGGTCTCGTTCATATCCTCAGAGGTCTTGTTCATTTCCTTGAGGGTCTCATTCATTTCCTTGTAAGTCTCATTCATTTCCCGGTTGGTCTTGTTTTTTTCCTCGTAGTTCTCATTAACTTCATCGGCCTTTTCTAGGAGCCTCTTGAAAAGCCTTACAACCGTGGTTTTGAACTCTATGTCTAGTCGTCTTTTCTCCTACATTTCTTTCACACCTGATTTCTTTCCATATCTCTGCATGGTGGCTGCTTTATGTAGTAGATGTCCTCTAAGGGTCAGTGGCACAGCCTACCCAGTTATTTGAGATGGGTACTCTTACTGCAACCCTTTATGGGTTGTACAGTATTTTTTAATTTAAACCCAGCTTGTTGTTGTTAGCCCTAGGAGGGTTTGACCTCCAGGCCAATTGGCTGTGAAGGGAGACTGTGTTCAGGTTGGATGGGCGGAGTCTCTGAGCTGCGCAGGCAGCCACAGTGTCAGCTACATCCTGTCCTATGCGGCGCTCGAGCGCACGCGCGGGTCTCTGTTGGATGGGGATGGCTGCAGGCACCTCCAAGAGAAAGCCGCTGGTCTCTTCCCCTTGGCAGACAACTCTGCCTCTCCCCAAATGAGTCTGCACACCCAAAGTCTCGTCCAGGGTTGTAAAATAGGTGTTTTCCGGGACCAGGAGACAAGTTTCCAGGGAGCAAGTCACACGTTTGTGCTGTCCCACAGTTTACTTGCGCGCGCAAACTTCTTTTCCCAGCACCTGGCTTCTCTGCAGACTAGGAGACCTCTGCCACGCCCAGCTTCCAGGGTGCGTCCCCTAGACCTCGGACCTCGCCTGGCCCTGGGGAATCCGTGTAGTGGGACGTCTCGCTCTCCCCGTTGGCAAAATCCAGCCGGAGTTGCTGCTCCAGCCCTACAGCCCGCGCATGCGACCAGGACGGCTCCTAACCTGTTTCCGTCTTCAAGGCTGTACTCCCGCCCCTCTTCTGAGTCTCAGTGTCCCACCTTTACTTTTATTTGTGGAGTTTTTACTCAGCCAGCTTTCTGGTGATTCTGGGTGATGTTTGTTGTTATGTTGTAGTTTTTGAATCGTTGCGCGGGGCAGAACAATAGGTGTTTACCTATGCCGTCATCTTGGTTCTCTCTGCACTAACACAACTTTAGACATATCAATGCTTAGGTCACAGAATGTTTGTATAACAACCTTACATATTTCCCTTCCTGATGTACTTGTTGGCACTGATACTAACTTTACCAACTCTTCTCTCATTGTGAGACCATCAGAATATCGACCAATAATAGCCAACTGAGCACATGATGTGACATCAGTAGTTTCATCAAGAGAGATCGAAAAATATTTACAATTACTATGTCTCTCTTTAATTGATGTTGTATGTTTGTGTTCAGTCTCATTATTTGGTCTTTTATGATATTTCTACTGAGCGGTAACTCAGATATTTTCTTAATAATTACATCTTTATTCTGCATATCGTGAAATAGAACTGGTGCACATCTTAGGAGAGTTTCTTTAATAAATTCTCTCTGACTGAGTTCTTTTCCATGCTGAGCTATGGAGTGAGCAATGCCCAAACTTGCAGGTGTTAAATTTGTAGAGCCTTTTATAAATTTAAGGATGGAATTAGATTGGCCCTTATAAAGGTGTAGCTGCCTGGAAATGTATTCCTTCCTTTCATCCTCACTTTTTTTCAAGTGCTGGGAATGATTAGTTTCAAAATGTCTATTTATATTCCATGTCAGTACATAGAACGCAAAATGATCTGCCATTTTTTTCTATAATGCCATACATCTCAGTCCATGTCTCTTGAAAGGGTTGGCTACTGCTATTACCATTTCTTTTACTTAACCTTGGTTTTTTATTTTTTGGGTTCTCCATCAGGGGGGCAGTGACAGAAGACAGAATATAGATAGCCTGTTAGCCCTATAGGCAATTAGGGGTTAACTAGCCTAAGTGAGCACAAGATGGCACATCTAACTGTCTTTTAGGAAAGGGCAGGGTTAATAAGCAGAAATAGGGTTAATAGGGATGCACAACAGTAATAGTGGTGAAATGGAGTCTGCACTATGCTGCAAAATGGCATTCCTTATATAAATTAAGATGGCTGCTGCTATTTCTAATGGCAGGAAATGGCACCCATAGCACAGGCCCTTGCCTCTCTCAGCCTCCCCCTCACTTATCTCAGTAATGATGGTCAATTAGAAATCCACAACACCCCAGAACTACAGTAGATTGGATGATGGTTGCTGTGGTTATGTGGTTGCTGGTAATGGCGATCACAGGGCCCCCAGAGATACGTCTCCCCGCGGCATTCCGCTGCTCCCTGCTCTGCTGGCCAGAAGATCCCCTAAGGGCCTAAACGGAAGTCCCAGAACTAGAAGCTCTGTGCCAGAGTTCTGTTGTTTTGGTCTACAGATCTCTAGCACAGAGTGTCTATACTATACTACAGCTAATCTTTCATCCTCGGCTACTGCACCTTCTCGGCATGCGGCCCTATACTTCTCTGTATGCGACCTCATGTGGCTGCGAGTCATCAAAAGTGGCTATGCGTGTCATAGGTTCGCCATCACAGCCTTAGGGTCTACCTTCTTATCTCCTTTTGGGGGATGACCAATAAAACAGTCTGTCTCTGTCCCAATTTCCTTTCTTGGCCCTGGCAATTTTTCAACCACCAGGGTTTTTCAGTAAGAATGTCAATCCAACATAGGTCCTGGTGGACAGCCACCCAACCCCAAATGTGGGCCATTCTAATTCACACAATCTCTGTAAATCAAAACCATTAATTGAGGTCCCGTAGTCTCCTCTGCGCTGTTTGAAGTCCTGAAAATTCTTAAGAAAACATTGTAAGGAGGTATACATAGATGTAGACGACTGGCCCTGACCCATTTAACAAAGACAAGGACAGCAAAGACAAGACAAACCAGACATGTGCACCCTAAGGTCACACGTAACAGGGACCCAGAAGCCGTCCAACCCAGGTGTCTGGACTCGGAGGTTCTGCTGCATCCAGCCCTTCTGTAATCCACCAGGGGAACATTCCACAAACAGAAACCAGGTGCTTACCTCCCCACTGGAGGTCCAGGTGGCTCTTACTTTTGGATCTCGAATTTTGGAGGAGACACTCTACCTCCCTGGAACCCAGGATGGAGACTGGAGTGTCCTCACCTGGGGCGTCCACAGGCAATGTGGCCGGAGTGTATCCCAGATGAGGCCTCCCAAATGTTATGGGCAACCTGTAAGAGACGACAACCAGGGACAGAGATAAAAAAAATTATGAGCCTTTATTAAGCTACCAGCAACTACAGTTGCAGCACTTCACAGCGGTAAAGGCCAAACTGCAGTGCAGACCACAGGTGTCAGGTGTCACAGCAAATTTATACTCAGAAACTACAAGAGGGAGTCAGGACAGTTACAATGACAACCCAAAGTTTACAAAAGTTATTTCAGCCGTTTCCAAGGAACTCAGAGCACAGGTGCAATGCCTGGGCAGGCTTGGCTGGAGGGTGACCCACCAATTCCCTCCAAGCTCCAACCGATCCATTGTTTGGTGACCTACTCTACCTCCCTCTGTCCTAAGGCATTCTGTCTCCTGGCAATGGAGGAGCTGTGCCACGTCTGCAGCCCATAACAAGCTCATTAACCTTACCTAATTCACTCCATGAAGAAAGAGCTCTTGTAGACTGCAAAAATGGCTCCAATTTTTTACTCCTCTCTGTCTCCTTGCCCGTTGTTATTGGACTTTACAAGTAACTCCATCAAAGAGTGGAGTCTATTCCCCACTCCTTGAATTTGAGCAGGATTTGGGATTAGAAGGCATCCTCTTATACAGTTATCAAGGACTCTATCATGTTAATAAAAATTCCTGCAACAAAGCAGCTCATCTAACTTCATTCAAGCCCACATTTTCTGCTTTGTTTTTTAAAAAAATGTTTTTATTGATTTCAGAAAGAGGAAGGGAAAGAGAATCATGAATCAGCTGCCTCCTGCATATCTTCTATTGAGGACCAAGCCCACAACACAGACCTGTGCCCTGACCAGAAATGAAACCATAACCTTCTGGTTCATAGGTCAATGCTCAACCACTGAGCCACACTAGTGGGGCTACACTTTGTTTTTAATATCTTTTTATTGATTTCAGAGAGAAAGGGGGAGAGAGAGAGAGAGAGAGAGAGAGAGAGAGAGAGAGAGAGAGAGAGAGAGATTGAGAAATATCAATGATGAGAGAGAATCATTGATTGGCTGCCTCCTGCACACACCCCACTGGGGATCGAACCTGCAACCTGGGCATACATCCTGAACAGGAATCGAACTGGTGACCTCTTAGTTTTTGGGTCAACGCTCAACCGCTGAGCTACACCCAGCTGGGCTCAAGGAGCCTTTTTATCTTCAACTCTCAATTAACATTCCCTGGATCTTTGTCAAGTGCTAGCAAGACACACAATTGTTTCCAATATGTTTTGGCTATCATTTAAAAATGGTGCCATGAAAATCCTTGTAATGAAATCTTTTCCTAGTTGCTGTAGTCTTTTCAGTGGCTAAATTCCTAGAAGTATAAATGGTAGATATGCATTCTCAGGCTTCGATTTAAGCTTCCCAATTCTTCAGAAGGGTCATTCCCATTCACATCCCAGCTATGATGAATGAAGCTTCCCATTCCCCTGAAATCTTCCCAGCTATAGGGAACCACATTTCAAATAACTTTTCTGATTTGTCAGGCAAAGCGATGCAGCTCAATATTTCAAGTGGCAAATTCTACAAATATTACTGAGGATGAACTTGGCCTTCATCTTTTTTTATCTATTTGTATTCTGTGAGTTGCCTTTTCATATTAACTGCCCATTTTTCTTTCGAGTATTAGCTTTTATTCCACATTAATTTGTTAATTAATGTTAATTCCACATTTATTTATTAATATCTTCATTACATTATGTTAACCATTTTTCTATTGTACCTGTTACAAATATTTTTCTACACTATTTGTTTAACTTCAGTTTTAGTCATACCCTTTTTGGATATATGGAATATTTAACTCTATACAGTCAACCCCATCAATCTTTTCCTTGGTGATTTGTTATCCCACTTTGAGAGAGGAGGAAAGGAAGAGAAGAGAGAGAGATTTTGTCTGTCTTGTCACCATCACCATTATATCCATGACACTTAAAACAGAACCTGGAACATGGCAGGATCTCAATAAATATCTGGTAAAAGAATGAATGAGCCCAGTTGGTGTGGCTCAGTGGTTGAGTATAAACCGAGGAACCAAGAAGTCACAGGTTCAATCCCCAGGAAGGTAGTAGGGGGATGCAGGAGGCAGCTTGTGGAAACCCGCATGGTTCAGGGTTCCAGTTCAGCATTCGGGTTCTGGAGAAGGCCGCACACAAATGAAAAGAGACTAAAAAAGTATTAATTTGGGAAATGGGGCCAGGCATTAGCCCAACTCTAGTGGGAGGACTACTCTTTGCTTTGGCCTTGCCATTCTTTTTATTCAGGTTTGGGACACACCCATTGCCCTTAGGCAGGCAATTCCAGTAATAAGCAGATTATCTTTATCAGTAAGGATTTACATAATTATTTGGTGGGTAAATTGCTTCAGCTACCATTGTGTCAATTAGATAGGGAGTGGTTGGTTCTGACCTTTTAGAGCTTCAAGGTTGACCAGCCTTCTGGGTTCCTTGTCCACACCTTCTAAATAGTGAGGCAATGATCAGCTTCCAGCAGCAGAGATTGATGCTGTTTCTCTCTCATCAGTGTTTCTATTTCTCTGTCCCTCTCCCTTCCACTCCCTTTACAAATCAATAAAAACAAAAGAATGAATGAGAAAAAAAATGAATGCATCCAATATGCTAGCCCTGATCTGGGTGGTGAGTGTATTTACGTTGGGAATAACATTCTGCCTCTTTTTCTGATTAATAGGAAACAGTTCCCTCAACCTTATCAGGTATCTATTGATACATAACAAAATTCCCCAAAACTAGTGGCTTAAAATAGCAAGCAGGTTATGAATTATTCACTACCCTTAGTTTCAAGAATTTGGATAGAACATCCAAGAAAACTTCTTCACTTATGTGTCTGACGCTTCAGGACAGCTAGAAAGAATGAAGCACAGTTAAAGCAGCTGAATTGGGGTCAGATATTAAGGACATCTCTTGTCACAGTTATCTGACTTTCTCTGTTCCCCACGTGGTTTCTCCACATACCAGTAGTCTTTTTATGTGGCCTCTCCATGCGGCCTTTCCATGTGGTTTCCCCAACAGTGTTCATTCAAAAGCTCTTTGCCTAAGGCTTAAGCCAGAAACTGGGCAGGAGTGACTTCTGTCACATTATTGGTTAAAGGAAGTCACTTTATGTCCAAGGCAGATTCAAGGAGAGAGTGTGAATAGGGAGGTATAGTTCTTTGGGAATCTCAGTATAATTGACTTTCACAATCAATTAAATGGCTCCTTAATGACTATTCACAAGGGGCATTGCAGAGAGCAGATGCAATGGCAGGCCCCACAGACAGTTTCCTGAAATGCAGTGAACAAATGGGCCTAAGTCTTACTGAGCCCTGAGAGAATAAGTGCTTGGAAAAGCTTCTTGGAGGAGATAATCCCAGAACTGGGTCTTAAAAATGAGTAGAATGGAAAAGTATGTGCAAGGTACATAGGTGAGAAATCACTTAGAGGTGAAGTCTTAGTGAATCCATAAAGTACAAGTCAGAGAGATGAGGCCAGCACCAAATCAAGGTCTATATAATGAGGATGATAGAGGCCCTGAATGCACAGTAAGAAAGCTTGAATTCACCTTGAAGAATAGTGATTCTCTTTATACACCAATAATGAACTATCAGAAAGAGAAACTCAGAAAACAATCCCATTTACCATGGCAACAACAAAACAAAAAAGGTACTTAGGAATAAACTTAACCAAGAAGGTAAAATACCTGTACTTGGAAAACTACAGGATAGTGAAGAAAGAAATAGAGGTAAATACAAATAAGTGGAAGCATATATTGTGTTCATAGATTGGAAGAATTAACATAATTAAAATGTCCATAATACACAAAGCAATCTAAAGATTCAACATAATTCCTATTAAAACACCAATGGCATATTTCACAAATCTAAAACAAATATTCCAAAAATTTATATGAAAACAAACAAAAAACCCTAAATAGCCTCAGCAATCTTGAAAAAGAACAAAGTTGAAGGTATCACAATACCAAATATACTACAAAGCCATTGTAATAAAAACAGTCTGGGCCCCAACCAGTTTGGCTCAGTCGATAGAACAACCGCCTGTGGATTGAAGGGTCCCAGGTTCAATTCCAGTCAAGGGCATGTACCTTGGTTTTGAGCACATCCCCAGTAGAGGGTGTGCAGGAGACAGCTGATCGATGTTTCTAACTCTCTATTCTTCTCCCTTTCTGTAAAAAAATCAATAAAATATATTTTAAAAATAAATAAATAAATACACCCTGGTATTGGCACAAGAACAGCCAAATAGACCAATGGAACAGAACTGAGACCCTAGAAGTCAACCCACAATTTCATGGTCAATTGATATTTGACAAAGAAGATAAGAACATAAAATGGAATAAAAACAATCTCTTAAATAAATGGTGTTGGAGAGGAACCAAGATGGCAGCATAGGCAAAACACCTATCTTATCCGTCATACACAGCAATTTTAAAACTACAACTTAACGAAAGAACAAACACCACCCAGAATCACCAGAAAGCTGGCCGAGTGAAAATTCCACAAATAAAAGTGAAGATAAGACACTGTGACTCAGAGGAGCGGCTGAGGACAGTGTTGAAGATACATGCGGAGAGAGGTTTGGAGCACATGCGCCGTAGATAGGGCGGGCGGCTGAAAACCGGCCAGTTTTCTTGAATGGGGAGACAAAGACGTCCCACTGGATTGATTCTCCAGCTCTGGGCGAAGTCCAGGGAACCCACTATCATACGGGGTAAAAACTGGACAGTGGGAGGGCACGCCGAAGCTCAGGCGCTGCAAGGATCTGCCGGCTTGTGGAGAAGGCGAGCTTGCACGTGACCTTGGGAACAGCGCAGCTGCGTAACCGCGTAGAGAGCGCTCTCGACTAGCTCTCTCATTTGGGAAACCGTCAAACAGCTTTGTTTTACGACCCTGAGTGAGACGTTGGGTGTGCAGATGCATTTGGGGAGAGTCTGAATTCCCCGGCAGCCCAGCCAGTGGAGCTTGGCAGCGGCTCTCTCTCAGAGGTGCTGGCAGCCATTGCCCCCAGCACAGAGTCCCTGGGGCCGCATAGGGCAGAGCTAACGCTGTCTGCTTGGCCAGGAGACTCCACCCATCCAACCTGAGCACAGCTGAGCTTCACAGACAATTGGCCTGGAGGTCAACCCCTCCAAGTGTTAACAACGATTAACCTGAGCTTAACTTCAGCAAGACTGTGCAACCCATATCCACCTCAGGTAACTGGGGAGGCTGAGCCACTGTCCCTTGTAGGAAGTCTACCACACAAAGCTAATTGACCAACTCAGGGAAGCAGCCACCATGCAGAGACATGGAAAGAAATCAGATGTGAAAGAAATGGAGGAAAAAAAACGACTGGACATGAAATTCAAAACCACGGTTATAGGGCTTCTCAAGAGGCTCCAATAAAAGGTTGAGGCCTATAAGGAAATAAGCAAGACCGCAAAGGAAATGAACGAGACCCTCAAGGATATGAACGAGACCTGCAAGGAAATGATCAAGACCAACGTGGAAATGAATGAGTCCTACAAGGAAATGAAGGAGACCCTCAAGGATATGAAGGAGACTCTCAAGGATATGAAAAAGGACCAACCAGAAATTAAGCATACACTGACTGAAATAAAAAATATTATACAAAGACCTGAAAGTACTCTAGAGCACTCCAAGAACCAAGTTAAAGATTTGAAATACAAAGAGTAAAATCCACTCAGCTGAAAAAGCAAGAAACCAAAAGAATCCAAAAAATTGAAGATAGTGTAAGGGGCCTCTGGGACAACCTCAAGCATACCAACATCCGAATTATAGGGGTGCCAGAAAAAGAGAGAGAGCAAGACAATGAAAACCTATTTGAAGAAATAGTGACTGAAAACTTCCCACACCTGGTGAAAGAAATTGACTTAGGAGTCCAAGATGTGCACCGAACCCCAATATATCAGAACCCTAAGAGGACCACTCCAAGGCACATCATAATTAAAATGCCAAGAGCAAAAGACAAAGAGAGAATATTAAAAGCAGCAAGAGAAAAAACAGTTAGTTACCTATAAGGGAGCACCCATACGATTGTCAGTAGATTTCTCAACAGAAATGATGCAGGCCAGATGGGAATGGCAAGAAATATTCAAAGTGATGAATAGCAAGAATCTACAACCAAGATTACTCTATCCAGCAAAGCTATCATGCAGAATTGAGGGTCAGGTAAAGTGCTTCAGAGATAAGAAAAAGCTAAAGGCGTTCATCACCACCAAACCAATATTATATGAAATGCTGAAAGATATTCTTTAAGAAGAGAAAGAAGAAAAAGATAAAAGTGTAAATTATGAACACCAAATACACATCTATCAACAAATGAATCTAAAAATCAAGTGAATTAATAAGCTGATGAACAGGATAAACTGGTGAATGTAACAGAATCACGGACATAAAGAGGGAATTGACTGACAACTCTTGGGGAGAAAGGGGGTATGGGAAGTGCAGCAAGAGACTGGACAAAAATCTGCAACTATGGGAGAGGACAGTGGAGGGGGGTGAGGGCGGAGGGTGGGATGGGTACCAGGTGGAGGGGAACTATAGAGGGAAAAAAGGGAACAATGTAATTAATAAACTGAACAATAAAGATGAAAAAGAAAAAAAATAAATAAAATAAATAAATGGTGTTGGTAAAATTGGACGAGTACATGCAAAAAAATTAAAGTAGACCACCAGTTACACCACATATAAGAATAAAGTCAAAATGGACAGAATACTTCAATGTAAATCACAAAACCATAAAAATCCTAGAAGAAACTTAGGCTCTCTGGCTGATATTCTCAGTGGTTAGAGCACCAGCCTGTATACTGAAGGGTCTCAGGTTCAATTCTAGTGAAAGGCATGTATCTGGGTTGCAGGCTTGATCCCTGGTCCCAGTTAGTATGCATGCAGGAAGCAACCAATCAATGTTTCTTTCTCACATCAATGTTCCTCTCTCTCTCTCTCTCTCCCTTTCTCTCTCGTCTCTTTCTCAAAATCAATAGAAAAATATCATTAGGTGAGGATTAACAAAAGAAAACATAGGCATCTCTTGCAGCAATATTTTCACCAATACATCTCCTAGGGCAAGGGAAACAAACGAAACAAAATAAACAAATGGGACTGCATCAAGCTACTCAGCATTCTTGAGTAGGCCCTGAGCATTCCTGGTGCTAGACTGGATTTAGATTTCTCTACAGTATAAGAAACTATAACAAAATGAAAAAGGAACCTACTGTGTGGGATTGCCAATGACATATCTAATAATATGTTAATTTCCAAAATACATAAAGAACTTATACAACTCAACACCAGGAAGACAAAAAACCCAATTAAAAAATGGGCAAAGATACCCTGGCCAGTGTTGCTAAGTGCTTAGAGCACTGGCCTGCTTCACCAAAGGGTCACAGGTTTGACTCCCAATCAAGGGCATGTACCTGGGTTACTTGATCGCCACCTGTCAGGGAGCATGCAAGAGGCAACCAATTGATGTGTGTCTTTTACATCGATATTTCTCTCTCTCTCCCTCTCTCCCATGGTCTCTGAAAAGCAATGGAAAAAATATCCTCAGGTGAAGATTTAAAATAATAAATAGGCAAAGGATCTGAATAGACACTTTTCTTTTTTTATTATTGTTTAAAGTATTACAAATAGTAGTACACATGTTTCCTTTTTTTCCCCCATTGACCTCCACCCGGCCTCCCCTACCACTCAGCACATACCTTCACCTCCCCCCCCCCCCAGTGTCTTGTATCCTTGGTTATGCTTATATGCATGCATACAAGTCTTTCAGTTGATCTCTTACAGCCCCTGCCTCCCAACTTCCCCTGCCTTCCCACTGTAGTTTGACAGTCTGTTCAATGCTTCTTTGCCTCTGAATCTATTTTTACCCCATTTATTTTCTCTAAAAAAATCTTGCATCTGCATACTAGAAATAAACATATAAGAACAAAAAATGTTTGAGTCACAATTTCAATGTCCAACAGTTCTGAGTCCCAATTTCAATGTCAAATAGTTCCTTATTTGAAGATGTCAGCAATGATATCTGGATGGTGGACAAATGGTGGCAATGCAGGTCCCATCCTCTCTGGTTTGGTCCTGGGCAACCTGCAGCTACTCACAGCTGCTGACTGCTAGCATGACATGGTGTTGTCAGTGTCTTCCATCTCTGAACTGTTTCTCTTCTTGTCTTTGTGTTTGGAGCAGACCTGTCAGTTCCTCTTTGTTGCAAGAATCCATATGGTCTTGGAGTTGTTTTCTGAAAACATACAAACATATTCTCGACCAAAAGTTAATAAAGAAAACTTTTCTGTAAATTAGACTTGGGATTCTTTCTATTTTTGCCCAAATAATTTTCCTTTGGCTTATTTTGACAACATGTGTGTTTTTCATGGGTGTCTTGCTGTTAGCATTACAAATGGAAATTAATTTTCTGAAACGAAAATTTTCTAGATGTAATTTATTTACAGGATATTTTTCCTTGCATGATATTACCCCACTATCCCCTCCTTTATTTTATTAATGGACGCTTTTGGAAATTTTATAGTGCAGTCTTGGTAACTTTAAATTTTAATTTTTGCACAAAAATATGACTGCTTTAGGTTCACTGCATGTTAAGCAATTTTATGATGAGATGAACTACTAATAGAAATTTTAGTTAATATTTTAGAAACAGCTTTTTATCCAGTACAATTAAGTTTTCTTGAGTATTCACTTATTTCAATTAGCCAACTTAAATTAATCTGAAAACTTTATTACTATTTTACTATCAAATTTAATACTCAAACAATAATCCTAAGTTTACCCTCTAAATATTAATGGAAAGGATTATTTGCATTCTTGAGGAGGCCCTGAGCATTCCTGGTGCTAGACTAGATTTAGATATAGAGCAGCAGCTGCCGACCAAGTCTTTGTCTGTAACCTGGGTCCTGATCTAGCTGGGCATGAGAGGCAAAGCAGCCATGGGGGCAGGAGACCTCCCTCAGAAGGGGTGAGAGTTCAGGCCCCTGCAAGTTTAGAGGGATGAGGGTTTGTGCCCCACCTCTTTTGACCTTCAAGTTCTCTCCTGATCACCCCTCTTCGACTGTGCCTGTCTTAGGTTGTTCCTTCCCTGAGGAATCTTACCTGTCTCTGGCTAACCAGCCATCCTCCAGGGCCAAGCAGGGTGATCTGATGTTCAGTTCTGTCTCCTTGGCAGTCTATGCCCTTGTGGCCTCCATGCCCAGCACCTGCCTTGGGATCCCTTCGACTGCTGGCAGGGTCCCTGTACTGATCACATATCTCAGGAGACTCAGGTTTCTTCTCCAGGGAGAGCTCAGCTCAGACCATTGGGCAACAGACAGATCCATGGTGCCAGCCACCCCAAGGCTTCAACCTCAGCTTAAACAGAAAGCTCAGACAACAGCTTGAATAGACACTTTTCTGAAAAGAACACACAGATGTCAATAGACATATGAAAAAAAAAAAAAAACCCTCAAAGTCACTAACCAACAGAGAGATGCAAATGAAAACGACAAGTAGCACTTCGCTCCTGCCAGAAAAGCTACCATCAATAAATCAACAAACAAGAGCTGGTGAGGATGTGGAGAAAAGAGAACCCTAGTGCACTGTTGATGAGAATACAGATTGGTGTAGCCACTGTGAAAAGCAGTAAGAGTTTCCTAAAAATTAAAAATTAAAAATACCACTTCTAGGAATATATCCTAAGAATCACAAAACACCAATCAGAAACACTACATGCACCTCTATGTTCATAGCAGCTATTTACAATAGCCAAGATTTGGAAACATCCCAAGTGCCCATGAGTAGATGAGTAGATAAAAAAGCTATGGTACATCTACACAATGGCATACTACATGGCTATAAAAAAAGAAGGAACTACTACCCTTTGCAACTGCATGGATAGACCTGGAGTTTATTATGCTAAGTGAAATAAGCCAGTCAGAGAAAGACAAATACTATCTGATTTCACTCATATGTGGAATCTAATGAATAAAATAAACTGACGAACAAAATAGAACCAGAGGCATGTATACACAGAACAGACTGACAGAGGTCAGAGGGGTGAGGGGTTGGAGGGACTGGACAAAAGGTGAAGAGAAGCCACAGAACATAGATACATAGACCACAGACACAGAAAACAGAGTGATGAAGGTCAGGGGAGGGGTGCCGGGAACTTATTGGAGTTGGGCAAAGGAGACAAAGAGGGGATATCTGTAATAGTGTCAATAACAACAACAACAACAACAACAACAGAACAGTGATTTCCAACCAGCAAGTGGGTATCAGAATTACCTGAGTCCAAATATTTTGAGGTATCTAAGTAATATTTTTTAGGGGGCCCATCCAATTGGTAGTTGTTCTATATATCAAAAAAGGGTCTGGGCCTAGTAGGTGTGGCTCAGTTAGTTCAATTCCCAGCCAGGGTACATGCCCAATTGTAGGCTCAATCCTCAGTAGGGGGCAGGCAGGAGGCAGCCAATGGATGTTTCTCTCTCATCATCATCATCTCTCTCTCTCTCTCTCTCTCTCTCTTTCTCAAGTCAATAGAAACATATACTTCTTTAAAAGGGTCTGGACTATAAAAATGTCTGAATGTTGTAACCATGTACATCAAGCATGTTAAACTTGTGTTCGCCAGGCATATGGCCTGCTGGCCACAAGTTCAAACTTGCCACCCATGCTTGATGTACATGGTCATCAAAGGCACCAGATTTTAATGGAGAGATTCATTTAAGGAGAATGTCTACAGTCCAGAGAGAAAAGAACTCATGCCGGTGCCTCAAATAATATTCTTTGTAGCAAGATGTGGCCACCAATTCTTCACATCAAGAGGTGGGATCTATGTAGTCTCATATTGAATCTGGGAGGGCTAGTGATTGCTTTAACTGACAGACAGAAGAAGTGATGCTATGTCACTTCTGAGACCAGTTTCTGCCTGGAGCTTTGGGACACATTCTCTGGGAGAATAAGCCAGCTGTCATATTAAAATCAATATACTGGAGTGACCACTTGTAGTTTCTCTGGTCTATAACCAACAGCCAGCAACATTGACAGCCATGTGTGTGAGCTACCTTGGACACAAATTCAGTAGTTTTCAAATGCCTCCAGTCCCAGTCAACATCTGACTTCAACCATATGACAGATACCAAGCAAAAGCAGCCCCACCAAGCCCTTCTTGAATTTCTTTCTTCCTTTTTAAAAATAAACATCTATGAGTCAATTACTCAGCAGGGTCACTCGGTCTGGCCTGCAGGGATCAGGCTGAAACTGGCTCTCTGACATTCCCTGAGGGGTCCCAAATTGCAAGAGGGGGGTTCTCAGGTGATGCACCCCAGAATCAGGCTCCCTCTTCTCTAGTTTCAGGTGCATCACCTGAGAATCACAGCTGCCAAGTGACTCCAGCTCAGCAGCTCCTGTGTTGAGCATCTGCCTCCTGGTGGTCAGCGTACATCATAGCTACCAGTTGGATGGTTGAATGGTCACTTGGATGGTTGAATGGTCACTTAGGCTTTTATATATACATATATATATGATAGAGAGAGGAAGGGAGAGAGAAACATTGATTTTTTTTTGTTCCATTTATACATTCACTGGTTGATTCTTCTATTTGCCCTGACCCCGGATCAAACCCCAACCTTGGCAAAGCTGGACAATGCTCTAACTGAGCTACCCAGTCAGAGCCCCTTCTCGAATTTCTGATCCACAAAGTCAAAGAAAAAAGAAAACGGTCATTTTAAACTGCTTAACTTTGGAACAATCTGTTACATAGCAATAAAGAGATAACTGGAACACCAGAGTTGTGAACTCAACCTGCACTCTAATTCTAAAGTAGCCAGGCATGCAATGTTAGTGAGTAGGGCCTATTATGGGACAACAGGGCAAGGTGGGAAGCCTGGAGCACTGGGGAACCCATGCTATGCTGCTCTGGGCTGTATTTGCCCCAGACCTGTTCCATACCTCCCCCTTTCTTCCTGCATCCCAAGCCACTGTTCCCAATCTCTCCCTTCATCTGGATCACCTGGGATTCCTCCTATGGGAAGCAGTGGCAGAATCTGAGAGAGCAGGAGAAAGAGGCCAGAGTAATTCCTCCCTTTATCCCTGTGACTGAGCCTCCTCCACAGCTTTAGCCTGCTACACAATCCCCCTGATTTCAACTTCTAATAGGTGACTTTATCTTTAGGCTCTGGTGCCCTCACCTCCTCCCATTGTTCTTCCAGCCTGGGGTTGCATTGGTTTCCCACTTCTGCTAATTTCCAATTGCTTCACTGGCTCCTGAGCTCCTCCATCTGCTGTATAACCACTTCCTTGTGTTAACGTCCCTCTGGGAGTGGTATCCTTTTCAGGCCCTTGCAAACATAGCAGCTCCAGCTTATTCTGACCAAGAAAGAAAGTGGACACCGTGTTGCCAGATCTCACAATGAGGCAAAAGTCTGAAATCAGGATTGTCATGAGGAATATTCTGATATTTCAAATATTGCAGATGCCACAGTCCTCTGATTTCAGAGTAGGTGGAGATAGCAAGAGAGACTGAGAAGGAGTAGCTATAGCAGTTCACTCACTGGGTCAGTGAAAAGATCTTTCTTTATTGAGCACCTACTGTGCTCCATAGGACAAAGTGGTGAGCAAGAGAGATGAGTCCCTGCCCTAGTATGCTTACATCATAGTGGGAGAAACAGACAAAAAACATGAAGAGAAATAATGGTGTGTGGTACCTGCCATGCAGAAAACGAAAGATGGGTGATACTGTGTGAACATGGGTGTGGAAGAATTGGACTTTAGTTGAGGTGGCACAATGGAGTATTGAGATGGAGGCACCTGAACTAAGACCTGAAGGAAAAGAGAGTCAACCTTACAAAAATCTGGGAGAACCATGTTCCCAGAAGAGGAAATGGCCATCGCAAAGTCCCTGAGGCAGGAAAAAGCTGTGACTATCTGAAAAACATCAAGAAGGGTGGCACGGCTGGGGCAGAAAGAGTGAATGGGAAGTCAGGGGCTGATGTGAGGATGGCCACAGGGAGTGCAATGAGAATCCATTAGAAGGTTTGAAGCAAGGAAATAGTAATGTGATATGGTTTATGGTTTTGAAAATCCCCTCCCCAAAGTTGTGGTGTGAGGACTAAGCTCAAGAGTAGAGTCAGGGGAGCCAGTTTGTAAGTAACTCTGATGTTCCAGGTAGGACTGAAGTGTGCTTGGACCAGGGTGTTAACAATAAAGGGGTGAGTGAGAAGTGACTGGGTTTGGGAGAGTCCTGTGTCACAGAAACCATAATGGGGGTTTTCAGACTGGAGGACTCATTAAAAGGCAGACTATTAGGTTCTATCCCCAGAGATTCTGGTTCAGTAGATTTAGGGCCATGGTCTTCAAACTGCGGCTTGCGAGCTACATGCGGCTCTTTGGCCCCTTGAGTTTGGCTCTTCCACAAAATACTATGGCTTGGGCAAGTTTATTTTGAAGAAGTGGCGTTAGAAGAATTTTAAGTTTAAAAAATTTGGCTCTCAAAAGAAATTTCAGTTGTTGTACTGTTGATATTTGGCTCTGTGGACTAATGAGTTTGCCGACCACTGGTCTAGGGCAACAGAGATTTTGCATTTCTAGTGTTGACCTAAAAAAAAAAAAAAGTCTGTTATTTTACCAGCAAAAATGGGTTTATTAGGTAACAGCAAAGAATTGCAAATTCGGATATGTGAGCTGAGGCAAAACGTAAGGCAAATCTGGAGAAAAAAGGAGAGAAACTTCTTCTATAGAGGAAAAGGAGGAGGTGGGAGGAGCTATTACTGTGAGTCCATTGAAGAAATTGGGAGTTCAAATGTTTCATTGGCTGAGTTGTCATAATCTCTTATTGGTTGAGTTGTTGCTCAGCTAGGAGGAAAATCTTTCTTCCTCTTGCTCAGGTAGTAAAGTAGAAAACATCTTCCTGTTGGGAGATGCAAGGTATGTCTCTTCCTGTTTGGGGCAATTAACCATGAGGTGTGAGAGCTCCCCCTACAGGCCATGATGACTCCAATTTTAGTTGAGTTTCCCTTTAAGATGCTGCTGGTCCAGGTCACACTTTGAAAATCACTGGTCTAGAACACTTTCAAATAGAAATATAATGTGGATCACATATGGGGTTTTAAATTTTCTAGTAGCCACATTTTTAGCTGTGATAAAAGTGCTATGTTTTTTTTCAAGACCCTTAGATTTTAGAGATAATAGTATATAAGTATTTATGGGTGAAATTATATGATGTCTGGGATTTGCTTTAAACTAATTCAGTGAGGGAGGGCAAAGCAGAAAAAATTAAACAAGATTGGCCATGTGTTGATAATTGTTGAAAAATAGTGATGGGTACCTGGAGAATCATTATACTATTCTATTTTTTTTTTTGCACGATTTAACATTATCATGATACATTTTTTTAAACGGTGGGTGGGGGGGGGTGCGGAAAGAGAGAGAAAGAGAGAAAGGGATTTTTTATAAGACCGGAGCTCCATGAACAGGCTACAGAGCTGACAAGGGATGGCGGAGATGCAGAACAGAAGGCGGCAGACCTGGCTCCAGCGTGGGGGCCTCACTCTTCCTGGAGTAAAGGATTGCGCAGACTCGACCGCTGCACTAACTTGAACTGCGGTGGTTGCATCTCCTGGGCCAGAACGTCTGTCCCTACCCACCTGCTAGAGTTCAGAGGATGCGGCTGCTCAGCATCGCCCTCCTTCGCCTGCAGGGGTCAGTCCCTCCATCCCAAACGTCTCCGAGCAATTCTGAAGGCCCGCTTGAGAGGTGAGGTAGAGGCTATCGCCTGGCCTTCTGGGAATTGCAGTTCACATGCAAGATTGGAGCTACCTCTTAACCCGTCCTGGAGACTACGCAACCCACAATGCACGGCGCGTGCAGCGCCTGAGTGGGGTATTGCTGCTCCCACGCAGCACCGTTGAGAGAGGTTGGAACGGGGGCGCGAGGGTGGGGGTGGGGGTGGGGGTGGGGTGGGTGGGGGTGGGGGTGGGGGGCGGGACTGGGAATGCTGAGGTTCACCCTAGGAACTTCTAGGAAGTCTTTCCAGGAGTGAGCCTCCCAGACCTGGGCCAGGGAAGGGTGGGAGCAGTGAAGAAATTGAATGTAGAGCCCGCTATGAGGATTAAACAAAATCAATACAGTAACTGCTGGATGCATATTAGCCTTCTCACTAGAGGCCCTATGCCAAAAATGCATGCATGGGTAGGGTCCCTAAGCCTGGCCAGTGATCAGGGCCGATCTGTTGGGCAACCGGCAGGGAGATGCGGGGTTAGGGAGATGGGGGGATGGAGCCAGCGGGCACCTGCCTTGGCGGGCTCGCTGAAGCCTGTGGCCTCCCTCTGTCAGGCTACTGGGAGCTCCTGCTTTGAGGTCTGCCCCCTGGTGGTCATTGGTGTCATAGTGACCATCATTTTATCGATTGTTCTGTCATTTGGTCAATTTGCATATTAGGCTTTTATTATATAGTATTATTATTACAGTTAGTACTAATATAGTAAACACTTATGTGCCAGGCACTGTTCCCAGCCCTTTACATGTATTGTTTCGTTTAATCCTCCCAGCTGCCATTTGAAATACTGTCAGCCCCCTTCACTTCTTTAGAGGAATGAAGCTGAGGCCAGAGAAAGGATAATTTGTCCAAAGCCACTCAGTTGTGCAGTGGCAGAGCTGGGATTTGAACCAAGGTTCTCAGGCTTTAGATTCTGTGTTCTTCCTCAATGAATAAAACACTCTTTGATCACTCTACTAATTTATCCCAAGGTTGTATTTAGCACATGAACCAATTCAGGATGGCAATTAGCATGTGGATCTCTGGTTGGTGATTATCTCACACATTCCTGCCCAAGTTTGGGATTTAGCCAACTCCACGACAGAGTTGATGATTGCATAAATTTATAATTAGCACATGAATCAGCAGTGTTAGGAGTTGGAATCATTAGGTGTTAATTAAGTACCTGTGTTTGCATACAGCCAATATGTCCATGCCTAGAAAGCCCTATCCCCTTTTGGTCCAGGTGATCACCTCCTCAAATGTTGCCCTATCCCTTCCATGAGCCCCACCCCACCATCACCTGGCTAGCAGACTTGGTGGCTTCCTTGCCCCTCTCCTGTCCCTCATCTTGTTCACAATGGAGTATCAAAGAGACACCCTCAGGTTCAGAAATTATCTGTTCTCTTTCTGTCTTAGGAGACACAATTCCAAAACCCGAACTGTATCTAATTCATAGGTATGTTCCCAGCATTGGGCCTGCAACACAGTGAGAGCTCAATAAATGCTTTGCGAAAAAGCACTGTACATGCACTATCATCCTTCTGCAATGACCTAAGGACTTACCAAATCAAGCCAGATCCACTCTGCTCTCAAAGGGGCCAAATTTATGATCATCCACCCCAAAGTCAAGTACCAGATTAGATGTGTGGGTGGTTAGGGTAGGGCTAGGAACTTCTCCCAGCAGAGGATTTGGTCAAGTGGATGAAGCAAGGTTCTGTAGCCTCTTCCTTCTGCTTCCTCTGAGGCTGTGGGTTTGATGGAGATTGATGTTGAGTACATTGTAACTCACAGTCTCTTTAAATAATTGTGCCTTAAGAGGAGCTGCCTAGCCTGGGAATATGTTCTCAGCACCCCTTCCATCCAAGATGGCCACGTGACTGAAATATGGGCAGAAAGGAGCTTTGTAGGTCACTTTGGGGCCATGTTTTAAAATAAGTCCATTTTCCACATCCCATCTCCTTCCATTTGCCAGGTGGAAGCAGATAATACTGAGCCCCCCAAAATAATTGAGGCACAAAATTGACAAGTCTGTGTATGAATCACCAGATGGAAGACAGCTACCAACCAAGCAGGACACCTGTGGTGAAAAACAAACATCATATGAAGTCACTGAAATCCAGAGGATTATTTGTTATAGCAGCTGGAATTATGCTCACTAATACACCAGACTTTCCTCTCTGGGTCCCAGATATCAGTAAAGCTTGAGCACTAGTCATTCTGTAAAACATGCCTCTAACCTCCCATTGTGGTGGTCAGGCTTTTACATGGCAGGTCTACACAGTGACCCAAAGTTTCTATGTTTACTATTTAAAGTTGTCAGTATACAGCATATCCCTTTATTCTTTGCACAAATACAAACTTTTCTCCATATTCTTATGGAAATTTTATTCCTTGTTGACAGCCAGAAGTCCTTAAGCAACCCTGGAAGTTGTGGTAGGTCTTCCACTGTAGTTAAGCAGAACCTCATGCATAGGGTCTTGGGAGAAATTGGTGCTTGCCTGGGACCCATCAGTCTGATTTAGGATTAGTGTATGTGTATGGGGAGGGGTCTGGGAGGGGAGAGGGTGTACTAATCTTTCTGCTTCTCTCTTTTGACCTTTCATATAGGGCTGCACCTTTAGGCCTGATTTATTTTATTTTTTATTTGAGAGAGGAGTGAGGGAGAGGGAGAGAAATGTCAATTTGTTGTTCCACTTACTTATGCGGTCATTGGTTGATTCTTGTATGTGTCCTGATAAGGGATCAAACCTGCAACTTCTAACCAACTGAGCTACCTGGCCAGGGCCAGGCCTGAACTTTAAAGTGAGTTCCCAGTCCTCAGTACTGATTAATGTGCTAATTACAAAGCTGAGCTAATTCCCATGAACCCCACTGGTTAGACTAGAGTTGGTAGTTGTTAGTTGAGGATAAAGAGACACCACCTCCATCTCTTCTTGCTCTGATAAACCCTTGACTTGGAAGGAGCCTAAGTTTGTTTATTTTTTTAAATATGTTTTTTTTTTTCCAGAGAGGAATGGAGAGGGAGAGAGAGACAGAAACATCAATGATGAGAGAGAATCATTGATAGGCTGCCTCCTACACGCCTCCCACTGTGGATCAAGCCCACAACTTGGGCATGTGCCCTTGACCGGAATTGAACCTGGGACCTTCCAGTCCACAGGCCAATACTCTATCCATTGAGCCAAACCAGCTAGGGCAAGTTTGTTTATTTTTAAAGCGACTTAATTTTGGCAGACAGACTGACTTCATTAATTTGGTTGTACTTATGCACACATGTGCGTATGTGTATATGTGTATCCATCACTTATAATTGTTTGACTCTCTAAATACAGGGTTGGGCAGAAGTAGATTTACAGATGTTAGTATAGAAAATCATACAATAATTAATAAATAATAATACAAGAATAAACTGTTTCACATACAACTGTAAATCTATGTTTGTCCCACCCTGTATGTTTCTTATATGTATGTGTGGATGTATCATTTACACATGTGTACAAGAAAGAATCTGTGTGCAGAATGTTTCTGCACATGCACCCTCTCACATGTTTGTGAGTCTGTGTATGTGTTTCAGAAGAGTGTGTTTCTAAGTATCCACTTGTGTATGTCTCTTCAATTCAAACATGAGTGTAGGTGTATGTTTGTTCCATGTCCCTGCTGTGTCTATGTGTGTTCTGGTGAGCCCCTAAGTACCTAATGTGCATGTGTGAGTATGGGTATGTCCTCTATGTGCATCTGTGTGTTTTCAAGCAGTCTCTCTGTGTATGGATACTAGCAGTCCTCTTCCCACTTAGGTTCGTTCAGCTCTCAGGCAGCTTAACCTCATTCTTCCTCCTGTGGCTGTTTCCATTGCTTCTATCCCCTTCTCCAAATTTGAAATTAAGTAAGTGCAGCAATTAAGTGGAGTTGCCCAGACAACCATCCTACCAGGATCCCCTTCCAGGAGCTAAATGAGCACATGCATACCCATGAATAATGCTATCCAGGCACAGCAGAGCCCCGAGGCTGCTTATGCTATGGCACGAAGGCACCATTGAGCTGCGTACAAACAGCATAGGAGGGTTCTTTGCCCACCTGCTTCATTTGTATCATGCTTCACGTTACAGCATAAAGGTCCCCTCCTGCAGGAAGCCACCTTAATTCCCTAGGGGCCTGCTTCTAGGGTCCCACACCCGTTTGCTTTCCCCGTCAGAGGTCAGACTAGTCTGAGCTATCTGGAGATGTGTCTTTCCCTCTTTTGGAATGTGAGCTCAGTGAAGACAGGACCTAATGCTCTTAGTCGCTACTTTTGCTGCAGTGTCATCTATCCCACAATCTATAGTAAATATAGAACTAGCATCTTTGCCTCTGCCTGTCTCTGTTTCCAAACACCTCTTTATGTCTCAAAGTACTTTGGTCTCTTTGGCACATACTTGGCTTGCTATATCCTCTTAGTCCACCAGGTTTTTTCATTGCTGTACTGGGCAGTTCCATGCATATTGCGATATTCCCCGTTTACTCCAGTGGTTCTCAAAGTGTGGTTCCTGGACCAACATCATTAGTATCACCCAGGAACTTGTTAGAGATGCAAATATTTGGACCCCACCTCAGACTTACTGAATCAGAAACTCTGGGGTTGGGGCCTGAAGGTCTATGGTTCACAAGTCCTTCAAGTAATTCCAATGCAGCTAGTGTGTGAGGATTACTGGTCTAGCTCACACAAGACATCCCTCCCTCCTTTTCTGCCTCAGATTTTTAGGGGCAGAAAGAGAATATTGGAAATGAATTATAATTATAAGAAATATTAATCATGCTCTGATAACCATGATGGTTCTGTTCTGATTACAAAGCACATTTTCACTTGGCTGAGATAGGGGCGCTAACATTGGCATGCAGTCCATTCTCCTTCTGAGAACTGCCTATCATTATGGAAAGATTTACAACCTGATGGCTGAGACAATCTAGTCTTGGAGGCACCTGCTCTTGACAACCCCCAGACCTATTGCCTATAATCTGGTCCCAGGATTCCCAAGGCACTCGCTCTCTGTGACTCCCCCACTCCCTCAGCCTGTATGACTTGTATCCTGTAATGATTATCCTGTGCCTACATTCCCATTCTTCTAATTCCCACTTTCCCATGTAACCTTTGTCCTTCTACCCAATATAAGCAGCTGGCTTATGGTGGAGTGCAGAGCAGATTTTTGTTGAAAATCTGCTGCTCTCCCATAATGCCAGCATCATTGGACTAAACACTAATATATGATTCAACCCTGTCTCTGCTTAATTGGCTGAAGTAGAAACAGGCAGCCTGGACCCCTTGGTTGTCCGGTTACAAGATTTGGATGGTTCTCAGTACTCCCCACTCCCCACAAACAGACAACCATCACCAAAGTGTAAGAATGGGTGGATAAATGCCCCAGCCTCTCTGAATTTTGCAGGTGGGAGGAAGAGGGGAAACAAGTCTGTGTTCTACATAGTTCCTTAATGTTCCCCAAAAGAACTGACCCCTAGTTGCTCAGAAAGGTAACTTGCTTTTCATCTCCACCTTCTATTCACTTTCTTCTTTCTCTGTTTCATTCTGCTTCCTCCCTTACCCATTTCCTGCCTCTCCCTCTCTCTCTCTCTCTCTCTCTCTCTCTCTCTCTCACACACACACACACACACACACACACACACACACAAACCAATTCCACTGAATTCTAATCCCACTCTTCTCATGGCATTATCTCCGAATGTTTCCCTCTGTCTCCCCTCACTTTCACCACTTCTGTAGCATCCCTAAAACTGTCCTTTTTCTGAGTGTCTGCAAACCAGTATCTATTATGCTGGGCCAAGAGCGTGATGAACTTTGCTAATGATTTGGAAAGATGGACCCTTGAGCTGAGTTTATTTAGCTGAAATTTTTCAATACACATAATTGGAAGGAGCCTAAAGTCTGTTTTGAAATCTTCAGCAAAGCTAGGACTGACAAAGTAGGTGACCCTGTCCCCAACAAGGTCACTTTATTCCTCCACTCAGATGAGAGTTCCCACAGGTGGTTTTTGACCATCCAGGTTCCACCAGGCTAGGACCATGGCCATTGGTCAAAGCTGTGTTCCATTCAGACCAGGACTCTCAAAAGATCAGGTCCTCCCTGTTACCATAACCAAGTTCCCAGGTCAGGCTTGTAGATCACTTCCCACATCCCTCTTCCTGCAACACCATCACCATGAAACATGTGGGACACCCCACATTACCCTCCCCTATCCTCTCACAAGCATCAGGATAAGCAGACACCAGTCCTGGTGAGTCATGTGTTAGTACAATTCCAGTAGGTCCGGTGTGGCCATGGATATTAGTGGAGAGGGGAACTCAATGGATAGACTTCTCTAGGTGAACCTAGCAAGGTCCTGCCTCTGTCCCATTTCCTATCTCCTATTCCTTCCATGGAATATCTGGTCAGTGTATCTTTGTTATTTGTTTGTTTTTTGTTAATCCTCACCTGGAGACATTTTTTCCAGTGCTTTTCAGAGAGAGAAGGGAAGGAGGGAGTGGAAGATGAGAGAGAGACATCGATTTAAAAGACACATTGTCTGGTTGCCTCCCTTGTGTGCTGCCATTGGGGGATGGGAGTGAACCTGCAACCGAGGTACATGCCCTTGGCCAGGAAATGAATCCAGGACCTTTAGATACAAAGGCCAACACTCTAACCACTGAGAACACTGGTCATAGCTAGTCAGTGTGTCTTGATGTCTAGCTCCAAGTCCAGAGGGCAGTCTTGAAGTCAGTTTTCCCCTTTGCAGCCAGGGCAAGGAGTCTTGGAGAGGAGCACTCCCTCCTCTGACCTGAAAGATCAGTCCTGTTGCTGGGTAGAGTCCAGGTAAGGAAGCTCCACTTGTGGAAAGGACATAGGGGAGAGGTGGTGCTGAGACAGGGGACAGGTTTGGGGGCCAGGGATTCTGGGATGGAGGGCCACATTCAATGTTCTGAATGAGAACTGGTCTCGCGCGCGCGCGTCTTACACATATCCATCCTCACAGCTGAGATGGCCCAGTTCAGTCCCCCCATTATGTCTCTTTGAGTTTCTCTATGTCTTTGTCTTTCTCAGTCTCTGACTTGTCCTTGTCTCCTCTCCGTTTCCCTCCGTGTCTCTCTCAGTGTCTCTTTGTATTTCCATCGCTCCTTGAATATGTCTGTCTTTCTATCTCTCTGTCCCTTTCTCATTCTACTTCTCTCTATCCTCCCAATCGAAGCCTGCCCATATTTTTTGTCTCTGTCTCTATCTATGTATCTCTGTCTGTATCCCAGGATTCTCGCTCCCAGACAACACCAGGGCGACTCCATGGGAGGCGGGGGCGGGGATGCGCCTTTGAAAAAGCGAGGGCAGCTTACACCTTTAAGTTCGGGCGCGCGCCGAGCCTGCGCCTTTAAGCGCGGCGCGCGCGGCCCTGGGTTCCTGGCGTGGAGGCCGCGGGAGCACCCGGCCCGGCCTGCCTGCCCGGCCCCCGCCCCGGCCCTGGCGGGGGAGGGGTCTCTGAGAACGGCCCCTCCCCCTTACGTCCCTCCTGTGCTGGGGTGCCCTCACCCTGCGTTCCCCGGTCTGTTCGCCCCACCCCGGCCCCCGGGGCTTCCTGGCCGGCCCCTCCCCCACCGCCGCCGACCCCTTCCTTCCTGGCCAGCCTCCGCTACATACTGGGAAGCAAGCTGGAAGGTAGCCTGCACCACAGACCCAGAACCTGCAACCAGACAGAGGGGCCTGCACGCCGAGATTGGACCCAGAGATCTGGAAACGGACCCCAAGATAGGAATCTGAACACCAATATCTGGGGCTGGAATCTCAATATCAGTCGCTGAGAACCCAATATTTGGAACCTGAGCCCCAAGACTTGGATTATGGATCCCAATATTTGGAGCCTGAACCTCAAGATTTGGAATCTAAAACCCCCAATCTGGAGCTAAACTCTGTGCCTGAGACCTTGAAATCTGGGATGGGATTCCTATGTCTATTCCCCCAGAATCCACTACCTGGGACTCGAACCCTGAGATTTAGGCCTCAGATTCCAAGATCTGTATCCTGGCATTCCAAGGGGCCTACACCTGAATTCTGGCCTGAAGTCCTTGCTGCAAACCTGAATGCTGAAATTTGGGACTAGAGACTTCCAAAACTTGATTGTAGCACCCCAATAACTGAACCCAGCACCCCAGTACCAGACCCCAGGACTGGATTTAGGGCTTAGACCCTAAACTCTCCATTTGGCTGTTTTGCATCCCAAGACTGGAACTGGGTGACCCTGACTCTGAACAACCTAAAGGAGTGCCTGAGTCTCTAAATTTGGACTCTAGCTGCCCAATATTTAGGGATCTGGGACTCTAAGTATCAAGATCTGGAGACTCCATGACCACAAATATAACCTGAAACACGAGGACAGCCCCTCTACAGAGGCTCTGGTGATAGGAAGGAATGACTGAGCACTCCCTCCAGGGCCCTGACCTTTGACCCTCTGGGAGCCTGAAGACTCTGCTCCCTAGGACGCTCCTAACTCAGGTAAGGCAATTGGGAGGGAGTTTCTCAGTGACTCCCATCATGGGAAGGGACTGGAGAGGAACTTTGTGGCGCGGGGTGGGGGTAGGTAAGGATCATGTAACCCTGGGAACCCTCAGGGTTTCTCCCCAAAACAGATACCCCACCCATGGATCTACCTCCAGTTCCTCTGCCTCACATACTCTCTGGACATTTGGTCAGCCCTGCCCCTCTCTGATCTCCTTTTCCCCAGTTGATGGCATCTCTAGGTCTGTGACCCACTCCCAGTAGATCTTCTAACTTCTTCCCACCCTGTATCTTGTCTGACCATCTCCAACCACCTCTCCTGCCTGCCTCTCCCATCCACCACTCTTTTCTCCACCTCTCTCTCTAACCATCTTTGACACTTCTGTCCACTGCTCCTCTCTCTGGCCACCACTCATCTCAGTAACCATCTCTGTCCACCTCTTCTGTCTTTGATTGTCCACAGCCCTGTCCACAGCTTCTCTCTCTGGCCACCTCTATCTACTGCTTCACTCAGTGACCACCTTTGATATCTTTGTTGCTCTCTAGTCATCTCTCATTGACTCTCTTGCCCTTCTTTAGCCCTGACTCTCAGCTGTGGCCTTTGACTGTCTGACCATTTTTAACATCTCTATCTACGACTCTTCTTTCCAGCCACTTCTGTCTGTCTATTCTCTGGCTTTTTCTGTCCACATTTCTCTGTCCATCTTCCATCATCTCTCTTGTCCTCCTCCCACTCCTGACCCTAATTGCCAGTTGACAACCATCTCTGGCCTTTACTGACTACCTCTCTTCTCTGTTTCTGTGATCATTTCTAATATCTCTGGCTGCCTTCCCTCTGTCTGATGTCCTCTCCACACCCATCGCCCAGCTGTCCTCTCCTCCTGACCACCTTTCTGGCTTTTGACAATTTCTGACAATCTTTTACCATCTCTCCTAGATCTGACCACCCCTGACCAAGTCCTCTCTCTTTGTCCATCACTTATCTTCTTGATTATCTCTAACCATCTCTCTTCTCTGGTCACTTTCAACTATTTCTGACCACCTCTTCTCTCTTTGGCCATCTTTGACCATCTCTTGGTGACCATGCCTAAAGACCTCTTGCTTATCTTCTAATCACCGCCACCCTGACCAACCCTCCCATTTTATCACCATCTCTGGCCATTTCTAATCACCTCCCTGCCTTCTGACCATCTTTGTTCATTTCTACTGCCTCTGTCTTCCCATGACACATCTGAGTCTTTGACCATCTTTTCCAGGTTTTTGATATGTCTGATCCTTCCTCTGACCATCATTAACTAACTCTTCTGCTCTTATCTCATTGTGACCTTCTCTCCTGGTCTTGGATCACCCTAACCCCCTCTGGTAGCCCCTCTTCTGACTTCAGCCTGCCCAAACGCCTCCCTTCTTCCCTGCAGGCCAACCCTGCCCGAGATGGCCATCCTCCCGCTGCTCCTTTGCCTGCTGCCGTTGGCCCCTGCCTCATCTCCACCCCAGCTAGCTACACCCAGCCTGTGTCCCCGTCGCTGCCGCTGCCAGACACAGTCACTGCCCCTAAGTGTGTTGTGCCCAGGGGCAGGCCTTCTGTTTGTGCCACCCTCTCTGGACCGCAGGGCAGCTGAGTTGCGCCTAGCGGACAACTTCATTGCGGCTGTGCGCCGCCGTGACCTGGCCAACATGACGGGCCTGCTGCATCTGAGCTTGTCACGTAATACCATCCGACATGTGGCAGCCGGTGCCTTTGCTGATCTTCGTGCCCTGCGTGCCCTGCATCTAGATGGTAACCGGCTAACCTCACTGGGCGAGGGTCAACTGCGTGGCCTGGTCAATTTGCGCCATCTCATCCTGAGCAACAACCAACTGGCTGCCCTGGCAGCTGGTGCCCTGGACGACTGTGCTGAGACACTTGAAGACCTCGACCTCTCCTACAACAACTTGGAACAGCTGCCCTGGGAGGCTTTGGGCCGCCTGGGCAACGTCAATACATTGGGCCTCGACCACAACCTGCTGGCTTCTGTGCCTGCTGGCGCCTTTTCCCGCCTGCACAAGTTGGCACGGCTGGATATGACCTCCAACCGCCTGACCACCATCCCACCTGACCCACTCTTTTCCCGCCTACCACTGCTAGCCAGGCCCCGGGGATCACCTGCCTCTGCCCTGGTGCTGGCCTTCGGTGGGAACCCCTTGCACTGCAACTGTGAGCTGGTGTGGCTGCGGCGGCTGGCAAGGGAGGATGACCTCGAAGCCTGCGCCTCCCCACCTGCTCTGGGTGGCCGCTACTTCTGGGCTGTGGGTGAGGAGGAGTTTGTGTGCGAGCCCCCTGTGGTAACTCACCGCTCACCACCCCTGGCAGTGCCTGCTGGTCGGCCAGCTGCCCTGCGCTGTCGGGCTGTGGGGGACCCCGAGCCCCATGTACGTTGGGTATCACCCCAGGGCCGGCTTCTGGGCAACTCGAGCCGTGCTCGTGCCTTCCCGAATGGGACGCTGGAGCTGCTGATCACTGAGCCGAGTGATGGAGGCATCTTCACCTGCATTGCGGCCAATGCAGCTGGCGAGGCCACGGCTGCTGTTGAGCTAACTGTGGGTCCCCCACCACCCCCTCAACTAGCCAACAGTACTAGCTGTGACCCCCCGCAGGACGGGGATCCTGATGTCCTCACCCCACCTTCTGCTGCCTCTGCCTCTGCCTCTGCCAAAGCAGCAGACACTGGGCCCCCTGCTGACCATGGTGTCCAGGTGACTGAGCATGGGGCCACAGCTGCTCTCGTCCAGTGGCCAGATCAGCGGCCTATCCCAGGCATTCGCATGTACCAGATCCAGTATAACAGCTCAACCGATGACATCCTCGTCTACAGGTGCAGTGTCCAGGCAGTGGGCAGCTTGGGTGGGGGAGTGAAATGGAGGGAGGGTTAGAGATATGTCTACTGATACCCAGACTGCAACACAGCTGAGAAATGAGGCTGAAAACTTACAAAGGAAATCAGACAACAAAGGTAAAAGAAATCAGGCAGAGAGAGTAAAAAGGAATCTTGACAGCAGTGTTAAAAAGAAATAAGGCGGCAAAAGTAAATAGTAACAAACATATAAAGGAAATTAGGCAGCAAAACTAAAAAGTGACCAGGCCAAAAGAATAAAGAATCAAAGGAGAAGGGCAAGTTTGGGGAGATACAAGCAAATTTAAGTAGTAAAGAAAAAGAGAGACCAGGTATTTCCACATGATAGGGCTAAATACAAGATAGGCTGCAGGAAGAAAAAGAGATCAAGCAAGAAGATGTGGTGATCATGGGGAAAATGGAATGAGTCGCCCTGCTGCAAAGGCACTCTGACCAGGGGGTAAAAGGAAAATGGGAAGGAAGTTAAACAAATTTCACTTTGGGTTTGTGCAGTGCGACTGCTCCACATATTTGGAGTTCTTATATGCAACATCTCAATTTTTAATTTTCTAAATCAAATTAAACCTAGTTTAGGCTCCACCTGCTCAGTGAGCAGGAATGTTTAGTTTGCCACTGTTGGGGATTCCCTTCTCTCTTCTGTTGTTGCAGACACAAAAACCTGGGGCTTAAATACTCTACGAGGTGGCCCAGTATAACTTCTGCCCTGTGCTGGAGAGTACGTGGCACATCTGTGGCCACATGTGTTCTGTAGTCTTGGCTCTGGCATGGGTGCTGCTGATGCCTCTCACCCAGTTCAACCTTGCATGGATAGCTGTGGATGGCTCCCTGTTCTCACTGCCAAGCTGAGCCAATGGTGCAGTCCTGGCTGCAGAGAATTGGGCCTCCTAAGATTTGGAGTCTGTACCTTGTAACTTAGCATCTGGGTCCTGTTTCCCTTCTCAGGGACCCCAAGAGATAATCACTTGATCTACTTTTCAGTCTTGGAAATCTAATAAGCTCATTACACTCTCTTTCATAGGCAGTGTGCTCAGTAGATTCCATGGAAGGTCCGCCTGAAAATCACACAAATTCTGTCCACTGTGCCTGGCAGGGGACGGGATGAATGCTCTCCGAGATAGTCACCCTCCAGAGACAATCACAGAGTTTCCTGTAGCTCCCTCATTAAAGCATTTTAAGAACAAAACTGATTATAAAGCAAGTTAAATCTCCAACAGAGTACTCTGCTACACAAGGTAGTATAGTGGAATTGGGTGTTAGAGAAACTAAGCAACAGAGATAAAAGGAATCAGTAGGCAAAGATGGAAAGAAATAAGGCAACAGAAAAAATCAGCAGTGGTGACGGAGGCACATAAGTTTAATGAAAATGGTATCAGATGACAAGACTCACTGCAAAGCAGGTTATAGATATAAGGCAGTGGTTGGTATCAGATGACAAGACTCACTGCAAAGCAGGTTATAGATATAAGGCAGTGGGACTAGGAAGGTGCTCATTCGCAGGTTAGAAGGAAATCAGACTCAGTGATATGGAGGAATCAGGTGGTTAGATGAGAAAGAATCTACACTAGAGGTATAGAGAAATCAGCATGGGCTGGAGGGAAGTCAGAAGTTTGAGGGAAACTGAGAGGTGGAATAAGAGGGAAACTGAATATGGGGTTAGAAGGAAATAGGAATTGGGTTAGAGGGAGGTCAAAGAAGGTGAGGATGCAATTGGGCAGTGAGCTAGAGATTGCTGGCTATAGGGCTAGAAGGAGCTCAAATGGTGGAAAGTTGGGTGAAGGACTGAAGGAACTCAGGCATTGAGCTAGGGGAGAACAGGGCGGGAGGACCAGAGTGAAAGTAAGTGGTAGAGTAGAACAAAATTGGGCAGCAAAGTTAAAGGGAACTGCAGTTGCAGGCTGGTGGGAAATTGGGCTGGCAGTGCAGGATGGAAATCAGGCAGCTGGCTATAAAATGAAACAGACTGGGAGAACTCAAGCAGTGGGCCACAGAGAAATTGGGCAGTAGGTAGAGTGAAATTAGGCAGCAGAGCAGAGGGGAAGGGGTTAGTGGTACTGGAGGGAATTTGAGCTTGTGGGGGAGATCAAACTGGGGGATTTGAGGTAAAATTGGCTAACAGACTGGAGGCATATCAGTCAGGCCACTGACTGGGTGTCATACTAAAGGAATTCCAGTGGTTAGAGGGAATTCAGAGGTTAGAGTGAAATGCAGCAGCTGAACTGGGGAGAAATTCTCTAGACTGAAGGGTAGGGATGGAGTGCAGGGTGGGTGCTGGTAGCTGGATACTTGACCCCTACCTGCCTGTTCCTCCAGGATGATCTCAGCCGACAGCCGTTCCTTCCTATTGACAGACCTGGCAACCGGCCGCACCTATGATCTGTGTGTGCTAGCAGTGTATGAGGACAGCACCACTGGGCTGACGGCCACACGGCCTGTTGGCTGCGCTCGCTTCTCCACAGAGCCCACACTGCAACCCTGTGGGATCCCGCACGCACCCTTCCTAGGTGGCACCATGATCATCGCACTGGGGGGTGTCATCGTGGCCTCAGTACTGGTCTTCATCTTCGTTCTGCTCATGCGCTACAAGGTGCACGGTGTCCAGCCCCCCGGCAAGGCCAAGGCACCTGCACCCGTCAGCAGTGTTTGCTCCCAGACCAACGGCATCACACAGGCCCCGTCTGCTTCTGAGCCCTCCGCACCGAGGGCCCACACCATGGTCCAGCTGGACTGTGAGCCCTGGGGGCCCAGTCATGAACCCACAGGACCCTAGCCTCATGCCCACCAAGGGGTGGCAGGACCTGAGCACCCTGTGGAACCTGGCCTCAGACTCACCAAACTGTTCACGGTTTTTAAAACTCTGATGGGGAGGGTGTCAGGGGCACTGAAGGGCACAACAAGAAAGTCCTATTTTTCTAAGCTTGGGCCTGGGCCCTTGCCCTTGTCTCTGTCTGTGGGAGTTTGGATTACCATGCAGGGTCTGGAGTTGGGGATGCCTCTTCTGGGGAGAGATCGATCTAGTTATGTCCAAGGTCACTGGATGTGGCTGAGGATGATCATCCATTTAGTCAACAGTCATTCCTTGAGCGTCGTCTCTGAGCACGCCCTGTGATGGGTGATGCTGTGGTGACTCTGACAGCCCCAGCTCTGCCCTCAGACAGTGATCAGAGATGTGGTCATGAGGGAAGCCTGGGAAGTTGTGGGAGTCTAGAAAAGGTGCCTGATTCAGCCTAGGAAGATCTTCCTGGAAGAGACATGGGACCTGAGGATTATCTCTGAAGGAGATAATTGGCCAAGAGATGGAAGAGTGTTCCAGGCAGAGTGCACAGTATAACCAAGGATTTTGTAAGTGCCAGACATTAGGGTACTGTGATAGAGGAGAGGTAGGAGGGGTGAGCAGGGTCCAGGCTTTACTGGTGGAGGAGCTCAGACTCTGGCCAGATAGTGTTGGGAAGCCATGGAAGTATTAATGCAGAGGAGGACAGCATCAGGTTTGGGCTTTAGAAATATCCTTCTAGCTACCATGGGGAATGTGAACCAGAGGGGAAAACTGAAGTAAGGAGCCCAGATGGAAGCCAGGGTAAGGACCTGTGTGAGTAAGGACAAGACTGGACCAGAGCAGGAGGCCTGGGAAAAGCATTTAGGGTTGGGTGATAGAGACATTCAGGAAGCTAAGTTGGCTAAGTTATGGAACTGAAGAACCATAGGGAAGAGAAGTGTCCATGGGGAGGCCCGGGGCTCTGGCCAGGCAAGGGACAGCAGAGTTGCTATGATACTGGACCAGGGAGAAGGGGCAGATTTGGGGAAGATGCCAAAGCCAGTGTGGGACTTGGTGAATATGGAAGACCCAGAGGGTGATAGTCAGGAGTCTCAGCCTCTGGGAGTTTTCATGTCTAAGGGACAAAGAAAAGCCTAGACTAAAAAAGACTAAATGAGCAGCAGGTAGAGGGACATAGTGAAGCAAACTGGGCAAGTCAGACCCAAGTTATTCTTGTGTTTAATGATATCAAGGCTGCTGTGAGGGTAGTGTTAGGGGTTCAGTTGGACAGATGCCAGACTCCACTGATTTGAAAGTAGGAGGTAAGAAAGTGTAGAGAGGGAATGTAGACCTGCCATTCTGTGAGCCTAGAGCCTGGTTCATGTTGATCTGGGCCTTTCTGCACATCTCTCCAGCGCTGGTCCTCACTGTCTTGAACTGCCTTAGGCTCCCCTCATATACCAAGAGGTTTGGAGGACCAAACCCTGGGCCTTGGAAATGTCAGGCCTCATTGGAGATCCAGGAATGGGATTAGCAGTAAGAGGAATAGTGCTCCTTGATCTCAGGCTACCTCTAGTGGTGGGTCCAGAAGCAGAGATGTGGAGGGAACTTGGGTCCCATCAGTATTCTCTGGAGTGATGCTGATGTGAGGAGCAGGGTGAAGTGGGCCTAAGGCCAAACTGGCCGTTCTCATGTTATGGGCGCCACAGCTTTGTTGGTGGGTGTAGGCCTTGGAAATGACCTTCCATTGGCCATAGAACACCTGAATCCCAGGCATCTGACCTGACTCCCAAGTCCAGAAGCATCATTATGTCCTACCTCTTGTTATCCTCCGGTGGCTGAGGTCAGAAGCAGCCAACAGGGACAGTGAAATAATCTTGAGAAAAAGGCGTAGGGAGGAGCAGGTTTGGATACCTAAAGCCAGTTGCTGCCATGAGGGGGAGCCAGAGTGCACTGTTCATCAACCCTGTTTTTAAGTTATTGTGTGCCTACTTATGCTACATGCTAAGGATTCAATAATGAACAGATACAGGCCTGTCCTGCCCTCATTTACCTCACCATTTGGTGGGGGAAACAAATGTTAAATAATCACGCAAGTATAACCATCGGTGGTGAGAAATGAGGCCATGCAGGAGAGATCCATGCAACTGTGAGACCTGACCCAGGAAGGAAGGTTGAGGGAGGCTTCCTGAAGGAAGTGATGCCTCAACTGAGATCTGAAGGATAATCTGGTTGGAGTTAACTACACGGGGTGGACAGGCCATTCCATGCTAATGGAACAGCATGTACAGAAGTCCAGGAGCTGAGGAATGCAAGGTGAGTGAAGGGGACTGAAAGAGGCCATGTGCAGGAGTATGGTGGGGAGAAGGAAGTGATGCCATGTTGAGAATGGAGAGTAAGAAGGGGACAGATGATGTAGGCTACTGGGAGAGTCTGGATTTTATTCTAAGTGGCATGAGAAGCCGTCAGAGGGTTTTGAGCAGTGAGGAGAGTTGTCCTTTTTAATCCTAAAGAAACTCCAGTGGCATGTGGGAACTAAAGTAAACCAGAGAGACCAGGGAAGAGGCTAGTATAATGGTCCAAGCAGAAGGTGTGGGGCCTGAGTGGATGGATTGGAGAGAGATTTGAGACTACTTTGCCAGAAGCCTCCATCCCCTATGCAAATGAGGATAGTCTGAATCACTGCCCAGCTACCTGGTTTTCAGGCAAGATTGCTGAGACTGGGGGAGAAAGATCCATTCTTTAGATGGGAAGCTGACCTCTCTGTAGCATAGGAATTAATGACTTTTTCCAGGTTCAAGTACCAGGCAAACAGAGGATCAAGGCTCTGAAAGGCAGAGGCTGTGGCTGGTTGTGAGGGATGTGAACACAGGAAATGTGGGCCCAAAGGGGGAACACACCTGGTGGTAGCATATTACATGTCTAGGAAGCAGGGAGAATAGAAAGAGGTATATAGGAGTAGGCTGATCCTTCCAGCATGCCCCCCCGCCAGGCGCCCCCACAGGATGCCTGGACCATCTCCCACCCCCATGCAGCGACAATACAAGTGGACATGTATCTAGAATTTGAAGTTAAAATGTAGCTTGTCCAACACTGCCTAGCTGAGTCCACCAATTCCTGAGCTCAGGGAGTGCTACTCCTTCCACTGCCTGTCAAATGCCCTGCACATTTTTGAGACCAGCTTTCCTGGTGCCAAAGTGCCACAATACTGGAGCATTTTCTTCAAGTGACTAGTTCTGATACCAGGACTCTGCGTATTGCCCAATCCAACCCATGTGTTGGGGTGTGGCTAATCCAACACAGGTTGAGTGTCTGGGCATACTTGTGACCTCTTGCAAGGCCTCAGCTCATGCCAAGTTTTTGCAGCTCTTTACATGGACACATATGTGGGAGAATCAGAAAAAGGGGTCATCTCTTCGGGGTTGAACCTGAGCATGGCTCCTGCCTTTGATTCCTCTCTGGTGCCTGTACTGTTTCATGCCACACAAAAGCACGAATAGGTATCATTGTTCAGTGTTGCCTTGACCTGTGTAGAGTAATGCTAAGAATGATATAGCACTGGCCAACACACCCTCAGACCCTGTCCTCACAGAGTTCCAGTCCAGTGGAGGAAATAGATATGAAAAAATGACAGCCCAGAGAAGCCAGAGCTGGGATGGAGAAAGCACAGCTGAGAATGATTAGGGCCTGTTTAAGCTCAGGGACCTTTGGAAGTCCAGAGGGGCTCCTAACAGCCTGGGATGGGAATTGGGAAGAGTCCAAGATTTCCTAAAGGCAGGCCGACTTCATGGCAGTGTGATCTGTGCAGGCACACAAAGCCCCACTTTTAGAAGGGCCCTCTGCTTGGTTGAATGACCTGCTATCACCATTGTGAAATTCTTCGTGGGTTTTTAATAAGGTACTCCACATTTTCATTTTGCACTGGGTCTTGCACATTTGCAGGATATACAAAGAGGGCCAGGAGAAGAAAGGAATATACAAAGAAAGCCAAGGAGAGAGAATATTGTGTGCAAAAGACAGGAAATGAGGATAGAGGATTATGTACTTGAAGAGCTGGCCAAAGTTCTGTGTAGCAAAGCATGGGGGGAGGGAGATGGTGACAGCTAAGCTCACTAAGTAGGCAGTTGCCAGCTGCCAGGCTGAGGAGCTGTGACTCTAGGCCAAGGGCACTGGGAGTCATGGGGAGGAACAGTGTCAGGTTCAGACTAGATCCATCTGGCTACAGTGAGGAGAGTAGCTGAGGACACACAGCAAAGAACAAGTTTGGAGTGGGGTGCTCAGTTGCCTGTGGAAGGAGTTAGGAATGTTTGGCTCCTGTGGACAGCCTTATGAAGGGCCTTGAATGCTTGGATGACAAACACCCCAATGTACCAGGACACTGTCTGGGGAGACCACAAAAAATCACAGGATGAATCCACAGCTTCCTTTTCACTTGAAGATTTTCACTGTTGAGTCTGGGAGGAGGGTACACAAGGATAGGTTAAAGGGTGTCATTGGTAAGCACTTGAAAATCTTTTTATATGAGTACTCATGGATAGACTAATTGAGATCAATGCAAAATTGGCAAGAATTTAGAGTATAAAAGTGAGACTTCAAATAACTTATTTTGGGTACATTCTGGCTTCGACTCTTTGGAACTCCTATGGTGTACTTCCCTCTCCCCAGTCCTCTGGAAAAAATATCAGTTCTTTGGGAACCTCCTCCTCATCCACAGTCCTAAATGCTGTGGCCCCAGGGCTAGGAACTGACCCCTTCCTGATTCTCCGCTCACTTCTTCCTGGAGCATCACCCCCATTTCCACGTGCCTCGCTGCCTTGATTTTTCTTCTCTGCTGATGACCTCTACCATCTCTGTCCCAAGAACTGGTCCCTCTCCTAATCCCTTAAGTATATCACACCCACTGGGTCTTAGGCTGGCCTTAGCTTTTTCCCAACCTGAAGAGCCTGGGAAGGATCTTAAGCAGGTGAGAAATGAAGCTATTGTAAGAAAGTCAGTTTCTCCTTGAATTCTCTGCTACTCCCCCTACCAAAGGAAAGGGTTCTGTGGGAAAAGGGGAAGTAGAGAGTGCAGGCTCCTAGGTCCTAGGGGAGGAGGGGGCTGAAAGATATATCCAGGTCCCTTGCCTCTCCCTGTCTGGAACTAGCCTTGTCCTTCCTCCTGGATCCTCCATGGTCTATTGTTCTTCAGCTCAGACTGACATGCAAGCCATTGTCTTCCCTTGGGGAGCTCCACCCCAAAGCATCTAGACCTCCACATCTGGCAGGTGGTGTCTTTTGCCTCTCAGTCACTTCCATGACCTAGGCATCCAGGTCCCTAGTACCCTATTCCCTCAGACACAAGTCAGTCTCCGTTTCCCTCCTTTCTCAAAATCAGGAGTCCTGGCTCCTTGCCCCCACCTCCCCAGGACCCCAGACCTTCAAGCCTGAAGCCTCTCCCTCTGCAGCAGACTCAGGAGTCTGCCCCTCTTAGGAACCATGGTATTCTTGCCTTGCCCCCTTTAATATTTTAATGCATCATTTTCTGTCTCAAACTTGGACCCCTCTCCCCTCCAAATACAACCATGTTCTCAACACTCAAAGACCCTTTTCTGAAGAAATCTTTTTCTTGTCTCTCTCTTGGTCTCCCTCACTCTATTTTTTCTCTGTTTCTTACTTTGTCTGTCCCTCTCCCCACACCCATCTCTCCATCTGGTTATAATTTTCTTGTGTTTTCTCTCTCCCTCTTTTAGTGTCTCTGCTCATCTCTGTCTCTCCCACATAACTGTCTCTCTCCTCTCTCTGTCCCTAACTCTCCACCCCCTACCCCTGTCCCGCTGATGAGGACATCTGTGTACAGGCCCAGGGAGTGTGCTGAAAGTCAGACCTAGGCACCTGAGACTATATATGCCGCCACAATGTGCCTGGCCTCAGCCCAGCTCTGGGCAGGTGAGACTCCCAGCCTTGCCTTTTCCCCTGGACTCCAAGGTGGAGCCCTTCTCTGATCCTACAGTGGGAGGGCTGGAGAGCAGGCTGGCAGGAGAAACTACACTGATGAGCCGGTATCTGTGCACCCAGCCATAGTTGTCCTCACACCTGCCCTGTTGAGCCCTGTGTTTCCTATGCAGTGAGTGATCCACAAGAGACACAGAGTCTGGGGAGCTGGTCTGGATTTGGACTGGTTGTGTTGTCTGGGGTTGGGGGCTGTTTGGCTTGGATCTGTAGCAGGGAATTGGCCACAGTGGAGCTTCTTGGGACTAGAAGCTTCTGGCCAGCTGTGACAAGGGACTATGTTGGCAGATTCTGGGGCCGGGGATTTAGCAAATTGGTTGTGAGAAGACCAGGCGGGTCTTTTGGGGATGAATGGTCCAAAGGAAGTGACTTTATTTTAAGCTAATATATAGTAGACATGGTTCCATGTCCTTTATATACATAATCTAATCTTCCCATAGCTCTGTGAAGGGTGTGCTAACACCCCCTTTTATAGATGAAACAGCTGAGGTCCAGAGAAGTTAAGTACTTTGCCCATATTCACCTGGCTGGTCAGTGGCAGGGTCAGAATTAGAACCCTATGTATTGGCCTTAAAATCCACCTGATTATTCGGATTCCCTTCTCTCCTCTCTTGGTTCCCTCAGGCCCGACCGCTGCATTTATGAGTTTGCAAGGCCATCACTTCATTCTGGCTGTCTTGGAGAAGGAGACTGGAAAAAGCTCAACTTTCTGGAAGTGCACGTTGCCGCCCCCCTGACAGCGGTGCTACCTGACAGCACACAGCGGTGGGGACGCTGCCCTTCCCGTGTCTGAGCCTGCGGCCAGGCCAGGGAGACTGCGTTGCACCCACCTAGAGCTTTGGAGCTGAGGGGCTCACAGCGCGGCCGGCAGCAGGGTGCGCCTAGCTATGTATCGATGGGTGGGAGTGACCAAGCAGGCTGGCCATGCCCCCCTGGACACAGCGCTAGCAAATGTCGCGCCGCTGGTCGGACAGTCGCTACACGGTGGTGACCCCGTCATGGCAGCCCCATGACTGGCATAGGAGTTTGCCGGGGTGGCCCGCGCTCAGCCCATAAGCCTGGCCTCATGCCTCCCATGCCAGTGCTGCTGGACTGCATCCAACACGCTGCCCGCAGGCCACTCCTCATGCTTCCTGGTCTCCCAGATGCTGCAGGAGAAATTACACTGATGAGCCAGTATCTGTGCACCCAGCCATAGTTGTCCTCACACCTGCCCTGCAGAGCGCAGATTTGCCAGGCACGCTCGCAGATGGCTGGCCACAGTTGTTTGCAAGCAGGAGACGAGGCCTGTAGCCACGAATCCAAATAATTGCTGCCACAGGGTTGCTGGAGCTACGTTTTCACGGTGCCCCGTCCGTGGCTGCCGGTCCTCCTCATCCACAGCCAGAGACCTTGTGTATGTGCTAGCTGGCAGCCCGGGCAGCCTGCATTTGGGGGAGGGGACTGGCATCCAAGCAGCGCCTTGCTGCGCTCTCTGGTGAGGCATTCCCCCACCTGCATGCAAGTGCCTTGCCTGGCTACAGCTCAACCAGCCGGCATTGCCTATGATCCCTTCTGGCTAATGCCCTAGATGGGTGTACAGCTGCAGCTTCCTACGCCAAGTGTAGCCGTACTTTCCCAATGTGGAGGTCCTGGCTCCTCGACTGGGGTTCATTGTCATTCCCTCTGGCTCTCAGCCTTGTCACTGACAGCATTCAGACCAAAGCCAAGCCCTGGCTCAGGCCTTCTCCCAAGCAGAAGCAGCACTGCCATGCACCAGCTGGAGAGGTTCAGGGCATAGGTCAGCTGATGGCAGGTGAGCAGCCCTGGGCCCAAGAGAGTCCTGAGGTAAGCAGAGAGATTCCCGGGGATCAGGGTAGGGGAACATAAAACTTTATATTCATTTGCTCATAGAGCAGCCAGAGAGATAGTTTTAAAATGCAAGTCTTGTCCCTCCTCCACTCAAAATCTTCCCCTGCAGGCATAGCCGGCATTGCTCAGTGGGTTAAAGCCTAGACCCATACACAGAAGGGTCGCAGGTTCCATTTCCAGTCAAGGGCATCTACCTGAGTTACAGGTCCTATCCCCAGCCATTGGGGGCACATGCTGGAAGCAATCAATCAATTTGTCTCTCTCACATCAATGTTTCTCTCTCCCTCTCTCTACTCTCCCTCCCGCTCCCTCTCTTCCTCCCTCACTTCCATTCTCTCTAAAAATCAATGTGGGGAAAAAATACTCAGGCAAGGATTAATAACAACAGAAAAAAAACTGCCCATGCGGGTTAGGGGAGGCTGGGGAAGTTCAAATGGGGAAGGAGGGGGGGGGGAAGGAGACATAGGTACTACTGTTTTTAATACTTTAAATAATAATAATAATAATAATAATAAAAACTTCCCACGCAATCATCCCAGTATAGATGTATGGCAACCCAGAGGCCCAGTAGGTATCCCCTGTGGTGGCCCCCTGCCACTGTGTTTGTGCCTGGCAGCTGTACCTACGTGCTGAGCCATTGCCCTCACCAAACCCAGTGGCCTCTCTGCCTTCCAGCTGTGGGTGTCCTGTTCTAGAGGGAACTACCCCATGCAGTTTGTCACAATGCACATTTCTGGCATCATCATCACTGCTGTCACACATCAGTTTTGTCCATGTATAAATCATAGTGTATGGATCCTGAAAACTCCATCCATGTCTGTACCACATTTTTGTCATCTCTGAAATAGAGGCAATATATAGGTCCACAGTCTTATATCTAAAATGATTAGGGCCAGGTCCATTTTGGATTTTGTAATTTCAAATGGTCATATCATATAAATAGCATATTTTATATAAGACTTCCAATGGGTGTTATATAATCATAAATTTTAATATCTCTGCAGTGAAATATCTGAATATTCACATCAAGTGGAATAAATCAAGATTATAAATATCCCACACATAAACTCAGGTCAATTTTTGCTGCCAATTAAATTTTAATATCAGATCCATACAATGTGTTTCAGTCTTCAGACCACTTTTGCATTTGTGGATTGTGGATCTCTAGCACCTACCTCATCAGGGTTTTGTGAGATGAGAATGAGTTAACATGTGAGAGGCATTTGGAACAGAGCTCATGATGTCCTATGAAGAGTGTTTGCTATGTTTATTGTTTCCTAATACTGGCATCTGGAACCTCCAAGTTTTCTGAGCTTTGGATGTATGCTAGGACCACATGCAGCCACTGGCATGTCCCAAATTTCTCCTCAGGGAAGATTTAGGGGTAAATGGTTGTGTGGGCTAGGCTGCATTTAAATGTGATTACTAGATAAAGGTTATGGATGTACCAAGCCACCTCTCAGCACCACTATAGAAAGGCAATGGATTCTGGAGCCCAGATGGCCTGGGTTTAAACCTCAGCTTGATCATTTGTTAGCTGTATAACCTTGGGCAAATTATTTAACCTCTCTGGGCCCCAGTTTCTTAATCTATAAAACTAAGGTGATAAAAAGAGCTAACTCATAAGGCTGCAATGAGGGCTAAATGAGTTAATATTTGGAAAGCTCAGAAACTATATGGTACATGAACCCATCCCCACCATACCTCTTAGGAGCTCACCCTGCCACTCAGGAATTGGGAGTTTCCTACATGCTCTTATGGCTCCCCAGCATCCAGCAGCCTCTACTCCAGGTGTCTAGTACCCTCAAATTCTCAGGGCTCCAGATTTTTACTCCCTGCAACATGGGCCCCCATCTCCTAGGGACCTGACATTCTTGAGTTCCTTCATCAATTAAAGAATGTTTTCTTATTATGTACCAAACCATGTTCAAGACACTGACACTATTTCAGTGACCAAGGCAAACAAAACCCTTATTTTCATGGTGCTTATATTCTAGTGGAGAGAGATAAGTAATATCTCTAATAACATTAAAAGTTAATTATATAGTATGTTAGAACATGAAATATGCTAAAGAGAGAAAATAAAGCAGGGAAAGTGGGATTATATTTCTCAGAATGCAGGTTTCAATAGGAGGGCCTTGCTGAGAAGATGAAACGTAAGCCAAGACTTAAAGAAGGTAAGGGAGAGAGCTATATGGCTATCTAAGAAACGAGCATTCCAGGCAGAGGGAACAGCAAGTGCCTAAAGTGGGAATATGCCAGGCATGTTAGAAGAACAACAAGTCCAGGTGGAAATGGCAGGATTGTGGTACAGAGCAGAGGGAGAGACAATGGGGGTCACATTGTGTATAGACAGTCATGTGCGCTCTTGCAACAACTTTGGCTTTTTGGTGGCAGCCAAGGAAGGATTTTGTGCAGAATTAAATAAGGATGAGATTTCACTTGGGGGTTAACAAGACCTCTGTGGGTGCCACATGAGGCACAGGCTATAAGGCTTGTGAAAGAAGCACTGAAAGACCAGTGAGGAAGCTGCTGCAATAATCCAGACAGGAGATAATGGAGCTTGGACCAGAGTGGAGGCAGTGAAGAAGAGAGTAAATGACAGGCTGGGAACCTTCTGGATGGGTGTGGGAGGAAAGAAGAAAGAAAAAGAAAGAAAGAAAGAAAGAAAGAAAGAAAGAAAGAAAGAAAGAAAGAAAGAAAGAAAGAAAGAAAGAAAGAAAGAAAGAAAGAAAGAAAGAAAGGGAGGGAGGGAGGAAAGAAGAGAAGGGAAGAAGAGGAAGGAAAGAAAGAAAGAAAGAAAGAAAGAAAGAAAGAAAGAAAGAAAGAAAGAGAAAGAAAGAGAAAGAAAGAAAGAAAGAAAGAAAGAGAGAGAAAGAAAGAAAGGGAGAAAAGAAGGGAGGGAGGGAGAGAGAGGAAGGAGGAAGGAAGGAAGGAAGGAAGGAAGGAGGAAGGAGGAAGGAAGGAGGGAGGGAGGGAGGGAGGGAGGGAGGGAGGAAGAGAGGAAGAGAGGAAGAGAGAGAGGAAGAGATAGAGAAGAAAAGGAAAGGAAAGGAATCATGGACTGGGAGAAGTGGAATCTGGGGAAAAACCTTTGGGTCCTGGCTGAAGGCTCTCCTAGTAACTGGAAGAGGGGGCACTCCTAGATCCTTAGGGATTTACTTATCTGAATTCCTGCAAGGAAGACCTCTGAGTTTTGCATGAGGACACATCTGGGATTTGGAAACAAGTCTCCTGGTTAGTGGATGAGATTGAGAACGTCTAGATCCTTAAATCCCTCATTCCCTCGGCATCTCAACATCCTTACCCCTCCTCAAATGCTCAGGAATGCACCTTTCTGGTGACTCTAGTTCTTGAATCACCCCTGTACACGAACCAGCAGCAGCTGCAGATGCCAGTGATCCTGAGTGGCCAGTGGTTGCTGTTGTACTTCTGCAGCTTGGAACTATGAGCAGAGGCAGGTCTGGAACAAGAGCTGTCTGCACTTGCCTAGTCTACAACTGGCAGCATGTACTGTCTCTGCCATTGACCAATGGCTACTGTGACCTTATGGTGGGTTGTGTGGCAACTTACATGGGGAGCCACTGACGATGTGGGAGGTCCTGACCTGCATGTCTTCTTGCACATATGGGCCCTATAGCCACCTGATGCCCCTTGCCATGCCTCTGGGCTCTTCCTTGGGCCAATCCTGCATCCCCACTGGAGACTCTGGGGCCCTGTACTGTCCTGGGAGCTCTGAACAGACACTGCAACATGCTGCAGCCTATGTACTTTGAGACTAGCTACAGTGCTTAGATCTGCCCCTTATTCAACTACTGACCTTCACTTTTTGTGTCCCTTCAGGTATGTATGCCTGCCAGCGTTTGGATATCACTGTCGACTCCTGGAGATTCCAGGCTGGCTTCCATGAGTGAACCATAGAGGGAAAGTACAATGGACTGCTAGGGAAGGGGATTATAAGACTTAGGAGTGACACTCATTGATACTGGAGCCAATTCCTTGGGCAGGGCTCCAGGTGCCTGGGGTGGGACAGCCTCTGGGTTTTGGCAGAGGGAATGATGAGGCCTAGGAGGAAAGCTCCTCGGTCTGACGATGGAGACTCCTCCACCGTGGGGGCAGGACTTCTGGGTTCTGGGTACTGAAACACCTAGGTCCTGAGGTCAGACTTTGGGATCTTGAGACTAAGACTTCTAGGTCCTGGACCCAGAACCACTGGGTTCTGAGCAAGATTCCTGGGTTTGATGGATGGAAAATCCTCTAGGCAGCAAGGATTCCAGGGTTTAGGGTAATAGTCTTGTGTCCAAAGGCCAGATTTTTATGTTCTGGGAAGGGGATTTCTGGTTTCTGAGAACAGAAACTTCTTTACTCTGTGAGACAGAAACTGCTGGGTCTATGGGCTGGAAGGTCTCCATTCTAGGCAGTGAGGACCCCAGGATCCTGGGTGAGACACTTGGTTGGAGGGTATGAATGTCTCTATGCTAAGAAAAGCTGAATGCTTGGGTCTCCAGAACTAGACTTGGAGGTCCTAATGTGAACATTCTCTTCCCTCCACCTTCTTCCCACATCCTTCCCCCATAGCCATCGAGTGAATTATGAGTGCTGTTTTGACCAAACTTCAGACCTCACTTTCAGTCCAAGTCCTGGGCATACTCAGACTCGATCCAGGAATTCTAAATCCCCAATTCCCAAGTCTTACAAACCCCCACCCCTAACCCCCGTTCCTAGATTCCCAGCCCCAACTGCTGTAGGAAAATATGGTCAGAATCACGGACAACAGCTTTAGCATTTGTAGATGCTGTGGAAAAACCTTATCACTCTATGCCTCCACTACAGCGCTCTGAAATCCCTGCCATTACCCAGAAATCCCAGCATTCCTGGGACTCTACAGACTGACTTGACCTACGAACCTCATTCATTCATGCATGCATCAGTTCAACAAATATTTTTTGAGCACTGACTATGTATCAGACATTGTTCTATACATATGTCACATCCAGAGTCCCTAGCTTTCAACTCATCAGATCCGATCAAGAAATAAATACTATCGCCCCAACCTTCAGATTCCACAATTCTCACCTTCCAAGAATTGGAAAAAGTGCTGGGCCCATGGACAGCATCACAAGCATTTAAAGGCTGCTGTGGACAGATCCCTAGCCCCTCAATAGGGCCTCCTTGGGATCCTTCGTACTGATACTGAGTCTCTAGAGCCCCAATTTGACATGCCTTCTTTGCACAGATGAAAGGTGTCTGGCAGAATCTACCATTCCAAGCTCTGAGCAGAAGCACACTCATCTTTCACCGTGGCTGTGACACTAGTCAACTGCTACCCCTTTGTCCTGCATGTGATCTAGGCCCCCTGGATCCAGATAGCTCTGGCTCTTCCAGCAGCATATAGGGGCCATGTGGTGGGGCTGTGGGCTGATTATAGTGGGGATCCTATGGATGACATCCAAGTGTCAGGGGTTGTGACAAACACTAAGTGGCCTAAGGATGCATTGGCCTGGGCCTTTGGCCATAGCTGCTTGGTTGGTTCCTCATGGGTGACTGAATGCTGTTGTCAAGATGCCACCTCTGACAACATTCTGTGTTGCTCTGCCAACCCGCTTTGCCCACATCTGTGACATCCTTTTGGATCCCCCTAAGTCCCTTCTGGCTGTGCTATGACCTACTGGCACCAAGCCCCTGTTTTTAAGATTGCTGCCCAGCCCTAACCGGTTTGGCCCAGTGAATAGAGCGTCGGCCTGCAGACTGATGGGTCCCATGTTCAATTCCAGTCAAAGGCATGTACCTTGGCTGCGGGCACATCCCCATGGGGGGTGTGCAGGAGGCAGCTTTCTCTCTCATTGATGTTTCTAACTCTCTATCCCTCTTCCTTCCTCTCTGTAAAAAAAATGAATTTATATATATATATATATATTATATTTATATATATATATATATATATATATATATTTTTTTTTTTTTTTTTTAAGATTGCTGCCCAGTCAGCATGGCTCAGTGGTTGAGTGTCAACCTATGAACCAGGAGGTCCTGATTCATTTCCTGGTTTGGGCACATGCCCTGGTGCAGTCTTGATCCCAGTGTGGGGCATGCAGGGGGCAGCCCATCAGTGATTCTCTTACATCAAGTTTTTATCTCTCTCCCCCTCTCTTTTCCTCTCTGAAAGCAATAATAACTTTTAAAAGATTGCATGTTAGATGTATGCCTGAGCACTAGACCCTGCCCCATGCTCAGTGTCTACTATGAAACCTGCCATCTACTGGTGGTCAAGCCTGTGCAGTGACTGACCAGGGCCTCTGTCCAGGCTTCTCATCCTTGGTCATCTGGGGAACTAGTCCCACTCCTGACCACAGTTTAGTTCCTTGGCTGTTACCCATCCCAGGGTACCAGCCCATCTCTGCACATTATTTTTAAAAATATTTTTTTATTGATTTCAGAGAGGATGGGAGAGGGAGAGATAGAAACATCAGTGAGAGAGAATCATTGATCATCTCCCTCTTGCACGCCTCCTACTGGGGATCGAGCCTGCAACCCAGGCATGTGCCCTGACCTGGAATCAAACCATGACCTCCTGGTTCATAGGTTGACACTCAATCACTGAGCCACGCCAGTCCTGCACAAATTAGTCCCTGTACTTCTCATGGCACCAGCTTCCAGCCACCCCTCCACATCGCATCATGATCCAGATCATCACCTTTGTCCCTCCTAAAGTGTCAGCCCTGCTCTGATGGAAGTCCAGCTCCCAGCTCTGATGGCATGCTTCCCAATTTTCAGCCTTGATCATGGTCCAGGTCTTCAACCTTTACCTCATTAGAGACGCAGACCTGTTCATGGCCTAGCCCCCAACCCTTTACCAATCCTAAGCCCTTATAGACCAGCTGTACCTGTGATCCAGGATTAGCCACCTGGTCTTTCCCTAGCAGAAGGTTCCAGTGGAGCTTTCCAGCTCTCACTCCTGCAAGGCCCCATGCCAGGTCCTAGCCCCAGAGGTGAGCCGTGAGATTCCAGCAGCTACTTGCCCACAGTAACCTTCTATTCCAACTCCTTATCACAGGCACACTGTGCCCCGCACACTTGCACTATACGCTGTGCACACTGGAGTGCCCAGCCACTTGTGCAGGGGCTAGAACCACTGCAGGCTATAAGGACAGTGGGCACTGTCCTGAGGGCTTTGTGTGTGATGTGGGCTTTGTGCTGAGCGGTCCACCTGCGTGCCACTGCTCACTGCAGCACCTTCAAACACCTCAAACTCCACCCCTTTACCCTTCGACCATCAGCTGCTGCCGCTGCCACTTCAATGGCTGGGTAGCCTACTAACCCTGGCCCACAACCGGGTCGGGGTGGGCCCCCCACCTCTGCCTCGCCTCAGGCGGGCTCTATTATAGCACTTTCAGTGCCCTTGGATGGCATCACCTGCCACCTCCCGGGTACCTGCACCTATTCAATGGTGGGCAGGAGCATGTGGCCCCTGAAGATGGTGCTGGAGAAAAGCCCATAGTTGCCGGAACTCCACCATGAGCTGCTCTGCTCCTAGGCATTGCTTTGGCCTTGACTGCGAGAACTCTGCATATACAGGGCTGAGTAAAAGTAGGCTTATAATTGTAAGTCCGTGAAACAGTTCATTCTTCTGTATTATTTTTAATTATTTTATTATTTATACTAGAGGCCCAATGCACAAAATTCACGCAAGGGACTCAGCCCTCACAGCCGCTGTGGTTTGCCTCGGCCCTCACAGCCCTGACTTCATCTGGAAGGTCGATCAGCTATCCAGCCTAATTAGCATATTATGCTTTTATTACTATAGATTGCAACTATAAACCTATTTTGCCCATCCCTGTATTCTAGTGAGCTCCCTCCCATCCCCCTCCTCATTTCAGCTGCCTTTGAGTCTCTTCTAGATGGCGGGACCTCTTTGTATCACCCCCATGCCTTCCCTCTTCGATACCTTCATTTCCACCCCTATCTTCCTCCTCCCTCTCTTCTCTTCACAAAATCATGTCTCCTTTCTCGTTGACTCTCAATTCTCCCAAAAGCTGGGGCTGCATGTCCCTGCTCCATATGGCCCAGGCTCTCTGTCTCTTCTACTCCTCTCTTCACCACCCAACATGCCCACTCACCTGTCTCTTCCACTCCTCTGGCCCCCCAATCTTCATCTCCCTCCACCTGGAGAAGAAAAAGCTGTGCACCCTCCCATGCACCACAACTATCATCACAGGGGGTTTATGGGACTAGAACCACTGCCAGGCTATAAGGACAGTGGGCATGTCTGTGTGTCTGTGTGTTCACAGTGCATAAAAGCTGAGGCTGCTTTTATTTTGTAATTTTTATTATTTTATTTATTAAATGTATTGGTGTGACACTAGTCAACATGAACATATGGATTTCAGGTGTGGGTTTCTATATTACAAGATCTGTATATGGCACTGTGTGCTCACCACCTAAAGTCAATCTTCTGTCACCATATACTAGGACCCCACCCTTTCCCTCTGACAACCACCACACTGCTATTTGTGTTCATGAGTTTCAGTTTCATATCCCACATACGAATGAAATCATACAGTTCTTAGCTTTTATCTGACTTATGCCACTTAGCATAATGTTCTCAAGGTCCATCCATGTTGTTTCAAATGTCTCTATTTCATCATTTCTTATGGCTGAGTAGTATTCCATTGTGTATATGTACCACATCTTCTTTATCCAGTCCTTTATCAGGGACACTTTGGTTGTTTCCATGTCTTGGCCATCACAAAGAATGCTGCAATGAACATAGGGGTGCATATATCTTTCTGAATACAAGACTTGAGTTTTGGGGGCATATACTGAGGAGAGGGATTACTGACTTATATAGTAGCTCTATTCTTAATTTTTATTTTTGAGGAAGTGCCAGACTGCTTCCCATAGTGGCACCTATGCCTTCCCTCTCCAATACCTTCATTTCCACGTCAGCAGTAAATGAGGTTCCCCCTTTTCCCACAGCCTCTCCAACACTTATTATTGTTTGTCTTGTTGATAATAGCTAATCTAACAGGTGTGAGGTGATATCTCATTGTAGTTTTGATTTGCATTTTCCTAATTGCTAGTGATGTTAAACATCTTTTCATATACCTATTCATATGTCTTCTTGGGAGAGGTGTATTTTCAGGTCCTCTGTGAGACTGCTTTTAAGTCCCTTGCCGAAAGGCATCCAGAGCCCAAGCAGGGTAAGGTCAGGGGCTGAAAACGCTGGTCTAGTCTTGTTATCCCACGGGTATTAGTTGAGGACCTACTATGTGCCAGGCTCACACTGGAGGTACAGCACCAAACAGGACAGAGACCTGCATGCATTCTTGTTGGGAAAACAGATTTAATTTTATCTCTTCCTTAAAAATTACAGAGTAGTCATTTTATATCAGACAGTGGTTCTAGAATTGTCCCTGAACTGGTGGCATCAGCAAGACCCAGGACTTGCTTACAATGCAAACTCTTGCCCTGCCCCAGACTTACTGAATCATAAACTCTGGAGTGGAACCTAGCAACATATGTTTTAAAAAGCTTTCCAGGAGACTCTGATGCAAGGCTAAGTCTGAGAACTTCTCTTTACCTGCTTTAGGTCAGCTCACCCACCTTCAAACTACTCTAGGAGATAAGGACAATTGTTGTCTGCCTTCTACAGCTGAGGAAACTGAGGCACAAATAAGCTAAGGCCTTTCCACCTGGTTCCAGAATCCTTGCTCTGACCTCCTATGCACAATAATGTAAAAATAGTTCCAGCACTGTGAGCACACAGACATAAAAAGAGCAGCTGACCTATCTATACTAATAATCTATACTAATAAAAGGATAATATGCTAATTAGGATGTCTTCCAGACGTCCATCCAGACAAAGACACAGCGGCTGTGAGGGCTTGGGACCAGCTGTGCGGGAGAGGTGCCACTGTGGGAGACGCAGGCGGCGCCACAAGGGAGAGGCGGGCAGCGCCACTGGTCCTGCCCCAAGGGCAGTGAGAAGGCAATGCCATGCCCCCTTCCACCGAGGTGGCACAGGACAGGCCAAGGCACAGCCCGGTCCCAGTGCTGCCCTTCCACAGATGCAACCACAGAAGTAGCAGCATGGGCCCGGTCCAGGCGCAGACAGGGTGCAACCTGCTGTGCTTCAACCTCCCACAGCCCCTCCCTCAGCTGGCCTGGCCCCAGATCGCCCCCCACCCACCAGTGGGGTGGGGGGCAGGTTAGCGCTAAGGGCTGAGGACAGGCAGCTGCAGTAGCTGGCTGGCAGTGGCGGCAGCAGCAGCGGGGTGATAGGGACAGCGCCTTTCCCTGTGCCTGCTTGGCTACCTATTTGCTGCTTTTGGGCTGTGTATACTGTGCCCACTGTTCCTTCTTTCTATTCTAAGACCATACTTTCTAGACAGACAAATGAACTCAGCCACTGCCTAATCCTTGGAGCCTTGGTGAGGAAGGTACCCAGGTGCTAGCCTGATGAATGCTGTGGTTGCTGCCAGGCCTCTACAGGTGGCTGGCACCACTGCCTGCTAGCCCAATCCTCAGCAACCCCCTGGCCTGGAGAAGCCACTGGTCTGTACTGTCACTGGAGATTTCCACTTACACATATTTGGAGGAGCCCTCTATGAATTCTCTGGCTCCTGTCTATTGCCTGGCACAGCCTATGGCAACTTTGAGCCCTTTCGTCTGTATTTTATCCCCTTCTGTGGCCAAATGGCTGTGCTGAGGCCCTGATCCTCTCAGTCTGTGGTCTGTGGCTGGACATGAGTTCAGAAGATCTCAACCACTTCCAGATGAGGCTCCACAGGCTCCACCCACCATCCTTCACTATCCTCACTACCCTCAGGTCACCCATAGTGACCCTTCTTTTCCTGCTAATACACCCTTTGATTCTCTCATTGGTACTCCAACTTCCAGTGGCCCTATTCATGTCCTACCAATGACTATTGACCCCTCGCCCCTCATTGACTTGCTTCTTGACTTCTCACTGGCTCTCCACTTGTCATCATTCACCACCCTTGAGACTTCTATTACCCTCTTATTAACTACCCAGAGTTCTCAATGACTCTTAATTGATTCCCTTTTGCCTCACAGACTCATCCCTGACTTTCCCACTGACCTTCCCTTTCACCCCCATTGAGCATCCCATGAACCTACTGCCCCTCCCCAAATGATCCTACTATATTAAATTGACTTTGCTATTAACCTCACTTACTATCCTGTTGATCTCACCCCATTCCCCAACCCCATTGATCTGCACTGAGCTGTCCATTGGCCTTCCCAGGGATCCAATGACTGACCCATTAATGCCCACATTTACACCCCTGTGGATCTTACCATTGAGCAAGCTCCCACACTATCTGATTTGACCATTGAGCTTCCCATTGATATTCACTCCTCTATTAAATTCTCAGGCCTTTTATTATCCCAACTGAGCCTCTTTTTGACTAATGTTCTCTCTCACTGAGTCTTCCAATGTTAGATTATTAACTCACCTTCTGACCCCACCCCCATTTATCCTCTAACTGAGCCTCCCCATTACCACCCAAAGTCACCTAGTAAGCCTACTTTTGATCCTCAATGACCCATAAATTTGTTCATCCACTTTCTCCATTTGCCTTCTTCTTGATCCTCCCATTAATCCTCATGTGACCCCTCTCCACTGACTCCCTAATTATTCTTTTTACCTTCATTGAGCTCCCACTGACCTCTCTTTAACTCTGATCATCCACTCTACTATTGATCCCCCATTAAATCTTTTACCGACCCTCCATTTAGCCTCCAACTGACCTATTGAACCCTCTTGTGACCCCTAATAACTACCCACATTAACCAATCATTAATATTCTCTTTGATCCCTCTCTGATGTTTCCAAGAATGTTTGCTAACCACTGCTACCACCTCCTTCCCCAACTGTTCTCCCCACCCACATGCCCTCCCTATAGGTGGACAGAATTGTGGGATCACTCCCCTTCTTTCAGGACTACTGCCTCCATATTTACTACCAGAACTTCCAACTCTATCTAGACACACTTCATTTTCTTGCTGTCTTAAAATTGGGACAGCCTGGCACATGTGATGCTGTGAAGGCTCTAACTGTGTAAATTCTGTGGCCCAGTAGACTCAAGAGACTACCCTGTGCCCTTACCAGACACCTGGAAGATGGCAGAGATGCCAGGCTGTGGTGCAGTCTGTGGGCCCTCTGCCCTGATCCATGCCCAGTGGCAGCATCCTCTTTCAATTCACAGGGAACATGTACTTCCAGCTTCCGGAGGGAACTGAGGCTCCTCTGAGGCCATGTTGAATCCGATTCTATTCCTAAATGACTGGCTGGATGATGTGTGCTGCCACTGTGACACCTGCCACATGGCCTGCCCAGCCCTGGCCACGTACACTGTCACCTATCAGGCTCTGGGCATGTACCTGTGGCCCTGGATGATAGCGGCTGGTATGGCTCAATGGTTGAGCCGTAGACCTTTGAACTAGAAGGTCACAGTTCGATTCCCAGTCAAGGCACATGCCTGGGTTGTGCCCTGAAGAATCCAGAAGAAGGGAAGTTACACGGTACCCTGACATTTCACAGGTATGTTATCTTAGATGCAAAAAAAAAAAAAAATAGGCTCAGTAAAGATCGAAGTTGATCTTTGTCAAGGAAGATACTGGCCTAGGACACGACTATCTACTATAAACTGCTTTTTAATTAAAAGTTTTTAATTTCAGAGCATCATTTGTGGTTATTTTATGTCTCTTGAGTTTGCAAGGCTGCCACACAGGCCTTCCCTGACTTAGTCAGGCTAGCATGTGGCCCTTTTTTGGTCCACAGCCCTGAGCATATTTATCTCTTTCTTACAGGTGGAAATCTTAGGGGAGGGTCTCAATAGAATATATATCAGCTTTCCAGGTATGCTCTTTTAGTATTGTAGTCTCCACTGACTGGTTGGTGCCAGGGCAGGGTGTCAGTCAATGTAGCTGTCCTGAGGCAGCCCTGGTGCCACCTGTCTGGTTTTTCTGCTTTTCTTGGTCTGGAGCCGAAATACAACTGAGACCTAGATGTTATCCTTAAGAATGAAAAGGTCAGAGAGGCTACACTGCCTGACCAGCAATATGAAAGATCCAAACCAAATGACCAGAGATATGCTAGGGGAGGACAGGTTACCATGAGGGTGAGGTTCTTGTTTTCCAGTTTTGTCCCTTGCTAGGCATTCGGAGCTTTCTACCTTGGTGAGTTTCTGTACCGAGCCCGTCGTCCTTGCTCTGCTCATGTCTAACCATAAGCCCTGGAGAACCGAATGGTGAGCAAGTCCTGGGGAACTCACATTCTTCTGGGCAAAGAGATGGGTAAAACAGGTGGCTATGAGAATTTTAAAACAATTAATCAGGAAAGAGAGACAAAGAGTACAGAGAAGGTTTAGAATTTTAAATAAGGTGATGAGGAAGACCCTACTGAGAAAGCAATTTTTAAAAATTTCTTTATTGATTAAGGTGTTACATATGTATCCTTATTTCCCCATTACCCACCTGCCCTCCCCACACACACACACACTCATGCCATCACCCCCTGCTGTCTGTGTCCATTGGTTAGGCTTATCCTGTTTCCCCGAAAATAAGACAGTGTCATATTAATTTTTGCTCCCTAAGATGCGCTAGGTCTTATTTTCATGGGATGTCTTATTTTTCCACATTTATTGTTGAACAACAGCAACAAAAAAGGAAAATAAAAATTTATTACCTGTATACAGTACAGTAGTAGTTGTCATCACAAACCAGTATAGCCAAACTGTGAATCCTACGGTATCAAGAATTTCTTGTTACTACCATTATTTCCATGTACAACAATCTATGGTACATTTACTGATACTGATATTTACCGGTATGAACACAATGTAAGATTTATTCAATAACAGTCATGTATGTCATCATCTTCTGGAACATCATCATAACAATCCAAACCCTGAATTTCCTGGTGATTTTCTTGTGACTCCATTTCTTTCAGAATCAGTGGACCAAATCTCTCATGTTTAGCAATAGCACTGTCCTTAAATGAGTACTTCTTGTCAAGGTAGCCTGCTCGTAGTGCATTTGCAATGCAACTGTCAGTGATTTTCTCCCATGAATTCTTCACCCAAGACACAACCTCTTGCAGTTCAGTTTTCACAGTTTCCACAATGATTTCTCTCCATTCTATTTTCAATGTAGTCATTAATTTCCATGTGCAAATTGTCTTTGAATATCAAGAGTATGGAGATAGGCCGTCATTCCTGCAGGAATCATTATTTGATCTATTTTCTTTCATGAAGAAATTTCTTCATGTATTTAGCGCAGTGATTGCTGGCTGCATCCCAGACTAGCAGACCTCTTTGGCTCCCTTGCATAACAAGCGGCAGCATTAAATCGACCCACTTCCTTATAACTGCTTGTGTGGCCCAGGCTTTTTCAGTTTCAAGAATAAAAATATTATTGGGGAGATCATACTTTCAGGAAAACAGGGTTGCTGAAAGGTACGGAGTGGGCCAGGGTTGCACACCTATACATGAGGCCATAATGTATCAAAAAAGATTTTATTTTGGGCACCTGGGTGTAGGTGGGCTGAGATCAAGAAAGGCATCAGCAAAGAGAGCAGGGAGAGATAGGTTTTTATTAGTTTTTGCTGGCTGCAAGCTGCTCTGCTGACGTAAGGGTCTGGTCCATCCCTGGTTCCTCTCATGGCAAGTGTCTTCTAGTTATCTGATTATGCTGTGCTCAAGGCTGCAAGCTTTTTGCAAGATATCTGCTAGGCACAATAAGTTTTCCTCTGCCCCATTTTATTCTCTTTAACCCTTTCAATAGTGATCGGTCATTCTGGTCATTCTAGTCACTTGGCTTTTATATGTAGAGATAATATATACGTATTTCAATAATTTATAAAATGTTTACTTCCTGGACAAAAACAGAAAAGATTTTTTTTCACTTTTGTAACAGACGAGAAAAGACTAAACAAAGTCTGCATTAGCTTACTTTAGATTCATTTATCTAACTGAATTTATTATTCACATTACCTATAATTTCCTTTTAAGATTTCTTTTCACAACCCTTATAAAACTTACACAAAACTTCTTTCCCATTCAGAAATAACGAGCTTTAGAACTCACTTCCCTTTTCCTTCAAAATGCATATCAATGCCTCATGCCTTCTATTACCTAAACCAGTGATGGGCAATCTTTTGAGCCTGGTATGTCAAAATTCACCAAAAACCGAGCATAACTCCGGTGGTGTGTCACTTTAAGAAAAAAAAACCATAATTTTGCGATATTTATAGTTAAAATAACAAAAATGTATAATTATAGTATATAACTGTATTTAATAAACCAAAAACTAATTATTTAACTTACCTGCTTACTGACTTCTTTGTTCATCTGTGTCAATCGGTTTCTTTTGTTGGTCTTGATATTATTTAACTTGTGTGAGGGGGAGGGATAATTCTTTAACTAACCTGCCTATTGGTGATTTTGTTGCTGAATTTCATTGGCTAAACCTTCAATTGAAGGTTGGTATTTTGTACACTTCAAGCCCAAGCAAGTGCTACTAAATTCACCTGTCAATCTGTTTCTTTTGTTGGTTTTGATAATATTTAACACTGAGAATAAGGTCTCACAAAAGTATGTAGAGGGAAAAATTGTGAGTAAAGCTATTGCTATATTTTTCAGGGTGCTAAAAGTGTCTGGTAATTGGCAGAGCCTCCCCCTCCCCTCACCGCCGCCGCTGCCATTGCTGCACTGACGGTGGGACCCACGCCTCAGGAACATGATATAGAAACTCCTCATGGTATGGTCCACGTCACTATAAGAGGCCTACCGAAGGGAAACAGACCAGTTATTCTGCATATCATGACATTGGCCTCAATCATAAATCCTGTTTCAATGGGTTCTTTAACTTTGAAGATATGCAAGAGATCACTCAGCACTTTGCTGTCTGTCATGTGGATGCCCCAGGCCAACAGGAAGGTGCACCCTCTTTCCCAACAGGGTACCAGTACCCCCACAATGGATGAGCTAGCTGAAATGCTTCCTTCTGTTCTTACCCACTTAAGTTTGAAAAGCATCATTGGGATTGGAGTTGGAGCTGGAGCTTACATCCTCAGCAAATTTTCACTCAGTTATCCAGAGCTTGTGGAAGGCCTTGTGCTCATTAAGATTGACCCTTGTGCTAAAGGCTGGATTGACTGGGCAGCTTCCAAAATCTCAGGCTTGACAACCAATGTTGTGGACATTATTTTGACTCATCACTTTGGGCAGAGTTACAGGCCAACCTGGACCTGATTCAAACCTACAAACTGTATACTGCCCAAGATATCAACCAAGACAACCTACAGCTCTTCCTGTGTTCTTATAATGGACGCAGAGACCTGGAGATTGAAAGACCCATGCTGGGCCAAAATGATAACAAATCAAAGACTTTAAAGTGTTCCACTTTATTGGTGGCAGTTGAGGCTGTGGTTGAATGCAATTCTCGCCTGAATCCTGTAAATACAACTTTGCTAAAGATGGCAGACTGTGGTGGACTGCCCCAGGTAGTTCAGCCCAGGAAGCTCACTGAGGCTTTCAAGTACTTTTGCAGGGAATGGGATACATACCATCTGCCAGCATGACCCGACTCATCCGATCACGAACCCACTCAACCTCAAGTAGTATCGGCTCTGGAGAAAGTACCTTCAGCCCATCTGTTACCAGCAATCAGTCAGATGGAACTCAAGAATCCTCTGAGTCCCCTGATGTTCTGGACAGACACCAGACCATGGAGGTGTCCTGCTAAGCAGATGCTCCTCCCCTGGACCACGCAAGTCCATCCTCCTCCAACAACCACTCCACAATATAACATTTCATCCAGCAAACCAGCATCTATCTTTAACTCCTGCGTGACCACCGACTCTTTCTCTCTGGTATCCTGGATTTATCATTCTCTGCCTGCCCACACCCCTTTTTGTATGTACTAGGAACCACTTCCAGCCATTACTGTAACATTCCAACATCCTTAACTGATCAAATCTTCATATCTTCTCTTGCCAGCTTTTTCTCCATGCTTTCCCAACTACATATCTGATAAGATTCTTTAATCCTGATGTATGTGTGTGAGCACGCGTGTCTGTGTTTGTGTGTGCGTAGATCTGTGGTTTTAGACATGCTTTCTTGTAGAGCTTCTGCAAAACAAAAAACAAAAATAAAAAAGGGACTTTTTGCATTTTCAGTGGTGTTTTTAGGGGAAATATACAGAACAGCCTTCTAGATTTGGTAGGTTACTACATTCTCTCTGGTTCCAATTGGTCAACAAGATTTGCAAAGTGACTTCTGAAGAGAGCAGCTCTGAGGAATATGGAAGATCATGATTACTGTTTGAACTCTTGACTGATTTTGACCAATAGAAGGGAGCCTGTTGCATAGAGAAGCAGGCAGGGTGCCCAACCACCTCCTGTCCAAATGAATTTTCATACACTATTCTATAAATAAAAGGGAGGGATATGTACTGTTAGAAGCCCATGAATAATGAGGTTCTAGTGTAACGTGGAGTAGTTCCCAAGGAGTGGGCATGGGACTCTATTAGAACAGGAAGGTTGAAAACTAAATGGCAGGCATTCACTTTGCTGGAGCAAAACTGTCTGATACTACTCCCAGACATCTGCAGGAAACGCCTCCAGGTCTGTGATGAGAGACGGAGAAACACTCTCCATCCTCCAAAAATGGAGAGGTATGGCCTGAAAATTATGTAGGTCCTGAGGAAATGGCAGTGGGAAGGGGAACTGGCATTAACATAATATCCTATTTAATAAGTATAGTCATTTTTGCAGCACACTTAATGGAAGCTAAGTGAGGTTGAGATAGAACTCATTTCTCAAGAAGATTCTTAATTCTGCGAACTCTCTTTTGTAGGAGGGAAGGAGTCAGTCTGTAAGGCAGCCTATCCAGGTAGAACTGTTTTCAGTCTACTACGGTGTGAGTATCGCTGGGTGGAGGGTGAAACCAGCTGCCTCACAGCCAGGGCCCAGCTATTGAGGGCGGCACAATTCCAAATCGTAGGAGAGGGCTTTTTCGTCGTAGTATTCGCTTTCTGGCAAGATAGAGAATGGGTCACTCTGCCAGAGTACGACTTTTTACAGATTATTAAATAAAGCTGTATATGTCTCATTGTTTTTTTAAAAAAAAGTGTCTGGTAATCAATTCCAGGCACTCCAAATTTCCTGATGGTAGTGGCACTCCTCCTGATTCTCCAAGCGGCACCTTTTCAGATTGTCAAGCTTTGACCTCAAGTCGACAAACACCTGAGCCCAGATGCTGTCTTGAAATTCTGCAAGTTGCATCTCCAAACCATCAATTTGCATCCATTGGAAACCATTTAATTCCAAACTACTGTTAACTACTACAGCAGGATATTTAATCATTTTTATGGTCTGTTCTAGGCTTCTAAATTGATTAAATCTATCACTGAACTGGTCAAGTAACAAGTTCAAAATATGCTGGTACTTTATATGCAAGGGTTCCATTTCATTTTGTACAGCTGCACAGGCCTCAAAATACTTTGTTACTCGAGGAAAATACTTATAAGTTTTAGTTTCTACATCTCGCTTGAAAATTTTAAGTTTACTTTCAAAAGCTTTTATGTATCCAAACATAACATCAGTATTTTTGCCAAAACCTTAACTTTAAGTTTAGTTTATTAATATGAACAGAGAGATCTGTAAAAAATATCAGGGTGTTGACCCACTTATCATCATTGAGCTGAGAAAAGTTTCCCAGATCCTTATCCTCAAGAAATACCTTAATTTCTTCAAAGCACTCCACAAAGCGCTCAAGAACTTTGCCTCAGCTCAGCCATCTTACATTATTGTACATCAGCAGTCCACTGTAGGTGGAATCAACCTCCAGTAAAAGTGCAGAAAATTCTCACTTGTGAAGGGGGCCAGCAGCTGTTAAATTAACTATTTTTATAACAACTGACATTAAGTCGTTTAACTCGGTGAATCCTGCCTTGGCACATAAAACCTCCTGATTGATGATAATACAGTGAAAAGGCACAATCGGATATCCAATAGTTTCCATAAACAATTTGACAAATCCAACTTTTCCCCCACCATGTTTGGTGCCCCATCTGTCGTCACTGACACAACTTTAGAGATAACAATGCTTAGGTCACAGAATGCTTGTATAACAACCTTACATATTTCCCTTCCTGATGTACTTGTTGACACTGATACTTACTTTATCAACTCTTCTCTCATTGTGAGACCATCAGAATATCAACCAATAATGGCCAACTGAGCACGTGATGTGAAATCAGTAGTTTCATCAAGAGAGATCGAAAAATATTTACAATTACTATGTCTCTCTTTAATTGATGTTGTATGTTTGTGTTCAGTCTCATTATTTGGTCTTTTATGATATTTCTACTGAGTGGTAACTCAGATATTTTCTTAATAATTACATCTTTATTCTGCATATTGTGAAATAGAACTGGTGCACATCTTAGGAGAGTTTCTTTAATAAATTCTCTCTGACTGAGTGCTTTTCCATGCTGATCTATGGAGTGAGCAATGCCCAGACTTACAGATGTTAAATTTGTAAAGCCTTTTATAAATTTAAGGATGGAATTAGATTGGCCATTATAAAGGTGTAGCTGCCTGGAAATGTATTCCTTCCTTTCATCCTCACTTTGTTTCAAGTGCTGGGAATGATTAGTTTCAAAATGTCTATTTATATTCCATGTTCTGCTTACTACTGTGTCAGTACATAGAACGCAAAATGATCTGCCATTTTTTTCTATAATGCCATACATCTTGGTCCATGTCTCTTGAAAGGGTTGGCTACTGCTATTACCATTTCTTTTACTTAACCTTGGTTTTTTATTTTTTGGGTTCTCCATCAGGGGGGCAGTGACAGAAGACAGAATATAGATAGCCTATTAGCCCTGCAAGCAAAGAGGGGTTAACTAGCCTAAGTGAGCACAAGATGGCACATGTAACTGCCTTTTAAGGAAGGGCAGGGTTAATAAGCAGAAATAGGGTTAATAGGGATGCACAACAGTAATAGTGGTGAAATGGAGTCTGCACTATGCTGCAAAATGGCATTCCTTATATAAATTAAGATGGCTGCTGCTATTTCTAATGGTGGGAAATGGCACCCATAGCACAGGCCCTCACCTCTCCCAGTCTCCCCATCACTTATCTCAGTAATGATGGTCAATTAAAAATCCACAACACCCCAGAACTACAGTAGATTGGATGATGGTTGCTGTGGTTATGTGGTTGCTGGTAATGGTGATCACAGGTCCCCCAGAGATGAGTCCCCAGCGGCATTCCGCTCTCCCTGCTTAATTTCTGGTTGGTCCTTTTTCATATCCTTGAGAGTCTCCTTTATATCCTTGAGCGTCTCCTTCATTTCCTTGTAGGACTCATTCATTTCCACGTTGGTCTTGATAATTTCCTTGCAGGTCTCTTTCATATCCTTGAGGGTCTCATTCATTTCCTTGTAGGACTCATTCATTTCCTTTGCGGTCTTGCTTTTTTCCTTATAGGCCTCGACCTTTTGTTGGAGCCTCTTGAAAAACCCTATAACCGTGGTTTTGAATTCCATGTCCAGTCGTTTTTTTTCCTCCATTTCTTTCACATCTGATTTCTTTCCATGTCTCTGCATGGTGGCTGCTTCCCTGAGTTGGTCAATTAGCTTTGTGTGGTAGACTTCCTACTAGGGACAGTGGCTCAGCCTCCCCAGTTACCTGAGGTGGATATGGGCTGCACAGTCCTGCTGAAGTTAAGCTCAGGTTAATCGTTGTTAGCACTTGGAGGGGTTGACCTCCAGGCCAATTGTCTGTGAAGCTCAGCTGTGCTCAGGTTGGATGGGCGGAGTCTCCGGGCCAAGGAGACAGTGTTAGCTCCGCCCTGTGCGGCCCCAGGGACCCCGCGCCGGGGGCAATGGCCTCCAGCACCTCTGAGAGAGAGCCGCTGCTGAGCTCCACCGACTGCCGGGGAATTCAGACTCTCCCCAAATGAGTCTGCACACCCAATGTCTCACCCAGGGTTGTAAAACAAAGCAGACTGACGGTTTTCCGAATGAGAGACAAGTCGCAGAGTGCTCTCTACGCGGTCACGCAGCAGAGCTGTTCGCGCAAGCTGCCTTCTCCACAAGCTGGGAGAGCCCTGCAGCATCCGAGCTTCGGCGTGCCCTCCCACTGTCCAGTTTTCACCCCGTGTGATAGTGGGTTCCCTGGACTTCGCCCAGAGCTGGAGAATCAGTCCAGTGGGACATCTTTGTCTCCCTGTTCGAGAAAACTGGCCAGCTTTCAGCCGCCCGACCTCTCCACTGGCACACGCTCCAAACCTCTCTCCAGGCGAATCTTTCAGTGCTGTACGCCACCGCTCCTCCGAGTCACAGTGTCTTATCTTCACTTTTATTTGTGGAATTTTCACTCGGCCAGCTTTCTGGTGATTCTGGATGGTGTTTGTTCTTTTGTTAAGTTGTAGTATTAAAATTGCTGAGTATGACAGCAAGATAGGTGTTTTACCTATGCTACCATCTTGGTTCTCCTCTCATTTGATTTTTAGATTCACTTGTTGATAGACATGCATTTGTTGTTCATAATTTGTATCTTTACCCTTTTCTTCTTCTTCCTCTTCTTAAAGAATACCTTTCAGCATTTCATATAATACTGGTTTGGCAGTGATGAACTCTGTTAGCTTTTTCTTATCTGTGAAGCACTTTATCTGCCCTTCAATTCTGAATGATAGATTTGCTGGGTAGAGTAATCTTGGTTGTAGGTTCTTGCTATTCATCACTTTGAATATTTCTTGCCACTCCTGTCTGGCCTGCATAGTTTCTGTTGAGAAATCAGCTGACTATCGTATGGGTGCTTCCTTGTAGGTAATTAAGTGTTTTTCTCTTGCTGCTTTTAATATTCTCTCTTTCTCTTTTGCTTTTGGCATTTTAATTATGCTGTGTCTTGGTGTGGTCCTCTTTGGATTCCTTTTGTTTGGGGTTCTGTGCAGTTCCTGGACTTGTAAGTCTATTTCTTTCACCAGGTGGGGAAAGTTTTCAGGATCTTGCTCTCTTTTTTCTGGCACCTTCATAATTCGGATGTTGGTAATGCTTGAAGATGTCCCAGAGGCTCCTTACACTATCCTCAACTTTTTGAATTCTTTTTGCTTTTCCGACTGAGTGTTTCTGCTTCTTTGTATTTCAAATCTTTTACTTGATTCTTGCAGTCCTCTAGTCTGCTGTTAGATCTCTGTATATTTTTTATTTCAGTCAGTGTATGCTTAATTTCTAGTTGGTCCTTTTTCATATCCTCCAGGGTCTAATTAAATTTATCAGCCTTTTCTAGGAAATTCTTTTTTTCCTGTTAATTTTTATTTTTTTATTTTATATTTTTAATCTTTATTGTTCAGTTTATTAATTACATTGTTCCCTTTTTCCCCCCTATAGCTCCTCTCCACCTGGTACCCATCCCACCTCTGCTCTCAACCCCCTCCACTGTCCTCTCCCATAGTTGCATGATTTTTATCCAGTCTCTTGCTGCCCTTCCCACACCCCTTTTCTCCCCAAGAATTGCCAGTCCATTCCCTCTCTATGTCTGTAATTCTGTTACATTCACCAGTTTATCCTGTTCATCAGCTTATTAATTCACTTGATTTTTAGATTCATTTGTTGATAGATGTGTATTTGTTGTTCCCAATTTACACTTTTATCTTTTTCTTCTTCCTCTTCTTAAAGAATATCTTTCAGCATTTCATATAATATTGGTTTGGTGGTGATGAACTCCTTTAGCTTTTTCTTATCTGCGAAGCACTTTATCTGACCTTCAATTCTGAATGATAGCTTAGCTGGATAGAATAATCTTGGTTGTAGATTCTTGCTATTCATCACTTTGAATATTTCTTGCCACTCCTGTCTGGCCTGCATCGTTTCTGTTGAGAAATTCGCTGACAATCGTATGGGTGCTCCCTTATAGGTAACCAACTATTTTTCTCTTGCTGCTTTTAATATTCTCTCTTTGTCTTTTGCTCTTGGCATTTTAATTATGATGTGCCTTGGTGTGGTCCTCTTAGGGTTCCTATATATTGGGGTTCGGTGCACTTCTTGGACTCCTAAGTCAATTTCTTTCACCAGGTGTGGGAAATTTTCGGTCATTATTTCTTCAAATAGGTTTTCGTTGTCTTCCTCTCTCTCTTTTTCTGGCACCCCTATAATTCGGATGTTGGTATGCTTGAGGTTGTCCCAGAGGCCCCTTACACTCTCTTCAATTTTTTGGATTCTTTTGGTTTCTTGCTTTTTCAGCTGAGTGTATTTTACCTCTTTGTATTTCAAATATTTAACTTGGTTCTTGGGGTCCTCCAGAGCACATTTAGGTCTTCGTATAATATTTTTTATTTCAGTCAGTGTATGCTTAATTTCTGGTTGGTCCTTTTTCATATCCTTGAGAGTCTCCTTTATATCCTTGAGTGTCTCCCTCATTTCCTTGCAGGTCTCATTCATTTCCTTGTAGGACTCATTCATTTCCTTTGTGGTCTCGCTTATTTCCTTATAGGCCTCGACCTTTTGTTGGAGCCTCTTGAAAAACCCTATAACCATGGTTTTGAATTCCATTTCCAGTCGTTTTTTTTCCTCCATTTCTTTCACATCTGATTTCTTTCCATGTCTTTGCATGGTGGCTGCTTCCCTGAGTTGGTCAATTAGCTTTGTGTGGTAGACTTCCTACTAGGAACAGTGGCTCAGTCTCCCCAGTTACCTGAGGTGGATATGGGTTGCACAGTCTTGCTGAAGTTAAGCTCAGCTAATCGTTGTTAGCACTTGGAGGGGTTGACCTCCAGGCCAATTGTCTGTGAAGCTCAGCTGTGCTCAGGTTGGATGGGCGGAGTCTCCGGGCCAAGCAGACAGTGTTAGCTCCTCCCTATGCGGCCCCAGGGACCCTGCACCGGGGGCAATGGCCACCAGCACCTCTGAGAGAGAGCCGCTGCCAAGCTCCACTGGCTGGGCTGCCGGGGAATTCAGACTCTCCCCAAATGACTCTGCACGCCCAATGTCTCACCCAGGGTTGTAAAACAAAGCAGTCTCATGGTTTTCCGAATGAGAAAGCAAGTTGCAGATCGCTCTCTGCGCGGACACGCAGCTGTGCTCTTCGCGCGCAAGCTGCCTTCTCCACAAGCCGGCAGACCCGGCAGCAACCAAGCTTTGGTGTGCCCTCCCACTGTCCAGTTTTCACCGCGTATGATAGTGGGTTCCCTGGACTTCGCCCAGAGTTGGAGAATCAGTCCAGTGGGACGTCTTTGTCTCCCCATTCGAAAAAACTGGCCGGTTTTCAGCCACCCGCCCTCTCCGCTGGCACGCGCTCTAAACCTCTCTCTGCGTGCAAATCTTTCAACACTATCCGCCGCCGCTCCTCCGAGTCACAGTGTCTTATCTTCACTTTTATTTGTGGAATTTTCACTCAGCCAGCTTTCTGGTGATTCTGGAAGGTGTTTGTTCTTTCATTAAGTTGTAGTATTAAAATTGTTGAGTATGACGGCAAGATAGGTGTTTTACCTATGCCACCATCTTGGTTCTCTATCCAAATACACTTTTGAGAGACATTATTTCTAATAAAGTATAAAACATTCACTAATAGTTTTAAGTGTATTTTCTAGCTATTTGTAACAAAAAATCAAAAGTAGGCAAACTCAGATTAATTATTTCCATACCCATTTATTTCAAAATACCAATTATTTAATAATTTCTATTACTTAAACCAGCAGGACTACAAAGTTTAAAGTTACCAAAGATTTTACTTTTTTTTGCTTAACAAAGTGGGAGTGACCCCGCCCAAGGGCAATTTTGCAATTCAGACCTTTTTAGGAAAAAAATTTGGGAGGGTTATAAGGATTACTTACCATAATTTTTTTTCTGAGTAGACTATAACAACATAAAATCTTACATATAAGGAGAGATTTCATTGTATTTCAAAACAGAAACAAAAACAACCCCTAAAGTAAATAATGATTACTCCCAAAAAAATAAGAGAGCAAGCAAAACACATCCTTAACCAAAGTTACATTACAGGCAGACAGAACTCTTACTAAGCATTTCAAGTGGCTGATGGCTTGAAAAGGAGATCAGGTAGGGTCCCTAAGACTAAGAACTCTGGGAAGTTGCTGAGAAGTTCCTGCAAGCCATGCCACGAGTTCAGCCTGCTACAAGCAGCTGTCTCCCCCCACCCCATATCCGCAAAATGGGATATGCCCCATCTTTAAACAATTAAACCAAACAATCAACAGAGACATTCTTTTTTTAAAATATATATTTTATTGATTTTTTAGAGAGGAAGGGATAGGGATAGAGAGAGAAACATTGATCAGCTGCCTCTTGCACACCCCCTACTGGGGATGTGCCCACAACCAAGGTACATACCCTTGACCGGAATCGAACCTGGGACCTTTCAGTCTGCAGACCGATGTTCTATCCACTAAGCCAAACCGGTTTCAGTAAGACACTCTTATATACGACATTTACAGGCGTACACAAACCTCAGACAAGAGCTCTACACCATACATTCCTAAACATTAATCTCCTCTTATTCCCAGTTAAGAGGATATTTAAGAGTGAGGCCAAGCAGTATGGCAGTAAAACACACTTTTCTTTTCTTTTCTTTTTTTCCATTGGCGGATAAGTGTAAGTAGCCCAATACCCCAAGATCCATCCCAATAGAGTATATTTGGAGATCGAGGCACCAGCATCCATCCTTGTACAATTTAAGCAAAATTACAGGCAAAGTTACACCAGGTGAAAACCACCCTAATGTATATTTACAAGTTCGAACGACAGACAACCGTTTTTGGCTTACCATGCATAGCCAAGGCTTATCTTGCGCAGCCAGACAGAATAACCAGGCAATGACCTTGAGAGGCTGCTTGCAACCAGGAGCAAATCAGGCTCACCCCAGACAGGGGGCAACAGACAACTGACTCCCCCCATGACAGAACACCAGAACGTTCAATTCAACTTAAGTTTCAGGTGAGACGACAGGATTCAAAACAGCAACATTTCTGGCAGCACTGCAAATCAGAGTCCAGGCATCAGCCTGGGGAACCCCAGTCCAGGCAGCAAGGAGAATCCTCCGGTACTCACCCAAGAAGAAACCCCACTTGAGTCCCACCAGAGCCGCCAAATTATGTAATTGGATAACCAAGGGGTCTGGGCTGCCTGTCACGGCTTGAGCCAATTAAGCAGAGACAGGGTTGAATCATATATGAGTGTTTATTTCAATAATGTTGGCAGTATGGGAGAGCAGCAGGTCATCCACGAAAATCTGCTCCGCCTCTCCCCATATGCCAACTGCTTATATTGGATAGAAGGACAAAGATTACGCGGGATAGTAGGAATTACAGGAATTGGAAAGTAGGAATTACCCAACTGCTTATTTTGGGTAGAAGGACAAAGATTACATGGGAAAAGTAGGCACAGGACAATCATTATGGGTTACAAGCCATGCAGACTGGGGGGACTGGGATGGTTGCAGAGGGTGGGTGCCTCCAGGCATCCTTGGACCAGATTACAGACAATGGGGGCTAGGGTTGTAAAGAACAGTTCCTCCAAGACTAGATTGTTTCAGCCATAGGTTGTAAACCTTTCCGTAAGATAAGCAGTTCTCAAGACAAGAGGATGGACTGCATTCCGATGTTAGCTCCCGCGTCCCAGAGCGTTTAACTCCCAGCCAAGTTAAAATGTGCTTTCTCTAATCAGAATGTAAGTGGACAATCAATGGGTCCATGCTTCCTGTTGTGAGAAATGCTCACCTGTTCGAATTCAAATAATGGACTCAGAGACAGAAGTATGGCAAAACAAGACTTTTAATATGCTCTTGAGAGCAGATGTCCACCAGGTTGTACAGGCATACCTGGGGCAGCAAACACAGCCAATTTATTCAGTCCCTCCTCTGGTCCTTCATTGGCTGAGCACCATTGGTCACCTGTTTCCTCATACGTCACCTAGTCTTGCTGTCTCCCACTGGGTCATTAAAAAAGAAAAAGAAAAAGATAAAGAAAAAAGGAGGGCTGAGGCCTTCTCTAGTTACCTCCACCACCCCCTGTCTAGCCAAGGCAGGCACCTTGGGGGTTTCCACCATGATGCTGGCCCACATGCACAGTTCTTTGTTCTTATATCCTCTTTCCTCCTCTCTACATTCTGTTTGCTCTGGGAAAATTCAGCAAATTCCATCAAATGTTGACCATGCTGCCCTAACCGGTTTGGCTCAGTGGATAGAGCGTTGGCCTGCAGACTCAAGGGTCCCAGGTTTGATTCCAGTCAAGGGTACCTTGGTAGGGAGTATGCAGAAGGCAGCTGATCAATGCTTCTCTCTCATCGATGTTTCTAACTCTCTATCCCTCTCCCTTCCTCTCTGTAAAAAATCAACTAAAAAAAAAAAAAAGTTGACCATGCTGGAGATGGATTACAGAAGTCCATTTCCCATACTGTTACTACTTCAGCCAATTAAGCAGAGAGGATTGAATCATACCTATATGAGCGTTTATTCCAATACTGCCGGTAGCATGGGAGAGCAGCAGCTCTGCATCCCACCATAAACCAGCGGCTTATATTGGGTAGAAGGACAAAGATTACATGGGGAAGTAGCCAAAGGGTGCCAAATGAGCAGTTAACAGGTAAGCAGAGGGCTGGGGATCTTCAAAGGGCTAGTGATATGCAAGGTTGGGGGTCTCCAAAGGGCTGGGGCTCTGGTTTCTGCAACAGGTTGTTAATCTTCCCATGATAACAGACAACTCCATAAAGGGGAGGACGGGCTGCATGTCCAGGTGAGCTCCCAGGTCCTGAGTGCAGCTGCCAGCCAGGTTAGAATGTGCCTTTTTAAATCAGAACAGAACTATCATGGTTAACAAAGCATGATTAATATTTCTTATAATTGTAGCTGGTCCTCAATATTCTATTTCTGCCCTTACCACCACCAGATGCTATGAAGGCTATGACCCTGGTCTCAGTTTTGATGGCACAGGCTGTGTCCCAGGACCACTGTGGCTGCTTCCACAAATAGACACCACATCCCTGTATAGAGGTCTCCAGGCCTGAGTGGGAGGGCACAGTCTCCCAAATCCCATTCATTACAAGGTGTTGCCTGAACCACACCATATCAATCAGCATTTTCAGTTGTAACTGACAGAAAATGATGCCAAACATCTTAAATACAACAGGGAATAATATCTACTTTTATTTGCATAAAGTTGAGGTATTCAGGCATGGCTGGATTCAAGGATTCAAATGTCACTTGGACTTCTTTCATCCCCAACTCTTCCTTTTTCTGTTATCTTCTACTAGAGGCCTGGTGCACAAAATTTGTGCTCTCGGGGGGTGGGGGCAGCTCGGGGCTCCTCAGCCCAGCCTGCACTCTCTCACAGTCCAGGAGCCCTCAGGGGATATTTGACTGATGGCTTAGGCCTGCTCCCGCCACTGCCACTGCGCTCACCAGGCATGAGCCTGGCTTCTGGCTGAGCCAGAGCTCCCCCTGTGGGAGTGCACTGACCACTAAGGGGCAGCTCCTGTGATGAGCACCTGCCCCCTGGTGGTCAGTGTGCATCATAGCAACTGGGCGTTCCACAGTTCGACTTGCATATTAGCCTTTTATTACATAGGATATTAAGTAGGCTCTAAATCAAAATGATATAACAGAGGCTCAGAATTACAGTAGTTTAAACTTGATAGAAGCTTATTTCCCTCTAATGAATAGCCCAGGTGTAACCAGTTTGGTTCCTCCAAGTCAGGGACACAGGTTCCCTCTATATGGCTCTGCCTCCCCTGTGGTATTGCCTTCTTCTGCCCCCTATTACTCTACATTGGAGCAAGTTGGGCGGGGGGGGAGGACAAGGTCAGTTTTCCTCCCTTTCAGGGCACAACCCAGAAATGGCACATATCTGAATTATCAGAGAGAAGGTGGGGGAGGATGGGTGGGGAAGAAGAAATCAACCAAAGACCTTGTATGCATATATGCATAACCCATGGACACAGACAATAAGGTGGTGAAGGCCTGGGCCAGGGGGTAGGGACGGGCTGGAGGAGTTCAATGGGGAGGAAAAGAGGACATAGGTAATACTTGCAACAATAAAGGTTAAAAAAAATGACACGTCACTTCTGTATAATTCTCACTGGCCAGAACCTCATGGGAATATTCCATTTGGCTGCAAAGGAGACTGAAAGATGTATCTTTAGCTGGGTGGCCAAGTGCAGCTGAAAATTTTAATTATAGAGAATAAATGGAGAATTGATATTTGAAGATAACCAGACCTTATTCTCAAACCACTTCTGTGTTTGTGGAGCAGTGATGGTCTCCTACTGCTCCAGATTTATGGCATATAGTTTAGCAATCTCAATAGCACTTCTCCCTCAATGTTCCAATAGCAGTCCTAGCACTGGCTATCATTGTCCCAGTGTAGACCATTTGCCTATTCTTAAACTGTCCACAGACACCAGGGGATGTGGTACTCTGATTTGTGTCTAATTGACCAGGCCTGGGACATGTGCCCAGAAGCCAACAGGTAGGTATATTACCCATAAACTGAAAGTGGGGCTAGTTTCCTAAAGAAACTGGGGTCTGTTACCAGAAAACTATGGATGGATCCTGGGCAGGCAAGTGTTCCCTTGAGTCCATTGGAAAATAAAGCCCCCCGGGATAGTTTGTCTTGAAGATTAGTGGCCTTGGATAGGAAAACCTGGGTGTTTAAACTCCAGGGCAACCTGGGAATGAAGAGATGCCCACACTGGGAGGGAGGAACAAGGCATAAAAGCAGATACATCTGCCATTGCAAATCCACTCCATGCCAGTTCTTACAATGCTAGCCACACATCAGAATCTTTAGAGAGCTCTTAGGACTTTTCATACACAGATGTCCTAGATTAAGAGTGACTAAAAAAACACAACAATCAAATGCAGTGCAAAAGCTTGATTACATCCTGGTTCAAATAGAACAGTTATAGATATTTGAGAAACAATTGGAGAAACTTACCAAATTTCTTTTTTATTTTTCCACAATCTCACAGGAAAAATTATCTCAATGGATTTTTACTTTGTCTTATTAGAAGGTTGAGCACCTTTTAAAACGCCTAAGAAACATTTGTATTTCCTTTTCTATTAACTTTCTGAACAGACTTTGCCCATTTTTTAATATTGGGTTATTGATCTTTTTCTTTTTTAATTTCTAGGAATTCTTTATATATTAGGAAATGCAGCCCGGACATGCAGCCCGTCCTCCCCTTTATGGAGTTGTCTGTTATCATGGGAAGATTAACAACCTGTTGCAGAAACCAGAGCCCCAGCCCTTTGGAGACCACCAGGGGGCAAGTCCTCTGTGATGTGTTACACATATGCTTCACTGTTTTTTGTATTCATAATGGTTTTTTATATCTGTTTTTGAGTCTGTCTGTCTCTGAAAGTTGGGGAGGCACTATTTCTGCCTGGCTGCCAGAAACACTGTATTTGTTTGAGTCACCAAGGCCTCCAGTACTGGCCCTTTTCCTGCCCTTGGGGTACAGGCTGAGTCCTAAGGAGAATGCCACATGTCACCTAGTGCCTGTGGGCCTCTTCACCACCTTTGATGGCTTCAGTGGGCTTGTACCAATGCCTATTATGCCTTGTGCCTATGAGCTAGCTACATTGGTGGGTTCCAGGCCTCAAGATCTTGACTGGTTCCATGTCATTGTTGAATTCCCACTCTGTCCTGGCTGCACTTCCTTCCAACCATGGGAAATCCTTGGCTTTAGGGATGGCTGTGCAGCTGTGGGAACCAATCAGGTAATATCAGTACGGGACTTTCCCAATTCCACCAAAACCTTACTGTAACCTGACACTGATCCCTAACATAGAACTGTTCTCCTATGATCCTCCATTGGCTCAAATCTTGCCCTGGTTTCCCATGACCCTTTAAGACCCCAAATAAACCATCTTGGACTTGTCAGGACCCACTGACCTCACCCTTTCCCAAGATCTGCTGAATTCCTAGGAACTACTGAATAATCAAAGCTGTAATATGGGAAACACAAGTAGGATGGATGTGGGAGCTCAGATGAGGTGCCCCCTTTAGGGGATCAATGAAAGCTTTCTGAAAGAGGTGATAAATGAGCTGAGACCTCAAGTTAGGCTGGGAAAGAGAGCAGGTAGGAGCATTGTAGAACAAGGCCAGGAAAAAAAAGGGGGGGGGGGCTATATTTTAGGACTGCAGTGAAATTCAACTAATGACTATTAAATAGCCCATTAAATGTCCATGGACCTAAGGCCAAGGAAGTTGTTGATGACTTAAGAAATCACAAGATCCATGGAACAGGGGAGCAACACCTGGATTACAAAGTTGAGGAGTGAGACTTGAGAGGAGACAGCAGGCATAGACAGCGCCATTGACAAGTCATCTATGCAGAAAGGGTGGGATAGAAATCAGCCAGGAAGAGGCTAGGGTATCTTACAACTGATTTATGATGATGACGATTTTGAGATGGGAGAAACTCAGAGATGTTTAAGTGCTTATGGGAAGAAACCAGACAAGGAGAGGGTTGGAAATCCAGCAGAGGGATACCAGGGTGGAGGACACCTGGCTCTCCAAGGAACATAGGAGCCAGCGAGCAGCAGCAGAATTGGAATCTAGGCAAAATGGGGAGTATTTATAAGAGAAAAACAAACCTGAAATCCCATAAGAGAGATAGAACCAGCTGTGAGTTTGAGGCTAATTGTAGGAGTAGGAGGATGGGCCAGCAAGAAAACAGCTAGGGTATCTGCCACAAACTGGCAAGTAAGCAAGCCAAAGCCTTTGGTTAAAGGGTCAAGAGACCCCTGACTATGTCTTTTAAATTTCTAGTGTAACCTTGCTCAAGTGACTCAACTTCTCTCAGTGCCTATTTGCTCATCCACAAAATATAGTAATAATAGTACCCACCACCCAGTTGGCATGGCTCAGTGGTTGAGCATTTACCTATGAACCAGGAGGTCATGGTTTAATTCTGGGTTAGGACATATGCCTCCATTGTGGGCTCAGTCCTCAGGGTGGGGCATAGCTGATTAATGATTCTCTCTCATCACTGATGTTTCTATCTTTCTCCTTCCTTCCTCTCTGTAATCAATAAAAATATTTTTTTAAAATAGTGCCCACCACATAGGGTAGCTGTGAGGATACATGCTTGGCACATAAGTGCCCAGTAAATCTAAGCTCTTGCTGCCACTTTTATATTATTACTAGAGGCCTGATACATGAAATTCATGCAAGAGTAGACCTTCCTTCCCCTTGCTGCTGGCATCAGCTTCCCTCTGCCATCCGGGACCGGGCTTCCCCCGAAGCCCCAGCTTTGCCCCAGCTTTGTCCGGAAGGTTATCTGGTCTAATTAGCATATTATGCTTTTATTATTATAGAAGAAGATTATTGAAGAGGCAGTATATATAGCAGAGTGGTTAAGAACACAGGTCAAGAAATAAGAACCGCTGTGGTCAAATCCTGGCTCTGCCACTTACCAGCCATGTGAACCCGGGCAAGCTTCAGTTTCTTTATCAGTAAGAGAGGATTTAGGTGCTCATGGAGAGAACCCAGACAAGGACAGGGTTGGAAATCCAGCAGAGGCATGTAGTATAGTACACATATAGTACTGCAGATCTATCTTGTCAGAGTGTTGGTGAGGACTTAATATCATTTAAAATAAATACTTAAAAACTAAAATAAATGTTTAACTATTTTAAATATTTACTACTTTTAGAAAAATGCATTACATAAATATAAATTAGGTGAGACTGTTAAAATATCAATTGCATATTTTATTTCATATTAAGAAAGAATAGTGTTATGAAACCCCGTTATAGTTACAAAAATTTTACCATTCTTGTTTCCATCTTTCCTCTCATTTTTTTTTTAGTCGTGCTGGAGAATTTTAAAGCAAATCGCAGACCTTACTTCGCCTGCAAAGACCTGAGATATGTATTTCTGATAGAGACACCAGCAGGATTCACAGTGGTTTTCTGAGCGCCCCTTAGACTCTCGAGTTCCTGGTCTATTCCCCGCCCCTAATTCGCCTCTTCTCTCTGCAGGTGAACTGCCCAGGGGTGTGGGGTGGTGGTTGCACGCTGGGCGGAGGCCTCCTGGCTTACCATGGAGGGGACCCCATGCTCTGGGTGGTGATGGAGCCCCAGGGGGCGGTGGGCCTAACGGCCTCCCCCGCGCTACCAGGGCCTCTCGTGGCTGCCTGCGTGACTACAACGAAATTGCATCGGTCGATCCGATACTCCCAGGACTTTAGGGTGCCAGCCTAGTCGACGTGCTCCAGGCGTGACGGGGCTTCCACTGCTGGTAAGGACCCTCCTCATGCCTGGAGACCCATCGACCCCGTCCTTCCGGAAGGGGGATGCCGTCATCCCAACTCTGTGCGCCACAAGCTACCTTTGGCGGCTTGGAGCCAACACCTTCTCTTTGCTTGACTTCCCACATCACCGAGAAGCTTGTCCTCCGTGATCCAACACTAACTGCGTGACCACGTTTCTCTGCACGTCCCCAGGGCTGGGACCAGCAACGCACGAGATTGTTATAATAACGATGACCAAAAAATGGTAGTGCCTGTCTTCTCTTTCCCAGTGCTAGCTCCCTCCTCTGCCAGGACTCAGGAAATCAGGTCAGAACCGCCAGTCGCCTATGCCCTTCTCTTCCGGGTTCTCAGACCTGCGGTCTCCTCAAGGACATTTACTCCCTCAGGGCCAAGCCGGCCAACCAGAAGCCCCGCCCCTTCACGCGATATTTTGACGCAACCGCAGCGACAGCCAATGAGACGCGACAGCTCCGGATAGCGGGAGGCTGGAGGCGGAGGTTTTAGAGAGCGGAGCGGAAGTACTTATTGCCTCGGTTTCTGCCAGTTGGGTTGCTGCTCCACTGTTGTGGGCCACCGCCTGCGCTCACCCGCGGCCCAGCTCTGCCATGAGCCGGCCCAGCCGACTGCAGAGACAAGTTCTTAGCCTGTACCGCGAACTGCTGCGCGCCGGGCGCGGGAAGCCGGGGGCCGAGGCGCGGGTACGAGCCGAGTTTCGGCAGCACGCCTGCCTGCCACGCTCCGACGTACTACGAATCGAATACCTGTACCGCCGCGGGAGGCGCCAGCTCCAGTTGCTACGCTCCGGCCACGCCAAGACCTTGGACGCCTTCGAGCGCCGGCAGGGCGTGAACGAGGAGCCCGGCGAAGCGGTGGCCCCTACGGACTCCGCCTGAGGAGAGTGGCGATTCGAGGAACCTTCTCGAATGGAATCACCGGAAATCTCGCCGGATGGACGGTGACACGCTGAAGAGTTCAGATGGAGCAGGGGAACGGTGGGGCGGGATCGCTTGACTGCGTGTGTGGTGGGACCAGGGAACCCGCGTGATGGAAGGTGAGAGATCTTGAGAGACTAGCTCGATGGATTGGGGGAATCAGAGCCGTCCTGGATATGTAGGGTCTAAAGACCACCATGACAGATGGCAAGATATCCTTGCCCTTGTACGATTCATAATCACTTGTCGTACCCCTTCATGAGAGCTTGGAGCGGGCTGCGTCGCCAGCTGGCTGTATGTCACTCTGAGAGCTACTGCTAGAAGACATGGGAGCTAGGATGCCCCCCCCCCCCCCGCCCCATTGGACCGAAAGAGACTGAAAGACCCTTCTCTTCACCTCTGGTTTCTGAACTCCCCTCTTTAAGTTTAATTCTAATAATAGCAGTTTTTTTATTTTTATTTTATTTTATTTTTTGCTGAGGAATTTGAGAAGATGCCCTGATGGATGACGGTGAGAAGTCCCGAATCCCTTTGGAAAACTCCCCCCCACACACACACACACACACACACTCTAATTACAGCAAACTATGACTGGTGAGGAAGGGAGTAGGGGTCTCATCCCAGCTGATCATTTGTAGACTCCTCAAGACCTCTACACTTAACTGTTTCTGAGGGCGAGCCCTGACCCCTCTACCCTTCCACCCTCAGTACTGTCAAACAAATGGAATAAAGTTGGGATGTGCTTACTTCCTGTTGGTGGTCTGAAAGATTTTATGTGTCTGGGGATATTTGAAGAGGCACACACACCAAGAAGTGACCAACCCTCTAGGACAGTGGTTCTCAACCTTCCTAACGCTGCAACCCTTCAATACAGTTCCTCATGTTGTGGTGACCCCCAACCATAAAATTATTTTCGTCGCTACTTCATAACTGTAATTTTGCTACTGTTATGAATCGTAATGTAAACATCTGTGTTTTCCGATGGTCTTAGGCAACTCTGCTAGCGGTTCTCAACCTGTGGGTCCAGACAACGTGAGGAACTGTATTAAAGGATCGTGGCATTAGAAAGGTTGAGAACCACCGTTCTAGGAGGAATGGGCGTTGGGACCTGTCTTCCCCGCTGGAGCCCTGTAGACTGGCAGATCGGTTGAAACAGCATTGATCTCTCTCCAGGGCAGATCCATAAGAGACCCCAAAGAAATTTCAGTTGACTCTTTAATGGAGAATAGTGAGGCAAGAGAAGAGATGGTAGAGCTGAGGTCTGGCTGGTAACCCCTAAGGCAATAGTGAGGGGTCTTAAACCTGATTGAGGAGTTTAGCCTCAGGACGCCTTGGATTTTTGTCAGCAAGACCCAGGGGTTGGGGAGGAGAGATGGAACCATAGGCCACAGGTAGAATCTCCCATATCTCCGGAGTACTGCATTTTGCAATGCTGAGATATATTTGCACCCACATCAGTTAAATAAGTGGGAAGCAGATGAACTCTTAATAGATACAGTTGAAAGGATGGGGAGGACCTTAGGGAAGGAACCCAGACCTCAAAACAAAGGGAAGATGGACAAAAGAGAAACAGTCTCTTCCTTAATTCCAGTGGGTACCCAATAATTATAAAGTGGGGTTGAAATTTGAAGAATTATAAGGACTTTGCCAGAAGGTAAGGATAGGCTTCTAAGCTGGAGGACCAGTGTGGGCAAAGTCCTAGAGGAGATAAAGGGGAGAAATGCAGGGTCCCAGGTGGGACATGGGGTGCCCCAGGGCACAGGCTGACTTCTAGTTCTGCTTTGTCTCTGGTTAATATTCACCTAACCTCTGTCACACCCTTTGTCACCTTGTTTATCTATCTTAGCCTCAGTGTTTCTCATCAGGGTGGCTCTGTTAGTCCTGCCTTGGCTCCATCTCAGAGTAAAAGCAAAAGTCACAGTAGCTCACTCCTGGCTCCAGAGCTTGGGACCTAACAATCAGCTTCAGGATAGGAGCTTCTGAAGCTGCAGGCAATGGGCAAGTCTCCACTGGGGCTGCCCTCCCAGATCATGAGAGAAGACATTCACTGTTGTGTTACAGATGAGCAGAGTTTGCTTGGTAGAGAGGGCGAGGAAGGGGAATGCCTGGTTTGAGGTTGTAGGTGAGTGGTGATTAAGAGCGTGCACTCCTACCTGGCCAGCATGGCTCTGGTTGAGCATCAGCTTATGAACTGGAGGTGACAGCACATGCCTGGGGTGTGGGGCTTGCAGAAGGCAGCCAATCATTGATGTTTCCCTCTCTCCCTCAAATCAATTTTAAAAAAAAATTTTTTTTTTAAAAGCTTGCACTCCGGAACTGGAATGCCTAGATTTGAACCCCAATTCCAACATGGATTACATGATTGTAGGCAAGTGATTTCACCTCTGTGCCTCAACATCCTTATCTGTGAAATGGACATCATAATAGTGCCTCTCTCGTGTGACTTTTGTGATGATACAGTGAATTAAGTGTGGCAGATGATATTAACCAACCCCAGGACCCTCTTGCATACTTCAGTTCCCTTACAGCTGCAAGAGGAGGCTTTCAGTTTCTGGCCCTGAGCCCTGGCATCTCTGCTCCTCTGCTGAGAGCTTTCTAGGAGTTATGAAAGGTGAGCTAATGCTCCCAGCCTAAAGTGGGTATCAGTCACTGGATGAGTGCCCCAGACTTCCTGTTATCTGGTCTGGAGATTGCAACAGCGTTCTATAGGATCCTCATAAGAATCATCCCCTCCTCCACCCGTTTCCCACAGTGGCTACCACTCCATAAGCACCTTTTCTGGCTTACACCCTACCTGTCTCACTCTCCCCATTCCCTGCCTCCTGCCTCCTGGAATCAAGTCCTAAATAAAGCACCTCACCCAAGTCCTTGGACCCATGTGCTGTGTGTAAAGCCCTCAGTTGATACTCTGTGTCAGGTATGTTTTTTGTTGTTGTTTTGTTAATCCTCACCTGAGGATAATTTTTTCCCTTGAGCCCTAGCTGGTTTTGCCCAGTGGATAGAGTGTCGACCTGCAAACTGAAGGGTCCCAGGTTAGATTCCGGTCAGGGGCACATGCCCAGGTTGTGAGCTTGATCCCCAGTGAGGGACCTGCAGGAGGCAGCCGATCATCATGGATGTTTCTATCTCCCTCTTCCTTCCTCTCTGAAATCATTAAAAATATATATTTTTTAATTTTCCCCCTTGTTATTTAGATAGAGTGGAAGGGATGGGAAGAGACAGAGAAAAACATCAATTGATTGCCTCCTGCATGGGCCCCAGCCGTGGATGGGGACAGAGCCTGCAGGTGAGGTTCATGACCTTCAGTCTGCAAGCCAATGCTCTAACCACTGAGCAACTGGTTAGGGCTGCTGCTGCTTTCTACTCTGCTAAGGCACAGGGTTGGTTGCTTCTCAACACCTTGACCCTATCTGTTAAATAATAATCTCCTGTTCTAAGACTTTACAACAATATTAAAATATATTAAATTTAATTTCACCTGTTTCTACTGTTTAATTGTGACTACTAGAAAATTTGGAATAATTTGGAATATCGATTGTGGGTTAGTAATAGAACTGAATCACCCTGGCTGGATGGGTCTGTGTTTAGAGTGACAGCCCATGAACTTAAGGGTCCCAAGTTCGATTCCAGTCAAAGGCATGTATCTCAGTTGCAGGCTCAGTCCCCGTGCAACCAAGGATGTGTCTCTCACATCAGTGTTTTTTGTTTTTGTTTTTGTTTCTCTCTCTCATTTCCTTTCACTCTCTTTAAAAAAAAAAAAAAAAAACATCGATGGGAAAATATCCTCAGGTGAAAATTTAAAAAAACAAAACTGAATTGAGTTGTTAAATTTTTCTATTTTGATGACTCTAGTTGTGTATGAGAATGCCTTTATTCTTAAGAACTGTACACTGAAGTATTCAGGAGCAAACAGTATCATGTCTACAACTTACTCTCAAATGGTTCCAAAATACAGGGTATCCTCAAAAAATATATATACACATTTTAACAGCTGATAGCTCAATTTTGAAAATGAAGTGTATTTTAATAAACACTGCCTTTATTCAAAGCGTGTGCATGCATTTTGGGGGAAACCCTATATATGCACATATGTAAACATATTAGTGAGAGTGTGAATAGTGAAGTACATGGGGCAAAATGTTACCAGTTGGTTAATCTGGGTAAAGGATGTATGGGCGTTTGCTGTACTAGTTTAAATAGCCCTGGCTGGTGTTTCTCAATGGTTGGAGCATCAGCCTGGGCACCAAAGGGTCATGGTTTGATTCCCAGTCAAGGGCATGTACCTGGGTTGCAGGTTTATCCCTGGTGCCCTGTTGTTGGGGCAGGTGTGGGAGGCAAGCAATCGATGTGTCTCTCTCACATTGATGTTCTCTCCCCCTTTCCTCCCTCCTTCCACTCTCTCTAAAAATAAATGGAAAAATATTCTTGGGTGAGGATTAACAATAAATAATAAAGTTATGTATTTTTTACCTTTGAAAAAATGTCTGGTTTCCCTGGCAGATTCTGATCTTCATCCTATTGGGAATGTCAGGTTACTAGAATATGTTCTTGTCTTATGTCACAAACTCTGCTGTTCCAAGGTCCAAGCCAGATGCATGAGGTGATCCAGTAGGGCCTTTGGGAATTCTGGGAAACTCACAGTGCCTAAAGAAGAAAGTTCCTAGCACTCCTGCTCAATACTCTCTCAAACAGTAACATCCACGGTGTTAATGATGTGAAGGAATGACTAGAATTTTCTTTAGAGTAACAAGAATTGTGACTAAATTTTAAAACAGAATCCTGACCTGAAGACGCTTCCTGAATTGTTGGTAAAAGGATATGCTGTCTAGACTCCAGAAGAATTTGGAAAAGAGAGTGGGCACCTGGAATGATTAAAGGGATTGGCGCCAAGTTGGTAATTACAGCTGGTGAAGAGTCCACAAGGACCTGTAATGCTATTCCTTATTTTTTTGTACAAGTTCAAAAGTACCAGAATGCAAGTTGAGAAAACCAAACAAACTCCTATGACGCCCATCTCACTCAAACTGGAAGTCCTCACTGTGGTCCACAAGGCTTCAGCTGATCTGGCCCCATAACTTCTCTCTCACCTCACCTTCTCCCACTCTCCCGCACCAGCACTCACACTCCAGCCACACTAGCCTTCCCATGTCCCAAGCACACTCCTACCTCTGGGCCTTTGCACTTACTGTTTCCTTTACCTGGAATGCTCTTCCTTTAGGTCTGCACTGTCCAGAATGGTAGCTGAGAGATACTGTGACTGAGGAATTTTTCAAATTTTTAAATAAATTTTAAGTAATTTAAAATTTAAAAGAGAAGCCATGTAAAAGATTCCATTAAATACCTCTTTGGGTAGGACTACATTTTATTTAATCTGTTGGAAATTAAGTGTATGAATTGAGATGTGCTATAAAGAGTGAAATACACACCAGATTTTAAAGACAGAAAAAAGGATTATAAATCTTCATGTATTTTTATATTCATTACACATTGATATTTTGTATATATTGGGTTAAATAAAGTATAAATTATTAAAATTAATTTTCACCTGTTTATATTGTTTAACAATGACTACTAGAAATTTTTAAATTATATTTATGCCTCACATTTATATTTCTACTAGAGGCCAAGTGCACAAACTCGTGCACTCCAGGGGGGGGGGTAGGGGTCCCCTCAGCCCAGCCTGCACCCTTTTGCAGTCCCTAACTTTTCAGTTACCCACAAAATAAATTCCCATTTCTGTTTAAGTCAGTGATTGGGTTTCAGTCACTTGCTCCCTGTGTGTCCTCAATGACTTCCCCACTAGAGCCTGTTTTCCATTCTGTTAAGTAATTGGGTGGCTGTGAGAATTAAGAGATCTTTCTTAAATGCACATCCAGGAGCCTAGCACAAGGCTCTGTTCTTGAGTCTGATTCTGTTCCACCTCTTGTCCCAACACTTTAAGCTCTGGGAAGTGGATGATCCTAGACACCTGGCACTGGGTACTGGACTCCAGGACTGAGCCCTGGAAATTCCACTTGGTTGTCATCATGACCCATGGAAGAATTTCACACCCTGCACCAGTGATGGCCCCCCTGGGAGCCCACCATGTAGACTGTTTGAACAGAACACATGTATAGATGAGGGCAGAGGCTATAGCAGGTGTAGCCCGCTTATACCACCTGTGCCTTTTCTGTACACACCTCTAGTGCTTTCGAAAGCACCTGTGCTTCTCTGCCTGCGGGATCTTTAAAGACAGGAAAAGCTGGAAGTTCTGGGGAGTTGACAACTTCAGGAACCAATGAGAGCTGTTTACATAAATGCTAATTTCTTTGACTCTTGGGTAGAATAACTTTGAATGTGTTCCACACAGTCTCCTACAGGTCGCTAGTGGGATGGCACCTAGGTTCCCAAAGCAGCAACCAGCTCAGTGTTCCCTTCCCTGGCTCACTTCCTCAGACCCTACCAATCTGCCTAGGATCACCTCCTAAAAAACTACCTGTGCTTGCATCTTTGTCTCAGTCTAATGGGCTGATTCAGTTCTGAATTCTGTACTCAAAGCAAAGGAATCTGTGGAGAGGGCTATCCAGGTCTGTATCCTAGATTCTGAGTACTCAAGCACCCAATATCTACACATTCTGCAATAGACTGATGTTTGTATAACTTTAAAAGATGTATGCTGAAATCCTAACCCACTATGTGATAGTTAGGAGGTGAGGCCTTTGGGGGTGATTAGGTCTGAGGATTCAGCCCTCATGAAAATGATTACTGCCCTTAAATCTCTTGAAACCCCAGAGAGCTCCCTGCTCATTCTGCCATGTGAGGACACAGCAAGAAGACAGCCATCTCTGAACCAGGAAGTAGGTCCTCACCAGATACTGAATCTGTCAATGCCCTGATCTTAAACTTTTCAGCCTGCAGTACTGTGAGAAATAAATTTCTATTGTTTATAAGCCATGAAATCTGTTATTTTGTTACAGCAGCCCAAATGGACTAAAACACATCCTTTGACAAGTGACCATTTATTACATATGTCTGGGCTGTGTACTCAGATTGGGGGAGGACCATTGACATAGCTGAGCACCAAGTAAGGTGTCCTGGCCAGTGGGGCAGGAGAACAGCAGGGGCCACTTGATTGGGACAGGAGCAACGTGAAACCCACCAAGAGAAGGAAGAGAAGAAAGAAGAAGGTCAGGGGCCATCTGGATGCAGGAGTGGGGACTCTGTAAAGGAAAATGTAGCATTAAATATACAGTGGGCTGCCATCATGAGCCCTGTCTCCCTATACCCCCAAACCCATCTCCCAGGCATCTCACCCAGAATCTAACTCCAGCATCACATCCTGGAGACTAGAAGATGCTTGAGTCTTCTTGTCCTAAGGGTAGACAGTAACCAGAAGCAGAATACATGGAAGGACACTTAGTCTGGACTTTCCCCATAGACCTACAGAGCTGAGCTTATTTCTCCTCCTTTCCTGGTATCCCCTTCCTCCCCAGGGCCCCTCTAAGTATAGATGTATATCTGTGGCTGTCCTCCAACCAATTCCCCTTTTTCTGGTAACGGGCTCAATTTGGTGTGCGGGGGGGGCGGGGGGCGGGGGGGGGGGGAGAGTGGTCACATTTCCTCACTTTCCTAACAGTATACCTCCACTTCCATGACTAGACATATGACCCTGATATGGCCTATCAGAGCCTTCCATCAAGCTGGCCACTATGATTGGCTCAGGACCCATGAGAAATGAAATCAGCCCTAGGACTTGACTGCTAGTAGATCAATGGCATTCTTCTCTTAGGTGGGTAACCAGTAGAAAGTATGTAGCTACGGGGACAGCCATTTTGCAGAGAAGGAATCCACCTTGGGAAAGTAGAGTCTCAAGAGCAAGGGTCTGAGCCCTGATAACATTAGAGGTCCTGAATTCAACAGTACCTGGACTTTTCGGTTATATGAAAAAATAGCATCCCCTCTTTTGTGTAATTCAATTTGGGTCACTTGCCCAAATTGATATAGCTAACTGAGGACCAGCTGACCTGAGACTTCTGGAGCAGGGAGCATCTTTGATGACCTATTAAGTGTTTCTGGTGGCTGAGACCCAACATGAATATGTCCTGTGGAGAGAGAGAGTTGTGGGGGTCCTGGGACAACCAGTGACAAAGAGATACAAGATGGGAAGGGCCAAGATAGAGGGTGTCACAGAGATGTGATGCTGGGGAAAGAGAAGGATCTTGGGAAGACACAAAGAGAGGGGCAGAGCCAAAGAACCTGAGAGGAGAAACATTATTCATTCATTCACTCAACTAATATTTAATGAGTATCTATTACATGCCAGGCAGTGTTCAAGGAGCTGGGGACACAGTGGCAATGGAAACAGGCAAAGTCTATATAATGTCAAGATGTGGTAAGTGCCATTAGAAAATAAAGTAAGAGGATAAGGATAATGTTTGGAGGCAAAAGCAGGCCTCTCTGAAGAGGTGACACTTTACAGGAGACTGAAATGAAGGTAGGAGGCAAGCTGGGCATGCATCTTAGGGCTTTGAAATGGGAGTGAATTTGGAATGTTTAAAGAAGAGCCAGGAAGCTAGTGTGGCTGTAGTGGATTGAGCAAGGGGGGTGGGGGGAATGAGAAGAAACAATGAAATGTACATATAGGCGGATAAGAAAGAAAAACAGAAAGAATAAGATAGAGGAAGATACAGAAACCAAGAGACAGAGGGAGTGAGAAAAGCACTGACACACCAAGAGCGAAAGATACACTGAGAGAGGTAGAGGGAGAGACAGAACCACCAAGATTGCCTTGGAAGGGAAAGACCCTGCTAGGAGGTGCACAGAGATGTCCTGTGGGTGCCCGGTTGGGGATGTCCCCCACCTGCTCTCACCTCAAGGCCTTGTTCCCTGCTCTGGCCACATAGCTCACAGGGAGCCCCTGGTGTCCAGGCTGTCTTTTGCCGCAAGGGCCCGAAGCCCCCAATGTCCCCTGCTGGGTCCCACTCTAACTCTGCAGGAGTGGGGAGGCTACTGGGTTCCCAGAGCCCCCAGATTCCACCATGTCCTGGACAGTCTGAATCCGAATCAAGCTCCAAATCCTGGTCCAGTGTGTTGGCCTCCTTGAATACCTAGTCAGAGGACAGAGGTCATGGGGGGTTGTGAAACTGGCACCAGGGCTGGGGATCACCAGTTTGGGCCATACCAGGCTATAGCTGACCAGCTGGGCCTGCAGCCGCCACAACCGCCAGAAGATGCTGTCTCGGTGGGCTCCAAGGGCCCTCAGGACCTGCTGCAGAGATGCCCAGGCCTGAGGCTCACTCCGCTGTGCCAGCCCCTCACTGAATGCCAGCAGTGCATCTACTCGCTCAGCTGTCCCATGTAGGTCTGCCTGTAGGGTCTGGGAACATATGGTTGGACACCACCACCATCCCCACACACACCAGTGGAACCAGAAACCTAGGACCTGGAGTTACATGGTCCCCTTTCCTACCCAGATACCTATAAATGGAATAAATCCATTTTTCACCCAAGGTAGCTGGTATCCCTCCTGAGGTCCTGCTCACCTTCCCACACCTTGGCCTCCCATTGCCCACCTGCAGCTGGACCATCCCATTCTGGGCCAATGTCCAAGGCCCCAGGCCTCGCTCTAGGTCCTGCAGCCGGAGACCCAGGCCAAATAGGCAAAGGTGCAGGCGGTCCTGCTCAGCCTCCAATACCTCCCAGCCAGAGATGGTGCTCTGGGAAACACAAAGGACTGAGTCAGTGCCAATGGGCCAACCAAGACCTTGTCCCCACTCTCATTGCCGCCCCTCTTTTATGGACTCCCGCTTTCTGGATGCTTCTCTGAAGTAGAGTCCATCTCTGGCTCTGCACCAGGGCTGCTCCCATCTCAGGTCCTTCCCAGTGAAAGGCCTGGGGACCTCTAATTCAAAGTCTCTAGGTTTTCAAAGCTCCTAGAAACTTGGAACATGCAGGACCTGGAGGTCTGAGGATCACTCTGCTATGCCAGGCCCTCACTGAACACCAGCAGTACATCTACAAGGAATAAGGCTGCACCATGGCCAATTATGAAATAATTCCCTCTCCGTTTGAAATACTTCCATAATGATTGACAAAGAATCATTTATAGTGTCCCTCTCTCCACAGGTACCCAACACTTTTACAGAATCATCAACTCATCCCCAGGGTGGAAGCCAGATTCTAGAGGAAAGAGAGGAGGTGGGGCACAAGGGGCCTGGGTTACTTCAGCTCACCTCACAGTGTCTGCCCCCTGTGAAGTCCTCATGGAAATAAGGCGTTGGCAATCTGGGGTGACCAGATGTAGGCTCAGTGTTCTTCAGCCCAACCTGTAAGTGCTCAGAAGGGTCCAAAGAGTCCTGCCCCAATGTCTGGGCTTGCTCTGGCCTAAGAGGTAGGAGGCATTGGCAGAGCCTTGGGTGAACCTAGGTACTCATTATCCACTCTAGCCTACCCATCCTAGCTTCCTCTCCCACATCCCCAGGTGATCATAGCCACAGTACTTCTTACTCTCAAAGTGCCCTTGCTACTGCCATCACCCCTTTAGGACCCATTTCAAAAGCCCCAGCTCCTACCTGATTCTTTCCTCTTCAGAAGGGCAGACGGTGCATTCAGCAATGTCCAGTTCCCTATGGGTGTCAGGGGGATGATTGAGGGGCTCTGAGTGGGGTCCAGGGTCCAGAGATGGGGGCAGGGCCATAGCTGGGGGCCTGGGGATAGAGTCAGTGAGAATACTTTGGTCTCAGCCCAGCCCCTTGGAGATCCCAGCTGCAGCCTAGTTCCCCCATGTCTGGAGGGATTGCTGACCCCACCCTTACTCCATTCTCTGTAGCCCTGGCTCTGGGACCCACGGATTCTCACCCCAAAGTGAGCATATTTACCCTCAGTCTTTGTCTCTAGGGACACACTGACCCTCGCTCTGACTCCTTCCCAAAATCAGCTAATTTCAAGGTATCTAGCCTTTTCCTAGATAGTGGTGTCCCCTCCGACATCCACAGGACTCACCCAAGCCCCAGGAAGATGGAGGCCCAGGAGCAGGCTCAGCTTTACCTCCTTTCAAGTGAAACCTGGACCCAGGTAACTTGATGCCAGCTTAAGTGACAGTGGCACTATTTTAACTCCCTAGCAAACAAGTAACTGAACTTCCTAAGCTCACCCCAACCCACCCAATGGGGTATAATCCTGCTCCCTCAAGAGTCCTGGATTCTGCCTGGCTCATCTGAACCATTCTTCTGACCCCCAGAACCCACACCATTTAGGATCTTAGACTCAGCACCCCTCAAGAACACAAGCATCTGTTCCCCCACCCCCAATCCAAAACCAAAGCAAGATTTTTGTTGGTTTATTTGAAATGAAGCCTTTTTTCTGTGGTTCCCACAAAGTTATTGGGAAAATGACTCAGGGGAGCTGCCTTTGCCCAGGGCTTCAAGACTGCAGGTTACAGCTGTCTAGGACTTGATAGTCCAGGAAGTCCAGCAGGTCCTGGGGCCAGGCATCACTTGCTAAGGAGCAGTCCAGCCCGCAGCACACGGGGCACCCGGCGGATGGTCAGCGAGACACGGGTGCCACGGACCAGATGGGCTCCAGGTCTTGCCGATGGGCAGGCAGCAGTGTTGAGTGGTAGGGAGGCGGTGTCGAGTGGATCTACAAAGGCCGCTGCAATGCCGTGGAGGAGGCGCGTGTAGGCAGTACCACGAAGTACCAGGAGGCTACGGGGTTCCAGCAACAGTGAGGTGACCGGCCGGGGTGGGGGCCGGGGCTATAAGGAATAAAATGGTCAGTGGGTCCCCAAAAATAGGAGGGTGGGAGAAGTCAGCAAACTTTGAAGGTCAGGGAGCGAGGGTCAGTGTGTCCCCAGAAACAAAGACTGAGGGGCAAGTGTGCCCCTCACTTTGGAGTGAAAATCAGCAGGTCCCAGACAGAGCCAGGGCCACAGGGAACAGAGTGAGGGTAGGGTCAGCAGTCCCCCCAGGAAGGAAGGAATTAGGCTGCAGCTAGGATCTCCAAGGGGCTGAGGCTGGGACCAAGGTATCAGTGGTCACAGGGAACTGGAGAGATCTGGGTTGAGGGCTTGACAGAAGTCAGGAGTGGAGGTAGGCAGGGATGGGGCTGCAGAATGAGGCAGAGATGATTTGGTGCAGTCTACGTGTATCTGCAGACATCAGGATTTTTTAGGAAACTGGCACAACAGGCAGGATATGGGGGTAACCAGGAGCATGCAGCACTAAAAAGGGACCCAAGATTAGCAGCTGGGGTCAGGATGTCCGGGGGGTTTCTGTGAGCATTGTAGTGTCAGAAATACACCAGAGAAAGAGGTCAGGGAAACTGCTGTCATGAGCAGCCCTAGGAGGACAGTCAGGCTATCCTAGGAGTCTTTGAGCAAGCCAGGTGCCAAGGTGTGCCCTATGACAGATCACATATTGTAGTGGCAGGCAGGTCAGTGTTGGGGTGCTCTGTACAGTAGGCAAAGAAATAGGATATCTGGAAGGATGCCAAGGACACTCACAAATGAATGGTGTTGGAGCATCTGAGGATATCAGTGTCTGCTGGAGTATTGGGGAACCCTGCATCCCCGGGGTATTAGAGCACTCTGAACGTGTGGGCTAAGGGATCTTTAGGGTGTCAGGACATTCCAATCAGCAGGTAGGGGTATTGGAGAATCTGTGGATACCAAGCTCTCTAGAGCACCCTGCAAGCAGATGGGTTCAGTGTCTGGGAAGATGTGGTTACATTCTATGAGGAACAGGGGAGGTTATCACAGGTATCTTGCAGACAGGCTGGATTGGGGCTTCTTAGAGGATGTGGATGTGAGAGTGCCCACAAGAGACTGAGGCAGTGTCCCAGGGCCCACCTGCTCTGTAGGGTCATCATCCTTCGGCTGCCGCGGCTCGTAGAGATCCAGCATGGTGTGGGAACCCAGGCTGATGGTGCTGACGGTCGGGTAGTACAGTGGCCCATCCTTGTGAGGCTGGGGAGTGGGCACCAGGGCTAGACAGGGCAGGAGTTCACACCGCCCCCCACCCTCTAGGGTCCAAGGGAACCTCCTAGTTGGAGACGGAAATGAATTCCTGGTGGGGCGTATGGCAATGCCTGCCCCATAATGGATCAGAGGTCTGGGGGTTGGGGTAAGGATGTGTAGTTACCATGATGCCCTCCCCAGGCAGATACTGGTTCACAAGGACATGGTTGGCTGGGACTCCCCCAAAAAGATTGAGGTTAGATACTTTGTCCACATAGCGCTGAAGCCACAGAGGAAGCCGCTCAGGAACCATCCCTCGGGGATGTGGGAGCCCACCTGGAGGAGGGCAATGGGGTCCTGAGAGCACCTAACCAAGGAGCCCTCACACCTCAAACCCTCATTAATGAGATCACCAGGTTTGGTAGCACGCTGACCTTCTCAGGGATGCCTGATTCTTTGGAGATCACCACCCAACCTTCAAAGGTTTCCTGGAACCTTTGAGACCCCCCAACCTAAAAGAAAATTCCTAAATTCTACTAACACTTCTGAATCCTCTTGGTCCTTGGGACTCTTGAACTCTCAAGGGCTCCCCAATATCTTAAGACTAACCAACCTGAAGCACCTGCCCTAACTTACATCCTTAAGTCACCCATGCCCCCAGACAGGAACACTTACCCCAATTCTGTAACTTCCTCCCTGAGAGCTGAGTCCACTTTGGCTTTGGGGCATTGAAGACCTATGAGGTGGGGAGGGGGTCACTCATTTTTCAGGACTGCTCTCTCTGATTCTCCCACCCAGGCCAACATAGAGGTCTTTACCTGGGGTGGAAATGGGTTCTCTCAGTATCTTTGGAAATGGTTTTCTGAGATAGAATGTTCCCAAGATTTTGATGCTTGCTCTTTCCCCTGTGGCAGCTGCTGCTAGCCCCAAAGCCCACCTATATCTACTGGGATCGAGAAAAGGAACCAGGGCTACACAACTGCGGTCTGAAGCTACTTAGAACTCTTACCTGCATTGGGCTCTTTCAGCCCAGTAAATAGTCTGCACCCTGTTAATTTCCTGGGCTATCTCAGAATAGTCTAACTTCTGGGACTTCCTTGTTTCTATCACCTGAGGGTTGGGGGGGGACACAGGGGTGTGTGGGAATGTGCTACACTAGGCTATCTCAGCATAGCAAAGAGAGTACTTTGAAAAGTCTCCACTGCCAAGATCCCAAAGTTCTAGAATGGGCCATCTTCAAGAAGTATAAACTCAATAATCTCTTTGTTCCCTTTATGGTTATAGGGCTGGAATGGGCTATCTCATCACAAGAGTCTGTGTTCTGTGGCTTTTTCCTGGGACTCAACCTAGACAAGACTAGTTGGAATAGCACAGGGAAGAACTGTGCTCTATTATGGGGGGGTGGGGGGTGGGGGGGAGCATGCTCTATTATTAAGGCTCTGGGGCTGCAAAGGATTATCCCAGTGCAAGGACTGACTTTTGTAGTCTTCTTTCCCCAAATCTTAAATAGAATACAGACTGGATTATCTCAGCACAGTGGTTTGTGTTTAGAAATCTTGTTCCCAAGACTCTGGGTCTATGCTGAGCTATTTAAGCAGAGGAAAGAGTATGCCCTATAACATTCTGAGGCCTGGGCTACTCAGCACTGGAAATTCTCCATTCCCCAAACATCAAAGGCCTGAACTGGGCTATCTCAGCCTGTATTTATAATCTCCTTTTCTCTAAAATAGCAGAATTGGGCTGTGTCAGCAGAGAATATGGGCTCTGTAACGTCCTTATTTCTGAGGCTCTGAGCTTGTACTACCCTATTCCAGCACAAGGAATCTGATTTCAATAACATCTTTGTTTTGGAAACTGGATCTCAATAACATCGTTGTTTAGGAAATCTGAGCTCCATAATGATCACTTCATTTCTAAGAATCAGTTTGGTTTCCCCTAAGCTTCCTGGGAAAAGCTCTTTCTGACAGGCCCAGTGGGTCCTCAAAGTGAGGGATGGGTGCTGTGTGGCACTCTTCTTCCTGCCAGAATCTCCATTATAGCCTCAGGGCTCTCAAGCAGGTACCAGGGTTTGGGGAAGGATCTAGAAAGATGGGGAAAACAGACCAAAGGGCATTGAGATCACCTGTCGAAGCAAATACTCTTCCTCTTCCTTGGAGATGAAGTCGGGGACATAGTAGATTACAGGTGGTGCCTAAGATGGAGAGATCCCCCTTGAACTGGTGCCCTTTGACCTACACGGGAACCCTAGCAATGATGAGCAGTCCCCTTCCTCTGTAGTGAGGCTCAGGATGTCCCCAGACAGGCTAGGGGCCTTAAGTTGAGGGACTAATGTCCATCTGGGAAATAGAAAGTAGGATGGAGATAGGGGAAGAATGAACCTGGAGGGGGCAGTCCCAGCTCACAAACCTAGGAGTCACCCTATTTTATCACCACTCTATCTTCCACCCTCAGTCCTCCCACCTTCACCCTCTGCACCCCCAGTCCTGACAACCTGTTCCACCCTGAATGGTTCCAGGGCTGGGACCCTGGAGTCCTGATCCTCCGACACCAACTCCATGTACCCGATCCTGTGAGAAGGGGAGAATATGCTAAGGTCACCAAGCCTCCTACCCTCAGGCTCTATCATGGGTCAGGGCCTCAGCTCAGCCCTCTAACCAAGCTCACTGGGTTTCTAAAACCTGCGTTCTCAGCCTCTCAAAAACCACCCAGTGTGAAACTCCCAGGCTCTTTGTCTGGACACAGTAAACACCCAGAACATCCAAACTCCATCTACCAAGAGCCTATCAAATTACACATATTTGTTATCTCAAGAGAGAGCATCCTCTCGCAGAGAACATCCTGACCCCACTGGGAGCCTTTCTCAAGAGCTTCACAGCCTCTAGGGCTGCATCCCAGAACCCCTTTAAACATCTTAACTTGAGACCCCCTTTCTAACAACTTGAGACCCCCTTTCTAACAACCAGATTTGCAACCCTGAGCCTCGCTCTCTAACAACATTCCTGCCTCAAGCCCTTTTAGATGCCACATTCTGAACGCCCTGTACCCCCAAACTGAATCTCCTCTGACGCATCCATTCTGTCTCCTTGAATTCCCCTACTCTGGCCTCCCTCAGGTTTCCCTTTCCCGCGCAACCTAAAGCCCCGAGTCTGACTCCTCGCAAACCCTCTTTCTTCCCTGAATCCCTGAGCCGCCCATCACCGCCCGCCCCTTAACTCACACACACTCACAAAACTGACCGTCCACCAATATCCAAATTCAACACGCTTTTCCTTTCCCAGCCATTTCCGCCCCCTCATTTCCGACGCAGGAGTCCTGAGACCAATGGGAACTCTCACAGGCCTTCAGGGTCCGCCTTTCACCCAATTGGCGCTCTCACCCAATGTTGTCCCGCCCCGTCACCCTCGTCCAGTAATAGGCTGCGCCTCCCGGCGCTTTGGTTACCCGTCTTCATCTGGCTCCTACCAATCAGCTCCAGAACCGAACTGGTCCACACTGCAGAGTGGGCCCAGATGGGAGGGCCAGCCATGGCGACCACAGGAAGAAGATAGGGCTGTCAGGACTCCCCGCAGGCTAGGTCGTCCTGTGCCCAAACTGCGGGAGGCGAGATTGAAGAGAGGACTTCCTCTCTCGTCCTCCCCCAGCAGTGGTGCAAGGATAGGGCTGTAATCCCCAAACTCGGGTCCGACACAGAGAAGCCATAGAAACGTCTTTATTGAAGGGGGCAGAGGGATCATGCTGAGTTCTGGGACATGCAGTTAAGGGGTAGTCCGAGGTGTCCTTCGTAGTGAGGCCCCCAGGTCTATCCTGGACTCCCTGGGTTTTCAGGGTCTCCCTCACGCTGTTAGTCTGGCCTGGGTGCTGTGAGATCATTTGGAGTCAATGACTCAGATTTGGTGTTTTGGATCTATGACCAGAACGTGGATTGAAATTGGGGCTCCAGGATTTGGAATCTCAAGGCCTTGGGATGCCCTTCATGTATGAGATGGAGGCTTTAGGATTTAGGATTCTTTGGGGCTAGGACTTTTGGAGTTTGGGTATCTTGAGATCTAGGACTCAGGGCATTGAAGTCCTCTAGTTTTCAGGGATGAGCGTTCCTGTTTGGGGTCTCCTGATGCCTATAGGGCTTAAGGTGCCATGGTAGCCTGGGACACATGTTCTGACTGCAGTCTCCTCCATTACAGGCACAAGGACTTCCATGATTAGGGTTTCCTAGGGGCTTGGAATTGCATTTTTACATTTAGGACTCCATGGGAATTTGGGAATCCCATGGTTTGGGGGTCCTGGAAATTAGGGTTTAGGGATATTCTAGAGGCTGTAGGACTTGGGGGCACAGAGGAGTTTAGGATCCCCGATCGCAAAATAGGGATTCCAAATTTTTGGGTCCCCCAAAAGATTTAGTCATTACTTTAAAAATAGAGAATTTTCTGGGAATCTGGCCTGCACAGGGGCTGTGGGCCATGTTGGGTGGTCTTCATACAAGGCACTGGGGGATTCTTGAGGATGAAGAGGATAGAAACACTTGGGGGTCCTGTAATTAGTACTTCCAGGACTATTGTGGTATCTGTAAATTGGAAGTGTCAGTAGCCTGGTTAATATGTCTCTTCTTCAGGGGTAAGAGCAGGGGTCTCTAAATGGATTGGGGGGGGGGGTCTTTGATTGCAGTATAAGGGTTTTGGGGTAACTATGAGGAATCACATCTTGAGGGGACTGATGTTAAATGTAGCATAGTGACATAAAGGTCTGTAACTGTAGCTCTGGAGGCATGACCTGTGTTTATTTCAAGGAGATGTGATGGAAACTTTTTTAATGGAGGAGGGTTCTGGGATGAGTGACTGAGGAATGTTCTGCTGTGGAGCATTAGGTGGAGAAGGTCACCATTTGGGGTGATGTGGAAATCTGTTATTGGGAGTCCTGCTCTGAGTGGTTGAGGTTAGGGACTAGCGTGAAGGAACTACACTCAGGAAATCTCTTGGTAACATGGGATCTGGATTTGGGCATTTATCATGGGGGAATCTGTTAATGATGGGGCCTCAGTGATTAATAAGGGCTGGCTAATGGGGATCTCTATTCTGGATGTGTTACTGGGAATATCTATCTCAGGGTGACTTGGGAGCTCCTTGTGTCAGGAAATGCTAGAGAGGCTGTCTCTTAGTCAGGTGTCCAGGACCTCTAAGACTGCATCTCTGCCCTCAGCATCCAAGGAAACCAGCAGCAGAAGAGCAATCTGGAAAGGAGAACCATGTCACTCCTTAATGCAGGGATGGGAACATCTGGATCTGTCTCCCTCACCTCTTCCCCAAATGTTCGGCCTTGCTGGATTCTGCCTCTACCTGTTTGGCTGTGCCTTCCCAGGCTCATGTGGAGGGTGTTTTGCCTCCCCTAAGTGCTCCTTAAAGTTGAAGTCTCCGGAATTTAGTGCAGGGCCTCACTCCCTAAAGACTTTCCTTGGTAAGCTGACTAGTCACAAGTTTTCCTAACCTCTATTTCTGGCCCCAACCAGAGCCCCAGAGCCCCAGAGCCCCAGACCCCTGTGTCCAATGGCCTGGCTACACACCTGGAGATTGAGTTCTCTGATGCGATGTCCTTTGGGGTCCGGACTGTTGTAAAGGTGCGTTTGGGCTGCGTCACTGAAGGGGAGGGCAAGGTCTCAGGTGAGGGGATGATAGACCTACTTGTGCCCTCAACATCCACCCAGACTCTATCCACCAGACTCCTGAATCCCACATTCCCAATATCTATCTGAACCTTTTTGTCAATAATATTCTGTGTCCTCCAATACCTACCCATGTCTTGGGTGCCTGCCAAGATCTTGTTGTCAACATCCCCATATCCCATAGCACCTATCTTCTTGGGGTTCCTGTTTCATCATTTTCTTGGACTCTGTGTTCCCAGTTTAATACTGGAGATTCTATCACTAGCATAACCCTTCCTCCTGTCCCCAAACCCTCCTCCCCACACTCCAGCCTCCAACTCACTTGTCACTTGATGTACTTTTTTGGCTCCGACATTGTCCCCAGGAGGGACAGTTGATCCACCAATCCTGGGAAACATGAAGAATGGGAGGAGTCTGAGCCTCAGAACCCAGAGATAGGGCCGGGGCCCATGCGGAAAGAGCTTGGGTGTGGGCATGGATATCCACACTGTCCTGCTAGTCCAAGAATTGGAGATACCTGAAGAGGGAATCAGGGTCCTGGGTGATACCCTGAATTGGGCTTACCTCTGAATTCGGGATGCTGGTGCAAAGACTCCATGCTTTGGGGGGCAGGTGAAGTACCGGACACCAAAGACAGAGCCATCATGCTTGCCCATGGGCTGGTCTAGTTCAATTCCATACCAGTAACCTGAAATAGAAAAGTGTCAGACCTTGAGGCCCTGCATGCCTCACAGCCCAGATCCCTGTCCTTACCTGGGGCAAAGTCTGTCTTCCCGTAGAAGCGCACAACCCCTTGTTTCTGGCCTGCTACAAGGACTTGGTCTCCAACCGCAGCCTTGGCTCCCTCTTGCTGCTGCAGGTTGCCCAGAGATGGGGATGATGGGGGCTTCTTCTTGCCTGGGGGTAGGGGTACAGGGATGAGGATAGGATAGGGCTCCAGGCATCAGCCCTGGGGACCCCATGGCACCAGAAAGCCCCAAGGCAGAAATTCTGTCCTGGCTCTAATCAGAAACTCAAACCTTCCCTAGAACTGCAGGGCTTTGGTGTGGAGGAAAACAGTCCCAGCCAAGTTAAGAACTGGGAGGACCCCAAAAACCTTTCTCAAAGCTGAGGATATTTGGGCCAATAGAAAAAAACAATCACAGAAGCCAGGAACCCAGCCCAACCAGTGTGACTCAGTGGTTGAGCACTGAACTATGAACCAGGAGGTCATGGTTCAATTCCCCATTAGGGTACATGCCCAAGTTGCATGCTAGATCCCCAGTGGAGGGTGTACAAGAGGCAGCTGATCAGTGATTTTTCTCATCATTGATGTTTCTATCTTTCTCTCCCTCTCTTTTTCTCTCTGAAATCAATTTAAAAAATTTAAAAATTAAAAGAACTTAAGGTCACCCTCTAAAATTAAGGAGTTTGGACCTGAGGAGAAACTGAGTCACAGAAGCTAGGCTACCCACAGATTATCTCCAAGACTGGCTGTCCTCACTCCTCAGGCTCCCCCTCTGACCTTTGTGTTCTCTTCGGCCTTTGCCAGTGACACGGGAGAAGTCCATCCGGGGAGTGCGAGGTGTGGAGGTAACAGATGAAGGGGGTGCGTCCACTGCTTTGGAGATCTTGGACACAGAGGCAAAGAGACCTGGAGGGATAGAGCATGGGCTGGGAGCTGTTCAAGTCTCTGCCCTATACCTCTGCCCCAGTATCACCCTCCAACCCCTGTTACCCAGTCAACCACGGAGAGGACCCCCCCACCACACCACTCCTTTTGGGCCTCTGGTGGGACTGACCCTGCTTGGGAGGGCAGATGAAATACCGGATACCACCAACACTGCCATCGTTCTTGCCCTCAGGTTCGTCCAGCTCCACGCCCACCCACTGGCCACTGGCAAACTCCGTGGTCCCGCAGAACCGCAGTGTGCCTGTCTGGAAAAACAAGGGAGAATGTGGCTTGGGGAGGCCTTGGGAGGCTACGACAGATCACTGGCTCACAGGCAGCGTGGTGGAGGAAATGAGGGAGCCCCAGACTCAAACCTCAGCTCACACATCACCATTTACTGGCTATATGACATAACCTTACTGTGCCTTAATGTGCTCATCTGCAAAATAGAAACAGAAACTGTGCCCACCTCATAGGATTGTTATAGAGTTGCCCTGTGCAATGCAATAAATAGCCACTAGCCAATATATGACAATTTAAAATTAAATTAAAATTTCATTTCCCCAATTATACCAGCCACATTTCAAGTGCTTAATAGCCACATGGGCCTGTGGTTACTTCATTGGACAGCGTAGTTACAGCAACATTTACAGCTCAAAGATCGGCAGGTGCTGAGTAAGGAATTAGTGAGTGTTGACTACTATTATCATATAACTTTGGTCTTGGAACCTCCTAGGTCTATGTCATCTGGAAAATTTGGATAATTATCTACCTCCTAGGCTTTGTCTGGCTGAAACACTTTTAATATATGTCAAATTTGCTTAGCTGCAAGGAGAGTGGTTATTATAACAGCATGAGGCTCCTTTACTTAAGCCTCAGTTCTTGTCTATAGGATGGGCTAATAACAAGTGCCGTTTTGGAGGGTTAGTGTGGGGATCTGAGCAGTAATTGGCACAAGAGCACTCAGATGCACCAAGCCCTGTCCTAAGGAATTTATATATTTAACTAATTTAAACCTCATACTCCCTGACATGGGTAGTTATTAGCTCTATTGTACAGATGAAGCAACTGATGCCCAGCGAGGCAGAATCACTGACCCCAAGCCTCAGAGTTGGTAAGATTTGCCTGAGTAAGTCCCTGAGCCTAAACTCGTAACTACTGTGTTATGCTGATTTTCTAAGGGGCAGGGATGATTACTGCATTTCCTCAGATAAAGGGTTTCATCTCTGTGAGCTTCCTAGAGTCTTCTGGTGTGCAAGATGGGGAGAGTAAACTCATCCTGCCTTCAGAATTGTCGCGTGAATTTAACTAGATCACACACAGAAAGCTTTCCAGATGGGGCTGATGCATACAAAAAGATAGGGAACAAAATGTTACCCTCACGGTTTCTCAAGAAATGAAATCCAGATTCCTTCCAATGACATGCAGGTCTGGTATGATCAGCCCTTGCTGCCCTCTTCACCTCATCTTCCCTGGGGCCTCAGTACCTGCTGTGTGCTCTGACTTCATATTTCCGCAGGGTGAGTTCTTTTTCAGCTCAGCTCATACATCACCTCCTTAGAGAAGCCCTCTTAGAACATCCAGCTAAAACGACCTCTACCCTCACGCAGGAATAATTTACTAAATCCAAGCATTTACTGGTTCCCAAAGCCCTTGTTGCCACCAGAAATGATCTTAACTATTGTTTACTTTATTGACCCTCTCATTAGAAATGAAGCTCCATGAGAGCAAGGCTGGGTCTGACAAAGTCCTTTATCCCCAAGAATGGACTTGGTCCAGCATGGAGCCCAATGAATGAATCAAAGTTGGAATGCCTGGATGAAGATTCTCTGTTCTCTGGACCTTTTTACCTGCTCCCCCTACCTGAGACCTTCTCCTAGCTCACTCCTCATCCTTAAGTAGGTACATCTCATGTCACATCCCTGACTGTTCTTCCAAAGTACTGACTACTCTGGAAGCAGGGGGGGCCCTGATTGGAGACCACAAAGTTCAGGCGACCCAGATGGAGCAGAGTTTCACTGACTACTCTGTGCTTCCCCATGATGCCACCATTGCTCTGGACTATCATTGGCAGTTGATGTATCTGTTTCCCACTGGACTAAGACCTCAGCCCAGATTGGGGCACAAAAGAGGCAGTCACAGAACAATTGTTAGGTGAAAGAAATAACTGCGGATCATTAGAGGGTGGGCTGACAAAGGGAAAGTCTGCACATTGCCCAATGACCCAGTCCTGAGGGATGAGGGCTGAGTCCTGCCCTTCCCTACCCAGTCTATTCTCTGACCTTCTGGCCATCCAGTAGCACGCGGTCTCCCAGGCGCAGGCCCAATGTGCTGAGCATGAGATTGCCTGGGACGTTGTCATAGTTGGGTAATGTGACCTTGGGGAGGGCGCAGGAGAGTGGCACAGCCTCCTCCAGCAGTGTTCGTAGCTCCTTGGCCACCAGTGCTGCCTCTGCCTTGTCCAGGGACATGTCCATGGGGTCTGGCACCACTTCTGCTGGCACCTGTCCCTTTCGGTTCTGAGGACCAATGGAAAGATAGGGAGTACTCAGTGGCACAGGTTGCACCCACACGGAACCCAGGCCCCAAGACCCTGGGTCTAGGTGAAGCAGAGGTGGGACTAGGTCACACTTTGGGTCAACATGGGACTAAGAAGGTACAGACCACATTCCAGGGAATCCACGCATGAGATCTCAGGCTAGGGATGTCAAGTAATTGGGAGTGGGACTAGGGATGGAGCTGCTAGGGACTGAAGGTTATGGTCAAGTGTTATAGGATCACACCTTTAAGGAGGCCATGCCCCCAGAGACCCCAGGCCAGGAATGGTGCCATGTGAGGAATGAACACTGAAAATAGGCTCTATAATACTGAGTCCAATTGAGCCAATGGAGAAGGAGGTGAGGCAAAACCTCAGGGGCGCAGGTGTCAACTGAGGATATCTGTTCCTAGGATGCTGCAGAGTAACTCCTATTAAAGATAGGACCTAGAAATGAATGGGTTGGGGTCAAAGATCATATTGAGGGCTTATGCTGGGCCCAACCCTCTCATTCAGCAAGAGTCTCATTCAAATTTCTTCATAATCTCTAAATACTGTCTACACAAGGCCATAACATCAGCCAGGACTGAAAGAAGTCCTTGCTGAGTGACCCTGCCTCAGTTTCCCCATTGTAAAATAGGGAATATAGTTCACTTGACATATCATGAACACTAACTAAATGTCAGCTATTATGTTGTTTGTTGAATCTACAGATGATCTTTATAATGTTTTGAGAGCTTCCAGAGATGCAGGTGGTCAGGGCCCCCCTCATCTTCTGCAGAGGCCTGCTGGCCTGGAAAGGAATGGGGGAGGAAAGAGAAGGAAGATAAAAGTGCTGAGCCAAGGTGACAGTACCCGCAGCGCCGGGTTGGCACCGTGCTCCAGCAAACATTTGGCTGCACCCAGGCACAGGTTAGAGGCAGCGATGTGTAGGGCTGAGCCATGGTTGAAGTCACTGCATGTGGAGTTCACCACTGGGAGGTGGGCGAGAGGAGAGATCTTGGTAAGTGTTTTTAACTCTAGGTATCCCCCTACCTTCCAGCCTCCATCTCTTAACAGGCTCTCAACCTCCCAGCCCCAGTGCCTTCTATAAAACCGGCCTCTCCCTGCGAGGTCCAGCCCTGTCCTGGGGTAGTTAACCACTGAACCCCATTTCCAATGCCTCTAGTCTTCAGCCTCTGACTATCTCCTCAGTTTAGTCCCCCTTCCTGCCAAGCCAGGACTCAGTTTGGCCCCATTATTTGGCATCCCTCCTTCTTCATACCACATCCCATCCCCAAAATCCTGAGCACCCTCCCTCTGCTTCTAGGGCCTCTTCCCTCACTGGGTCCTGGCCTCCCACCCCAGCCTGGACTTGGCCCCTCACCTCGAGGCCGGGCACCCTTTAGCAGCACACGCACGAGGTCGGGCACATCAAAATAGGCTGCATAGTGCAGCGCATTCATGTTGGTCCAGCGGCTGCGCAGGGTCACGTCTGCGCCCAGCGCCAGCAGCTGCTGTGAGAGGCGCACTGCTGCAGCGGGGTCTCCTGCATGACAGCCTGGGTCAGTCATGGGTGCAGGGCATGAGGAATTTCCTGGGCCACAGGGATGGCAATTTGGGATCTTAGGCTGCGGATTTAGGATGGGGATCTGAGGACCAGAGTTTTGGGTGGTTTTGAAGGTGTCAGGTCTGGGGGCCTGGGTTTGGGGGCATGTGGTTTGGGGTTTGGACCTCACCAACTCCATGGGCCCCAGCCTTGCAGGCATAATGAAGTAGTGTCATGTCGGTCAGCCCATCACGATCATTCACATGGCAGCCTCGACGCAGAATCTGGGAGTACCAGAGGACCAGGGAAGGTTACCCAAACATGCAAGGGACCCCAATCTTCTCCCTCCTTGGCTTCCCCAGTGTTCTTACCTCATTGCCAATGACATCAATCTTGTGCTGTACTTGGGGCACCCACTGGCGCACAATGGCAAACAACTCAGGGATGGTAGTCTGTGGGTCAAACAGAATCTCCTGGCACGCCGGGTCATTGGGGTCGAAGAAGGTGAAAGCTGAGGTGGTGAGAAGTCTAAAGTCATCCAAGGCAAGCTGACCCCTCCTTCCAGAGGAGCTTTAAGGTTTTGCCTTTAAGACCCTCCCTAAGCAGAATCTCAAAGTAGTGGTGCATAGGCACCACATAGGCATATTCCATAAGGTTTCAAAGTCAGGAGGTTTCACATAAAAATCTGGATGCCCACTATCTTTTAAAAAACTGAAAGACTGAGCAATTCCCATGGAGCAGCAAACACAACCTCTTGAAACACGAGTGTGGTAAGGAGTGTAGCACCCTCACGTCTGCGTGCCCAAGGAGGCTGGCTGTTAGTGCACTGTTGCCTGACAGAGCATGGGGACAGTTTGGACAAATTTCTAGAGTAAAAAATATAATAATAATAATAATAGTAATTATTATTATGATTTAAATCAGAAATGCTGGTTTTTAAGAAAAATCTCCCCAAATTTTCAAATGCTGTGCAGTCCACATAAAATGTATGCATGGTTATGATCCAATCTGTGGCCAGCCAGGGTGGTGCCCAGAGGAACTTCCATCTCCCCTATTATACTGATGATATTACTCGCTGTAGTAACATCAGCACCCAGCTTAGGACCTAGCACATGGAAGAAACTCAGTACATATTGGGTGAGTAAATGAAACATCAGATATAGAGCCCAGAGAAGTGCAGCACAGGAAGTGTCTCCAGGAATCAGCCTGTGTGCTTCTTTTAAAATCCCAGTTATAAAACAGCACTCTTTGGCTCAGAATCCTGACCTGGATCCCATTACATTCAGAATATAGACCACAGTCCTTCCCTCTGCCTACAGGATCTGCACAAACTGGCCTGTCTGTTCTCTATTCTCAACTTCTCCTGCATCCCCACTGGCCTCCTGTCCTTCCAACACACCAGGCAAATTCCTGTCTTAAGGACTTTGCACTTGGTGTTTTTCTTACCTGGGGCAGTCTTCTCTCAGATCTTCTCAAGGTTTGCAGGTATTTGCTCAAATATCACCTCTTCAGAGAGGCCTCCCCATCCACCCTGTTGAAATCATCTCTTCTGCCCTTCTCCCATCTCCTACCTGTTTTTATTTCTTTAATCACAGCACATATCACTACTTAACTTGTTTACACCTCCCTCTTTTCCTATTCTTCTCTTTTCCCTTCTTCCTTATTTTTTCACTAATCTCCCTCATTAGGATATAAGTGCTATGTTCCTATCTGCCTTGGTCCCCCTACACCCTCACACATACCCTTTTATCCCCAAAGCCCAGCACAAAATCTGGCACAGAGTATGTGTTCAGTCAATCTCTGTTGAATTAATGTACAAATTTAATAAACAAATACACGAGTTCCTCTTGGAATCCACCTTAGCCCTCTCTCTGTCCTAGACCACATTTCCAGATTCCTTCACCTTCTGTGATCAATCCTGCTTGTTTTCAGCCCAGATCCTCTCACTTCCCACCAGGCCAAAGGCCCTGGCCGTATGTATCCAGCTGCATTTTCAAAGGAGATTTTCCAGTTTCCTGGGGTGGAACCCCTTCCCCGGGCTTCCAGATAACTTCCTTATTTTTCTACCAAATTGAGGTTAACTTGTTGCCTCTCTGATCCACCTCTAGTGGGTGACATGTCCCTCTTGTTTCTGACCCTCACAGCCAATGTCTTCTAAAAGCTCCTTTTATCTAACTCCAGCTGAGCCCCACCCTCTCTACCTTTTAAACATATAAATGAGACCCATCACTTCTCTGCTTTTACACAATCCCCCAATCACACTTAGAATATATCTGAAGTCTTCACTGTGGCCTTTAAGCCCTATTGCCCACTTCTCACCTCAACTCTGATTACTCCCCAACTGCAGCTCCATGAGCTGCTTTCTGATCCAAACTCAGTCCTGTTCCAAACCCAGGGCTTTGCACTTGCTGCTCTCTGCCTGGAACTCTCTTTCTCCATTGATTCTCTTCATGCTCTGGGTCTCAACCTAAATGCTACCTCAACAGCAAGACCCACCCTGACCTCTCTGTCTCAAGTTGCTTCCCTCTAGCCATTCTCTACTTTCTTCCTTTCTTTCTTCCCTTCCTTCTTTCTTTTGTTGTTGTTTTTGGTTTGTTTGTTTGTTTTTTGTTAATACCCGCCCAAGGATATTTTCCCATTGATTTTTAGAGACTGTGGAAGGGGGAGGGAGACACAGAGAGAAACAGTGATGTGAGGGAGACACAGACCAGTGATTGAGCCTGCAACTGCGGTATATGCCCTTGATGGGAATCTAACCTGGGACCCTTCAGTCCACAGGCTGACACTATCCACTGTGCCAAACCAGTTAGGACTCTATGTATCTCTATGTTTTATTTCTTTCATAGCACTTACTCTAATCTGAATTTACCTGATTTATTGATCTGTTCATTATTCAGTCTTTCCTTCTCTACTGAGAGAAGGGATCATGCCTGGATTGCTCACTATTAAATCTCTATCACCCAACATAATGCTTATCACAGAGCAGTAGCAATAGATAAATACTGCTTGATGATTAGATACTTTCAGTTTCTCCAAGAAGAACCCTCTCAGCTCCACACCCTCCTTCCTCAGAACCTTCACTCCTGCAGTTCCTCCTATAGTTACCTCTCCGGGGATTCCCTCTCCCCCAACCCTTTCCTTATTAACCCCCAACTCATCCTTAGGTCTCCCTCAGATGTTACTTCCTCAGAGAAACCATGTCTTAAACTCTTGCAGTGATCTATTCTTGACAAGCACAATTTCTTATCAGATCATGTAATTACATATTTATATTATATTATTATACTTATATGTATGGTTATTACAGAGGCCTGGGAGTTCTCTCAGGGCAAATACTGGATCTATCTTGCTCCATGCTGTGCTACCAGCTCCTAGAACAGGGCCATGTCTACAGCAGACTTTCAGCAAATGTTTGTTGAATGACTAAATGATGTATCATGAACCAGTTTAGAATTATTCCAATTCCATTCTCCAATGAATGAATGAGTGAGTGAGGGGGGTGTTTGGAATACAAGGACTCAGCAGCTAAGACTCCTTCCCTGGCTATCTAAGGCTCCGGGCCAGATTCTAGGGTGGAAGGATGGTTACCGTAGTCCTTGGGGAGGGGTGCAGGTGCTGAGGGGTGCACAACAGGCTTCTGTCGGCGCTCCTGGGTGGGGCTGGGGGCCTCGGGAACCTCCTCATCCTCTGCATCCTCTTCTTCCTCCTTGTCTAGGAGCGCAGGGGCCATAGGGGTAGGATCTGTCTTAGTCATGATCCTCGGTGGTTCTCAGCGCGACAGCCTTCAGGCAAATCCTGGAAGAAGAGGTCAGCTAGAGAGGGCACCCCACCGGCTCCAGCATCACAGCCCACAGAAGCTCCCAGGGCCTCACATTCCCAGCTCTGTATTTGGAGCAATTGCAAGGATACCCGTTACCCATCAGAGGACCCTAATATGTGGGCCCAGTGTCTACCACTTCCTGCAGGCCCAGCCTCTCATTCTTCTATCGCGTCAGGGCCGCCCCCTCCCTGGGTTTGTTTATCTCTGGATGCTGGATGCTGGGTGCTTCGCTCCTCCCCTTCTCCTCGGGCCTCCCCTCTACCCATCTTACCTTGGGGAGACGGGGCTGGAGACCAAAGCTGAGACTGGGGGGACTGGAGTAATAGGTGTCAGTTTCAGGGGAAGTGATGGGTGAAAAGGAGAAACAAGCCGGTGGTAGATGGGGGGTAGAGAGGGACGGGCGCTGAAGGCGCATGCGTGCTGTTACCTACGTCCCGGCGAGGGGGAGGAGATACTGGGAGGCTCCTCAGGCAGATGGAAAGGCTGGACGCAGCGATGGGAAGGGCACTGACACGGAGGATGGGGAGAGAAAGGAAAGAAGAGGTGAACACGAAGAAGGAAACAAGCTACGGAGACAAGGGTAATAGGAAAGCGGACTCTGATTTTTGATCCCACCCTCATGATGGAGCTTTCCTGTAAGCCTGCCAACCAGGCCACTTAAGGCAGTGTTGATGGTGATGGATGTTTTCTCTGAGAGATCTGAGACCTGACCTCTATACCGGGTGTCTCAGAGATATGATTTATATCATCATCATCATCATTCTCATCACAGAGTTCACATAGCACTTGGCAGGTCCAGAGAGGTTAAGTCACTTGCCCAAGGGCACACAGCAAGTAGGTTTTGGAGCAAAAACTTGAAAACAGACAGCCTGGGCTTTTAAATACCTTCCTACAGATCTGCCAACCCTCTCAGAACTTGTATCTTTTTGAATTTAGTTAGTTAGTTAGTTAGTTAGTTAGTTTTTAGAGGCATTTTATTTAGACAACTAAAAATAATTAGATAATCAGAAGCAGTGTACAATGAACGAGAAATCAAGACAGTTACTGGCCTGTCACACAGAGACATGGAGAGACAGATATGGGGGTGTAGAAACAGAGATAGGGACATAAATATGGAGGACACAGAAAGATGTGAATGAAGAGAGATATGGGGAAAAGGAGAAATAGATGAGAGGACAGAGCAATTGGGAAGCATATGGACAAAGACAAATGTGGGAAAAGATGAGATTGAGAGACAGGGATCGAGTGGGAACAGGGGAAGTAGAAAAAAACATTAAGTCCAGGGGCTCTGGAAAGTCTCAAAGGCAGCCACATTGCAGCTCTAGCTGACTGCACTAACGTAACATTAACCCAGCGCTGCTAGGTCTACTGAGCCTTTGGGAAAGACCAGAATTTATTTTAAAGCATGGCTGAAGTCAAAAAAACAATATCTGTGGGCCATGTCCAACTCGCTGGCTGTCAGGTGGAGACACCTTAGTTCAGAGGCACCGTGGGGCTCCTTTCTGGAACCCCTCCTACCTCTCTTGTCCAGGCAAGGCCAGAACCCTGGGGCCTCAAGCTTGACCTTGGGGTTTTAAGCAGAAAAAAAGCCTGGTCAGATTTTGATTTTTAAAAACAGATTTTATTGATTTTTAGAGCGAGAGAAAGAGAAACATCGGTGTGAGAGCAAAACATAGATCGACTGCATGTTCCCCCACCAAGGATCAAACCTGCAAATATATTTTTTAATATATTTTTATTGGTTTCAGAGAGGAAGGGAGAGGGAGAAGAAAAGGGAGAGTGAGGTGGTAGAGAGAGAGAAAGAGAGAGAGAGAGAGAGAGAGAGAGAGAGAGAGAGAGAGAGAGAGAGAGATGATGATGATGATGAAAGAGAATCAGTGATCAGCTGCCTCCTGGATGCCCCACACTGGGGATCAAGCCCACAACCCAGGCATATGCCCTTAACTAGAATCAAACCTGAGACTCTTCCGTCTTCAGACTATTTATCCACTGAGCCAAACCAGGTAGAGCTGAAATATTCTGATTTTTAAATATTGGGTGCTAGCCTAAACAAAAACACATACTATGTGGGCCAGGTAGGCCCCGCTCACCCTTCACAGCAGGCTCTCCATGCATAGCTACTGCATCCACTGTTCCATAGTCTTCAGCTGCTCCTGGTGCTACTCTTGGAATTGCTGCAGCCTTCTCACCTGCCCAGTGCTGAGTCCAGCCTGTGGGTCCTGAAAGGGGACTCCAGGGCAAGGCCATGCAGGAACCAGCAAAACACTCTGGGGGTTCAGGAACATGGTGGCCACGCCCTCAGGGTATCCAATGCTGGCCCTAACACCATCAGGTGTTCAGGACCAGGTGCTGGGATGGCTGGGCCTGGGGACAGGAGGGAGGGCTGAGAGTCCAGTTCAGTCCCAAGCATAAAGCCTCCAAGGGCAGCCACATTGCAGCTCCAGCTGAGGGACTTCCCTCAAGACATGACTCCACAGTTTACTTCCCAGATAAGGATGGTGGGTGGTTGGCCTCCACAATGGGACCACTTTGCACTCACCTTGGTGGGCAGTGCCTAGGAGATGGAGAGCACAGAATCTGCCAAAGTAAGATCTGTAAGGTCCTAATCTGTAGGAATTTTTATGAGTTTATATAAGCAAAACTGATGATAATTGCAGGGAAACAAAAATGTGTTACCAGTGGAGAGAATGCCTCATCCCCACTGTTGCTCGTGGAAGTAGAATTCCTATGATATCCTGAGGAAAAAAATTCTGAGGCTTGAATGAGAGAACAAGTGTTTTTCATTTGTGAGGAATCAAACACCTGAGTTTCCAAAGTCCCATTTCCCTTAGTGCGGTCATAGAAGTGTAACTGGGGCTTCAGCAGAGCTAAAATCAGAACCAGCAACCGGAGTTTCCTTTCCATGTTGGAGCCAGTTCCGGTCCAGCATCAGGCTAGCTTAGCTTGTGTTTCCCCATTGCAGTTGATTAGTCCATTGCCTGTAGTGTCCACATGGCCATGGGCCATATGGTCCAATGCAAGAGAGCCAAGAGCAGCAACAGAAAAGAGGGAGCTCCTTTGTTTAGGGGATTATGTATCTCCAAATTTTCGTGAGATTGCAGTGGCTCTGCCCACTCTGGCTAATGATTTCTGTCCCCAGGTTTGATTGACAGGCACCTTCCCTAGTTATCTCAACTTCACTGCCTATGTGTCTTATCTTCCCTTTGTTGAACTCTTTCCCCTAATAATCTGTGGGGAATGGGCCAGTGGTTCCCTGGAGAGTGTGAAATTGTAGCTTCCTGGTGAAGCTTCCCCAATGACCAGCATATAATGTCTGGCCTCTCTTGCTTCTTCCCTATCCTATATAATAAAAGCCTAATATGCTAAGTGTCTGGTCATCTGGTTGTCCAGTCGTCTGTTCAACCAATCAAAGCATAATATGCTAATGATATGCTAAGGCAACTCAACCACTTGCTATGACGTGCACTGACCACCAGAAGGCAGATGTTTAACACAGGAGCTGCCCCCTGGTGTCAGTGTGCTCCCACAGGGGAGTGCCACTCAGCCAGAAACCTGGCTCACAGCTGGCAATTGTAGCAGCGGTGGCAGGAGCCTTTCTGCCTCTGTGGAGTGGGCCTAAGCCATCAGCCAGACATTCCCTGAGGGCTCCCAGACTGTGAGAGTGCACAGGTGGGCTGAGGGACCATCCCCCCGCCCCTCATAGGGCATGAATTTCGTGCACTGGGCCTCTAGTTATTAATAACTAGCTAATTACAATGGTATCAGTGGGATTTGAGAAAATGCTCTGGGAAATGGCACAGTTTTACCACTTACTTTATACATCAGAATCAAAGGTGAAGATGTTCTAGTAAGGGGGTTACGTTAAATCCATTGGTGATGCACTAGGGAGGCAGGAGAAAGTAAAGTGGGAAAATCTCTGAGACAGGATAAAAAGTAAAACAAATAGACACTTACCTTTTTGTTTTGTTTTTTAAATCCTCACCTAAGGACATGTTTATTTAAAGGGGAAGAGAGAGAAACATCAATCAGTTGCCTCCCATACACTCCCCAATCAGGGAACAAACCTGCAACCTAGGTATGTGCCCTGACTGGAAACAGAACTGCGACCTTTTGGTGTGCAGCATTCCGCTCCTACCAACTAAGCCACCCAGCCAGGGCAGACACATGCTTCTTTACACAGGTGGGTATAAGATAGTTAACAGTTAACATGATATAATAACAACAAGGGGGATTTGTGGTCTGTCCTCTGGTGTTGCACTTTGAGGAGTGGGAGGTGGTGGAAGGAAATTACTTTGATATCCCAAAGGTATGTTATCTTAGATGCAAAAGACAACAGACAGGCTGGGGTTAAGGTGAATACTGACCTTTTTTTTTTTTTAATATATTTTATTGATTTTTTACAGAGCAGAAGGGAGAGGGATAGAAAGTCAGAAACATCGATGAGAGAGAAACATCCATCAGCCGCCTCTTGCACGCCCCCTACTGGGGATGTGCCCGCAGCCAAGGTACATGCCCTCGACCGGAATCGAACCCGGGACCCTTCAGTCCGCAGTCCGACGCTCTACCACTAGCCAAACCGGTCTTGGCAATACTGACCTTTGTTAGGGAAAAATACCATCCTAGGACATAACTACCCACCATAAACTGGTTTTAGTTAGGGGAAGTTTTTGTTTTTTAATTCTCACCTGAGGATATGTTTTTTTCTTTAATTGATTTTAGAGAAAGCAAAACACCCATGTGAAAGAGAAACATTGATCAGCTGCCTCTGGTATGTGTCCCAATGGGGAATCAAACCCACAATCTGGGTAAGTGTCCTGACTTGGGAATCAATCCCACAACCTTTGGTGCACCAGATGTCACTCAACCAACTAAGCCACTCCAGCCAGGACAGTTAGGGAAAGTTTAAATTTCAGACCACCCTATGTGTTTATTTTAATCTCTGAGTTTGCAAAGCCACCATACAGCTCCCCCCTGGCTTGCCAAATTTAGTATCTGGCCCATTTTTTGTCCACAACACACACCCCAGCGTCACTGGAAGCAGGAGGGTGTGAAGTGCTACCTGCACTGGTGATGGTGGCCCATGTGCTGCATCCAGGGGCCTCCTCAATGGATGGTGGGGTCAGTAATATTAGGTCCAACCCTACTCTCTCTGAGAACACTCACTCCCAGGGGTCCCCTTGGTTCCAAAGCTCTGTCCCCCATCCCAGGTTATTTTTGCCTTCTCCTACCCATATTGCATTCTACCATTCCATCTTTTAAACTCCCAGTCAAGCTAGTTTCAACTCCCATGATTAGCTAGTTTATTAATATTAATAATAGAAAAAAAAGCAAAGGGGAGGTCAGACATTGTAAGCATGGTCATCTGGGCAGCTTCACCAGGAAGCTGCAATTTCACACTCCCCAGGGAACCACTGGTCCATTTCCTGCAGGTCACTAGGTAAAGGGATCCAACAAAGGGGGAGATGGATGCATGTACAGTGAAGTCAGGGTGACATTTGTCTGTCAGTCTAACCTAGGAAAAAGGTAATTGGCTAGTGGGGTGAGCCACTGCAAGCACATTGGTTAAGCTCCTAGTTATAATTCCCAGACAAAGAGTTCCCTCTCTCTTGCTCTTGTTCTACACTTGTCTCTTCTTCTTCTTCTCCTCCTCCTCCTCCTCCTCCTCCTCCTCCTCCTCCTCCTCCTCCTCCTCCTCCTCCTCCTCCTCCTCCTCCTCCTCCTTCTTCTTCTTCTTCTTCTTCTTCTTCTTCTTCTTCTTCTTCTTCTTTTTTGTTATTCCTCATCTGAGGATATTTTTTCCATTGGTTTTTAAAGAATAGAAGGGAGGGAGGGAGCGAGGGTGGAAGAGAGAGAGGACACAACATCAATGTGAGAGACACACATTAATTGTGTTGCCTCCTGCATGAGCCCCAACCGGGGCCAGGGATCAAACCTGCAACCCAGGTACATGCCCTTGACGGATAATTGAACCTGCAATCCTCTGGTGTGTGAGCCGACTCTCCACTGAGCCATACAAGCCAGGGCTCTGCTCTTGCTTCTTGTTCACTGTTGTACTCTTGCTCCATGACCCACACTTGCCCCTGTCTCTTCATAGTCCTGTGACCTTAGAAGGGCTATGCAGACCCCACATGTAATGACCTGTAGCTGGGATCACAGCTAAGCTAGCCTGATGCTGGACTGGACTGTGCTTTAATATGGAGTGAAGATTCTCGACAGTGGCCTTAATTCTTGTCCTGCTGAAGATAAAATTAGACATTTTCTATGGTGGGACAGATGGAAATGGGATATTAGAAACCCAGGAGTTCAATTCCATGGAAATAAAGATCACTTATCCTTCCATGCAAGTCTCAGGAATTCCTTTCCTTGTGACATCACAAGAACTCCACTTCCACTGGTAACAGGTTGGGTGGGATACAGAAGGCACCCCACTGACAACACCAGCATCAACCTGCCTTTCCCACCTCTGCTGCCCCTCCCATCCAGTTTCCATCCTCTATGGCTGAATTTTTTGCCTCCTTCCTGATTTCTCTGTTCACAGGAGTGCGATTTTAAAAGATTTATTGATTTTAAAAGATTTAAGAGGGGTGTGGGAAGGTAGAAGAGAATAAAGGAGGGATAAATGATGATGTAAGAAGAGTGGTGAATGCACAATACAATATACAAATGATATATTACAAAATTGTATACTTGAAACCTATATAATTTTATTAACCAATATTATGCCAATAAATTCAATTAAAACAAAAAAGCATGGGTTTGGGGCCAGACAGACCTGGTTCTCCACCCAAGTTCTGCAATTTACTAGTTTGTGGTCACAGGCAAGTTAGTTTACCTCTTTAAGTCTCAATTAAATGTAGATAATAATGCTTACCCAAATATATTTTTTGAAAGATTAAAATACAAACAAGGCCTTTATTTCTTATGCCATCTTTCCTCATCTATAAAGGGAACGTATAAAGCTCAGCAAAAATAAAATATGCATTGGCAGTAAAAAGAATTGCAAGCTCTACCAAATGCTTTTCAAAGGTTTGAATCAAAGTGTTCCTTAAATAGATTATCTTTTTCTGTTTTGTTTTTGGAGGTTTTTTTTAAAGTTGAGACTCAACATTTTTTTTCAATTGATTTCAGAAAGTCAGGGAGAGGGAGAGAAACATCAATGATGAGTATTATTGATTGGCTGCCTCCTGCATGCCCCCCACTAAGGATGGAGTCCACAACCCAGGACATGTGCCCCTGACCATATTTGAACCTGGGACCCTTCAGTCTGCAGGCTGATGCTCTATTCACTGAGCCAAACCAGCTTAAGTGAAAAAGTAAAAGGTGAAGTAAGCAGTAAAGTAGGACCTTACTCTCTGTGGGAACCATGCCAGAGACCCCTGATAACCAAGGCCACTCTAAATATGGGAAATCTTAATCAGAATGTTCAAAGATAAGATATCATAAGCAGGTGCAAAGCCACAGCAATCTCATGGTATACTTCACACAAGTGCCCTTCTGTAGCCATGGGGGTCAACTGGACCTTGGTTCAGCAACCTCAGTACTTCAGTTCCGGCCAGGAAAGAATTCAGAGCCAAGACTCAAACTATAAGAGAAATTTTATTTAGGAAGTCACAGAAGTGGAAGTGAGTAGTGGAGGAAATGGGCTCAGGAAACTAGTTACAGAGGCAAAAGGAAGGTCCTTGGAACTTAGAAGAGAGGAAGGTAAAGGTACAGTGCTTGGTGGGGGGAGGGTGGTAAGAGAGGGAAGGGAAAAATATTCGGGGGGGGGGGGGCGCAGAAGGGTGCCCCCAGGAGGGAGAGCATGTGGGTCCTCAGCCCTAAGGGTTTTTGAGGGTGAAGATTTTACAGGAGGTACCAAAGGAGGATTTCAATAGAATATTCATCAGCTTTCCAGGTATAGCCTTTCAGGATTGTGGTCTCCACTTATTGGCTGGTGCTAGAGCAAGGGGTCATTAGTCAATGCAGCTGCTCCTGAAGTCAGCCATGGCATTATTTGTCTGCTTTTGCTGTTTTTCTGGGCCTGGAGCTGAAACATAACTGAGGCCTAGCTGTTATCTCTAGGGAGGAAAGATCAGCGGGTCTCAACTACATGATCAGCTGATCAGTGATATTCCAAGGGAGGAAAGGTTATCCTTAGGGCAAGGTCCTTGTTTTCCCAGTTTTGTTTTTTTGTTTTTGTTTTTTAAGTATAATTTCCATTTATTTTTTCCCCTAGAGAGCTTTTCTTCACTTCTTAAAGACTTAGTTCCTCACATGAGATTTGATGAAAGTCATGGGGCAGCACTGCAGGTTTAAATCGGGGAGGGGGTGTTCGGTTCTTCCGGGCTACCTTGCTGTGAATGGCACAGCTCACACAGTAATGCAGCTTCACATACAGCTTGGGAAGCACATAGTCATGGAAGACACTCGCTTCGGAGATGTCCCTAATGGCTGCGGCCTCTACTATGTTTCGAATGATAAACTTTTTTAAAAATATGTTTTTATTGATTTCGAGGAGGAAGGGAGAAGGAGAGAGAGATGGAAACATCAATGATGAGAATCATTGATCAGCTGCCTCCTACATACTGCATTCTGGGGATGGAGCCCGCAATCATGCATGTGCCCTGCCGGGGAATCAAACCCATGACCTCCTAGTTTAGAGGCTGATGCTCAACCACTGAGACATGCCAGCTAGGCATTTCAAACTTCTTAATGGCCTTGTCCTTGGGCACACACTGGGTGCAGTTGGTGCAATGAATAAGCTGCACATGGCCTCGTCCTTTTTCAGCATGACCATTATTCATTCTTTTCTTGGTCATCTTGGAAACGAGGACCTGAGAGAGTTGTTTTGTCCACTGCTAGGCACCTGGGACTTTCACCCCAAGTGACCTTCTGTACCTGGCCTATCATCCTTGCTCTGCTCAGGTCTGTCTAACTGCCTACCACAGTACAAAAAATAATAATAATAATGTAAGAAATTTAAGAAACATAACCCAAATGCAGGATGTGGACCTTGTTCTGCAACAGATCACTTGGTAAAAAGACATTTTAACATAGTCGGGGAAACTGCACATGAATTGCATATTAGATATTGAAATTTTTTCTGGGTATAATAATTATATTGACTTATACTTTTATATATTTTGACTTTATTTTTATTTTTACAGAGAGGAAAGGAGAGAGATAGTTAGGAACATCAATGAGAGAGAAACATCGATCAGCTGCCTCCTGCACACCTCCCACCAGGGATGTGCCCACAACTGAAGTGCATGCCGTTGGCCGGAATTGAATCTGGGACCCTCAGTACACAGGCCGACACTCTATCCACTGAGCCAAACCAGTTAAGGCTTGACTTAAACTTTTAAATAGTCATCTGCTAAATATTTATGAGTAAAAGACCTAATGTCTGAATTTACTTTAAAGTATTACATTAAAGATGTATGAGGGAGGAGTGTGGATGAAGATTGTCAAAATGTTGACAACTGGTGAAAATGAGTGATGGGCCAAGACCGGTTTGGCTCAGTGGATAGAGCATCGGACTGCAGACTGAAGGGTCCCGGGTTCGATTCCGGTCAAGGGCATGTGCCTTGGCTGCGGGCACATCCCCAGTGGGGGGCGTGCAGGAGGCAGCTGATCGATGTTTCTCTCTCATCGATGTTTCTGACTTTCTATCCCTCTCCCTTCCGCTCTGTAAAAAATCAATAAAATATATTTTAAAAAAAAAGAAAAGAAAAGAAAATGAGTGATGGATACATAAGGATTCATTTACACAACTCTATTTTTTGTTTATGCTTGAAAACATCTGTTAAACGGTTTTTAAGCAAAACAAAAAATAATCTGATTTAAAAATTGGCAAAGCCAAATTTTCTATTATAAAGAATAAGAAATATGTCAATAACCAGTGGCTACTCAGATAAAGCCTTACTTTTTAGATTTAAGTTGTCCTAACAGAGTAATTGTTGTAGGAGCTAAAGAAGAGTGCTAGAGGGAAAGATGCTGAAGAAATGAAAAGTAGTGTTGATGCTTTCCTGAGCATACACTATTCAGAGTAATAAAGAGACTTCTATACTTTTGTTCATTAGAGCACCAATATTAAGTTTGAAATAATTTGGCAGCAGGAGAGGGCTGTGTGATAGATAATTCTACTTTCTAATGTTTAAAGGATATTGTGTAAAGATTCAGCCTACTGTAATCATGTAATTTTGTTTTTGGAGTTATCCCTTCTTAAAAATACTATTTTTAAAAAAACAAGACGTATTTTTAAGGTTGCTATGAATGTGTGTATTTATATTTCTGAATTAAAATATGTTCATTTAAAGTAAAAAAAAAAAAAAAGGACAGCCCTAGCTGGTTTGGCTCAGTGGATAGAGCGTTGGCCTGCAGACTGAAGGGTCTGGGTTCAATTCCGGTCAAGGGCATGTATCTCAGTTGCAAGCTCCTCCCCAGCCTGGGTCCTGGCTGGGGCTCATGCAACCAATTGATGTGCTTCTCTCACATCGATATTTCTCTCTGTCTTTCCCTCTCTCTTACACTCTCTAAATATCAAGAAAAAATAATCCTCAGGTGAGGATTAAAGAAAAAAGGACAAAGAACTTGAATAGTTTTCCAAAGATATACAAATGGCCAACTAGCATATGAAAAGATGCTCAGCCTCACTAGTTATTAGGAAAATGTCAATCAAAACAACAAGGTATTACCCTAGAATAATTAGAATGGCTAATATTTTTTAAAAACACAGAAAATAACAAGTGTTTGCAAAGATGTGCAGAAAATGGAACCCTGTATACTGTTGGTGGGAATGTAAAATGGAGCAGCCTCTATGAAACAGTTCTTCAAAAAATTAAAAACAGAATCCAGGCATTTAACTTCTGGATATTGACCCAAAAGAATTGAAAGAAGAGTCTTGAAGAGATATTTGCACACTCTGTTATGCCCAGAGTTCAGGATCCCCAATAATTAACCACCAGGGAGCCCTTTATTATCCGATGCAAAAGCAAAGAGCCTTTATTCAAACCCAGGTCTGGCTCCCAGCCTCTATCTGGCACAGCAGCAAGGTGAGAGAGCGAGCCCAGCAAGAACAATAGGTTATAAAGGGTTGGTCATTTGGGTGGTCTTAAGGAAGTGACGTGGGTTACAGAGATTGCCTTATTAGGTCAGGGTTTTTCAGCGGGGGTCTCACAGCACAAGGATCAGGAAGTGACCAGCACTTTCTGAGCTTGGAGCCATCCCCCACTGTTCCCAGGTTGGTCAACAGTGATGTATAGGGGAGTATCCTGTGGTTATTGTCTGGTGTCCTGAGGTGGGCCCAGGCCGACCAGGGAGGCCCTGAGGCCTTGCTGGTTCAAACAGGCATGGAATGCTTGACTGCCCTGGTATTTCTGTGACCTTTACACACCCTGTTTGAAAAGTCCCTAACTTCCTCATACTCCTGCGAGCTCGGCAAACTGTCGAAACCGAAAAGGAAAACCCACCAACCGTCCCGGGAGGGGTATAGAAAGCCCCTGCCCCAGTCGCTTCCCTGGCTCCATTCCCTCCGAGCCTGTGAACCCACCCGGAGACCCCCAATAAAGCTTGATCAATTTGCTCACTTATTCGGACTCCCTGCTTGCAGTTTCTCTCATGGCAGCGTAGAACCTTACAGTTATGCCTTATTAGGACCTAATCCATGTCCTTGGGGCTGCATTGGTCCGCTCAGGCAGTGGTTGGGAGAGTTAAGACATTCCTGGCACCCTTGTGGCCACTCCCAGCAAGGCGGGGAAGGGGTATTAGGCTGACCAGCCCCGCAAGATGGAGGATAGTCAGCTCTGCTTTGTCCCTTCAACTCATGTTCATAATAGCTTTATTTACAATAGCCAAAAGGAAGAAGAAACCCAAGTGTCCATCAACATATACAAGTTAGCAAAATATGGCATACAATTAAAAATTATTCAGCCTTAAAAAATTATGACACATGCTATAACATAAATGAACCTTGAGGACAATATGTTAAGTGAAATTAACCAGTCATACATACACAAAAAACAAGATACTGGTTCCACTTACATGAGGTATCTAGAGTAATCAGATGAAAACAGAAGTAGAATGGTGGTTGCCAGAGACTAGGGGGGAAAGGAAGCAGAGTTGTTCAATGGGTACAGTTTCAGTTTTGCAAGATAAAGTTTGGGAGATTGGCTGCACAACATTTTTGAATATACTTAATACTACTGAACTATACACTTGAAAGTATTTAAGATAATAGCTTTTATGTTACATATATTTTACCATAACTAAAAGTTAAAATTAAAAGATGTTCTGTTGTTTTTTGCCAATAAAAGTTTTCCCAGTGAGAGTGTGGGGATTATCTGATAAGGCATCCTTAGAGGCATACCCACTACTTCTGTGTCCTGGTGGCACTTGTCCCCTACATTTGTAAAGCAATATACTCTCTACTTAGACCTGGGCTCAAGACTGTCCATAATAAAGACCTCATTTTCCGGCTTCATTTGCAGTCAGGGTGGCCACATGATTACATCTGGCCAGTTTGTTCTGTGGCTACTGCCAAAAACTGTAAGACACTGAACACTTATTTAAACCTTCTAAAATTCTAGATAGTTTGTTACATAGCATTACTATTACAATCAGTCATCTACATCCCACCTTCACAATGTCTTCAATATCTGAGACATTATTTACTTAACTAGAGGCCCAGTGCATGAAGTTTGTGCATGAGGGCGGGGGGGAGGGATCCCTCAGCCCAGCCTGCACCCTCTCCAATCTGGGACCCCTTGAGGGATGTCCAACTGCCCGCTTAGGCCTGATTCCACCTACTGAGATCAGGCCTAAACGGCCAGTTGGACATCCCTCTCACAATCCAGGACTGCTGGCTCCCAACTGCTCGCCTGCCTGCCTTCCTGATTACACCTAACCACTTCTGCCTGCCAGCCTGATCACCCCCTAACCACTACCCTGCCAGCTTGATTGATGTCTAATTGGTCCCCTGCCAGCCTGTTTGTCCCCAACTTCCCTCCTCTTCCAGCCTGGTCACCCCTAACTGCCCTCCCATGAAGGGTAGATCACCCCCAACTGCCCTCCCTTGTAGGCCTGGTTCCTCCCAACTGCCCTCCCCTGCTGGCCATCTTATGGCAGTCATCTTGTGTGTTGGAATGATGGTCAATCTGCATATTACTATTTTATTAGATAGGGTAGAAGTCTGGTGCATGGGTGGGGCCAGCTGGTTTGCCCTGAAGGGTGTCCTGGATCAGGATGGGGGTTTCCTTGAGGTGTGGGACAGTCTGGGCGAGAGGGCCATGGTGGTTTGCAGGCCGTCATCCCCGCTGGCGACCCAAGCAGTGGCCCTGGTATCTGGGATCTATTTATCTTCTACAATTGAAACTTTGTAGCCTGGAGCAGAGCCAATACCTCCTGCTCGCTCCGTAGCAGCAGCCATTTTTGTTGGGGCTTATTAATCTTCTATAATTGAAAGTTTGTAGCCTTAAGCAGAGGCCTGGACCAGCCAGGGTATGCAGAAAGCTTGGTTTCCTCCATCGCCAGGGAATCCCAAGCCTCCCTCCTGCTCTCTCCATGGCTGTAGCCATCTTGGTTGGGGTTAATTTGCATACCCACTTCAGATTGGCTAGTGGGCGTGGCTTTGGGTATAGTGGAGTGGTGGTTAATTTGCATATTACTCTTTTATTAAATAAGACTATAGCCTTCCTTCTCCTAGCTGCCGGCACAGGTTTTCCTCTGGCACCCAGGACCTAGGCCTTCGCTCTGGCCGCTGCCTCCAGTCTTTGCTCCAGCCAGAGCGCAGCTTCTATAACTCCCTCTGCTCCCTTACCCTCTCCCTCATAGCAGGCATCCCATCCTGCCCAGCTGCTCTGCACCTGCATGCATGCTGCCCAGAAGCCTGGAACAGCTGTGGGGGACAAGGCAGCTGCCATCTTTGTCAGGTTAATTTGAATACCCACTCCTGATTGGCTGGTGGGTGTCATGAAGTGACAGTCTGTGCTGCATCAGCACAGCCAAGGGCTTGGCAAGCCTGAGGGGGGCCGGCAAAGGATGAAGAAAAGACAAAGAGAATAAGCTGGGTCTAGGTGGATCTTCTGTGCCTGGCTGAGACCTCAGAAAAGATCCAGACTGCAAGCTGAACCTTTATTTTATAGTCAGAGGTAAACAAGGTAACTTACAATGTTCTTATAAGTTTCACTTGTTTTGGCAGCACTTGCTACCCATTAGTTTCCCAGGAAAGATCTAGGAAGCATCACAAGACTGAGCTTAATTATGCTAAGAGGTCTGTGCCCTCTAAGCTGAGACTTGTTTTTGGCTTTGCCAACAGGTCAGTTTGAGGCTTAACCCTATAACCACTCCTTATAACAGTCAATTTGCATATTTCTTTTATTAGTGTAAGTATTTTTCTGAAAATTAACCAACTTTAAGTGTTAATCAAATATACCTAAAAGAGAAACTTTACACTAAGTTGCAAATGGAAAACCAGTATCAATTTCATAAATAGAAATGAACCATAAAAACACCTGGATAGCACCCACCTGGCGTAGCTCAGTGGTTTGAGTGTTGACCTATGAACCAGGAGGTCACAATTTGATTCCCCATTAGGACAGATGCCTGTGTTAGAGTTTGACTCCTAGTGTGGGGCATGCAGGAGGCAGCCAATCAATGAGTCTCTCTCATCATTGATGTTTCTATCTCTCTCCTCCTCTCCTTCCCTTTCTGAAATCAATAAAAAATATATATTAAAAAACAAAAGACCTGGATACCTTTACTTACTAGAACTAGCTCTCTTTGTTAAAAAGGAAGAGTAAGGAATGTTAGTGGGTGGGTAACAATACTATCTATAAGATACTTGGTAAATAAACTCAGCCACATGTTCACTCAAGTGCTATGTAGCTCTAAAACATGTGGAGGACTCTAGGAACTAGGATGCTATTGTCAGGGATATGCTATTTGAATAAAGCAAGGTTCCAATAGTGTGTCTGCTTTAAGTTATTGTGGTAGGATGAATAATGGTCTCCAAAAGATATCTATGTCACTGGAACCTACGAATATTACATTTCATGACAAAAGATGTGATGAAGTTAAGGAACTTGAGATAGGAAAATTCTCCTAGATCATCAATGTTGGTCTTAAATGAAATACCACAGACAAAAGAGAAGATGATGCAACCATGGAGACAGAGATTGGAGTGATGTGGCCACATGCCCAGGAATGCCTGCAGACACCAGAAACTAGAAGAAGCATGATACAGATTCTTCCCTAGAGCTTCCCAGTGAATGTAGCACTGCCAACACTTTGATTTTGGCTCAGAAAACCTAATATGGACTATGAGAGAATAATTATTGTTTTAAGTCACCAAGTTTGTTATAACAGCCACAGGAAACTAATCCTATATAATAAAGTAATATGCAAATTGACCATCACATCCTCACACAAGATGGCATCCCCATGTGGTCACAAGATAGCCATGCTCATGCCATCATAAGATGGTGGCCCCCATGTAATCACAAGATGGCCACCACAAGATGGCCAGCAAGGGAGGGCAGTTGGGGGCAAAAAGGCCAGCAGAGAAGGGAAGTTGGGGGTGACTGGCCTGCAGATGAGGGAAGTTGGGGGAGACCAGGCCTGCAGGGGAGGGGCAACCAGGCCATCAGGGGAGGGCAGTTAGGGGCAACCAGGCCAGCAGGGGAAGGCAGTTGGGGTTGACAGGGCCTGCAGGGAGGGCAGTTGAGGGGGACCAGGCCTGCAGAGGAAGGCAGTTAGGGATGACCAGGCCAGCAGGGGAGTGGTTAGGAGGCAATTAGGCAGGCAGGCAGGTGATTGGTTGGGAGCCAGCAGTCCCAGATTGTGAGAGAAATGTCCAACTGCCCACAGGGATCAGGTCTACACCAGCAGTCGGACATCCCCCAAGGGGTCTCAGATTGGTGAGGGTACAGCCTGGGATGAGGGACACCCCCTCCCACTAGTGCACGAATTTCATGCACTGGGCCTCTAGTATAGTAATAAGGGAGGAAATGTGAACATATATTCAGATTTCCTTGTATTTACATAAACAGTAAGAAGGACACATAAAAAAACTAAAGAGACCACCAGAGGGGAGGAGGTGGTTGAGATGGACAGAGGTGGATATGGGAGCAATACTTCTCAGGCAACAGGTAGACAAAAAGGGAAAGTGGGAGGAGGCAACTGGTAAAAGAGAAAAGATGTGCACCCTCAGACCTGATCTCCAGAGCCCACAGCCAGGAACTGTGGCTGCTGCAGTCCCTTTAGATTCAGTCTAGAATCCAAATTCTCTCACCAGCTCCATTCTATTTGGACACACATAGGAACTCAGTGTAGCAGCACTACCCAACCCCTTTGCTGGGACCAAGACTACTCCATTATTAAATCTCTTCTTCCTTACTAACAAAACTCCAACTCTATTTGAGGTCATAATGTGTCATGCTAACATAGTATTTCCCACATTCCTTTTCAACTAGGTGAGACCACTTAGCTACATTCTGGCCAATGAATACTTTCATGTTGCGTGAGACATCAGGGATGGTACCTTAAATGTGAAGTTCTCAAATGGAATCAGAGCAGCTCAAGGGGCAAAAGAGGGTAGTGAATATAATAAACAAACAAACAAACAAAAAACACCTCTTCCTAGCCCTAATTGGTTTGGCTCAGTGGGTAGAGCATCTTCCTGTGAATTGAAGGGTCCCAGATTCCATTCCTATCAAGGGCATGTACTTTGGTGGCAGGCACATCCCTAGTAGGGGGTGTGCAGGAGGCAGCTAATCAACGTTTCTCTCTCATCAATGTTTCTAACTATCTCTCTCCATTCCTCTCTGTAAAAAAATCAATAAAAATATATTTTTCAAAAAACCACCTCTTCCTAATTTGGTCATTTTCATTCTCTTGTTCCTTTGGATGGCAACATTTATAATAGGCAATAGCCCTCTCTAAAAATCCACTTTAAGTGAATGGCCAGCATCCTCCTTTTTTATAGAATACTAGAGGCTCCTCAGCCTGGCCTGCCCCCTCTCACAGTCCCGGAGCCCTCTGGGATGGGAGGTGACCTGGTGATCAGGGGAAGGCAACGCCCCCACTCACACCTCTGCTGCTGCCATTGCCAACAGTGCAAGCCTTGGCCAGCCCTGGTTACCTGAGCCTCAGGCAACCCTGGGCAGCTGGGAAGCCTCCACCTGAGGCTTGACTGCACCTTGGGCCAGCCCTGGGCAGCTAGGGGACTGAGAAGACTGAGAAACTCTGGAGGCAGGCACATGGCAAGGCCAGATGCCTGCCGCAGCAGTGGGGCTAAGGGGACTGGGTGCCACCATCTTATAGCTGTGGGTGCTGCCATCTTTGAGGTAGTGGCAGTCGGTTAGCATATTCCCTCCTTATTGGCTGTGGGTGCCACCATCTTTGCGACAGCATGAGGGTCAATTCACATATTCCCCTCTTTATTAGATAGGACTAGTGGCCCGGTGCACTAAATTTGTGCACAGGGGATTCCCTCAGCCCAGCCTGCACTCTCTCCAATTGGGGACCCCTTGAGGCATGTCCGACTACCATTTTAGGACATCTCTCTCACAAACTGGCAGTCGGACATCTCTCTCACAATCTGGGACCACTGGCTCCTAACTGCTCACCTGCCTTCCTACCTGATCGCCCCTAACCTCTCTGCCAGTCTGCCTGATCACCTCTAATTGCCCTCCGCTGCTGGCCTGATCTCGCCCCAACTGCTCTCCCCTGCCAGCCTAATCTCTCCCCCAACTTCCCTCCTCTGCTGATCTGGTTGCCCCCAAAGGCACTCCCCTGGCAGCCTGATCGCCCCTAACTGCCTCTACCTGCCTGATTGCCCCTAACTGCCCTTCCCTGCTGGACTGATTGCCCCTAACTGCCTTGACCTCATCTAATTAGCATATTACCCTTTTAGTAGTATAGATTATATAGGATAGGATTGCTTAAATGGGGGGGTTTCCAGCAGGAGATGCTCTTGGCAGACAAAAATACATAATCTCTATATTTGGACTGATAGCCAGCCATATGTACTATACTGACAAACCGGTCATTAAAAATTTGAACTGCTTTCTTACATCTTACACCAAACAGCTGTTGCCCTTAAAACCTCTTCTCAGCCTCCACCTTAGGTTCTGCCTTCACAGTTCACCCAGATTTGGTTCTGATTGGTCAATTTCTATGCCAGTCAATGTCAAAAGCTCCACCCCCTAGGTAGCTATTGGCTCCTAGCACCCAGATTTGGTCCTGATTGGTTGGTTTCTATGCCAGTCAGCATCTACAGGCCTATTTCTAGGCCTTATCAGAGAGGCAGGGCTGATCAGCAGCCCCTGTGGAGGCCTGGAAGAAACAGAGGTGTGGCTGCTGGTGAAGCTCAGAGAGAGAGAGAGAGACAAGGGCTGATCAACAGCTGCCACAGAGGCTGCAGATCAGACCGTGTGTCTCTCTCAAGGCCAGATCGGTAGCCCTCTCAGCAGTCAGTGCTGGGTCACCACAGCAATCCAGCACTGACTGTAGGAATGAGGGTGTTCAGTTGAGCCTTCGGTCATTACGGACCCTGGGTTTTTACATATTAGGATTTTAGTCTTGTTGGTCATCTTATCTAGAGCATAGAGTAGCACACACTATAGAAGTTCTTCTTTTCTTCCTTACTAACTCATAATTTCTTCAGGACTATTAAATGCCCAAAAGACTACATTTTCTAGCCTCCTCTGCGGTTGGGGGCAACAAATGATAAAGAATCCAACACTGGGGGTGTTGGGGGTAGCCCCAGGCAAGACACCTTGAGCATTCTCTAAATCTTTGTGCTGGCTGAATTCAAGGCGCCTGGAAAAACCAGGTCTTGAAAAACATATTCACCAATGTTATCAGCTTGGCTTACTTTGCCTCAGGTGTCTGAGAGAGGGCCTTGATATGTAAATGCAGGCTTGGCCCAGGAATGGGTGAATGAATAGGTCCTGGGCTCACCGAAACTCCTTTGATCCTAATGTTAGAGAAATCCCTTTGTATTGTGAAATATGAATAAATGGAGCAGCTTCGTGGGCTCCTGCGCGTGGCTGTTTCTCCATGAGAGGGAGAACAGATGTTCACCTAGCCCCAGCTTTTTAATCCTACTTCTGTGTCTTCTCTTCTATATTTCTTTTTTTTATTTTTTTATTTTATTTTACCTTTATTGTTCAGTTTATTAATTAAATTTTCCCCCAATAGCTCCCCTCCACCCAGTACCCATCCCACTCTACGCCCTTACCTCCCCCCACCCTCTGTCCTCTCCCATAGTTGCATGATTTTTGTCCAGTCTCTTGCTGTACTTCCCACCCTCTTTTTCTCACCAAGCATTATCAGTCCATTCCCTCTCTATGTCCATGATTTTGTTCTATTCCTCATTTTATCCTGATCATCAGGTTGTTAATTCACTTGATTTTTAGATTCATTTGTTGATAGATGTGTACTTGTTGTTCGTAATGTACATTTTTACCTTTTTCTTCTTCCTCTTCTTAAACAATACCTTTCAGCATTTTATATAGTGTTGGTTTGGCGGTGATGAACTCCTTTAGCTTTTTCTTATCTGTGAAGCACTTTATCTGACCTTCAATTCTGAATGACAGCTTTGCTGGATAGAGCAATCTTGGTTGTAGATTCTTGCTGTTCATCACTTTGAATATTTCTTGCCACTCCCGTCTGGCCTGCATCGTTTCTGTTGAGAAATCGCTGAACAATCGTATGGGTGCTCCCTTATAGGTAACTAACTGTTTTTCTCTTGCTGCTTTTAATATTCTCTCTTTATCTTTTGCTCTTGGCATTTTAATTATGATGTGCCTTGGTGTGGTCCTCTTTAGATTCCTATATTTTGGGGTTCTGTGCACTTCTTGGGTTTTCAAGTCAATTTCTTTCACCAGGTGGGAGAAGTTTTCAGTCACTATTTCTTCTAGTAGGTTTTCATTATCTTGCTCTCTCTCTTTTTCTGGCACCCCAATAATTCTGATGTTGGTATGCTTGAGGTTGTCCCAGAGGCCCCTTATACTATCTTCAATTTTTTGGACTCTTTTGGCTTCTTGCTTTTCCAGCTGAGTAGATTTTGCTTTTTTGTATTTTAAATCTTTGACTTGGTTTTTGCAGTCATCTGGACTGCTTTTAGGTCTTTGTATAATATTTTTTGTTTCAGTCAGTATATTCTTAATTTCTAGTTGGTCTTTTTTCATATCCTTGTAGGCGTTGTTCATTTCTTTGTAAGTGTTATTTATTTTGGCATAGTTCTCATTAATTTTCTCGGCCTTATCTAGTAGCCTCTTCATAAACCTAATTACTGTGGTTTTAAACTCTATGTCTAATCGTCTTTTTTCCTCCATTTCTTTCACAGTTCTTTCCTTTTCTCTGCATTGTTGTTGCTTTCCTGAGTTGGTTCCTTAGCGGTGTGTGATAGGTATCCTCTAAGGAACAGTGGCTCAGCTTCCTTTGCAGCGCGCAGCGTCAGCCTTAGCTCCGCCCTACTTGGCGCACAGCTTCAGCGTCTAATGGGCACGCAGCGTCCGGCTTAGGTCCGCCCTTCCTGGCCCACCGCTTCAGGTCTATGGGGCTCGCGGAGTCAGCTTATCTGTGCGGCTCACGGGTCTCAGTGTTGGGTGGCTATGTAAATCCACTGCTGGTCTCCCCGTTGCCAGACAACTCTGCCTCTCCCTAAATGAGTCTGCACAGTCAAAGTCTCACTCAGGGGTGTAAAACAAAGCAGTATGGTGGTCTCCGAGCAAGTGAGTCGCGCGTTCTCTGCCCGCGTTCTCTGCCCGGTTGTGCACTCCAATTTACTCGTGCACTCTCCCCAAACACACAGACCTCAGCCGCACCCGGGATCCTCCTTTCCCCGACCTGGGAGCTCGCCTGGAACTGGGGGGTCGGTGCTGTGAGAGACCTCCGCCCTCCCTGCTGGAGAAAACCAGCCGGGCTTGCTGTCTGCCGCCCATCCCTCACCGCTCTCTCGCGCTCCGAACCTCAAAGCTGCACACCGCTGCTCCCAAGTCACCGCTGCGTCCCGCCTCTACTTTTATGTGCGGAATTTTCCCTCAGCCAGCTCTCTGGTGATTCTGGGCGTTGTTTGTTCCGTTGTTAAGTTGTAGTTTCAGAATTGTTGCGTGGACAGCTAGATAGGTGCTCACCTATGCCGCCATCTTAGTTCTTCTCTCTTCTCTTCTATATTTCATTTTTCTTCATCCTCAGCTCCTCCACTCAGAAACTGAATCCAGTCTCTCTCTACGCTGGACGTGGGAGAGGGAGAGAGGAAAAAACACCCCCAATATGGGAGGAGCTTCTGTGAAGATTTCGTAAAGGGGGCTCTCAGTTTAGAGCTGAGTCCCCCCTTCCCTTTTCTTCCTACTAGGAGTGGTACAGCATGATGGCTGGGGTACTACAGCCATCTTGGATTGAAGCTATGTGCTAAGGATGACAGAAAGGCCCTTCAGCCATAATGAATGTGGAAGCATCCACACTAGTGCCAGTATGCCAATCTCTGTACTTGTTTTATATGAGAGAAAAATAAACCCTGAGGTAGACTGTGTTGTTAAGAAGTATTTGTACCCTTCCCTACATGATTTCCACTCCATTCACCCGAGGCTTGCCATAGACTTGTTTTGACCAAAGGAGTGAAGTGGCATGTGCCACTTCTAAATATACAATTTAGCAGGAGCCATGGGTGGTTGTCCCCACTTTCCTTTCTGATAGGTATTCCCCTCACCCCAACTGGTGGGCAGAGTTATGATGTAATTGACAGAGACATTGAGCCACCAATCAAGCACATACCAGAGTGCCCTGTGTCCCACCCCTTCCCGTTCCGCCCTGGGCCCAACCCCTGCCTGTTCCGGCCTTTTAAAAGGTGTCGCAGCGTGCCACGTGGCACCTTTTTCTCCCGGACTGTTCTCCCAGGCAGTCCGGGAGGAGGTCCGGCTGGGTCCCCTCTTTTCCCCTTCCCCTAGCCCCAGTCACAGGGCGCGGCCTCTCCGGCTCCATTCCCCCCCCCCACCCCACCCCGAGCCTGTGAACCCGCCCGGAGACCCTCAATAAAGCCTGATCAATTCGTTCACTTATTCGGACTCCTGCCTGCAGCTTCTCTCACGGCGGCGTAGAACCTTACATCTTGGTGCCGAAACCCAGGAGAGGGGTTTTGTGACCTGTCCCGGTCAGACCGGGGCGACGAGTTCCCTCTCTCTCCTCCTCGCCGCCTTCCAGCACCTTGGACCCGGAGGCTCCACCGACTTCTCTTCGATCTGTAAGTTTTTCCGTTCCGGACTCCTGGAGTCCTACCCCCTTCCCTGGACCCCGTGTCACCTGCTGGGGCTTCTCGCCTAGACACAGCCGTGCCGAGATTCCCCTCTGCCAGACTCCTGGAGTCCTTGCAGGAGACGATTGTAGGGGACGCCCTCCAGTCACCTCCCTGCCCACTGTTCTGTCTGGAGGCATATATCAAGGGGGGATGCCTCCTCCATATCTATTACTCCTTGACACTCAGGGGTCCAGGGTCCCCGTCCTAGGGGGAGGTCATGGGTGCCTCTGAGTCTAAGATCGATCCCCAGACCCCTCTTGGGTGTCTCCTCCAAAATTTTACCAAATTGGGATATTCTCAAACCCTTCACAAGAAGAAGCTCATCTTCTTGTCCAAGGTTGCCTGGCCTCAATATAATTATATAACCAGTCCCACTGGCACCTTTGTTTTTAACACCCTGTGAGATCTGGACAACTTCTGCCGGCGCACCGGGAAGGACACTGAGGTCCCATACATTCAGGATTTTTGGGACCTCCGTTCCCGCCCTGACCTCTGCTCCCGCTGTTCTACCCACCAAATCCTCCTTGCCCGAACCGCCCCTCCCACACTGAACCCCCTCAAACTGCCCCGCTCTCTGTCGCTCTCTTTACTTTTCCGACCCAGCCGTTATCTCCTCTCTGCCTCTCCTTCTCCTCTCCCTCCTCCTTCGCCACACTGCGACTACCCCTCTTCTGTCCCCTTCCGCCGCTGCCACCAGGCCTCTGGGAACCAACTCTCTACACCTGTGGGAACCAACTCCAACCAGAAGATATATCTGTCACTGAATTCAGAACCCAACACCAGAATCCTTGAGACTCCAGGTAGACGCCCCTAACGACGCCCCCTCTCAGCTGGAAGTAGCTACGGAAGATGGACCTTCGCGCCCTACACCTTGCCTGGATTCTCAATTATTTTTTAAATATTATCAGAAGCCTGGAATGATAGGTATTCCCCCTCCCCAACTGGTGGGCCGAGTTATGATGTAATTGACAGAGACATTGAGCCACCAATCAAGCGCATACCAGAGTGCCCTGTGTCCCACCCCTTCCCGTTCCGCCCTGGGCCCAACCTCCGCCTGTTCCGGCCTTTTAAAAGGTGTCTCAGCGTGCCACGTGGCACCTTTTTCTCCCGGACTGTTCTCCCAGGCAGTCCGGGAGGAGGTCTGGCTGGGTCTCCCCTCTTTTCCCTTCCCCTGGCCCCAGTCTCATGGCGCGGCTTCTCCGGTTCCATTCCCCCCAAGCCTGTGAATCCGCCCGGAGACCCCCAATAAAGCCTGATTAATTCGTTCACTTACTTGGACTCCGTCCTGCAGTTTCTCTCACGGCGGCGCAGAACCTTACACTTTCCCTTTCCCAGAAGACCAGCAATATTCCATACAAGGGCAGTTCCATTAATATCCCTGTAATTAGCTGGTTACTAATAATAGAAAAGAATAAAGGCACCCTGGGGAGGCTTCAGCTTTGCACTCCCTGGAACCACCAACCTATTACCTGCAAAACACTGGAGGAAGGGGATGGGACAGAGGAAAGATAGACGCATGTCTAGTAAAGTTGGGGTGACAGAGGGAAGGTACTTGCCTGTCAATCACACCTAACAGAGATCACTGGCCAGAATGGATGTAGCCACTGCAAGTGTGCAAAATTTTGGGAATATATAATCTCCTAAACAAAGGTGTCTTGGCTCTTGGTTCCTCTTGGCTTCTGGGGCTCTTTTGTTTTGTTCCTGCCCATTTCCTCCATAGCATTGTGGCCCTGCAGATCCCACATGCAATGGACTAATGGACTACAGCAGAGAAACACAAGCTAATGTTAGCCTGATGCTGGATTGGACCCAGCTTCAACAAGGAAAGAAAACTGGGCACTGGCCCTGATTTTAGCTCTACTGAAGCCCCACCTATACTTCTATGACTGGACGAAGGGAAATGGGACTTTGGAAATCTGAAGTGTAATTTCACGGAAATAAATCTTTCTACCATATTTCATCCTCCTAAGGGGCCTCTAGAAATACTTATTCCAGCAGTACCCCAATAACACCATTTCTACTAGCAACCAGGGAAGACCAGGCCCTCTTCTGTCCTGTAACAACTTTATCCTGGGTCCCCAATTAAGGTGGTTTGGAGTAGGGTCCTGGCTGGTATGGTTCAGTTGTTTGCGCATAGTCCTGTGCATGGAAAGGTTGCCGGCGATTCCTGGTCAGGGCACAAGCCCAGGATGCAGGTTCAGTCTGTGGTACAGGAGGCAGCTGATTGATGTTTCACTCTCATCTCTTTCCTCCTCCCTCTTCAGCGCTTCTTCTCTCTAAAAATTAATAATATATATTTAAAAAGTGTAGAGTAGAACCACAAATGAGCTGTAAAAGAATAGTGTGAGCAAGAGATAAACCTCTGGCCTGGCCTGTGTGGCTCAGTGATTGAGCATCAACCTATGAGCCAGAAGGTCATTGTTCAATTTCTGATCAGGGCACATGCCCAGGTTGTGGGCTCAATCCCCATTGGGGGCTTGCAGGAGGCAGCTGATCAGTAATTCTCTTTCTTGCACTTCCTCTCTGAAATCAACAAAAATACATTAAAAAAGGAAACTGCTCCTCACCCAACTCTTAGCTACAACAACAAAAATACATTAAAAAAGGAAACTGCTCCTCACCCAACTCTTAGCTACAACAACAAAAATACATTAAAAAAGGAAACTGCTCCTCACCCAACTCTTAGCTACATGGCTTCTGCAAGACTGACTCAGAGTTGGGCTCTGAGGTGGAAATGGACTAGTCTGTGAGAGGAACAGCTGGCAGCCATTGGTGGGATTTAAACAACACAAACATAAGCTGACTTTTATAGTCACGTGGCTGCTGGGTACAGTTGCCATATTCTCCTCATTGTTATATGTGAAACATTTAGAACAGTGTCTGGCATACAGTTAGTGCTAAGTAAGTCATTATTGTTGCTGTTGTAAGGGAGGCAAGAGTGGAAGCAGGGAGACCAGCAGGTAGCTACCACAGCATCTCATTAAGAGATGATGGCAGCCTGGACTAAACTGTGACAGAAATCATCAGACTGATAACAGGGTGTTTTGTTTTTTCTTATTCCTACTATTGTAGTTAGGATTTCTCCATTTGCATTTATAACAAAACTAGAGGCCCGGTGCACAAAATTTATGCGCTAAAGGGGGGGTCCCTCAGCCCTGCCTCCACCCTCTCACCAGGAGCCTCTCCTCGGAGGCAGGAGAGGCTTCCGCCACTGTTGCTGCACTCACCGGCCATGAGCCCAGCTTCTGGCTGAGCAGTACTCCCTGTGGGAGTGCACTAACAACCAGGGGCAGCTCCTGCATTGAGTGTCTGGCTGCTGATGCTCAGTGCGCATCATAGTGATTGGTCATTCCACTGTTGGGCCAAAACCAGCTCTTTGACATCCCCTGAGGGGTCCCAGATTGTGGGAGGGTGCAGGCCAGGCTGAGGATCCCTACCAGTGCAGGATCGGGGCTAGGGAGGGACACAGAAGGTTGGCCACCTGGGGAGGGACTGCAGGAAGGCACTGACCCTGATTTTAGCTCTACTGAAGCCCCACCCATCTCGCTGAGCATATCCGGCCCATCTCATCAGTCCCAGTCAGCCAGACCCCAGCAGCAAGCTAACCTACCAGTTTTAGTGTCTGCCCCCTGGTGGTCAGTGCACATCATGGTGAGCAGCTGAGTGGCCTTAGCATATGATTAGTATATTACACTTTGATTGGTTGAATGGACAGCCGGATAATAGCATATATATTATGCTTTTATTATATAGGACTAGATGCCTGGTGCAGGAAATTCATACATGGAGTGGGTGTCCCCTCCGCCTAGCCTGCACCCTCTCCAATCTGGAACCCCTTGGGTGATGTCTGACTGCCAGTTTAGGCCCGATCCCAAGGACAAACCAGCTGGCCCTCACCTATGCACCAGGCCTCTATCCTATCTAACCCTATCTAATAAAAGAGTAATTTGCAGATTGACCATCACTCCAATGCACAAGAGGGCTGCCCCCATGTGCTCAAAGATCCTGCCCCCATGTGGACACAAGATTGCCACCACAAGCTGTCGGACATCACTCTCACAACCCAGCACTGCTGGCTCCTAACTGCTCACCTGCCTGCCTGCCTGATCGCCCCTAACTCCCCCCCCACACACACACCAGCCTGGTTGCTCCCAAGTACCCACCCTGCTGGCCTGGTCACCCCTCACTGCTCCCCTCAATGTCCCCCCTGCGGGCCTGGTCACCCTTCACTTCCCCCCCGCCAGCCTGATCACTCCTTACTGTCCCCTGCCAACCTGGTCATCCCACGCAGCCTGCTGTTCAGTCATTTGGTTGTCCCTCACTAACCCCCCTGTTGGCCTTGTCTCCCAATGCAGCCTGATGTTTGGTTGTACTGTGAGGATGTCCTGACCAATTTGCATATCCCCCTTTTATTAGTATATATTGTCAATGTGTTAGGGGTTTGGTTGTGATTGTTGCAGGATGGGAATGTGTTTGGTGGGGAGAGTTGAGTCAAAGAATGGCTTAGTGGAGTAGACTGGGGACAATGGTACTAAAGAGAAGAAAGGATCATGGATGATGCCCAGGTTCTGTATTTAGTGCTTCAATTTTCACGACTTGCCTATCCATGAGCTCTGCCAGGGCAGCAACAAGATCTGTCAGGGTCCTTTGTGTCCAGCAGGAGCTTACTTCAGGAGACAGAATTACTGAATTAACAGATGTGCCAGAGTGATTAAACACACACACACACACACACACACACACACACACACACACACACACACCCCAGAGGCCCGGTGCACAAAATTCATGCACGGGGGACAGGGAGTGTCCCTCAGCCCAGCCTGCACCCTCTCCAATCTGGGACCCCTCGAGAAATGTCTGACTGCCCGTTTAGTGTGATCCCAGTAGGATCGGGCCTAAATGGGCAGTCGGACATCCTTCTCACAATCCAGGACTGCTGGCTCCAAACTGCTCACCTGCCTGCTTCCTGATTGCCCCTAACCGCTTCTGCCTGCCAGCCTGATCATCCCCTGATCACTACTTGGCCAACCTGATTGATGTCTAACTGCTCTCCTGCCAGCCTGTTTGCCCCCAACTTCCCTCCTCTGCTGGCCTGGTCACCCCTAACTGCCCACCCCTAATGGCCTGATTGCCCACAACTGCCATCCCTTGTAGGCCTGGAACCTCCCAACGGCCCTCTCCTGCTGGCCATCTTGTGGTGGCCATCTTGTGTCCACATGGGGGCAGCCCTCTTGTGCATTAGAGTGATGGTCAATCTGCAAATTACTCTTTTATTAGATAGGGTTAGATAGGATAGAGGCCTGGTGCATAGGTGAGGGCCAGCTGGTTTGCCCTGATAAGTGTCCTGGATCAGGGTGAGGGTTCCTTTGGAGCATGGGGTGGTATGGGCGAGAAGCCTGTAGTGGTTTTCAGGTCTGCCATGACCTCCCCCATCCCCCCAGCGATCCAAGCGGAGGCCCTAGGATCTGGGATTAATTTATATTCTACAATTGAAACTTTGTAGCCTGGAGTGGAGCCAAGCCTTCTGCTCACTCAGTAGTGACAGTCATTTCTGTTTGGGTTTATTTAAATTCTATAATTGAAACTTTGTAGCCTAGAGTGGAGGCCTAGGTGCTAGGGCTGCAGAAGCTTGGCTTCCTCCATTGCTGAGGCAACCCTAGCCTCTGCTCTCTCCAGCTCCATGGCTACCGCCATTTCTGTTGGGGTTATGTATCTTCTATAATTGAAACTTTGTAGTATTGAGTGGAGACCTAGGCAGGCAAGGGCAGGCAGAAAGCTTGGCTTCCTCCATTGCCAGGGAAACCCAAGCCTTCCTCCTGCTCTCAGTGACTGCAGCCATCTTGGTTGGAGTTTATTTGCTCCTGATTGGCTGGTGGGCATGGCTGGTGGGTGTGGTCTTAAGTGTAGCGAAGGTACAATTTGCATATTACTCTTTTATTACATAGGAGGATATACACACACCTCTAGAGGACCAATGCACAAAATTCATGTAAGGGGCTCAGACCTAGCAGCTTCGCTGCAGCCCTGGCTGGCCCTCACAACCCCAGTTTTGTCCAGAATGTCATCCAGAAAGACATCCGGAAGGTCATTTGGCTGTTTGGTCTCATTAACATATTAGCTCTTATTATATAGGACACACACATATGCATACTTATTTTATTTTTTAAACCTCACCTGAGGATTTTTCCCCCCGTTAATCTTTAGAGGGTGAATGCAAGGAAGAAAGGTGGGGAAGAGAAACATTAATGTGAAAGAAACACATCAACTGGTTGCTTCTCACACACACCCTGATTGGGGCCGTGTAACGAGCCCACAACCAAAGTATGTCTCCTTGACTGGGAATTGAACCTGATCCTTTGCTCCATGAGCTAACACTCAAAACTAGTGAGAAGCAATCTTTTGAGCTTGGTGTGTCAAAATTCACCAAAAAACTGAGCATAACTCGAGTGGTGTGCCACTTCAAGAAAAAACCCATAATTTCACAATATTTATAGTTTAAATAACAAAAATGTATAATTGGAATATATAACTATATTTAATAAACCAAAAACTAATTATTTAACTTACCTGCTTACTGACTTCTTTGTTCATCTGTCAGTCGGTTTCTTTTGTTGGTCTTGATGTTATTTAACTTGTATGGGGTACCATGAACTAAGATAAGTGAGGGGGAGGGGAAATTCTTTAACTAAGCTGCCTATTAGTGACTTTTTGTTGCTGAATTTCATTGGCTAAACCTTCCATTGAAGGTTGGTATTTTTTACACTTCAAGCCCAAGCAAGCACTACTAACTTCATATGTCAATCTGTTTCTTTTGTTTGTTTTGATATTATTTAATGCTGAGAATAAGGTCTCACAAAAGTACGTAGACGGAAAAATTCTGAGTAAAGCCACTGCTGTATTTTTCAGGGTGCCAAAAGTGTCTGGTAATCGGATCCAGGCACTCCAAATTTCCTGTTCATAGTGGCACTCCTCTTGATTCCCCAAGCGGCACCTTTCCAGATTCTCATGCTTTGACCTCAAGTTGACAAACACCTGAGCCCAGAAGCTGTCTTAAAATGCTGCAAGTTGCATCTCCAAATCATCAATTTGCATCCATTGGAAACCATTTAATTCCAAACTACTGTAGACTACTACATCAGGTTACTTAATTATTTTTGTGGTCTGTTCTAGGCTTCTAAATTGATTAAATCTATCACTGAATTGGTCAAGTAACAAGTCTAAAACATGCTGGTACTTTATATGCAAGGGTTCCATTTCATTTTGCACAGCTGCACTGGCCTTCTCAAAATACTTTGTTACTTGAGGAAAATACTTATAAGTTTTAGTTTCTACATCTCGCTTGAAAATTTTAAGTTTACTTTCAAAAGCTTTTATGTATCCAAACATAACATCAGTACTTTTGCCAAAACCTTGTAACTTTAAGTTCAGTTCATTAATATGAACAGAGAGATCTGTTAAAAATATCAGGGTGTTGGCCCACTTATCATCATTGAGCTGAGAAAAGTTTCCCAGATCCTTATCCTCAAGAAATACCTTAATTTCTTCAAAGCACTCCACAAAGTGCTCAAGAATCTTGCCTCAGCTCAGCCATCTTACATTATTGTACATCAGCAGTCCACTGTAGGTGGAATCAACCTCCAGTAAAAGTGCAGAAAATTCTCGCTTGTGAAGGGGGCCAGCAGCTATTAAATTAACTATTTTTGTAACAACTGACATTAAGTCGTTTAAGTCGGTGAATCCTGCCTTGGCACATAAAACCTCCTGATGGATAATTCAATAAAAATGCACAATTGGATGTCCAATAGCTTCCGTAAGCAATTTGACAAATCCAACTTTTTCCCCCACCATGTTTGGTGCCCCATCTGTTTTCAGTGACACAACTTTAAAGATATCAATGCTTAGGTCACAGAATCATATCTAATAAAAGAGTAATTCATATCTATTTTTTTAAAAGCACACTGTACTTTTTCATTCATTCTTTCTTTTTTTAAATATGTTTTTATTGATTTTTTACAGAGCAGAAGGGAGAGGGAAAGTCAGAAACATGGACAAGAGAGAAACATCGATCAGCTGCCTCCCGCACGCCCCCTACTGGGGACATGCCCGCAGCCACGGTACATGCCCCTGACCGGAATCGAACCCAGGACCCTTCAGTCCACAGTCCGACACTCTATCCACTGAGCCAAACCGGTTTCGACGTAATTCATATCTAATAAAAGAGTAATATGATAATTAACCATCACTCCAAAACACAAGATGGCTGCCCCATGTGGTCAAAGATTCCAACCCCATGTGGACACAAGATTGTCACCACAAGATGGCCAGCAGGGGAGGGCATCTGGGAGGGACCAGGCTGGCAAGGGAGGGCAGTTGAGGGTGATCAAGCCGGAGAGGAGCAGTTAGGGGTGACCAGACTGGCAGAGTAGGAAAGTTAGGGGTGACTGGGCCTGCATGGAAGGGCAGTTGGGGGGTATCCAGACCTCCAGGGAGAGCAGTTGGGGGTGACCAGACCTGCAGGGGATGGCAGTTAGGGGCAATCAGGCTGGCAGGCAGAAGTGGTTAGGGGCAATCAGGAAGGCAGGCAGGTGAACAGTTAGGAGCCAGCAGTCCTGGATTGTGAGAGGGATATCTGACTGCCTGTTTAGCCCTGATCCTACCTGGATTGGGTCCTAAACGGGCAGTTGAACATCCCTCGAGAGGTCCCATATTGGAGAGGGTGCAGACTGGGCTAAGGGACACCTCACTCATGTGCACGAATTTTGTGCACCAGGTCTCTAGTGTTTGTATAACAACCTTACATATTTCCCTTCCTGATGTACTTGTTGGTACTGATACTCACTTTATCAACTCTTCTCTCATTGTGAGACCATCAGAATATCGACCAATAATGGCCAACTGAGCATGTGATGTGACATCAGTAGTTTCATCAAGAGAGATAGAAAAATATTTACAATTACTTAAGTCTCTCTTTAATTGATGTTGTACATTTGTATTCAGTCTCATTATTTGGTCTTTTATGGTATTTGTACTGAGTGGTAACTCAGATATTCTCTTAATGCAATTATTCTGCATATCGTGAAATAGAACTGGTGCACATCTTAGGAGAGTTTCTTTAATAAATTCTCCCACACTGAGTGCTTTTCCAAGCTGAGCTACAGAGTGAGCAATGCTCAAACTTGCAGATGCTAAATTTGTAGAGCCTTTTATAAATTTAAGGATGGAATTAGATTGGCCCTTATAAAGGTGTAGCTGCCTGGAAATGTATTCCTTCCTTTCATCCTCACTTTTTTTCAAGCGCTGGGAATGATTAGTTTCAAAATGTCTATTTATATTCCACGTTCCGCTTACTACTGTTTCAGTACTGTTTCACTGAATGATCTGCCATTTTTTTTTTCTATAATGCCATACATCTTGGTCCATGTCTCTTGAAAGGGTCGGCTACTGTTACTACCACTTTCTTCACTTAACCTTGTTTTTTTTATTTTTTGGGTTCTCCATCAGGGGGGCAGTGACAGAAGATAGAATTGTAGATAGCCTGTTAGCCCTGCAGGCAATTAGGAGTTAACTAGCCTAACTGACCACAAGATGGCACATGTAATTGTCTTTTAAAAAATAGCAGGGTTAATAAGCAGAAATAGGGGTTAATAAGGATGCACAACAGTAATAGTGGTGAAATGGAGTCTGGGCCATGCTGCAAAATGATGTTCCTTATATAAATTAATATGGCTGCTGCTATTTCTAATGGTGGGAAACAGCACCCATAACACAGGCCCTCCCCTCTCCCAGCCTCCCCTTCACTTTTCTCAGTAATGATGGTCAATTAGAAATCCACGACACCCCAGAACAGTAGATTGTGGATGATGGTTGCTGTGGTTATGTGGTTGCTGGTAATGGCGATCACAGGGCCCCCAGAGATGTGTTCCCCACGGCATTCCGTTGCTCCCTGCTCGGCCAGCTGGAATGGCGGTTAAAGTTCCCCTAATGGCCTAACAGGAAGTCCCAGAACTAGACGCTCTGTGCTGGAGTTCTGTTGTTTTGGCCTAGAGACCTCCGGCACAGAGTGTCAACACTACAGTATGGCAAATGTTTCATCCTCGGCTACTGCACCTGGCTGTGCAGCAGCCGAGGATGAAACGTCCTTCTCGGCATGTGGCCCCATATTTCTCTGTATGCGACCGCATGCGACAGCATGTCATCGAAAACGGCTACGCGTGTCAGTGCTGACATGCGTGTGATAGGTTCGCCATCACAGCTCTAACCACTGAGATAAACCGGCCAGGGCAGTGCGGTATATTTTAAAAAGCAAGGCTGAAGACACTGATTTAGGTTTAAAGACTCTTCTGCATCGCCCCCCCGCCTATTCTGTACAGGGGTCCCTCAAGGAACTTGAACTTCTGTGTTTCCTGGGGAGCCCACATGAAATACATTCATCGAATTCATCCAACAAATATTTACTGAGCATCATCACTATTCTAGGTAGACAGTACACAACAGAGAATAAGACAGATAAAAATCTCTACCTTCATGGAGCTGACATTCTAGTGAGGGACACAATAAATGAATACATCAAATATGTGATGTGCCAGATAGGGATAAGTATTTAAAGGAAAAATAACACAGAAGGAACACAGAATATGTATGTATCTGGAAGAGGTGAAGAAATTTCCAGACAGAGCAAACAACACAGGGAAAAGCCCTGGGGCAACAATGTGCCTGACAGGCTAGAGGAGCATCAAGTAGGCCAATGACACTGAGCAGAGAGGGGCGGGCCAGAGGTGAGGTCACATACAGAGATCCAGTTTCTGTAGGGTTTTATAGGCCTGCTTTCCGCCTGTTCCAGCCTCACCTTCTTGTCTTTTATACAGTGAACAGAGGCGGGCCCTGATCTGACTCAGGTATTCACAAGTTCCCTGTGACTGCAGGAGGGGAACAGAATATGGAAGTGGGCTGGCCAGGGAAGCTACTAAAATAGTACAGTGGGGAGGTGATACTGGCTAGTACCAGGGAGGGGCAGAGAATGGGGTTAGAAGTGGTCAATTCTGGATAGATTTTATTTTTTTAATATATTTTATTTTTTTAACAGAAAGGAAGTGAGAAGGATAGAGTTAGAAACATCGGTGAAAAAGAAACATTGAACAGCTGCCTCCTGCATACCCCCTACTGGGGATGTGCCTGCAAGCAAGGTATCGAACCTGGGATCCTTCAGTCCACAGGCCAACGCTCTGTCCACTGAGCCAAACCAGTTAGGGCTGGATAGATTTTAAAGGGAGAGCTAACAGCATTTGACGATGGACTGGACAAGGAACATGTCCTGGCCCAGTTCGAATAACAAACCTGTAGTCCAACAACATCAGGTTTATTTACCACAGCAATGAGGGAGAATCCATACCAGCAGTACTGTGGGGAGTCTCACCAAAGGAAAAGATAGTTATTTTAGGTTTGGGGGAAGGGTGACACATTCAGGCGAGATGTAAATGAAAGTGGATAGGTTCAATGCAAAGTTTAACTGTATATAAAGGGATCAATATCAAGTCTGGATTGTGAAATGGGCCCAGGTTCCTGTCCCCTTGGAAACAATAATGTTTAGATAGAGGTGGAATGCTGTGTCCAGAATCACCCTAGCTGAAGCTTTGCACCGTCATTGTAAATTGAGGCTGCTTCTGTGCCAAAGTGACTTAACTCCTCTGGCCTTATAAGTGAGATGTTTCATTCTTACTGATATAACTCGAAACAACAAAATTTGTGATAGTCTATGATTTTAGAGAACAAAGTTTCCTAGTCAGTAAGAAAGTAGTAGTCTCTCCAAGAAAGGGAGTTGTATCCTTTTACATCTGCAGCATATCCCTGAAATAAATACAGAAATATTTTTTCCTTTTAACTCATCTGGCTTTTTTTTTTTTTTTTTTTTTTGTATATTATTCCAGCCAAATAAATGGAAAGGCAGATTTTTTTTTTTACAGTTCAAGCTAATTTTTACTTTCTCAAGTGTGAGGAAAAAGAGGTAAGGATGACTCTAAGGTTTCTGCCTTAAAGACAGGAAGGATGGAGTAAGCTATTAACTCAGGTTGTGGAAGGTTTGGGGGAGACAAGATCAAGGGCTCAGTTTCGGATGTTTTGAGTTTGAGCTGTCTGAAATTCGTGGAGATGGTTCATGGTTCCTTACAGACCCAGGAACAACCTCCCTTTTCCCTACAGAGCGCCCTCCCCTCCTCTTCTTCTGCCTGCAGTTAATCGTCTAGCCCTGTTTTACGTATCTTCACCTTTGTTATGTGCGGTGTTTGCTAGTGAAACGCTGAGAATAACGTCTCTTCACTGTTGTGGGGCGACTTCTACGACGAGTTACAAACAACCACAGAGGCGGTTAAGTTGGTAATAAGCAGGCAAGGATTTATTGAAAACTGGCCAGGACGGTCAGAGACCTAACACTCAACGACTGCATTGCCCCGGATGCAGGCAGGCCTTTTAAAGGGGTCTGAACCATGAATGTTATTGCCCTGCGTTTGGCGAACAGCCCTCAAGGCTGTATCTGGGGAAGGGGTGCCAATAGACTATGAATGACCTTATTGCTCGCTCTTTATCTTCTAATTATGTATTCTGCTTGACGTGGGAAAGTGGTTCTATCTTGTAAAAAACAAGTGGTGTGGCTACATAATTGGTGTCGGACCATTACTTCTCTGGTTCTAGTCCTCAAAGGGTGTTTTAGCCTTCAAGGTCACAAGCTGGAAACTAAAGCAATAATTCTTTTGTTTTAAGCAAGCAGGGATGAACTGTGGCCAAAGTTTCAAACAGCAGTTTTACTCTAGTAAATGTTCTTATGACCTTATTTCATTCCCCACTGGTTTTTTTTTGGAATGAATCTAAATCCTAGATTCATTTCTAGTATCTACTAGTTGGGAATACTGAGTATGTAAGACCATCAGTTTTACTGCCTCCTAACTTTAAGTAGTTTGACCATATTATTTTTTCTAAATTGTCTGCTTGGCATAATTAGTTTTCTATTTATATATCCTATTTCTTTAAGGGTATTCTTTGTTCTGTTTCTGCTCTCTCGTCCCCTAGTACATCTAGCCCTACATGGTCCTAGACTTTCTCACTGGATAGTAAAAAATATTCTTACAATTATCAAGACCCTTAGATCCACAGTCCCCATTAGTACTGTCCCCACTGAAGTCCAGTTCCCTCCTGTAGGCGTTGAGTCTCCTCCTGGCCTGCGTGGAGCCCAGGCTAGGGATCTCACAGGTGAGGCTGCTGGTTGCCAGGACCCAGGCTGTTTCCTGCTGCAGGAGCTGGGGATGGTGTAGCCAGGGCTGTATGCCATCTACTTTAACAGCCATAGATGTGCTCAGGATAACAGTGTAGCGTCCCTTTCACGTTGGGGTGAGTCCTCGGGCAGTTAACTTCTTGTCCTTGGGCTGGAAGGGATGTACAGGGTCCGCAGTGGGCACTGGCAGTGCATTTCAAACCAGTTTATGGGTGGCTCTCTGGGTAAACTGCAGAACCTGTGAGGACTTGAGCAAGGAATGGTTATGAATTCCAGCTTTTAGTTTCTTCCTGACCCTGGGATGGATGGGGAGAGGTCTACTATACATGATCTCAAAACAGGGGAACCTCTCCTGTTAGGGGATACACCTGGCCCATAAGAGGGCAAAGACAGGAGGCTGGTCCAGTTTTCACCGGTTTCTAGAATAAATTTACATTAAACTCCTTTTTAGAGCCCTGCTCCTGCCTGTCCTGATCTTTGTGGCTGGTGTGCACAATGGAGTTTCCAATTGTGCCTAAGACTTGAGCTATATTTTGAGATACCTTGGCTATAAAGGCGGGGCTGTTATCTGATCCTATGATTACTGGCAGCCCTAATCTAGGTATAATCTCCTGGAGTAATTTTCTTAACTATTCTAGAGGTAGTTTCTGTCCTAGTGGGGTATGCTTTAACCCAACGTAAGAAGGTGTTTATAAGAACTAGCAGGCATTTATTCCCTGATGCTGGTGGCTTAATCTCTGTGACATATACCTTCTAATGCTCTTCTGGGGAACATCTCTGGGGCCTGAATTCCCAGGAGTACCCTCTTACCTTGTTTAGCATTTTACCTGTGCACAGACAGTACTTCTGGTGACTATGTTTTTAATTATCTTATCTAAGCTTGGTATCTAGTAACTGCCTCGCAGAAGTTCAGAAGTCTTGGTGACCTCTAGGTGGTAGCCTGATGCTCTGCTGGTGTCACTGGGAGACCAACGTCCAACCTAGAGCCTCTGGAACCAACAGTCTGGTCCACCAACCATCTGGTCCTTTGGTGGCTTGCTTCTGTTCTGCCAACTCCTCCTCTTGTTTGGTGTAGGAGGGGGTCTGGGGTAGGTCTGGGGTCCAGCAGGTTTACTAAAATTTGTAAAGGCCCCACTGGTTTTTGGGTGGCTTCTTTGGCAGTTTGATCTGCGGCTCTATTTCCTCTGGTTTTAATTGTCTCCCCTTTCTGATGTCCTTTGCAGTGCACTATTGCAACTGCTCTTGGGAGCTAGATGACTTCTAATAAGGCTCAAATTTCTTCCTTATTTTTAATGTCCTTTCCGGCTAAAGTTGGTAACCCTTTTTCTTGGGGGATGGCATTGTGTCCCCTTGTTCAGAGACTGTGCCCAAATGGTGTGGTCTAGGGTGACTACCGCTGCTCCTGCATATCAGATCCCATCCTGAACATAACTGCTCCCGTCCGTGAACAGTACCTTGTCTGGTGATGATAGCGGGACATCTGTCAGGTCTGTTACCTCTCTGCAGTCATGAATGGGTTCCTCTGGATCATCATCTGGAGCAGGCTGGCAGGGCTGATGGCCAGTGTCTTATGGAACCGGATGAGGGGCTGGTCCAGGAGAAGAGCTTGGCACTGGGCGATCCTGGTGTTTGATGTCCATTTCTCCAGAGCACCTCAAAGGAGGGCCTCCACAGTACGGGCTGTTGTCAGGGCTAGTTCCTGGCCCAGAGTCAGCTTATCTGCCTCCTTTACCAGCAATGCTGTGATGGCCACAGCCCAGAGGCATGCTGGCCATTTTGCTGCCACAGGGCCCAGTCTCTTAGACAGATAGGCCACAGGTCTCTTCCAGGGACTTAGGGTCTGAGTGAGAACCCCTTTGGCAATGCCCCTTACCTCACTTAAGTAGAGGTGGAAGGTCGTGGTAACGGCTGGCAAGGCTAGGGCAGGCACTGAGACGAGAGCCTTCTTTAGCTCCTTAAGTGTCCATTGTTCTACTTCAGTCCAGCTCAGTGGCTGAGCTGGAGTGGTGGTGGCTTGCAATTGACTACCACAGGAGCTTGATGACTTGCCAATCCAGAGGGGTTGTTTTCTGCCCAGACTATGGGATAGAGACGCTGTAATTCCTTCAAGTAGGTGGAGGGCTTATGCTCTTCCTCTGGCTCTGCTTTTCCCATTTCCTGTAAGAGATATTCCTCTGAAAGAAGACAGGTTAAAAGAGCACAGGCAGGGGAGGATGTAACCGGACCCGGGTTCCTTGGACCCACGGTGGGGTGTGCTCTGTCCCTCTCAAAGGATATGGTGGCGTCCCAGTCGGGTGTACAGGCATTCTAGCATGACCAAAAATGAACGTGTTACCATGTTCCTTCCGAGGTCCACAGTCCTTTTTGATGTCCAAGGAAAACAGGCAATTTGTCCATTGGCTTCCTGGATTGATGTCTCCTTAGAGGTTACGGGTTCCATCGGCTCTGTCGAGACTGAATAGGCTGCCCAGTGTCCACCAGGAGACTAACAGACCTGCCCTCCACTTGTAAGATTACCCTGGGCTCCTGGGGTGGAAAGGAGCCCCAGCCCCAGCCCTGTCAGTCCTCTTCCTCTAAGTTTTAGACACTAGGAAGTCTGAGTCTCTCCTTTTGCTTCCCTAGCTAACTTGCCAGGATATTCTCTCTTCTAATGCCCCTGCTTTTTATAGTAAGTATGCTGATTCTTTCCTAACTGCTCTCTATTTTTTCTTTCCTTAATCTGTTCCCCTTTTTTATGATCTATATTAACTTTTATAATTTTAAATTAGTCTTTAAATTTTTTTCTATGTCCTTTAAAACTGTATAATTATGCCTCAAACCTTCTATTATTTAGAAAAGGCAGAGGGATGAGGGAACTCTCCGCCGCTTGAATTTCAAATTGTCATATTTTTTCTAGAGATAAAGATTTCAGTTTTAAATGATCCTGAAAAGGAGAACCTCTAGCTGTTGCCTTCAAGTGCCCTAACAGAACACGGTGAAAAGTGTCCAAGGAGTGGGTTCTTGGGTCTCATTGGGGCACAGGGGGTCACAAGAGAATTTCTCTCCTCGCAGCCACCACATCCAGCTACTCAAAACAACTCCTGGAAGGTGTTCGGTGCAGGAAGGGCAGAGACAGGGAGCACGGCTCGAGTCCCAGGTGGTGAATGGAGGTGCTCACACCGAGGACGGCTGCAGTCCTTCCCCCTCTGTTCCCACTGGAAAAAGCACTCTTCTCCTGCCAACAAAGGTGGCATGGGGGGAGGAACCCGTGACCCTTACATTGTAATCAGACTTTCTGACCTCTCCGAAGAGCTCCTCTGCTTCAGTGTTTCTATTAAAAAGTACTGACTTTAAAACTAGTAAGAGTTGCCACATATAAAAAGGAACAAGTGGCCTCTAAAACATTTTTCTTTCTTTGTAAAGGTTTTACAATTCATTTAGTTTTCTGGACAGGCTTGCCAGTTCCGGCTTCCTTTTTGTAAATAGTTAACTTTAGAATTTGATCCCTGCTTAAAATCTGTTTGAACTATAGTTGTTATAATTTTATCAAATTAATAAATATAGACAGAAATTTCGGTGGGCTGGTTTTTCCTCTGACAAAGAGCAAGCACCCCTGGGGAAAAAGGAATCCCAGTGACCACTCGGGGCAGTTTGCTATCTGTTAGAGCACCCAGCCTTATATAAACCAAATGTTTCCTTTCCTTTTTTTTTTCTTCTTACAGACTTCTATATTTATATGAAGAAATAATTATGCCTAGGCAAATAAACAAAATATCAAACAAACATCTGCATTTACACCCTTTCAGTGAACAAGTACTCTTACTGTCTTGGGATCTGACCGATAACAGGAACACTGCCCAAGTCCCCTGATGGGGGCCTAACAGGAACAGATGTGGGGGCCTCCCTTTCCCACATCTCAGACAGGACTCTCGACCCTTGTTTCAGCAAAACAGAAATGGCATTCATGTTGGACAAAAGAAACAAATAGGCACAGCAAACAGATAAATGCCCTATCCTACAACCAAGGGAGTTTCTCCGGAGCTAGGAGGAGCCCGTTCTGCCTCCTATAATGAGGGTGGGAGTAGAGGGGGTGGGGAAGGGCTTGCAAACGCCGCTGCCGCTGCTGCTGCTGCTGCTGCTACGCTGCTGCTGCCACAGGCAGGACCAGTTTGTGAAAGGAAAAAAAGTTAAAACTGCTCCCGGAGTCCGCCAAGGACTCTGAGGGGAAAGGGAAAGGCATCCTGTACGCCTGCGCTGACGTGGGGGGGGGGGAGGGGGGTGCTTAGTCAGGGAGGGACAGGTTACACATATAAGGTTATTTTAAAAGAGGTGAAATCCTGTAAGGAACCTTGATAAAAAGATCAATAATCCAGTCAAAGGCCAAACAGGAAGGGAAGAACCACCTAATGTTCTCTAAGAGGATTTCAACAAACCAACAATAAATTTGACAAACCTTTGACAAATTAAAACCTAACAAATGATACATACTGGGCCCAATTATGACAACACCAAACAAAAAGTCCTGACATAACTACAACAAGCACAAGACAAATAGTCCGGACGCTACCAAGAGCTTCCGGGGGGAGAGAGAGAGCCTCCAGCCCGAGAACAAGGGTACCTCTCTCTTCCCCTCGAAGGAGAGCCTCCAGCCCGTTCAGCGAGGGTACCTCTCTCCTCCTCCTCCAGGAATCTCACACTCACACACCTGTACCAGGACCGAGGACCCCGTCATGTCCCCGGCCAGAGTCTAGAGGTTATGCTGCGTCCAGCCCTCCGACAGACTCTACCAGTGAGATCTCAGCCTAGGCGCCTTATCTCCTGAGACCGGTCTTCCGTCTTTCAATAAATCCTTGCAGCTTTCACCTCTGGCTTTTACCTGGAAAGGAAGGAGAGCCTCCAGCCCGAGAACGAGGATCCCTCTCTCTTCCCCGGTAATCTTGCTGGGGCCTCCAAATGTTGTGGGGCAACTTTTTAAAAAATATATATATTTTATTGATTTTTCAGAGAGGAAGGGAGAGGGACAGAAAGTCAGAAACATCGATCAGCCGCCGCCTGCACACCCCCCCGCTGGGGATGTGCCCGCAGCCACAGTACATGCCCCTGACTGGAATCGAACCCGGGACCCTTCAGTCCGCGGCAGACGCTCTATCCACTAAGCCAAACTGGTTTCGGCGGGGCAACTTCTATGACGAGTTGCAAACGACCACGGAGGCGGTTAAGTTGGTAATAAGCAGGCAAGGATTTATTGAAAACTGGCCAGGACGGTTGGAGCCCTAACACTGAACGACCGCACTGCCCCGGATGCAGGCAGGCCTTTTAAAGGGGTCTGAACCATGAATGTTATTGCCCTGCGTTTGGCGAACAGCCCTCAAGGCTGCATCTGGGGAAGGGGTGCCAATAGACTACGAATGACCTTATTGCTCGCTCTTTATCTTCTAATTATGTATTCTGCTTGACGTGGGAAAGTGGTCCTATCTTGTAAAAAACAGGTGGTGTGGCTACATAATTGGCGTCGGACCATTACTTCTCTGGTTCTAGTCCTCAAAGGGTGTTTTAGCCTTCAGGGTCACAAGCTGGAAACTAAAGCAATAATTCGTTTGTTTTAAGCAAGCAGGGATGAACTGTGGCCAAAGTTTCAAACAGCAGTTTTACTCTAGTAAACGTTCTTATCACCTTATTTCATTCACCTGCCAACCCTGCTTCCACACTGCAAGCTGGACCAGGTGCCTGCATGGGGATTTACTTTCGCCCCTTCCTCATGGAGGCCCCGCTCCACTACCGAGCTCACTACTAGAACCTCACAGGGTGGTTGCTGGCGCCCAGCAGGCAGGCAGTGTTGGAGCATTTCGGAGCCCAACAGCAACTGGGCATGGCTGTCCAGCCCGTGGTTTTCCGCGGTCTGCAGCAGCACTTCGGTGGTCGCCCGGGGCCGCTGAGTCCCATCCCGCTTACGCTCACTCCTCTGGGCTCATTTCAGAGCCCCAGTGCCTCTACCAGTGCCTCGGGAGGGAGGAGTGCGCCTGCGAACTACATGCCCTTCCGGTTACCTCACCTGCACCCTGGTCATGTGATGAGGGGCAAAAAGGAGCATCTCCCCGTCATCCGGAAGTGATCCCCTGTTGGGGGAGAGGTAGCCTCACGGCGCTTCTGAGCCTGCGCCAACTGGTCACTCTGCTTCAGCTCCACTCTGGCTTTTGTCTGGGAGACTCCGCTGGTAGGCTAGTTGCCCTGCGGCGGCAGCAAAAAGCGAGATGTGTCGGCTTTGGTCTTGGCCACGCAAAAGTTAAAACCAGTGTGTTTTAGTGAGTGATGAAAATGCGGACTAGATAAAAAGCGCCACCAACCTTGAACCTAGCTGTGGCTTCACCTCGCCGAACACTCCACTCCGCCTCTTATTCCTCATTGGTCAAAAGCAGCGCCTGGCAGTGCGATTGGCCAAACCGGCGGCTACCGCATCCAATGGGCGGCGGCGCTGGCTTTCCCTCTGCCGTTCGCTTTTTGAGCGGGTAGTGGCGGCGGCGGCAGTTGAGTATAACGGTCACTCGGCTCTGGTGCGACCATGGCGGCCTTAGGGCCCGGAGGCTACGCGCGGAACGACGCGCGGAGAGGCCAGTCCTCTCCGCCTCCCTCTCCAGCGCTCTTTCTCCGCCGGCGGACGCGACTCCCCGCGGCGCCCGAAGACACAATGCAGAACCGGGTGAGGAGCGTTTGCCTTCCCCGCCCCAGGCCCTTCCCTTAGATATGTGGCCCCGCCTATCAGCTCCCGGCTTTTGACTCTCTGCCCTGTCCCGTGGCCCCGCCCCTTTAGTCAAGGCCCCTCCCATTTCCCCATCTCCTCCTCTGACGGTACTGCCGGTCATTCCTAGCCCCACCTATCATACCGGGACCCACCCTCAGCCCTTGAAGCATTCCTGGGTTCCTCCCTTATCTCTACCTTCCTGCTTGCGTATTCCTTCCGGTTTAGACGTCTGTGGCCTTTCATTTGTAGACCTCGCCCCGGCTGAGTTAGAGTCTTACCTGTCCCAACTCTTGGTCAGCTCTACCCCGCCTTCCCTCAGCTCCCCTGCCTTCTCTTCCATTCTCCCTACCAAGGTGGGATTCTTATTCCATGTAACCACCCAAAATTATGGTGAGGATGTGAGTAATAGTAATATCTCAGCAGAGTTACTTGGAGGGAGGCTTACAGAAGTCCTAAGACACACAAACAAAAGAGATTTTAGAGTAGGTAGGGAATTCCATTAGCACAGCAGCAATTTTAAAAATCGTTCTCCAACTTTCTGAGCCATAAAGTATGTTTTTATAAAATGGAGATAATAGTAACCATACCATGGAGTTGCATGGAGATGAAATAAAATTGTGACTATGACCTGCTTGGCACAGAGTCCAGATAAAGGATGGATACATGCTGTGCTCTGCTGTATCACCTACTCCTGGCTTCGAGGCCCTGGGAATGTACCTCCATCCTCCCTCTTAAAAAGGTTCAATCTCATTCTCCTGCTGTCTTTTCCTGAGGCACCAAGGTCTTTCCCGCTTCCTAGCCTTCGTGTTTGGTGAGTCTGGGCTGTTTGCCATAGTCTACTTGGTATGGCTCCTCATCCTTCAAGTCTCAGCTGGAATATCCCAATCCTAAAGGCCTCTTGAACTCCAGCCAAAAGCAAGTACCCACCTTAATCTTTCATCCAGCTTCCTATACTTCATAGCCTTTATCTTACATGTTTCTGAAAGTATCTAGTCAGCTCTAAACTTTCTATAATGTAGAGGAATAACGATGACAATTTCAGAAAGGCAGTATAGCAAGGTGGGTAAGAACACAGTTTCTGGATCCAAAATGCCTGGATGTAAACCTTAAACTCAATTTCCCTCTCTGTAAAATGAGGCTAATAGTATAGCTATAACAATAGAGAGTATTTGTGAGGATTAGGTGAGCTCATATATCTTAAGCACTTAAAACAACACCTAGTACATTGCAAAAAATTCTGTTAGTATTAGCTGTTACTGTTATGATTGTGCATTTTGGGTAATTGACGTCATTTATTTATTTTCTTTGTTTGGTGATTGTTCACTTGTTTCTTTACCTGTGGGACCTCTACACTATAAATATGATGAGGGACAGGACAGTGCGCACTTCTTCTCACTGCTGTGTCTGCCTGCATGGCCCAAAGTGATGACTTTGGAGCCAGACTACCTGGGTTCGTATCTCTACCTTGCCACTCTGCTGATGTGGGACCTTGAACCTCAATGTCCTCATCTGTAAAAACAGAGCTAATAATAGTGCCTTCTTCCTTGGGTTGTTTTGGGGTTTTCAAGTCTTGCATTCACATGAAATACTTAAAAATTTATTCAAAGGTCGTCATCTTAGTGAGGCCTTCTTCCGTACCCCTGTGCTCCCAGTTTCCTTTCCTGCTTTGTTTTTCTTTATTGCTCTTATCATCACCTGATACCTATTTTGCATGTTTTTTTTCTATTCATTTTCTTGGTATGTTCTCCATCCCATCACCACCAGAATGTGAGCTCTGGAAGGGCAGGGATTTTTGTGTGTTTTCCTCACCATGCTATGCCTTTAACATGGCCCTGTGTTAGCTGCTGGTAGATGATGAAAGCAGCTCAATGAGTGTGTTGAATATAACAAGAACAGAATGGGTGGCTGAGATGGCTGTGTCACATGGGGCCTGCAGAGGGTAGGTGCTTTTGACTTGGTCTTTTCCCCTGCAGGTGTCACTGGAGAAGGTGTTTGGCATCACAGCCCAGAACAGCAGTGGCCTAACCTGTGACCCCAGCACAGGCCACGTGGCCTACCTAGCAGGGTGAGTGGATGGGCCTTGGTTTTTCCATCTGTAGAATGCAGATAATGCTGCCTACCTCTGAGAGCTGTAGAGAAGATTCCATCTGTATCTACCATAGTACCTGGCATGTGAGCACTCTGAAAGCCTTATTGTGACTGCAGGTGAGGGATGGTAGTGATTATGGGAAAGACAAGTGGTTAAAACTCAAGCCATTATCAGACAACCTGGATTTGTGTCTCAGGTCCACCATGTGCCCCTCTCTGAGCTTCTGTTTCTATGGTTATAAAACAGAAATAGTGATACCCTCCTCTTGGATTGTTGAGAGTACTGAAGGACATTCTACAACTGTATATTGCACAAATACTGATCAAGTCTGACACTGTTCTGGGCACCAAAGGGACACCACCCACCACCCTCCAAGCCACTGGAGGGCATTTATAGGTTAAGGATATGCTTTTTACACCCTAATCTTTTGGCATCCTCAGTCTCCCTTCCCTGGTTTACTTTTCTCTACAAAAGATACTTCTTTCTCATAATGCAACAAAATTTCCTCACTAACGATATTTACTGTCTGTCACCCCTCCATAGTGTAGGGCAGCTCCAATCCTCGTAGGGCAGGGCAGACTCATGGTCATTACTGATAAACATGAATCTGTTAGTCTTGGGGAAGTAAGCAATCCAAGATAAAGGACAAGGCCGGGCTTTTGAATCTTGACATCCCCACACTCATATCCCCACACTCTGTCCCAGACCTACTGGGTAGCCCTGGACAAAGGACTTCACCTCTCCGGGCTTCAGTTTCCTCCCCTATAAAATGGGATGAAGATTCCTGACCTTTTCTTATTTAAATCCTCTTTAAGGATTTAAAGAGATCGTGCACACAAGTCTTTATTAGCCCAGGGGCTGAAAGGATAATTACCACAGAGTAAGTGTTGGTTTCTATTTAAGAATGTTTTAATGATAAATATGAAGTGCCCTAGAATTCTCAGCATAGACATCTGGAAGAAAGATGTCTTACACACAGAGAATCTTCTGTTCAGAGGGAGCCTTTTTATGTGTGAGCTCTCTTCTGTTGGGGACAGAATATCCCTGGACCCCTCAGTTTGGGCACATTTTCTTTTTTCTCCCCAGCTGTGTGGTGGTGATTTTGGATCCCAAGAAGAACAAGCAGCAGCACATTTGTAACATGGCCAGGTAGGCTGGGGCCTGGGCGTGGGCAGGGGTGGAACCCTGGAAGTGCTCATGGTTAGGTGACTCACTCATTCACTCACCCATCAGTTCAGCAACATTAACCAAGTCTCTGCTCTGTGTTAGATATTATCCCAGGTGCTGAGGTCACAACAGTGAACAAAAGAGATGAGAATCTTTGCTCTTAGTAGAGCTGACAGCTCAGAGAGGGAGACAGACCAAAGCCAATTGGCTAGCAAGCCCGCTGTGGCCTTTGCTATGGGGAAATGACAAGGGATGTGTGAGGGCAGGTTTATAGTCAGAGAGTAGAGGATAAGCCATATCAGAGTGCTCTGGAAAGGCATTCCTGAGGCTGAGACCTGGAGGAAGTGAGGGGTAACCCATGTGAAGGTGAGGGAAAAGCATTTCAGGCAGAAAGCAAAGACTAAGAACTCTGGGTTGTTTGAGGAGCAGCCAAGGATCCACGTGCTTGGAATAGAGGTGTGGGCGGAGGAGATGAGGCAGGAACAGGCAGAAGCCACATCACCTGGGCCTTAGGGGGGGTTGGATACTGACTGCAGAGAGAAGCCACTGGAGGGCATTTATAGGTTAAGGATATGCTTTTTACACCCTAATCTTTTGGCACCCTCAGTCTCCCTTCCCTGGTTTACTTTTCTCTACAAAAGATACTTCTTTCTCATAATGCAACAAAATTTCCTCACTAACGATATTTACTGTCTGTCACCCCTCCATAGTGTGAGCTCTCTGAGGGCAGAGACTTTCTCTTAGTGAATTTCTATGTCTCTTTCACCTAGAGCAGTAGCTAGCACATTGATGGCACTTATTATTTCAGGAATGAATGAATGTGATTTAGAAAGCTCTCTCTAACTGCCAGTTTACTGGGGAAGGCCCTTGGCCCTGAGTAGCCCAAGTTGGTGTCCAGGGGTCTGCCTTCAGGTTGATTGATCACTGTGCCATCCAAGAAATGGCATGGGAAGGGTCCACTCTCAACCACTGATGGGTCTTAGGAAGTGGTGTGGCCAGAGTAGCAGTTTTCAGCCAGCTTCATTTCAGAGTCACCTGACCCCTGGGCCTCACTCCCAGAGGCCTAATCATTGGTCTGGAGTGAGGCATGGGTATTAGGAACTTTAAAGCTCTTTATATTAAAACTAGAGGCCTGGTGCATGAAATTCATGCACTGGGTGAGGGGGTGTCCTCTCAGCCTGGCCTATACCCTCACAGTCCAGGAGCCCTCGGGATGTCCGACTGCAGCAGAGGTGGGGAGGGTCCCACCACTGGCACTGCGCTAGCCAGCCATGAGCTCACCAGCTGTGAGCCCGGCTCAGGGTGTTTGGCTGAGTGGCGCTCCCCCTGTGGAAGTGCACTGACTACCAGGGGCAGCTCCATTGTTGAATGTCTGCCCCCTGGTGGTCAGTGTGCATTATAGCAACTGGTTGTTCCGCAGTTCAGTCGATTTGCATATTAGCCTTTTATTATATAGGATTATTTTATTATTTTTGTTGTTGTTGTTAATCCTCACCTGAGGATATTGTTTCCATTGATTTTTTTAAAAATATATTTTATTGATTTTTTACAGAGCAGAAGGGAGAGGGATAGAAAGTTAGAAACATCGATGAGAGAGAGACATCGATCAGCTGCCTCTTGCACGCCCCCTACTGGGGATGTGCCCGCAGCCAAGGTACATGCCCTTGCCGAAATCAAACCCGGGACCCTTCAGTCTGCAGTCCGACGCTCTATCCACTGAGCCAAACCGGTCTCGGCTGTTTCCATTGATTTTTAAAAAGATTGGGAGGGAGGGAGGATATGGGGAAGGGGAGAGAAATGTCGGTGTGAGAGACCCCCATCGATTGATTGGTTGTCTCCTATACATGCTTCCACCAGGGCCAGGGATTGAACAGAAACCCAGGTATGCACCCTATACTGGGAATCAAGCCCTCCATCCTTTGGTGCACAGATTGATTCTCTAACCACTAATCAACACCAGCCAGGGCTAAAATAATTTTAGACTTAACAAGAATAGTATAAAGAGTGTGTGTATACCTTTTACCCATATTCCCCAAATGTTAACATTTTACCACATTTGCTTTATCATTCTCTGTCTATATGCATATTAATTTTTCTCTGAATCATTTGAGAGTAAACTGCAAGCATGATGTTCCTGTATCTCTAAATACTTCGGCTTGTTTTCCTGCGGGGAGGGGTGATGATGTGATCCTTTAAAACTGCAATACATTTGCCAAGACCGGTTTGGCTCAGTGGATAGAGCTTTGGACTGTGGACTGAAGGGTCCCGGGTTCGATTCTGGTCAAGGGCATGTGCCTTGGCTGCGGGCACATCCCCAGTGGGGGGCGTGCAAGAGACAGCTGATCGATGTTTCTCTCTCATCGATGTTTCTGTCTTTCTATCCCTCTCCCGTCTGCTCTGTAAAAAAATCAATAAAATATAAAAAATTAAAAAAAAACTGCAATACATTCAACAATATCAGGAAATTAAAATCGATACTCCTCTTTTAGGTTTCACCATTTGTCCCAAGAATGTCCTTTATAGCAAAAGGATTTTGTCCAGAACCATGCATTGCTTATCATTGTCTCTTTTAGTCTGAAGCAGTTCCTCCATCTTCTCTTAACTTTTATGACCTTGACACTTTTAAGGATTACAAGCCAGATAATTATAGAATTTGTAGACAAACCTTTGGGTTTGCCTGATGTTTCCTCATACATAGATTCACGTCTACATCTTTGACAGGAACACCTCAGAAGGAATGCTGTGTTCTTCTCAGTACATTCTATCAGGAAGTTCATGGTGTTGATCTTTATCATAACCAATGGTGTTCACTTTGAGCCCTTGATTAAGGTGGTGTCTGCTAGACTTCTCATTATGAAGCCTCTCTTTTCCCCTTAGTGGAACTTCTCTGAAGCTTTGCAGATATTATTACCCTGTTTCTCACCAAACTTTTACTCACTAGTCTTAGCATGGCTTTGACATTTTTAAAAAGCTCCCTAAGTAATTCTGACATGCAGCCAGGACTGAGAACCTCTTGCCTACAATCCAGGGCTCTGTCCTGTATGGTTAGGTATCCCTGGGTAGGGGACTTCCCTGTGCTGAAGTTTCCTCATCTCAAAACTGGGTAATGAGTGTCCTGACTTCATTGAATGTGTGTGAGGAATCAGCATACTGATGCTCCTATAGCATTTGACAGAGGGCTAGGCACAAGGTCAGGGCACATGACAGCCAGGACAGAAAGGCATGTTCTGGAGGTGGACACCCAGGGGACTGGTGTCTCTGTGGGCAATAGGGCCCCCACTTCTGTCTTTCTGTTCTACTTTGCTTATTGTGAGGCTTCTGTTCTTGAAGTCACCACGTGACCCAAGATGGAGTTCTGACTGTCAAGTACTTTCTTCAGAAGGGGAACAAGTAGGGAGCAGGGCAGAATTCCCTTCGAGAAACTTTTCTGGAAATTGCAACAGCACCTCTCATTGACCAGACTAAGTATGAGCTGTACCTGTGTAGCTACAAGAGAGGTGAGGAAATGTACTCTAGCTGGAGACATTGCCATCCCAATTAAAACTGATATTCTGTGAGTGGGGAAGGAGTGGTGAGTTGCTATTCGGTAGGCAGCTCACCTTTGCTGCTATAGGAGCAATGGGAAGCCATCAGAGAGTTGAGTGGAAGATAAATGTTCTATAAGATTATCAAAGACTTATTGAAAGACTGACTTAGTTGCCGAGATTAAGTGGATGGAGCTTAGTGGCTCAGTGGATGGAGCGTCGGATTGCGGACTGAAAGGTCCCGGGTTTGATTCCGGTCAAGGGCATGTACCTTGGCTGTGGGCACATACCCAGTGGGGGGTGTGCAAGAGGCAGCTGATCGATGTCTCTCTCTCATCGATGTTTCTGACTCTCTAGCCCTCTCCCTTCCTCTCTGTGAAAAATCAATAAAATATATATTAAAAAAAAAAAAGAAAGAAAGACTGACTTAGTTAACTGCACACCAGTTTACTCAGGTGAGGGAGACAACTACTAGACTATTAAGGAAGAGATGTAAAAACAGCATTAAAAAAAAGAGGAGAGAGGAAAAAAACAATGCAATCTTGGAGCAGTGAAACTTGCTACCATAAGTGTGCAAACTAGTCTGGTTATTCAGTCATTGTGCTCGCTATCTGGGAGTATCAGAGAGAAACATGTTGATTGGCAACAGGTTTTCCAGAACACCTTAGCGATTAGCAGTGGAGCACGTGCTGTGGCTATTTCAGTGTGATTGTCTGCCAGGGTCCTGCCTTCAGCCCCATATTCATAGTTAGGCCAGATCTGAACCATTTCCCACATCTGAATTTCTCAGGATTATAGGGGTGGTGGGGTCTTAGGAAGCCCACTGTTGTAGAGGGAGAGGAAGAAATGTCTCCATTCAGTGTCTACCCTATCTGGGTTTGGAGTTTAAGGGAGGAGGGGACCTTTGCTTTTATAGAACCCCATTCCCTATGCTCCTAGCAGCAGGGAATGCAGGAATGCACCATGTGCTATGCTGGGCACATAGGCAGCACTGACTCTATGGGAACTGATGGTGCTCACCTCTCCAGGATTGGGAGTGAGGAGTGAGCAGTGTGCTGTGAGCATAGCCAGGCTGGGGTCTGGCTTCCCACCTTTAGTGGAACCAGTGATACCAATCCTTTTCCTTGCCTTCAGGAAGTCTCTGAGCTCTCTGGCCTTCTCCCCTGATGGGAAGTACATAGTGACGGGGGAGGTGAGTTGTGATCATGGTTGAGTAGGTGGGAAGGTGTTTTGGGGCCTTTCCTTCTGTCTCCACAGGCCTGGGGAGTCCCTGGAATAGCTCCTTCCTGGGCCACAAAAGCCTTGTGGCAGATGGGGGAGGTGGCTTTTGGGCATACCCTGGGGCAATGCCATTTTCAGCCCTGCCAGCCCCTCAAATCCTGATTGGTACAAAAGCCAGCAGCAGTAACAGCCCCACCTTCCCTAGAATGGGCACAGGCCTACTGTGCGAATCTGGGATGTGGATGAGAAGAGTCAGGTGGCAGAGATGTTGGGCCACAAGTACGGCGTGGCCTGTGTGGCCTTCTCCCCAAATATGAAGCACATTGTGTCCATGGGCTACCAGCACGACATGGTGCTCAACGTCTGGGACTGGAAGGTGAGCCAACTGGTGGGTGTGTGGGCATGTAGCCAGCTGCTGGAGCATCCTGCGTATCAGGCTTTGGAAGAACTAAATGAGATAACTTGGTAAAGTGCTCATTCATCCAGCAAATATTTATTGAACGCTTGATCCCTGTTTTAGGCACTTATTGAAGGGCATATGACAAGTTCTCAATTAGTGAGAAAATAGTTATTTTTATATTGACCAGCTGTGACCTTGATCAAGTGACTTAACTTCTCTCTGGGTCTGTTTCCTTGTGGATATTGATCAAGTGACTTGACTTCTTTATATGGTGTTTTCTTAAATTGGTATTTTAGTATACACCTGGTTGAATTGTGAGAATTCAATGACTTGATATGAATCATTGGACTCTGGAATAGCTGAGGGAGGACTTGGAATCTGCAGAAGTACCAAGTCCTGGTTCTGTTCATAACCTGCTATGTGACCTTGAACACATGATATCTTCCCTTTTAGCATGGCATAGTAGGAGGAGAGTACCTCTCTTATAGAGCTATTGAGAGGATCCCATGAGTTATCCAGTGAAGTGCTCAGCAGGGACCAGAATGGGCGCTCTATTGATGGCAGCCATGGTTGTTATCCTTACATCCCAGCTATGGCTGTCCTCTACACCAGCAGTCGCCTCCGGTGATCAGTGGGCCACTGGTGGTCCGTAAGGTGCAAAAAGTTGGCAGCCGCTGATTTAAGGAAATCTTTGGAGTAGCTGTTTTGCAGACTGGTGGTTTGCAGGCCGCTGGTGGTCCATGAGGTCCAAAAGGTTGGCGACTGCTGCTCTACACCATGTGGGCTGTAGAGCTGGGGCTCAGGGAGCGCTCTGGAACTTACTCTCATGTGGGTACCTTCCCAAGCCTTCGTCTTCTCTGTAGTGGTAATAAGAGGTTCTCCCATAGATTAGCTTACTGGGGAGGGTCCAAGGAAAACAAACTTGGAGCAGGGAAGAATGAGGAGACGCAGGGCAGAGGGCAAAGGCTGAAGTCTAATGGGGTGGGTGCTAGCATGAACTTTTCTGTACTGATTTTTCCAGAAAGATATTGTGGTGGCCTCCAACAAGGTATCATGCAGGGTCATCGCCCTCTCTTTCTCAGAGGACAGCAGCTATTTTGTTACTGTTGGTAACCGGCATGTTAGGTTCTGGTTCTTGGAAGTCTCCACTGAAGCAAAGGTGAGTTTTGTCCCTGCCCCCCCCTCCCCCCAGCCAGACCTGGGAAGTAACTGTCAGGGGCAGAATGGATTCCTCTTTCTCCCTGAGGTAATGGGCAGTAATCTCAGGCTGCCTGGCCTCTCAAGCCTGTTTCTGCCTCTGGCCTGCTCTCCAGTGCTAACTGGCAAGCCCTGCTAGGAATCTCCCCACTGCACTCCCTCCTCACTAGCCCTGGGCCAGGTGTTGTTTTGGGACTGCTGACTTCCAGCCACTCTGCCTGAAAGTGTGTTCTGTTTTTTTCTTTTCTTCTCCTCCTCTTGGAGGAGTTTCTAGGGTCCTCCTGGGTAGTTGTGTTGTTCCTCTGGTCATGAGAGAACCATCATGCTGTTGTTTGGGGTACAGGTTATGTGAACAATGTCTCACTGTGTCCTGCTGTGCCTCCAGGTGACCGGGACAGTGCCCCTCATAGGGCGCTCAGGGATCCTGGGTGAGCTGCACAACAATGTCTTCTGTGGTGTGGCTTGTGGCCGGGGCCAGATGGCAGGCAGTACCTTCTGTGTGTCCTACTCGGGCCTTCTCTGCCAATTCAATGAGAAGAGGGTGCTGGAGAAGTGGATCAATCTGAAGGTACTCCCCTACGCCGCCTCTGCTATCAATGGGGGAAACACTCTTTCCATGACATGATCTCCTGGGACACTCAGCAGTGTTTCTGCCTGATGGTTGGCCACACCAGCTCCGGGTTTGTTAATCCTTACCCGAGGATATTTTTCCCATTGATTTTTTAAAGAGAGCAGCGGAGGATTCGGGAGAGGGGAGAGAGAGAGAGAACATCAGTGTAAAAGAGACACATCGATTGGTTGCCTCCCCAGCATAGAAATGGAACTTGCAACCCAGGTATGTGCCCTTGACCAGGAATTGAACCCCTGACCCTTCAATCTGTATACCAATGCTCTAACTACGGAGCACACCAGTTAGGGTCCAGCTCTGGGTTTGACCTTAAGATCTGCTTGTATTATTCTGGTAAATGACTTTCCCTACCTGAGCCTCAGTTTCCTCATTTGTAAAATGGAAATATTGCTGTATATCTCACAGAGTTGATGAGATAATATAGGTAACGCATTCAGCACAGTGCTAGTCCCTGAAACGAGGTCAGGTTACAATTGCTTTCCTCACCGTTTGATTCAGTTTATATTTTTTTTTCTTCATTGAGCACTCTTGGCTAGTAGGACAACTCATTTTTTAATTTTAAAATAGATTTTTATTTTTTTTTTCAGAGAGAGGAAGGATGAAGGAGAGAGTGATAGAAAGATCAATGATAAGAGAGAATTATCGATCGGCTGCCTCCTACATATCCCACACGGGGGATCAAGCCCACAACTCGCACATGTGCCCTGACTGGGAATCAACTGACCTCCTGGTTCGTGGATGGTACTCAACTACAGAGACACATTGGCCGGGCCTGAATTTTAAAAATATATACAAAGTATCATTGACTTAATCATTTTCAGTCAAAAAAGACTATACCAAAAACATTTTAAACTAAATGATGAAATATCAGTACATTGCAGAACCACTTTTTTTTTTTTCATTTGAATCCTCATGTTAGATCTCATTAGCTTTTAAGCAAGTCAGAAGCTTTTGGCAGATAGATGTGTAGCCCCTGAGCAGTTGTCATAAGTGACTCATAAATTAAGTCCCTGTGAATCTGTAGAAACTCCTCTAATCTGTGTCTAGAGTTCTGACATTTCCTGACTCTTATCATTATGTCCTGGCAGGATAGACAGCCCTTCCTGTATACAGTAACTTTTTTCTATGCTTCTTTGGAGTATAATCTCTGTGAAGTTGTTTTTAAATAATAGGAAATAAAATTTAAGCCTAAAACTCAACCCTGTTACTGCAGGTGACCTATTTCTAGTCAGTCTACTGAACAGATGTTTCCCACCCACAGCTGAGTTCTGTAGGTAGCAATGATAACTCTATCCCAGTCTACTGCTGGTACAGTTCCCTTCATTAGTGATCTTGGGCTATATCCTGATTTCAAAAACCTTAAAATTTACTACGATGGGCTTGGTAGACCCAGTAAACTCTAAGGCTTCTCTGGAGGCCCATGTTCTGTCAGTCCCCACGTCCCTGAACTAAGTCACATAAAGCAGAAAGTTCACTTGGGTCCCCTTTGCCCCCACAGGTCTCCCTGTCTTCCTGCCTTTGCGTCAGCCAGGAGCTCATCTTCTGCGGTTGCACAGATGGGATAGTTCGCATCTTCCAGGCCCACAACCTACATTACCTCACCAACCTGCCCAAGCCACACTACCTTGGGGTGGATGTGGCCCAGGGCCTGGAGCCCAGGTACTACCTGAGGGAAGGGAAAGGGCCCACCCAGAGTCTGTCTATTGGTACATCCATGCTTTTAGATCCATCTCCATACTGGCCAGCCCTGGGCAGGAAGCAGGATACAGCTATAATGAGGCAGCAAAATCTCTGCCACTGTGAAGTCTTCAGTCTAGTGAGAGAGCTTGATGGTAAACAATTACACAAGTAAGATCATTTCAGATAGTCATAAATGCTTTGGTAAAATAAAATAGGGACTCATATTTGGGTAAGCTTCTAGGGAGAAAGAGCCAGCTGGGTGGAGAACTGGGTCCTGACAGCAAGTAGAAAGGCCTTAAGGGGATAGCACACTGAGCCTGATGTGTTGCAGGAATACCGAGCAGCTGTGTGGCTAGAGCCCAGTGTGCCCAGGGGAGGAGAATAATAGGAGATAGGTCTGAGAATGGATGGAGGCTGGTAGGAGCTTATAGTCTATTCTAAAGTCCATGGGCAGCCACTGGGGATTCCAGGCATTAGCATTATATATGGGTCAGGCCTTGAGCATTAGATTGCTCTGGCTGCCATGTGGAGAATGGGTGGAAGAGCTGAGCTAAGACTTATTTTCCCTTTGTTATAATTCATTTGGGGAGCATGAGGGTGGGGCAGAGGAGCTATCTAACCAGGAGTGCTGGGTGCCTGGGGTAACCTCTCTGTAGATTGCTGGAGTGCCTTTTCTAATAGCCTCGAGGGGGCTATTGGGTGTCTCAAAGGAAAGAGGGTGGGTCAGCAACTCACAGATAATGAGTTGTAGTAGCCAGGCTGCCCAGCTCTGACAGCTTCTGCTTTGTGCTGTGTGGCTTCAGGTGGGTCACTGTATCAACCTGTGCTTCAGTTTCTTTATAAAATATAGTACCTACCTATCATGGAGGTTGTGGGGATTCAGTGCAGCTAAAGCTTTTGGCACACAGTAGATGCTCAATAAACTGTAGGGAGGCCCCAGGTCAGGGGACAACAACTCTGCTCCCTTGCACAGAGATGCTTGGTCATGTGTTGGTGGAGCCCACGAGAGAGAAGGCCTGAGGTATGTGCCCATTATCTTCCCATGAGATAGGTCAGAGCTTGGGTTGGGTGGAATGAGGGGAGAAAAATGTTAACAGGAGTTGAAATTCAAATGTTCTCAAGGGCCAAGTGGAAGCTTTCACTTTACAACCTCTGTATTAGAAACAGAACAAAGGAAGAGAGAGGAGGGAGGAGTGGATTTGGAGTGGGAGAGATGGACCACTGTGGCATTGACATGAGATAACTCAAGTGTCACTGTGTCACCACAGGCAGCTGTCACTACCCACAGTTACACTGATTGGTGATTGATGACCCATGTTGCCTTGTTAGCTTCCTCTTCTGCAGGAAGGCAGAAGCAGTCTATCCGGATACAGTGGCACTGGCCTTTGACCCCATCCACCAGTGGCTATCCTGCGTGTATAAGGACCACAGCATCTATATCTGGGATGTCAAAGATATCAGCAAAGTAGGCAAGGTGTGGTCAGAGCTCTTCCACAGCTCGTACATCTGGAATGTGGAGGTGAGCCCTTTCCCCTCCCCAGCCTTTGCTCAGCCCCCATTTGAAGAAAACTTCTGCAGAGTTTGGTGATCCCATTTAGCCATTCCTTCAAAGGATACCCTATTCCTTCAAATGGACTCCAGCTATGTGCCAGGTACTATTCTAGGTGCTGGGGACACAACTAGGAAGAAAACTGACAAAAGTCATGCCCTTATGGAGCTTACATTTGGGTGGGAAAGTAAACCCATAAATATCAATATAAGACATGCCAAATAGCAGAACCTCTCAGAAGAAAAATGAACCAGACTTAGGTGAAAAGGAGATCAAGGCTGCTTGCTGTTCTAGAGAGGAGAGTGGTCAAGGAAGGCCTCTTTGAGGACTTGACTTTCAAGCAGAGAACTGTAGCAAGTGAGGGGATGGGAGGCAGGCATGGGACCACTTGGGAGAACAACAAGAGCAAAGGCCCTGTAGCAGTAACCTGTGTACCCCAGAGAGCCTTCTGTTGAAGCTGTTTGTGTCATTTAGTTTTTTTTAAAATTTATGTTGATGTTTTTATTTTCTAAGAATTAATCTGTGGGGAGTTTTTCACTCTGAAGCTATTTTAAGTACTCCTTACAAATTAGACAAGTGGTGGAGAAAGAATGGTACTCTACTTTTTTGTCCCCCCTGAAAATATCTACTACTAGGAATGTCTGTCCTAGAGAACTTGTGTTTTCAGTGGCCCAATTCTGAATTGGAAAAAAATAACATAATCCTTTGAAATAAGTGTTGGTTTAGTCTATTGAGTATTTGAATCCATCTGCTTTCCTGGATCTGATGCTTCTATTACTAGCACTTTTCTCACTTAACAAGAATGTTTTTGAATAACTTTAAAATCTTATATATAAACTAGTGGCCCAGTGCACAAAATTCATGCCTCCCCTCCCTTCCACTCCCTTGAGGATATTTTTTCCATTGATTTTTAGGGAGAGTAGAGGAGAGAGGGAAAGACACAGAGAAACATCAACGTGAGAGAAACACATTGATTAACTGCCTCCTGCACAAGCCCTGACCAGGCTTCTGACTGGAGAGGAGCCTGCAACCAAGTGTTTCCCTTGACTGGAATTGAACCCAGAACCCTTTGGTCCATAGGCCGATGCTTTATCCATTGAGCCAAACCATCTAGGGCATCCTTTATTTTTAAAGATAAAAACAGATCTTAAAAAACCACATAGGCCCTAACTGGTTTGGCTCAGTGGATAGAGCACCCAGGTTCGATTCCCGTCAAGGGCATGTACCTTGGTTGTGGGCACATCCCCAATAGGAGGTGTGCAGGAGGCAGCTGATCAATGTTTCTCTCTTATCGATGTTTCTAACTCTCCCTCTCCCTTCCTCTCTGTAAAAAATCAATAAAATATATATATTTTTAAAAACACATAGCCCAGGGTGGATGGCTCAGTTGGTTGGAACATCATTTTATATACCAAAAGGTTGTGGATTTGATAATCAGTCAGGGCACATACTTAGGTTGCAGGTTCTGTTCTCAGTTGGAGCATATATGGGAGGCAACCAATCGATGAATCTCTCTTTCTCTGTCTCTCCCCTTTCTTCTCTCTAAAAATCAATTAAAATATTGATTTTTGTGAGAATGAATCCACACATACGCATACATAAATAAAAGTACAATTCATTGACTGTTGTTAGAAGCTATTGATGTTCAATGTAGATCCATTTATTCATTGGAAATTGCAATATGGTAATATTCTAATTCTATCATTTATATACTAGAGGCCTGGTGCATGAAATTCATGCACAGGGGGCAGGGGATGTCCCTCAGCCCAGCCTGTACCCTCTTCAATTTGGGACCCCTCAAGGGATGTCCAACTGCCCGTAGGCATGATCCCAGTAGGATCAAGCCTAAATTGGCAGTTGGACAACTTTCTCACAATCCAGGATGGCTGACTCCAAACTGCTCACCTGCCTGCCTCCCTGATTGCCGCTACCGCTTCTGACTGCCAGCCTGACACCCCCTAACCTCTATCTTGCCAGCTTAATTGAGTCTAACTGCTCCCCTGCCAGCCTGTTTGCCCCCAACTTCCTTCCTTTGCCGGCCTGGACACCTCTAACTGCCCTCCCCTACTGCTTGATCACCTCCAACTGCCCTTCCTTGCAGGCCTGGTTCTTACCAACTGCCCTCTCCTGCTGGCCTGATTGCCCACAACTGCCCTCCTTTGCAGGCCTGGAACCTCTCAACGGCCCTTCCCTGCTGGCCATCTTGTGGTGGCCATCTTGTGTCCACATGGGGCTAGGATCTTTGACCACAGGGGGGCAGCCCTCTTTGTGTTGGAGTGATGGTCAATCTGCAAATTACTCTTTTATTATATAGGATAGAGGCCTGGTGCATGGGTGGGAGCCAGCTGGTTTGCCCTAAAGAGTGTCCTGGATCAGGGTGGGGGTTCCCTTGGGGCGTGGGCGGCCTGAATGAGGGGCCTGTTGTGTTTTGCAGGCCAGCCACACCCCCCACACAACCCAAGTGGAGGCCCTGGAATCTGGGATTAATTTATGGTCTACAATTGAAACTTTGTAGCCTGGAGCAGAGCCAAGCCTTCTGCTCGCTTAGTGGCAACAGCCATTTCTGTTTGGGTTTATTTAAATTCTATAATTGAAACTTTATAGCCTAGAGTGGAGGCCTAGGCTAGCAAGGGCAGGCAGAAAGCCATTTTCAGGGAAACAGAAGCCTCCCTACTGCTCTCAGTGGCTGCAGCCATTTGGTTGGGGTTTATTTGCTCCAGATTGGCTGGTGGGCATGGCTTGATCGGAGGAACGGTCAACTTGCATATTACTATTTTTTTATTTTTTTATTTTATTTTTTTTATTTTCTTATTTTTTTAAATCTTTATTGTTCAGTTTATTAATTACATTGTTTCCCCTTTTTTATCCCCCCATATCTCCCCTCCACCCTGTACCTATCCCACCCTCCACCCTCACCTCCCCCTCCCCACTGTCCTCTCCCATTGTTGCAAGATTTTTATCCAGTCTCTTGCTGTACTTACCACAACCCTTTTCTCCCCAAGATTGTCAGTCCATTCCCTCTCTATGTCCATGTTTCTGTTATATTCACCAGTTTATCCTGTTCATCAGCCTATCAATTCACTTGATTTTTATGTTTATTTGTTGATAGATGTGTATTTGTTGTTCATAATTTATATTTTTACCTTTTTCTTCTTCCTCTTCTTAAAGAATATCTTTCAGCATTTCATATAGTATTGGTTTGGTGGTGATGAACTCCTTTAGCTTTTTCTTATCTGCGAAGCACTTTATCTGATCTTCAATTCTGAATGATAGCTTTGCTGGATAGAGTAATCTTGGTTGTAGATTCTTGCTATTCATTATTTTGAATATTTTTTGCCACTCCCTGCATCGTTTCTGTTGAGAAATCAGCTGATAATCGTATGGGTGCTCCCCTGTAGGTAACCAACTGTTTTTCTCTTGCTGCTTTTAATATTCTCTCTTTATCTTTTGCTCTTGGCATTTTAATTATGATATGTCTTGGTGTGGTCCTCTTTAGATTCCTATATTTTGGGGTTCTGTGTACTTCTTGGGCTTTTAAGTCAGTTTCTTTCACCAGGTGGGGGAAGTTTTCAGTCACTATTTCTTCAAGTAGGTTTTCATTAACTTGCTCTCTCTCTTTTTCTGGGACCCCAATAATTCGGATGTTGGCATACTTGAGGTTGTCCCAGAGGCTCCTTACACTATCTTCAATTATCTGAATTCTTTTTGTTTCTTGCTTTTCCAGCCGAGTGGATTTTGCTTCTTTGTATTTCAAATCTTTGCCTTGGTTCTTGTGGCCCTCTGGACTGCTTTTAGGACTTTGTGTAATATTTTTATTTCAGTCTATGTATGCTTGATTTCTAGTTGGTCCTTTTTCATATCCGTGAGGGCCTCGTTCATATCCTCAGAGGTCTTGTTCATTTCCTTGAGGGTCTCATTCATTTCCTTGTAAGTCTCATTCATTTCCTGGTTGGTCTTGTTTATTTCCTTGTAGTTCTCATTAAGTTCATCAGCCTTTTCTAGGAGCCTCTTGAAAAGCCTTATAACCGTGGTTTTGAACTCTATGTCTTGTCGTCTTTTCTCCTCCATTTCTTTCACACCTGATTTCTTTCCATATCTCTACATGGTGGCTGCTTTATGTGGTAGATATCCTCTAAGGGTCAGTGGCACAGCCTCCCCAGTTATTTGAGATGGGGACTCTTACTGCAATCCTTTATGAGTGTACAGTATTTTTGAATTTAAACCCAGGTTTTTGTTGTTAGCCCTAGGAGGGTTTGACCTCCAGGCCAATTGGCTGTGAAGGGAGACTGTGTTCAGGTTGGATGGGCGGAGTCTCTGAGCTGCGCAGGCAGCGTCAGCGTCAGCTGCATCCTATGTGGCGCTCGCGCGTGCAGGTCTGTGTTGGATGGAGATGGCTGCAGACACCTCCAAGAGAAAGCCGCTAGTCTCTTCCCCTTGCCAGACAACTCTGCCTCTCCCCAAATGAGTCTGCACACCCAAAGTCTCGCCCAGGGTTGTAAAAATAGGTGGTTTCCAGAACCAGGAGACAAGTTTCCAGGGAGCAAGTCGCACGTTTCTGTGACACTTGCGCGCAAACTTCTTTTCCCAGCTACCTGGTTTCTCCGCAGACTAGGAGACCTCTGTCACACCCGGCTTCCAGGGTGCATCCCCCGGAACTCGGTCCTCGCCTGGCGCTGGGGAATCCGTGTAGTGGGACATCTCCGCCCTCCCCGTTGGCAAAATCCAGCCGGGGTTGCTGCTCCAGCCCTACAGCCCGCGCACTCGACCAGGACGGCTCCTAACCTGTTTCCGTCTTCAAGGCTGCGCTCCCGCCGCTCTTCTGAGTCTCAGTGTCCCACCTTTACTTTTATTTGTGGAGTTTTCACTCAGCCAGCTTTCTGGTGATTCTGGGTGATGTTTGTTTTGTTGTTATGTTGTAGTTTTTGAATCCTTGCGCGGGGCAGAACAATAGGTGTTTACTTATGCCGCCATCTTGGTTCTCCTCTGCATATTACTCTTTTATTAGATAGGATTTATTTATGATTTTAACTCTCATCTGAGGATATGTCTTCCAGATTTTCAGAGTGGAAGGGAGGTGGAGTCGGGGGAAGACACATTGATTAGTTGCCTCCCATGTGCATGACTGGGCCGGGAATCAAACTCATGACCATGAACCTTCGGTCTGAGGGCCAATACTCTAGGCACTGAGCCAGCCTAGCCAGTGCCAATATGATTATTTTAACAATTGGGAAGAATAGAGAGAATGAATGCAAAAAATAAAATAAAATAAAATGTTTTATCTGTATTGTTGAAATTACTACATATGTACATATGTCCCCTTCCCCCCACCCCGACCTCTTATAGCCCTGCACCCCCACCCACTGCCCCAGGCCTGTACCTTCCTATTGTCAGTGCCCATGGGTTATGCATATACGCATACAAGTTCTTTGGTTGATTTCTCCCCCCCCCCCCCCGCCCCAGCCCTTGACCCCCTGCCTTCCATCTGAGAGTCTGTTCTATGTCTCTGGATCTATTTTGTTCAGCAGTTTATTCATTTGATTCCATATATGAGTGAGATCATGTGGTACTTGTCTTTCTCTGATTGGCTTATTTTGCTTAGCATAATACTCTCCAGGTCCCTCCATGCTGTCTCAATGGGTAAGAGATCCTTCCTTCATTTTTATTGCAGCATAATATCCTATTATGTAAATGTACCACAGCTTTTTTATCCATTCATCTATTGATGGGCACTTGGGCTGTTTCCAAATCTTAGCTATTGTAAATTGTCCTGCTATGAACATAGGAGTGCATATATCCTTTTTGATTGTTGTTTTGGGTTTCTTATGATATATTTCTAGAAGTGGGATCACTGAGTCAAATGAGAGTTTCATATTTAATTTTTTGAGGAAATTTCATACTGTTTTTTCATAATGACTACACCAGTCTGCATTCCCACCAGCAGTGTACTGGGGTTCTCTTTTCTCCACATCCTCACCAGCACTTGTCATTTGCTGATTTGCTGTTGGTAGCCATTCTGATAGGTCCAAGGTGATACCTCAGTGTGATTTTAATTTGCCTCTCTATGTTGATCAGTGACTTTGAACATTTTTTCATATGTCTCTTGGCCATCTGTATGTCCATTTTGGAGAAGTATCTATTTAGGTCCTTTGCCCAATTTTTAAAAAAGATATCTTTATTGTTGAAAGTATTACATATGTCTCCTTTTTTCATCCATTGACCTCTCTAGCCTGCTCCTGCCACCCACCCCAGGACTGCACCTCCTTATTGATATTGTGTCCATGAATTATGCGCACACACACACACACACACTTACACACACGCACACACTAGAGGCCCGGTGCATGAAATTTGTGCATGGGGGTGGTGGTGGGGGGTGTCTCTCAGCCCAGCTTGCACCCTCTCCAATCTGGGACCCCTCAAGGGATGTCTGACTGCCCATTTAGGCCCAATCCAATCCTATCCTATCAGAATCGGGTCTAAATGGGCAGTCGGACATCCTTCTCACAATCCAGGACTGCTAGCTCCAAACTGCTCTCCTGCCTGCCTTCTTGATTGCCCCTAACCACTTCTGCCTGCCAGCCTGATCACTCCCTAACCACTACCCTGCCAGCCAAATTGATGTCTGACTGCTCCCCTGCCAGCCTATTTGCCCCCAACTTCCCTCCTCTGCCGGCCTGGTCACCACTAACTGCCCTCCCCTGCAGACTTTGATCGCCCCTAACTGCCCTCCCTTGAAGGCCTGATTCCTCCCAACTGTCCTCCCCTGCTGGCCTGATGGCCCACAACTGCCCTCCCTTGCAGCCCTGGAACCTCCCATTGTCCTTCCCTGCTAGCCATCTTGTGGTGGCCATCTTGTGTCCACATGGGGTCAGGATCCTTGACCACATGGGGGCAATTCTCTTGTGTGTTGGAGTGATGGTCAATCAGCATATTACTCTTTAATTAGATGGGATAGAGGCCTGGTGCATGGGTGGGAGTCAGCTGGTTTGCCCTGAAGGGTGTCCTGGATCAGGGTGGGGGTTCCCTTGGGGTGCGGGGTGACCTGGGCAAGGGGCCTATGGTGGTTTGCAGGCTGGCCACTCCCCCCAGCAACCCAAGCAGAGGCCCTGGGATCTGGGATTAATTTATGTTCTACAATTGAAACTTTGTAGCCTGGTGTGGAGCCAAGCCTTCTGCTCGCTCCATGGCGACAGCTGTTTTTGTTTGAAACTTTGTAGCCTAAAGTGGAGGCCTAGTCTAGGGTTGCAGAAGTTTGGCTTCCTCCATCAGCCTGGCAACTCGAGCCTCTTCTCTCTCCAGCTCTGTGGTTGCTGCCATTTCTCTGCCACCATTTCTGTTGCAATTATGTATCTTCTATAATTGACACTTTGTAGCATTGAGTGGAGGCCTAGGCCGGCAATGGCAGGTGGGAGCTTGGCTTCCTCTATTGCCAAGGAAATCCAAGCCTCCCTCCTGCTCTCAGTTGCGGCAGCCATCTTGGTTGGGGTTTATTTGCATAATCTGCTCCTGATTGGCTATTTGGCATGGCTGTGGGTGTGGCTTGATTGGAGGTACAGTCAATTTGCATATTACTCTTTTATTAGATAGGAGAATATGCAAATTGATCATACTTCCAATCAAACCATGCCCACAGCCACGTCAAACAGCCAATCAGGAGCAGATTATGCAAATAAACCCCAACCAAGATGGCTGCCACCACTGAGAGCAGGAGGGAGGCTTGGATTTCCCCGGCAATGGAGGAAGCCAAGCTTTCCGCCTGCCATTGCCAGCCTAGGCCTCCACTGAATGCTACAAAGTTTCAATTATAGGAGGTACATAATCCCAACAGAAATGGCAGCAGCCACGGAGCTGGAGAGAGCAGAGGCTAGGGTTGCCAGGGCAATGGAGGAAGCCAGGTTACAAAGTTTCAAACAGAAATGGCTGTCGCCATGGAGCGAGCAGAAGGCTCAGCTTCGCTCCAGGCTACAAAGTTTTAATTGTAGAACAAATTAATCCCAGATCCCAGGGCCTCCACTTGGGTCACTGGGAAGCGTGGCCAGCCTGCAAACCTCCACAGGCCCCTCGCCCAGGCCATCCCATACCACAAGGGAACCCCCACCCTGATCCAGGACACCCTTCAGGGCAAACCAGCTGACCCCTACCCATGCACCAGGCCTCTATCCTATCTAATAAAAGAGTAATTTGGAAATTGACCATCACTCCAACACACAAGAGGGCTGTCCCCATGTGGCCAAAGATCCTGTCCCCATGTGGACAGAAGATGGCCAGCAGGGGAGGACAGTGGGAGGTTCCAGGCCTGCAAGGGAGGGCAGTTGTGGGCCATCAGGCCAGCAGGGGAGGGCAGTTGGGGGTGATCAAGCCTGCAGGGGAGGGCAGTTAGGGGTGATCAGGCCAGCAGAGGAGGGAAGTTGGGACAAACAGGCTGTCAGGGGAACAGTTAGACATCAATTAGGCTGGCAGAATAGTGGTTAGAGGGTGATCAGGCTGGTAGGCAGAAGCGGTTAGGGGCAATCAGGAAGGCAGGCAGGCAAACAGTTTGGAGCAAACAGTCCTGGATTGTGAGAAGGATGTCCGACTATGGGCAGTCAGACATCCCTTGAGCTGTCCCACATTGGAGAGGGTGCAGGATGGGCTGAGGGACACCCTCCCCAACCCTTACCCCCATGCACAAATTTCATGCACTGGGCCTCTAATCCTATCTAATAAAAGAATAATATGTAGATTGACCATCACTCCAACACACAAGATGGCTACCCCCATATGGTCAAAGATGGCTGCTCCTATATGAACACAAGATGGCCACCACAAGATGGCCAGCAGGGGAGGGCTGATGGAGGGGACTAGGCCTGCAAGGGAGGGCAGTTAGGGGTGACCAGACCAGCAGAGGAGGAAAGTTGGGGCAACCAAACCTGCAGGGGAGAGCAGTTAGAGATGTCCAGGCCTCAGGGGAGGGCAGTTAGGGGCAAACAGGCTGGCAGGGGAGCAGTTAGGCATCAATCAGGTTGACAGGGGAGTGGTTAGGGGGTGATCAGGCTGGCAGGCAGAAGCGGTTAGGGGCAATCAGGAAGACAGGCAGGCGAGCTGTTGGGGCCAGCAATCCTGGATTGTGAGAGGGATGTCCCAGATTGGAGAGGGTGCAGACTGAGCTGAGGGACACACACACCCTGTGCACGAATTTCGTGCACCAGGCCTCTAGTATCTAATAAAAGAGTAATATGCAAATTCACCATGCCTCTCCTACACCCACAAAGCCATGCCTATCAGCCAATCAGGAACAAATATGCAAATAAACCCAACTAAGATGACTGATCCACAGAGATCAGGAGGGAGGCTTGAGTTTCCCCAGCAATGGAGGAATCCAAGCTTTCCAACTGCCCTTGCCTCTCAAGCCTCCATACCAGGCTACAAACTTTCAATTATAGAATCCCAACAGAAATGGTGGCAGCCATGGAGCTGGAGAGAGGTAGGAGGCTAGGATTTTCCCCAGCGATGGAGAAAGCCAAGCTTCTTCAGCCCTGGCCAGACTAGGCCCCCACTTAAGGCTACAAAGTTTCAATGATAGAAGATACAAAAATCGCAACAGAAATGGCTGCTGCCATGGAACGAGCAGAAGAATTGGCTCCACTCTAGGTTACAAAGTTTCAACTGTAGAAGATATGTAAACCCCAGGATACCAGGGCCTCCGCTTGCATCACTGGGGCCGTGGCCGGCCTGCAAACCACCACAGGCCTCTCACCCAAGCCACCCCACACCTCAAGGGAACCATCACCCTGATCCAGGACACCTTTCAGGGCAAACCAGCTGGCCCCCATCCATGCACCAGGCCTCTATCTTATCTAATAAGAGTAATATGCAGATTGACCATCATTCCAGCAGTTGTGGGCCATCTGCAAGATGGCTGCCCCCATGTGGACACAAGATGGCCAGCAGGGGAGGATAGTTGGGAGGGACCAGACCTGCAAAGAGGGCAGTTGGAGGGGACCCAGGCCTGCAGGGGAGAACAGTTGGGGGATACCAGGCCTGCAGGGGAAGGCATTTAGGGGGAAACAGGCTGGCAGGGGAGCAGTTAGGCATCAATCAGGCTGGCAGGGGAGTGGTTGGGAGGTGATCAGGCAGGTAGGCAAGCAGTTGGATTGTGAGAGGGATGTCCGACTGCCTGTATAGGCAGATTGGGCCAATACAAGCAGTTGAACATTTCTCGAGGGGTCCCACATTGGAAAGGGTGCAGACTGGGCTGAGGGACACCCCCTCCCCCATGCACGAATTTCATGCACCAGGCCGTGTGTGTGTGTGTGTGTGTGTGTGTGTGTGTGTGTGTGTGTGTGTGTAGATAGATAGATAGATAGAGATAGGTAGATAGAGATATAGATATATAGATATATAGATGTAGAAGATCTTTGGTAATCACTTCCCACCTTCCCTCTAAGATTCGCAGTCTGTTCTATGCTTCTATGTCCTGGATCTATTTTGTTCAGCAGTTTATTTTATTAGATTCCACATATGAGTGAGATCATGTGATACTTGTCTTTCTCTGACTGGCTTATTTCACTTAATATCATACTCTCCAGGTCCCTCCATGCTGTCTCAAAGGGTAAGAGATCCTTTTTTACTGCTGCATAGAATTCCATGGTGTTAATGTACCACCACTTTTTTACCAACTTATCTACTGATGGGCACTTGGGCTGTTTCCAAATCTTAGCTATTGTAAAACGTGCTGCTATGAACATAGGGATGCATATATTCTTTCTCATTGGTATTTCAGGTTTCTTATGCTATATTCCTGGAAGTGGGAGCACTGGGTCAAATGGCAGTTCCATATTTAATTTTTTGAGGAAACTCCATACTGTTTTCATAATGGCTGTACCAGTCTGCATTCCTACCAGCAGTGTACTAGGGTCCCCTTTTCTCCACATTCTTACCAACAGTTGTTTCTTGATTTGTTGATGATAGCCATTATGATAGGTATGAAGTAATACCTAATTTTCCTTTTGATTTGCATCTCTCTGACTTCGAGTATTTTTTCATATATTTCTTGGCCATCTATATGTCCTCTTTGGAGAAGTGTCTACTTAGGTCTTTTACCAATTTTTTAATTGGGTTGTTTGTCCTTTTGTTAGGAGTATGAGTTCCTTATATATTTTGGATTAACTTTTTATCAGATGTATCATTGCCAAATATGTTCTCCCATACAGATCTTCCTTTTCATTTTGTTAATGGTTTCTTTTGCTATGCAGAAGCTTTTTATTTTGATGTAGTCCCATTTGTTTATTTTCTCCTTAGTTTCTTTTGCCCTAGGAGATGTATCTGTAAACATATTGCTATGAGAGATGTATGAGATTTTGTTGCTTATGGTTCCTTCTAGTATTGTGAAACCATGTTTATGGTTTCACAATTTACATATAAACTTTTTATCTATTTTAAGTTTATTCTTATGTATGGTGTAAGTTGGTGGTCTAGTTTCTTTTCTTTCTTACTTGTTTTTTTTTGTTTTGTTTTTTTTTTTGGCATGTATTGGTCCAATTTTCCCAGCACCATTTATTGATGAGACTGTCTTGATTCTATTGCTGTTTCCTTCATCAAATATTAATTGAGCCTAATGGCTTGGGTCAATTTCTGAGGTCTATTCTGTTCCATTGATCTATACACCTGTTCTGTGCCAGTATCAGGCTATTTTGATTACTGTGGCTTTGTAGTATAGTATATCTTGACATCTGGTATGGTGATCCCTCCAACTTTGTTCTTTCTCAATAGTGTTGTGGCTATTAGAGGTCTTTTTTGATTCCATATAAATTTCTAGATCTGTGAAATATGCAGTTAGTATTTTAATAAGGATGGCATTGAATCTGTAGATTGCCTTGAATAGTATAGACATTTTAATGATGTTAATTCTACCAATCCATGAACCCAGTATATTCTTCCACTTGTTTATATCTTTATCTTTTTTTTTTTTTTTTAATATCCTATAGTTTTCCAAGTACAAGTCTTTTACATCCTTGGTTAAGTTTATTCCTAAGTATTTTAATTTTTTTGTTGCAGTGGTGAATGGGATTGTTTAGTTAGTTTCTCTTTCTGAGAATTTATTATTGATGTATAAAAAAGTCATCGATTTTGGGGTGTTGATTTGGGGGTTCATTCTTTTGGTTCCCTTCTAGAAACAATTTTATTCTGTTCTTTTTTGGCCCTGCTTAGTTATTCTTTATAGTTTCTGGTTGGCTACTCATACTTTTAATCTTGTCAGAGTTCTTCTATTTCTTTAAAAATATTAAGCATAGGTATTTTTTATTCTGTCTGATGTTTCTGCTGCTGCTTGCTCATGGTACCTTCTTTCCTTTCGTGTTTTGTGAGCTGCCCATTTTTCTTGGAAATTTATTTGTGGGGATGTTTTATGGCCTGGGCTGAAGATGGGGCATGGACAATATATGGTAGCCTTTGTGTCCATTTTCTCTTGCTTATTTTTAACATAGAAAGCATTAAATTATGCTTATTTATCTCCAACTTTTTTGTTGTTGTTGTTAATCCTCACCTGAAGATATTTTTCTTATTTATTTATTTACTTAAAATATATTTTATTGATTTTTTACAGAGAGGAAGGGAGAGGGACAGAAATTCAGAAACATCGATGAGAGAGAAACATCGATCAGCCACCTCCCGCACACTCCCCACTGGGTATGTGCCCGCAACCCAGGCACATGCCCTTGACCAGAATCAAACCCGGGACCCTTGAGTCCACAGGCCAACACTCTATCCACTGAGGCAAACCAGTTAGGGCGTGAGGATGTTTTTCCCATTGCTTTTCAGAGAAGGAGGAAGGGAGGGAGGGAGGGATTGAGGAAGGGAGGGACGGAGGAAAGAAGGAAAGAAGGAAGGAGAGAGGGAGGGAGGGAGGGAGGGAGGGAGGAAGGAAGGAAGGAAGGAAGGAAGGAAGGAAGGAAGGAAGGAAGGAAGGAAGGAAGGAAGGAGAGAAAAATATCAATGTGAGAAAGACACATCGACTGGTTGCTTCCCAAAGATAACCCAAACAGGAGTGGGGATTGAGCCCACAACCCAGACACGACGTGCCCTTGACCTGGAATCAAACTTGTGACCCTTTGGTGTGCGGGCCAGCGCCCCAGCCACGGAGCCACGCTGGCTAGGGCTATACATCTTACTTCTTTCCCTCCAAAACGCAACAGTATATCATAGTGCTGTCATTGAAGTGGTTGTAATGAATTGCCCTTTGTCTTGTTATCTGGGAACTGTAGGTGTATCCTGAGTTTGAAGATCAGAGAGCTTGTCTGCCAACTGGATCTTTTCTGACTTGTTCCTCAGACAACACCATTCGCTTTTGGAACATAAATAGTAGCCCTGACTCTCCCTGGCAGAAAAACATCTTCAGTAATGTGAGTGACTTCAGGGTGAACCATCTTTTAGGAAGAACAAATACCTTCTTTAAGCTAGGATATTGAGGCAGGAGTATGTTTTATAGGATCTTGCTATTAGACTGCACTTTGGGCAGGAACTAGAAACCAAGGCAAGTTACTTTTTTGTTTCTCTGTCCCTCTCTTTCTTTCTGAGTAGCATAGATCTCTCTCTGCCAGTGAGCGGCTGCTGTCCAAGTATGTCTACACAGCCATTCCAGGCAACCTGACATACTCAACAGAAGAGAAATTACTCCCTAAGTCTTCAGTTGAGCTCCTTAGGAAAGCTCTTAGGTTCGTCAACCAAGCCAGGCAGGGGCTTCCCCTATCAACTAGCTGCCAAGCAGTAAGACCATGGATAGGAGTACTGGCAGGACACCACAGAGAGCCATGAGGTGAGGCTGGGGAGAAAACATTTTGCTGAAGAAATGTTTGGTGTTGCTAGGTCACTAAGGGAGCTTCTTTGAGGAACTGAGACCTGAATCATGCATTTGTTTATTCTGCAGATACTTATTAAGGCCTGTGCTATGCTACATGCTAGAGACCCTTCTGAACTCATGGCACCCACAGTCTAGTGGGGGGAGGCAGAAAGTGAACTAATAACTGTACAAATTGTGATATAATTATAAGCGTGATAAGCACCATGAAAGAAAATTGCATAATGCTAGTAGGGTATATAACAGAGTCATCTGATTTTATTTGTGGCATCAGGAACAGCTTTCTAGAGGAAAAGACAACTACACTGAGATATGGAGGATTGAGAGGAGTGAAGAGGGGAGGGGAAAGCGTCCCATGCCAAAGGAACAGCTTGTGCAAAGGCCCAGAGGTGGGAAAGAGATTGGTGAGAAGTTAGTGGGACTGGGACAAAAAAGGCCATTAATGCCCTAACCAGTTTGGCTCAGTGGATAGAGCATCGGCCTGCAGCCTGAAAGGTCCCACGTTCGATTCTGGTCAAGGGCATGTACCTTGGTTGCGGGCATATCCCAGTAGGAGGTGTGCAGGAGACAGCTGATAGATGTTTCTCTCTCATCGATGTTTCTAATTCTCTATCCTTTTCTCTTCCTCTCTGTTCAAAATCATATATATATATATATATATATATATATATATATATATATTTTTTTTTTTTTTAAAGGCCATTAATGTAGAGAGTGTGTAGCAGGTATTCCTTTATTACTCCCTTCACCCTCCACTTCAATGCTATACCATCTTCTCTTCTGCACCTGTAGATATACATATTATATTTGGCTGTATTCAATAGCAAATCCCAAAACAAGAGGTAAATTTTTTGTTTTCCGACTCATAATACTAGTCTAGAAGTAATCAGTTTAAGCTGTTCTGGCAGCTGCAGGAAGCCCTCAGCAATCCAAGAGCCTTCTAGTTCTCACTCTGCTCTTCATCATACAAAATGGCTGCTAGAGTTCCAGTCATTATATCACTGAGTTTCAGGCAGCAAAAAGGAAGCAGAAGGGTTCTTGCTTGCTTACATCACATTGACCAGAATTTATTCACAGAGCCTCATCTAGTTACAAGGGAGGCTGGGAAACATAGTTATTATTCTGAGTAGTGAACCTCTCATGTCAAAATTGGAGTTCTGTTTACTAATGAAGAATTGGAGACTGGCTCTTGGGCTACAAAATTTAAGAGGTGCTTCAGACCATCTCACAGTACTGACTTCAGCCCTCTTCTTCCTGCAGACCCTACTGAAGGTAGTGTATGTGGAGAATGACATTCAGCACCTTCAGGACACGTCACACTTCCCAGACCGGGGTAGTGAGAATGGGACACCCATGGACGTGAAAGCCGGGGTACGAGTCATGCAAGTCAGTCCTGATGGCCAACACTTGGCTTCAGGTGACCGAAGTGGAAATCTGAGGCAAGTGGGCCCTTGTGGGTGTCCAGTGTACACTTCCCAGTTCAGGCTCAGGTACTCAAAGTGGTGGGGTGGAATCCTGGCTTTTGCACCTCCAGCTACTCATTGGGAATGAGGGGCTTTAAGTAGCCATTCTGTTACCAGCTACCCCTTTGAACTTATGCAAAGAAGTATCTTCCAAAAGGGCTGAGATTAAAGTAGCTACTGGAACCTTACTGCAGAGGTTTTTCAAGATGTTACTGGCTCAGTGGAGCTCGGCAGCGGCTCTCTCTCAGAAGTGCTGGCGGCCATTGCCACTGGCACAGAGTCCCTGGGGCCGCATAGGGCAGAGCTGACACTGTCTGCTTGGCCCGGAAACTCAGCCCATCCAACCTGAGCACAGCTGATCCTCACAGCCAATTGGCCTGGAGGTCAACCCCTCCAAGTGCTAACAACAATTAACCTGGGCTTAACTTCAACAAGACTGTGCAACCCATATCCACCTCAGAAAACTGGGGAGGCTGAGCCACTGTCCCTTGTAGGACATCTACCACAAAAAGCTAATTGACCAACTCAGGGAAGCAGCCACCATGCAGAGACATGGAAAGAAATCAGATGTGAAAGAAATGGAGGAAAAAAACGACTGGACATGGAATTCAAAACCACAGTTATAGGGCTTCTCAAGAGGCTCCTAGAAAAGGCCAAGACCTACAAGGAAATAAGTAAGACCTACAAGGAAATGAATGAGTCCTACAAGGAAATGAATGAGACCCTCAAGGACATGAAAAAGGACCAACCAGAAATTAAGCATACACTGACTGAAATAAAAAATATTATACAAAGACCTAAAAGTACTCTAGAGTACCCCAAGAACCAAGTTAAAAATTTGAAATACAAAGAAGTAAAATCCACTTAGCTGGAAAAGCAAGAAACCAAAAGAATCCAAAAAATTGAAGATAGTGTAAGGGGCCTCTGGGACAACCTCAAGTATACCAACATCCGAATTATAGGGGTGCCAGAAAAAGAGAGAGAGCAAGACAATGAAAACCTATTTGAAGAAATAGTAACTGAGCCAAGACCGGTTTGGCTCAGTCGATAGAGCAGTTGGACTGCGGACTGAAGGGTCCCGGGTTCGATTCTGGTCAAGGGCATGTACCTTGACTGCGGGCACATCCCCAGTAGGGGGCGTGCAAGAGGCAGCTAATCGATGTTTCTCTCTCATCAATGTTTCTGACTTTTTATCCCTCTCCCTTCTGCTCTGTAAAAAAAATCAATAAAATATATTTAAAAAGAAAAAAGAATCATATTGTTGTAAGCTCCCTCTTTAAAAAAAAAAAGAAAGAAAAAAAGAAATAGTAACCGAAAACTTCCCACACCTGGTGAAAGAAATTGACTTAGGAGTCCAAGAAGCGCACCGAACCCCAATCAATATATAGGAACCCTAAGAGGACCACACCAAGGCATATCATAATTAAAATGCCAAGAGCAAAAGACAAAGAGAATATTAAAAGCAACAAGAAAAAAACAGATGGTTATCTAGAAGGGAGCACCCATACAATTGTCAGCAGATTTCTCAACAGAAACGATGCAGGCCAGACGGGGGTGGCAAGAAATATTCAAAGTGATGAATAGCAAGAATCTACAACCAAGATTACTCTATCCAGCAAAGCTATCATTCAGAATTGAAGGGCAGATAAAGTGCTTTGCAGATAAGACAAAGCTAAAGTAGTTCATCACCACCAAACCAATATTATATGAAATGCTGAAAGATATTCTTTAAGAAGAGGAAGAAGAAAAAGATAAAAGTGTAAATTATGAACGACAAATACACATCTATCAACAAATGAATCTAAAAATCAAGTGAATTAATAAGCTGATGAACAGGATAAACTGGTGAATGTAACAGAATCACGGACATAGAGAGGGAATGGACTGACAATTCTGGGGAGAAAAGGTGTGGGAAGTGCAGCAAGAGACTGGACAAAAATCATGCAACTATGGGAGAGGACAGTGGAGAGGAGTGAGGGTGGGATGGGTACCTTGTGGAGGGGAGCTATAGGGGGGAAAAAGGGAACAATGTAATTAATAAACTGAACAATAAAGATTCAAAAAAAAAAAGATGTTACTGGCTCAACAGGTGCTGATGGCATATGAACCCTGTTAAAGGGACCAAGTTTAAGTTGATGAATGACAGTGTGTGTACTAGGACTACTGAGGGATGGAAGGGACCAGGGGAACTGAAGACATGTCCTCTAAGCTGTCATGTTCTGCTTGTCCAAGAAGAACAGAAAGTTCAGGATTTTTTCTGTGAAAATTCTATTATTTCTTTAAATGCTAACAACTTTTGATATCAATCACCACATGAGGCAAATGGAATATATCAATGGGCTGCTGTCTGCCATGAATGACAAAAATAGTAACAAGAGCTATGTGGGCATAGCACTCTTCCCCCTGGGCTGGCCACTGGCCTGATACTTTGTATATCGAACAATTTAGTATTCTCATTGACACTCGATATAAGTGCTACTATCAATACCATTTTCAGATAGGTTTACTGAGTTAAGAGAGAGGCCAAGTGGCTAGGCTAAGATTACATAGGTAGAGAGAGAGAGAAATTGGGATGATTGTCTCTTATTTCAACTCTGGATGACCTCTTGATTGTTCTATTTCATTTGGAGAGAATGAGGAAAGTCTAGATTTAAGACTCTAAGGATGACAGATTGAAATCAAATGTTCCCCCTATAGGTTCTATCCTTGAATATGACCTCTGACCCCAGCTGCCCCTTCCCCCTGAGATCACCTCTGATACAGCTCTACCCTAATCCTTTTTTTTCCCCAGAGGACTGTCCTAGATCTGGCCCATAGAACCACACAGGGCTAGGTGCTCACTGTGATACTCCCACAGTTGGCACTGCTTCCTTTAAGATGTCATGTTTCTAGATGATAACAATGGTTGGGTATCTCTGCACTAGTTCTCCATGTCACCTGCCTGGCAATGGCAGAGTGCCTGGGGTAGGAGCTGGGGTGGGGGCAGGGGTGGGAGGGCCCTCCAAGAAGGGTATAGCAGTCAGTGCATGTCTCCCAGGATCCATGAGCTGCATTTCATGGATGAGCTGGTCAAGATGGAAGCCCATGATGCTGAGGTGCTATGCCTGGAATACTCCAAGCCTGAGACTGGTGAGCCCATGGCAGGGTGGCAGGGGGAAGTCAGGGGAGTGGCCCCCTGGCAGAGCCATATAGAGGGATAGTTGACATCTGGTAGGACTCTGAATGACAGCTGTAAGTCCTGTGTTTAATAAGGGCTCCTATCCTAGGCCCTAGGATCAAAGTGACTAGGACTCCAGAAAACAAGAACACTGGCAGGCAGATTGGACTTGACTAGCTTACCCTGGTGCCCAATGCCCCGAACAGTACTCAGGCTGAAGAGGTCAATGGCGAATGTATGAATAAGTTCATCCTCTGCTAATGAAGATAGATTGATAGTTAACTTTTAAAAAGGTTTAATGCCTACAGAAAAATTACAAGATTATAATGAATACCCACATGCTCTTTACTCAGATTCTCCACTTTTTTTTTTTTAATTCTGTTGACCCTGTGACTGTATAATGACTTTATCTGCTTCCCCTTTCTCCATTTCTCTGTGTTTGTGTGTATATATACACACATGTAATGAAATAATAGCATATACATTCTCTTTTTTTCTTTTACTAAACTATTTGAGTAAATTGTAGGTATGATGCCCGTTCACCTTTAAATGCTTCTGTGAACATTTCCTAGGAATGAGGACATCCATTTATATGACCCACAGGGTATATCAAATGTGGGAGTTTCATTTTGATGCTATATTATCATGGTCCTTTTTCACATTTTGCCAGGTGTCCCAATATTGTCCTTTAGCACCTTGGTTTTTCCAGTCCAGGTTCACATAAGAGAAAGAGAGAGGGAAGGAGGGCGGAAGAGAAAGAGAGGAGAGAGAGAAACATTGATATAAGAGAGACACATTGATTGGTTGCCAGGACTGAACCTGCAATCCAGGTGTGTGCCCTTGACCGGAAATTGATCCCGTGACTCTTCGGTGTGTGGGCCAGCACTCTAGCCTCTGAGAAACACAGCCAGAGCTAGACCAGTCATTTTATAGAGTTGCCTTCAATTTGGTTTTGTCTGTTTTCCTCATAATTTAATTTTGATGGTACATTCTTGGTAGGAATGGAACTTAGGCAGAGGAATATCCTCATATGATAATGATTTTTCCCATGCTCTTCTTTCCTTCTTCCTTCCATGGCATCCTCTAACCAACTAAACTTTCTCTGAATCTCTCTTTATTCAGTTTACCTTTCCTGAGTTCCCTTCCACCTCTAGTCATATGTTACACCTCAGATATACCAGGTGACCAGTGTAGGCACTGTTTAAAGGGACCAGAAGGGCCTGGCTAGTGTGGCTCAGTGGTTGAGCATCGACCTATGAATGAGGAGGTCATGGTTTGATTTCCAGTCAGGGCACATGCCGAGCTGAGGGCTCAATCCCCGGTGTGGGGCATGCAGGAAGCAGCTGATCAATGACTCTCATCATTGATGTTTCTATTTCTCTCTCTCTGTCTCCCTTCCTCTCTGAAATCAATAAAACTATATTTAAAAATAAATAAACAAAGGGGCCAGCAGGGAAGGCCTAATGATAGAAGGAAGTGTGGCAGTGGGTAGGTAGTCAATAGGGCCTGGACAAGGCCCATGTAGTCAGAGCTCAGAGTGAAGGGGAAGTGTTTTGGGGAAGTAGAGAAGTTACTAGGGCTTCACCTGGCATGCCAAGGAGTTGGAGGGAGTGCTGGGCTCTACTGAAATGTCTGCTGTTTCACAAGTGAAGGAGCATCCATGTTTACATGAAGATTAATTCTCCCTGAAATTAATGCCTGGATTAATGGGATGTGAAATGCCAGGATTTGGGGTGACCGGGGAAAGATTGCATGGAGCTGAGGGAGTGTTCCCTTTCTGGGTTTGGAGCAAGTTAGCAGCAATTATGGAACCAAAGACCTGGAAAGTTTGGCCATGCTGCTCTCTAGGAGGTCAAGGCATCAAGTAGTCTCTGGGGAATCCAGGGCCACCCTCTCCACTCACAGGGCTGACCTTGCTTGCCTCGGCCAGTCGGGACCGACTGATCCACGTGCTGAACGTGGAGAAGAACTACAACCTAGAGCAGACCCTGGATGACCACTCCTCCTCTATCACGGCCATCAAATTTGCAGGTGAGTACCTTCTCTCCCACTTCCACCACCTCATTCAGTGGGTTCCTATGGCTGCAAGTAACAGCAAAAACTCTCTTCAGTTTAGATTCAAAAAAAATGGAGAAACAAGCTCTAGATTCAGGTACAGCTGGATCCAAAGGTTGAATTTTTTAAAATTAAATTATTAGGACTCTCTCCCTCTGTTAACTATGCCTTTCTCTGGAGGGCAGGATCTTGATTGTCACTTGGCCACTGGAGAGAGATCTCCCACCTTCCTTTCCATTTTGGCAGAAATTGGAACCGACTTTCCTTTTGCTGGTTTGAGGCACCTGCCCTTTACAGAACAGCTATTGGTGCCAGGGCTTTAGAGGTTTCTCTTTGGCCAGGTCGCACTCATGTGCCCAGCCACTGCCTACCTCCGCTCCTGATCCTGGAGGACTGGTATTAGATTAGTGCTGGTCACCAAAAAGAAATCAGGGTGCCAGTCCTCTGAGAGGACAGGATGAGCACTGGTGACATTGACTAGAAAATAAGGAACAGTGACAATTCCTGGAGGCTAATTATTTGCTGAGGATTTTCTTTGTGCCATCTAGTAGTATCCCCTTCCTTAATTCATTTTACAGTCAGAGTCACACAGCTAGTAAGTGCAGGCCTAGGATCTTGCCTATGGCTATCCTTCTCCAAAGCCCATGCTCAACCAGGAAGTCAAAGGGATTTTTCCAAGACTGAAAAGTATTGAGATCCTTGTCCCTCAGGAGTTCCAGGGTGGGGGTTCCCTTGGGGCAGGCCCTGTGGGGTGTAAATGACCAGAACCTAAGAATATTATTCAAAGCTCTAAGAAGTATATATTCATGGGAGAATGCATTAATCTAGTCTAAGTTCTTAACTATGAAATATTATTTATAATACTAGAGGCCAGGTGCATGAAATTCGTGCATGGGGGGGAGGGGAGGATGTCCCTCAGCCCAGCCTGCACACCTTCCAATCTGGGACCCCTCAAGGGATGTCTGACTGCTCGTTTAGGCCTGATCCTGGTAGGATTGGGCCTAAATGGGCAATCGGACATTCTTCTCACAATCCAGGACTACAGGCTCCAAACTACTTGTCTGCCTGCCTCCCTGATTGCCCCTAACTGTTTCTGCCTGCCAGCCTGATCACCCCTAACCACTACCCTGCCAGCCTAATCAATGTCTAACTGCTCCCCTGCCAGCCTATTTGCCCCCAACTTTCCTCCTCTGCTGGCCTGGTCATCCCTAACTGCCTTCCCCTGCAGGCTTGATAGTCCCCAATTGCCCTCCCTTGCAGGCCTGGAACCTCCCAACTAACTGTCCTCCCCTGTAGGCCTGATGGCCCACAACTGCCCTCCCTTGCAGGCCTGGAACCTCCCAATGGCCCTCCCCTGCTGGCCATCTTGTGGTGGCCATCTTGTGTCCACATGGGGCCAGGATCTTTGACCACATGGGGGCAGCCCTCTTTGTGTTGGAGTGATGGTCAATCTGCAAATTACTCTTTTATTACATAGGATAGAGGCCAGATTCATGGGTGGGGGCAGGCTGGTTTGCCCTGAAGAGTGTCCCAAATCAGGGTGGGGGTTCCCTTGGGGCATGGGGCCTGTGGTGGTTTGCAGGATGGCCACACCCCCCAGTGACCCAAGCAGAGGCCCTGAGATCTGGGATTAATTTATGTTCTACAATTGAAACTTTGTAGCCTGGAGTGGAGCCAAGCCTTCTGCTCACTCAGTAGTGACAGTCATTTCTGTTTGGGTTTATTTAAATTCTATAATTGAAACTTTGTAGCCTAGAGTGGAGGCCTAGGTGCTAGGGCTGCAGAAGCTTGGCTTGCTCCATCGCCCAGGCAACCCTAGCCTCTGTTCTTTCCAGCTCTGTGGCTGCCGCCATTTCTGTTGGAATATATCTTCTATAATTGAAACTTTATAGCATTGAATGGAGGCCTAGGCCAGCAATGGCAGGAGGAAAGCTTGGCTTCCTTAGTTGCTGGGGCAACCCAAACCTCCTGCTCTCAGTGACTGCAGCCATCTTGGTTGGAATTTATTTGCTACTGATTGGCTTGTGGGCATGGCTTTGTGGGCATGGCTTGATAGGAGGTACAGTAAATTTGCATATTAACTCTTTTATTAGATAGGATAATTTTGTGACTGAGGATGTATTAATGTCCCTTGGTCCTCCCCACTTCTTGCCCTGCCTCTCTCTAGGAAAGACAATAGGATGCTGAACAAAAACAAGTTAACTGTGTTTTATGTGCCTTGATAAAGACCTCACTAAAACTTTTCAGACATCCTTCTCAGACACCTGCTCTTTCCATTGACTGGAGGTAGTTAGAATAAATCAGCAAATCTGGCAGTCTGGCCCCTCGCCTTTTTTAAAAATTAATTTATTGATTGATTTGAGAGAGAGGAGAGGGAGGGAGGGAAGGAAGGAAAAAGAAAGGGAGAAAGAGAAAGAGAGAGAGAATTATATATAGAGAGAGAGATCTGCTTTCCCACTTACCTATACATTTATTGGTTCATTCCTGTATGTGCCCTGATGGGGATCAAACCCACAACCTTGGTGTATGGGGATGACTCTAACAACTGAGCTACCCAGCCAGGTAACTAGACCTCACCTTTAATGAATGGTCTAGATCCAAGAAAGATGATAATTGGGCAAGGAGTTGGTCCTTTAGGCCACCTTCTGAAAGGTAGGCCTTCATTAGAGCCCCAGCCTGTCTGAGAGGATGAAGTTCCTAAATCCAGCTCTTAAGTGCCCCACTCTGCCAGGCTGGCTCACTTGGTTATACTCAAAACATTGACGATAGTCAATATAAACTGGCCACCAGTCAGTCTGAACCTGTCTGAAACTACCCTGTTAAAGAAGGACTCAGTCTTCTCTTTCCTGTGAAGCATGTCCATACAAGTAGAAGACAGTATATATAGTTTACAGAATATAAAATGTGCCACATGACAACATTTTGATCAATATCAGGCTGCCTATATGAAGGTGGTTACATAACATAATGAACTGAAAAACTCTTATAGCCTAGTGACATCGTAGCTATTATAATATCACAATGCAACACAGATCATAGTACTCACGTGTTTGTGGTGATGCTGATGTAAACAAATCTTAGCTTCCAGTCATGTAAAAGTATAGCACATACATACAATTACATGTAGTAAATAATAATAATAATAATAAACACTTAAGTTACTGGTTTGTGTATTTACTATACTTTAAGTTATTTTACCATGTACTCTTTATACTTATAAAACAAAGTTTGCTATAAAACAGTATGCCATGTTACACTGGCAGCAGCCTTATACCTCTTGTATAACTGAGTCTCTTGATCTTATCATTTTTTCTAATGCTTGATTTAATTTTGTATTGTTTTGTGCAGTAACATGCTATATAGGCTTATAGTCCAGGAGCAATGGGCTATCTCATACAGTCTAGACATGTAATAGGCCCGTGATGGTGAACCTATGACACGCATGTCAGCACTGACATCCATAGCCATTTTTTATGACACGTGGCTGCATGTGGTCACATACAGAGAAGGATGGGGCCGCATGCCGGGAAGGATGTTTCATCCTCGGCTACTGCACAGCCATGAAACATTTGCTATAGTGTAGACACTCTGTGCCGGAAGTCTGTAGGCCAAAACAACAGAACTTCCCTTGGTCCTCCCCACTTCCTCCCCTCTTTCCTAGAGAGAGGCAGGGCAAGAAGTGGGGAGGACCAAGGGAAGTCTGTAGGCCAAAACAAAAGATGAAACATTTGCTATAGTGTAGACACTCTGTGCCGGAAGTCTGTAGGCCAAAACAACAGAACTCCGGCACAGAGCGTCTAGTTCTGGGACTTCCTGTTAGGCCATTAAGGGATCTTTGACCTCACTTCCGGCTGGTGGAGCTGGGAGCAGAGGAATGCTGTGGGGGACACATATCTGGGGCCTTGTGATCGCCATTACCAGCAACCACATAACCACAGCAACCATCATCCACAATCTACTCTTCTGGGTGTCGTGGATTTCTAATTGACCATCATCACTGAGATAAGTGGGGGGAGGCTGGGAGAGGCCTGGGCCTGTACTATGGGTGCCGTTTCCTGCCATTAGAAATAGCAGCAGCCATCTTAATTTATATAAGGAACATCACTTTGAAGCATAGTGTAGACTCCATTTCACCACTATTACTGTTGTGCATCCTTATTAACCCCTATTTCTGCTTATTAACCCTGCCCTTTCCTAAAAGACAGTTACATGTGCCATCTTGTGGTCAGTTAGGCTAGTTAACCCCTAATTGCCTGTAGGGCTAACAGGCTATCTATAATTCTATCTCTGTCACTGCCCCCCTGATGGAGAACCCAAAAAATAAAAAAACAAGGTTAAGTAAAGAAAGTGGTAGTAACAGTAGCCGACCCTTTCAAAAGACATGGACTGAGATGTATGGCATTATAGAAAAAAAATGGCAGATCATTTTGCGTTCTATGTACTGAAATGGTAGTAAGCGGAACGTGGAATATAAATAGATATTTTGAAACTAATATTTCCCAGCCCTTGAAAAAGAGTGAGGATAAAAGGAAGGAATACATTTCCAGGCAGCTACACCTTTATAAGGGCCAATCTAATTCCATCCTTAAATTTATAAAAGGCTCTACAAATTTAACATCTGCAAGTTTGAGCATTGCTCACTCCATAGTTCAGCATGGAAAAGCACTCAATGAGGGAGAATTTATTAAAGAAACTCTCCTAAGATGTGCACCAGTTCTATTTCACAATATGCAGAATAAAGATGCAATTATTAAGAGAATAACTGAATTACCACTCAGTACAAATATCATAAAAGATATTTATACCAAATAATGAGACTGAACACATATGTACAACATCAATTAAAGAGAGACTTAAGTAATTGTAAATATTTTTCGATCTCTCTTGATGAAACTACTGATGTCACATCACATGCTCAGTTGGCCATTATTGGTGAATATTCTGATGGTCTCACAATGAGAGAAGAGTTGATAAAGTGAGTATCAGTACCAACAAGTACATCAGGAAGGGAAATATGTAAGGTTGTTATACAAACATTCTGTGACCTAAGCATTGATATCTCTACAGTTGTGTCAGTGACAACAGATGGGGCACCAAACATGGTGGGGGAAAAAGTCAGATTTGTCAAATTGTTTATGGAAGCTATTGAACATCCGATTGTGCCTTTTCATTGTATTATCCATCAGGAGATTTTATGTGCCAAGGCAGGATTCACAGACTTAAACGACTTAATGTCAGTTGTTACAACAATAATTTAATAGCTGCTGCCCCCCCCACTTCACAAGCGAGAATTTTCTGCACTTTTACTGGAGGTTGATTCCACCTATAGTGGACTGCTGATGTACAATAATGTAAGATGGCTGAGCCAAGGCAAAGTTCTTGAGTGCTTTGTGGAGTGCTTTGAAGAAATTAAGGTATTTATTGAGGATAAGGATCCGGGAAACTTTTCTCAGCTCAATGATGATAAGTGGGCCAACACCCTGATATTTTTTACAGATTTCTCTGTTCATATTAATGAACTGAACTTAAAGTTACAAGGTTTTGGCAAAAGTATTGACGTTATACATCAAAGCTTTTGAAAGTAAACTTAAAATTTTCAAACGAGATGTAGAAACAAAAACTTGTAAGTTTTTTCCTCAAGTAACAAAGTATTTTGAGAAGGCCAGTGCAGCTGTACAAAATGAAATTGAACCCTTGCATGTAAAGTACCAGCATGTTTTAGACTCGTTACTTGACCAGTTCAGTGATAGATTTAATCAATTTAGAACCCTAGAACAGACCATAAAAGTAATTAAGTAACCTGATGTAGTAGTCTACAGTAGTTTGGAATTAAATGGTTTCCAATGGATGCAAATTGATGATTTGGTGATGCAACTTGCATAATTTCAAGACAGCATCTGGGCTCAGGTGTTTGTCGACTTGAAGTCAAAGCATGAGAATCTGGAAAGGCGCCACTTGGAGAATCAAGAGGAGTGCCAGTATGAACAGGAAATTTGAAGTGCCTGGAACTGATTATCAGACACTTTTAGCACTCTGAAAAATATAGCAATGACTTTACTCACAATTTTTCCCTCTATGTAGTTTTGTGAGACCTTATTCTCAGCGTTCAATAATATCAAAACCAACAAAAGAAACAGATTGACAGGTGAAGTTAGTAGCACTTGCTTGGACTTGAAGTGTACAAAATACCAACCTTCAATTGAAGGTTAGGCAATGAAATTCAGCAACAGAAAAGTCACTAATAGGCAGCTTAGTTAAAGAATTCCCCCTCCCCCTCACTTATTTTAGTTCACGGCACCCCACACAAGTTAAATAATATCAAGACCAACAAAAGAAACTGACTGACAGATGAACAAAGAAGGTAAGTTAAATAATTAGTTTTTGGTTTATTAAATATAGTTATATATTACAATTATACATTTTTATTATTTAAACTCTAAATATTGCAAAATTATGGTTTTTTTCTTGAAGTGACACACCACCCGAGTTATGCTCGGTTTTATGGTGAATTTTGACACACCAAGCTCAAAAGGTTGCCCATCACTGTATAGGCTGTATCATGTAAGTGCACTCCGTGATGTTATCACAGTGACAACGTCACCGGACAACACATTTCTCAGAATATATCCCTGTCATTAAGTGGCACATGACTGCAATACAGTAAACATCCACATCAAGGTTCATAGTCAGTAGGTGTGAACTAGAACACATTTATCAATTTTTCATAGGTAGTGATTGTTCTGATTTTTCTTGGTTCTAACATTATTAAATGTTTGGATCTACCATCCCAGGTTAAAAAGCAGAACATTAACAGTAATGTGCAGGCCCTCTCTGGGTCTTTCCCATGTCACACTCCCTCCTACAAATGTCTCACTCCCTTCTCTGAGCCAGTGACTCCTGCTTGAGTAACATCTTAACTTGTATGTCAGTCCTGGGCTCTCTCAAATGTCTTGTCATGAAGGAGCAGTGTCTTTGTACCAAGGTTCTAAGTATTTTGTATTTTCATTTTCACCACAACTCTGTGAGATATTTGTGCTGTTATTCTTATTCTATAAAGAAAGAATAATAGCCCAGGCAGTATTGCACAGTGGTTGAGCATCAACCTGTGAACCAGGAGGTCATGGTCCAATTCTCAGATGGGTTACATTCCCTGGTTGCAGGTTCGATCCCCAGTAGGAGGCATGCAAGAGCAGCTGATCAGTGATTCTCTCTCACCATGTTTCTATTTCTCCCTTCTCTGAAATCAATAAAAGTTAAGAAATATATTTTTAATAAAGGAAGAACAATAATAAAAGTGCTTACCAGGTGGCAGCCACTGTTCCAAAGGTTTCACACAATTTCTTAGGGCAGGGGCCATTATAGGCCCATTATACAGATAGAAAGCTAAAGTTTGGGGAGGAAGTAGGGTTCAGAGCACAATTTAACCAGAGAATGCCAGGCTTCAGTCCTGGTCCTGTCCTGACTCTCTGTGCTCCCTGGGACAAGGACCATGTGACTCAGGCCCTGGGTCCCATTTGTATATGAGTAACTAGTGAGCAGTCAGGAAGAGGGAAGCCAGCGTGGCATGGGGCCTGGCCTGAAGTATGTGGGGATGTTCTGATAGTTCTTGATGGCATGAGCCTCCCAGTAGTCTACCTGTCTTAGACATGGTGCCCCTTCTGTGTCCCTGGCTTTGTTTCCCTAGCTGTCCTTGTTCAACAGAGTCCTCCCTTGCAACTGCTCCATATGTATCCCCTTACACACACCGCTCACATCTTATAGACTCCTATCTCCATCTAGCACCCACCTCACCACTGGAAAGCCCTCCCTGACTACTAGAAGAATTCCCTTGCAGTGGAGTTCTGCAGCTAGGATCCTGGCCCCAGTCAGGCCCAATAATGACCTAATACACCATCACCTCTTCTTCCAGGCAACAGAGACATCCAAATGATCAGCTGTGGGGCCGACAAGAGCATCTACTTTCGCAGTGCCCAGCGGGTAGAGTGAGGTGGCCTTCTTGGGGGCTGGGGTTTGGGGCTTGTCAGAGTTGTCCTTTGAAGGCCCTGCCTGCCCTTCCAGGGCTCCGATGGGCTCCATTTTGTCCGTACCCACCATGTGGCAGAGAAGACCACCTTGTATGACATGGATATTGACATCACCCAGAAGTACGTGGCCGTGGCCTGTCAAGACCGAAACGTGAGGTAAGGAACTGCCCTGGGCTCTTACTCAGCCAGGCCTTGGCTGCTTGGTAAGTGGGTCCTGTATGGGACCTAGTTAAGTCTGTTTTCTCATGAGCTATTTGCTCTTCTTCACCTTGCTCATCTGGTCCCTGAGAAGCTGAGTGGGTAGAGGGACCCAGCAGGTGTTTCTTAGGAGCTGGGTTCACCTAGGCATAGCCTCCAGATTAGCAGAGGGTTCTTTCAGGCTCTCCAGAAGCCTATGTGGGGTGACGTAAGAGGTGCTGATATGGCTCATAAACTTATTATTTCACCTATAGTCCCTGAGCACCTGTCTGGAATAGACAGTAACAGCAGTGAGCAGGGCAGCTCCAGGCCCTGCCTTTACAAAGCTCACAGTCCTGTGGAGGAGAAGTGGACACTTGATCAGGCAGTGACAGCATGGAGTGGTCAGGGCTGGAATAGGGGAAGCTAAGGGGTTGGGCTCTGGAAAGATATTTGAACCCACTTGGGAATCAAGCAGGGCCTGATGGAAGGAATGTCTGAACCAAGACTGTGAAGGACCTAGAGGATTGAGCCAAGGAGGGGAGAAGAGTGTGTGCAGAGTGCATAGCATGCACAAAGAAGGTCTCACTTCCTTTATTTGCTCATTCAAATTGGGTGCTAGGCACTCAAGCTTGCTCTATGGCAGGGGAGGCAGGCATTAACTCAACAGAACCCTAATAACTAATTTCCATGACTTCAGCCTGAGATGGAATTTCAGTCCAGGCATCGAATGGAGAATAAGCAGTGGCAGTGGGCTTCCAGAGAAAGGAGGGAGTGGGTGGGCAGGTCCATGTTGGTCATATTCTACAACCACCTCCCCTCCCCAGAGTCTACAACACCATGAATGGAAAGCAGAAGAAATGCTACAAGGGCTCCCAGGGTGATGAAGGGTCTCTGCTGAAGGTGAGGAGCCACAGCCCCCAGGGTGAAAACTGTAACAGACCTCACACACAAGGTTCCCCTTTGTATATGCTATCCTGGTCAAAAATCACTTGCTGGCCAACTACCCACTCTTGTCTGGCTGAGAGCCAAAGGGTAGCCCACACTGCTTCACCTTTATTTACTGAGCCCTTTCCCAAGAGGAGCCATTTTAAGTGGTTTCTGTTTTGAGGGCAACAGAATGTTGTGGGAAGATTCAGAGAGGCCTGGGCTCTCTTGCCAGGCTTATCCCCTGTCTGTGTTACCCAAGCCAAGGCAAGGACCTTCTCATAGCCTCTAGACTGGGTAAGAGTTCAGGCTGACTGTAACCTTGGGCAAGTGTTATCTTTCCAGTCTGGCTCAACATCTGTAAAATGCAGATACAGAGAGCTTCTGTCACAGGGTTGTTGTATGGAGGAAATAATTCACACAGGTATAGTACTAAGCACAGGGCATGGCTGCCATCAGTACCATTGTGGTTGTTAATTTCTTTACCTGTGAAATGGGAATAGGACTTATCGAACCAGGGTGTGAGTCGTGAGAGGTATCTGGGATGAGTCCATGTGCCAAGTGTTCAGCACGAGGGTGGTCCTCAATCAGTGGGGGATGGGGGAAGTAGCAGGCAGCATGAAGCATCACTTGCATCTTCTCGGCAGGTCCACGTGGACCCCTCGGGCACCTTCCTGGCCACAAGCTGCTCTGACAAAAGCATCTCGGTGATAGACTTTTACTCGGGCGAGTGCATTGCCAAGATGTTTGGCCATTCTGGTGGGTGTGCCCCCCTACTTGAGACATCTCCCCACCTGCCCCCACATAGCCTTCTGACTCAGAAGGTCAATGCAGCTTCTCTGCTCTGTTTTTAGAAATTGTCACCGGCATGAAGTTCACCTATGACTGTCGTCACTTGATTACAGTATCTGGAGACAGGTGGGAAAGGCCTTGAGACTTCCCTGGCTGGCCTCCCTTTAGGAACAGGAACAGGTGGGACCTACACTGTGGGGAGAGCAGGGGCTCAGAGACTGGAAATGCCAGGCTCACAACCTGCCTGTGCAGAGAGCTCTTCTGAGAATTCCAGCTTTCTCTCTCCTTGATCAACAGGCACCTTGGTGCCACACCCAGCCCTGAGTTCAAATCCCATATCTGCTACTTATTTACTTGTGACCTTGAGCAGGTCATTTCCCTCTCAGCCTCAGTTTTCTCCTTTGTAAGAGAGTTGATACCATGTACCTTGAAAATTATATAGTGAAAATCAAATGTGATGATCATATATGTCATTCTGATATATTTCCTTATATAAATGATATATATATTCTAATTTATAATACATACTAGAGGCCCGGTGCATGAAATTCATGCACAGGGGGCGGTGGATGTCCCACAGCCCAACCTGCACCCTCTCCAATCTGGGACCCCTTGAGGGATGTCCGACTGCCCGTTTAGGCCCGATCCCAGTAGGATTGGGCCTAAACGGGCAGTCGGACATCCTCACAATCCAGGACTGCTGGCTCCAAAATGCTCACCTGCCTGCCTCCTTGATTGCCCCTAACTGCTTCTGCCTGCCAGCCTGATCACCCCCTAACCACTACCCTGCTAGCCTAATTGATGTCTAATTGCTCCCCTGCCAGCCTGTTTGCCTCCAGCTTCCCTCCTCTGCTGGCCTGGTCACCCTAACTGCCCTCTCCTGCAGGCTTGATCGCCCCCAACTGAACTCCCTTGGCAGGCCTGGTCCCTCCCAACTGCCCGCACTTGCTGGCCATCTTATGTCCACATGGGGGCAGGATCTTTGACCACATGGAGGCAGCCCTCTTGTGTTGGAGTGATGGTCAATCTGCAAATTACTCTTCTATTACTTAGAGGCTGGGTGCATGGGTCGGGGCCAGCTGGTTTGCCTTGAAGAGTGTCCCGGATCAGGATGGGGGTTCCCTTGAGGCGTGGGGCAGCCTGGGTGAGGGACCTGTGATGGTTTGCAGGATGGCCACCCCCCCCCCCCCCCCCCGCTGACTCAAGCAGAGGCCCTGAGATCTGGGATTAATTTATGTTCTACAATTGAAACTTTGTAGCCTGGAGTGGAGCCAAGCCTTCTGCTCGCTCAGTGGCAGCAGCCATTTCTGTTTGGGTTTATTTAAATTCTATAATTGAAACTTTGTAGCCTAGAGTGGAGGCCTAGGTGCTAGGGCTGCAGAAGCTTGGCCTTCTCCATTGCCCGGGCAACCCGAGCCTCTGTTCTCTCCAGCTCTGTGGCTGCCACCATTTCTGTTGGGATATATCTTCTATGATTGAAACTTTACAGCATTGAGTGGAGGCCTAGGCCAGCAAGGGCAGGCAGAAAGCTTGGCTTCCTTTGTTGCCAGGGAAACAGAAGCCTTCCTACTGCTCTCAGTGGCCGCAGCCATCTTGGTTGGGATTTATTTGCTCCCAACCTGGCTGATGGGTGTGGCTGATGGGTGTGGCTTGTGGGCATGACTTGATAGGAGGTATGGTCAGTTTGCATATTAATCTTTTATTAGATAGGATAATAAATAAAAATGAATTTCTTACCACATGGTTGTTACTCAAGGAAGTCCCTTTTGTCACTCCCTTCAATTTGCTACAACGCTTTCTCACAGCCGCCGTCATTGGTCCGGGAGACTTCAGAACAGGCCCTGGTTAGCTGTCCTGGAGCCAGCCCAGGGTGTGGGTCTGACATGTTCTGTGTCCCTGCACTGAGCTGATGGGCTGTGTTTTCCGGGAAGTGCCAGGAAATTTAGTCTTGGCTGTGACGACTCAGGTGGCTTCAGAGTTAGATTGCATCTGTAGTCATTGTTCCTCCCCCTCCACATCTCTCTTTGGCCTTCACAGCTGTGTGTTCATCTGGCACCTGGGCCCAGAGATTACTAACTGCATGAAGCAGCATTTGCTGGAAATTGACCATCTGGAGCAGCAGCAGCAGCAGCAGAAAACAAAGGATGGGAAATGGAGAAGCCACCAGAGGTCCTAGCAGCCACCTGTACATACCTTATCTGTCCTCCCTCAGAGGAATATGTTCCTGCCCTAAGCCCCAAGATGCACAATGCTGGGGACATAGCCACAGCCAAGAAAGCCCTGGGCCCTGCCTTCTGTGCTCTCGAAGTCTAGGGTGGAAGATGGACTTTGAATACAAAGTTGTGATAACACGTATGGGAAGGATTTGGGAGTGGAAAAGCAAAGTACTTGGAGAGCCTGAGAGCACTGTGATATGGGAAGACCCAGGAGGCTCCAAGAGTAGGGAGGAAGATCAGGAAGGGGTCCAGTAGTGTTGAGATATCTTCTACTCTTTGAGGTTTTTATGCTGAAAGGCCACTTTATTTGGAGTGAATTCATGCTCTAGTTTTTTATTTAGGATTTTGGTTTGGAGGTCTCAGTTTTATTACGAGATTGTGGGATTTTCTCTCTCTCTCTCTTCTCTCTCTCCTGCTCCTGGAGCTGTCCCCATCTCTCTGTCTTGAGGCTTTGTCATTGCCTCCCTGTGGGGACCAGCCCTTGATATGTGCTGCCTATCCTGCAGTGGTTTTGGAGGTATTGTAGATAGAGGTACCTATGGAGAGGGCAGCTACTTATGGCTCCTGGTTTTGAGTCTCACACCCTACTCTGGGGCTGGAGCAGGTCCAGGCGCCAGTGCCCACCTGGTGTCAAGCATGTTTTAGTCTCCTGTACTCCAAAGGAGCTAAAAATCACATTGCTACTCCCTACTTCCCAAAACAACCCAGAAGCTCAATATTTAAGCCCCACTATCTGCTTTGCTTTTCAAAGGTCCCATTGCTGTGGGTGGCCCTTGGAGCTTTTGTCTTATTTTTTGAACCCAGGCTTTCTCATATCTCATTTATTGTGATACATTTCTAATAGAGAAGTGAGACCTCCCAGCACCATCTTGAAGTTAGTAATATGTTCATTTGGAACCTAGCACAGGGCTCTGGCCCTGGACAGGTCCCTCTAGCACCCTACTTACCTATTCCTCTCCTTGACTCTCTCATTCCTGGTTTCAGGCAGGAGACATATGGATCCATGCCCAACGAGATTTGCTCTCTAAGATCTGGAGAGCAGGCAGAGGATGAGCTGGAGGAAGCGTGTGAACCTGAAGAATTACTGAAGACACCGTCCAAAGAGAGCTTGGACCCAGGTTGGGGAAGGGGTCCATCCAAAGGAGCCCTCTTTTAACCTCTGTCACTGTAGGGGTCATTGCTAGGTTTCACCCACTGCTTTGCTTTCTTGCCTGGCACATATTAAAGTTCAATAATCATATTTTAGTTGGGACTCTAAGTGTAATAGCACCAGACTCTAATTGGCTTAAGCTGGACAAAGAATTTATTTGGTCATGTACCTGAAAATGTAAGAGGATTGGCTTCGGCATAGCTGGATCCAAGTAGTCAGGTGATATTAAAGTAATGTATTTTTCTCTGTCTCTTGGATCTGCTTTTCTCCATATTGGCTTTGCCCTCAGGTAGACTCTTCCTTTCCTGGGAGGAGTATAAAGAGGATGTCCTAGAACACACAGAGCATGTTAACCAGAAGGCAAAACAGATTTTGTAGATCAGGCAAAAGGGATAGCAGTAGCTTAATGACTTTACAAAAGGCCAGGCTCTCTATAAATTTCTGCTCCTCTGCATATTGCCTTGACATAGGTCTCATGGTTATAAGATGGTTGCTTAAGTTCCAGGCATCAGAAGCATGTTTAAATAGGACATTTCCTCCCAGAGTCTTTTAGAAAGGAACCTTTCCCCGGACGCCCTAACAGACTTCTCTTAGATCCCTCTGGCATGATTGCTCCAGCTATAAGAGAGGCTGGGAATAGTGATTAGCACTAGATGCTTTTATTTTATATTATTTTATTTTATTTATTTTTTATATATTTTATTGATTTATTACAGAGAGGAAGGGAGAAGGATAGAAAGTCAGAAACATCGATGAGAGAGGAACATCGATCAGCTGCCTCTTGCACACCCCCTACTGGGGATGTGCCCGCAGCCAAGGTACATGCCTTGACCGGAATCGAACCTGGGACCTTTCAGTCCGCAGGCTGACGCTCTATCCACTGAGCCAAACCGGTTTCGGCAGCACTAGATGCTTTTAATGTGAGTGGTGGGCTCCAGCAACAAGGGGCCACAGGCACAGGCCAACTGATGGCTGATTGGCAGGCAACAACATCATGAGAATTCAGCTTTGGGGGGAAATCAGGATCAGTTAATTTTCTTCATCACCCACCCTCACTCCTGATCCACTGTCCTTTTCATGAACCTTAATATATATGTACATATCCATAGGAAACACATATTTATGTTCACAAATTGTGTTATACTACAATATTGTTCTGTATCTTTTTTCTCTCAAAAGTATTTTATCTACCTGTATGTTGGTGGATACAAAGCAGAGACTTCCGTCTTTTAACCAGCACCATAGTAGGGTATTTTAAGTTACTCCCTCTGGATAGGCAGTTAGGTTTTTTCTAACTTTATACTGTTGTGGAAGAGGCTATGCTGACAACTGCTAGTCCTCCTCAGGCATGTGTGAGAGTGTTTCCCCAGGACAAAGGCTGAGAACTGGTAATGCTAGGCCCGGGGTTAGTATATTTTTTCTCTTAGAAGAGAACAGGGCCCTCCAAAATGACTTACTGCCTCACCCATGTTCCCTTTTCCTTCCCCCATGTTTTTGCCAGCATTTGATAGTATGAAGCATTTTAATTTTGGTCAAATCCTATGGGTAAAACATTATATCCCATTGTGTAAATGTGCATTTCCCTGACAGTTAGTGAGGTTGAGCATCTTTTGATATGTCTGTGGGTTCTATATTATCTCCTTGGAGAATTGCCTGTTTATGTATGTTGCCCATTTGGTTGTTGGGTTATTTATTCTCTTTTCATGGATTCTATGTGTCTCTTCAGATCCTCAGTGCCGGCTGACCAATGGCAAGCTGCCACTCTGGGCAAAGCGACTGGTAAGTCTGCCTGGAGACTGTAATACCTGGGAGCTGGCCAAGTAGGGGTACCCTCCTCCATGTTCTTGTTTATTTTTCCTCTCCACATCTCTCTTCCCTGAAGAATCCCATCACCTTAGATAGATAGCCTTTCATTCATGCAACATATATTTACTGAGCACCTTACCCTCTGCTAGGCATTGTAATGGCCATTAGACACAGCAGTGAACAAGGCAGACAAATTTCTGCCTTCACAAGTTCATTTTCTTACATAGGAGATGGACAATATCCACAGTAAACTATTTTTGGAGCTGGTAAGTGCTATGAAAGGGAAAAATTTAAGAAAGAAAATAATATTAGGATTGAATAGATGATTGTTATCTTGGAGGAGGAGCAGGCTAGGAGCTGGTGATATAGAAGCTGGTAGCAGAATCCTAAACCCTAGGTTGGAAGGTTTATTTTTAGGAACAATATCAGGCCTCAGATCAAAGCCTTGCAGGGAAATACCTCCTGCAATCCCCTTCCCTGCAGACCAGGTCAGGGCACCTGATCATGCTCTCTCAGGCCCCCAAGTTTCCCCTTAGTATATACCAGAGGCCCAGGGCATGAAATTTGTGCGTGGGTACGGTCCCTAGGCCTGGTCTGTGGTCAGGGCCATCTTCTCCGCTGCCTGCAGCCTGCCCTGCCCCCCTGCCACCACCACCCCTCAGTTCCCCATTTGCCATCAGGTGATCAGAGCCTGCTGGACAGGGGAAGGGACCAAGAGGTCAGCCATTCCTGCTCACTTGCTGGCCCCGCCCCCCACCTCGGGTCGCCTTCTGTGTGTGGGGTGACTGGCAGGGTGGGGGCCTTAGCCTGGTGCCTCCCGCATTTCCTACCACCCAGCCTCTGGTCCCCATTCACTATTTGGCAATCAGAGCCTGCTAGATGGGGAAAGGGACCAAGAGGTGGTCAGTGTGCCTCAAAGTGACTGGTCAAGTGGTCATTCTGCCATTAGAGTTAATTTGCATATTACCCTTTTATTATATAGGATTATTATATAGGATAGAGGCCCAGTGCATAGATGAGAGCTGGCTGGCCTTCCCTGGTGGGCATCAGGGTAGGGGTCCCGACTGGGGGGTGGGGCTTGCTGGGGCAAGGGGCCACAGTCATTCTTGTCTCTGGTTTCAGTCGCTGGCTTTTATTATATAGGATTACAATTGGAATTACATTCAACAAATAATCACTGTACATTTGCTTTGTACAAGCTTTGCTCTAAGTCTTTTACATGTGTTACCTCATTTATTATCATTGAGATAGGGGCTTTTCATATCTCATTTCATAATAGAGAACCTGAGGCCTAGAGAGGTTAAGCAACTTGTCCAGGGTCACACAGCTAGGAATTAGAGGACATGGAATCGACCCTAGGTGGCCTGAGTTCTCAAACACCCACTCTCCACTGTCTCAAGCAACAGTCTTGGTAGCAGACATCAGTGGGCTGGACCAGGGTAGGAGAGGAAGTGGCTGTATCTTGGATGTCTTTGAATGACAAAGCTGACAGATTTTGCTGAAGAAATACAGTGTGGAGTATGAGGGACAGAATAAGAGGAATGAAGGATGACCTTCAATGTTTGGGGCCTGAGCAACTGGAAAGAATAGCTGATATGGGGAAGGCTTTAGGAAAGCAGGTTTGGGGGAAGATCAGTTTTCAATGTGTTTCCTTTGAAATATCCACTAAACATCAATTGGAGCTGTAGGGCAGTTGCATGGATACTTCTGAAGTTTAAGAGCAAGTTTCTCTCACATCAGGCTAGAAATAGATGTCTGGAAGTTAATTCTGAGTAGTGTTTAAAGCCAAGAGACTGGATGAGGTTTGTACAGTCCCTGGCCCTTATTGGACATGATCATTTGGCTGGCTGCCTGACCATCTCATCATCCTCAGCTTGGAGATGATGATATGGTGGATGGCTCAGCCTTCTATACCAAGCACAGCTACCAGCCACATGGCCGCTGGGCAGAGCGGGCTGAGCAGGAGCCCCTCAAAACCATCCTGGATGTCCGTGACCTGGATTGCTGCTTCACCCCCTTGAAGTCCGACAGTCTGGAGGACTCCATTCTGGATATAGTAAAGCCACAGCACCTGGCAGGCCTGCTGAGTGAGGTAAGGACTGCCCCTGCTTCACAACTGTCTGCTCAGGACGTGGCGCCTCAGTGCTCTCATTTTGAAAAAAGGCCTAACTGTACCACTTCAGGGGCATGAGAGGATTGCCTGAGATAGTAGAGGGCAGAAGGGTGAGCCCCAGGCCTTGTGTACAGTGAGACTTCTTAGGGCAGACCAGGAATCTAGGAGGTGGGTCACTTTGAAGGTTAAGAGGTTAGGCCTAAGAGCAGGCCTGTGCCTGAGCAGGGGGGCAGTTGAACAAGTGGAGCTCAGCTCTACCTCTTCCCTGCTGTGTGAATTAGAGCAAGGCTTGCCTCTCTGGGCTTTAGTTTTCAAAAATATAGACATTTAAAAAAAAAAGATGACTAAAAATATTTCTTTAAATGGTTATTGAAAAATAGCCCTCAGAGGCCTGGTGGAATGGAATTGAGCTGGGATGGTTAGCTCAATTGGTTGAGCAGCATCCTGTGCTTAAAACATTGCCTGTTCGATTCCTGGTCAGGACACACACCTGGATTGTAGGTTTGATTCCCAGTCACAGAGCATACCGAAGGCATCCGATTGATGTTACTCTCTCACATCAATGTTTCTTTCTATATCTATCTACCTATCTTTCTCTCTTTATCTCCTTCTCTCTCCCTTTTTCTAAGCATGTTCTCGGGTGAGAATTAAAAAAAAAAAAATAGCCAAAACCAGTTTGTCTCATTAGATAGAGTGTCAGGATGTGGACTGAAAGGTCCCGGGTTCTATTCTGGTCAAGGGCATGTACATTGATTGCGGGCACATCCCCAGTAGGGAGTGTGCAGGAGGCAGCTAATCAATGTTTCTCTCTCATCGATGACTCTAACTTTCCATCTCTCTTCCTTCCTCTCTGTAAAAAAATCAATAAAATATTTTTTTAAAAATATAAATAGATAGATAGATAGATAGATAGCAGCCCTCAGAGGACTTTTACAGGAATCCAGTGCTAAGAACAGAGCCTGGGTCCCCTTAGAGGTGCTGAAGCAATTTTAGCTCTTATTTCATTATTTTCCAAATAAAATTCTTCTTTATTCTATGTTTTCTTTTTTTATTGTAGCATAATATATATAGGCAGTTATGCACAAATCTTAGGTAAATAGCTTGATGAATTATTACCTGTGTATACGTATGTATATGCACCACCGAGGTAAATATAGAGCATTTCTACCTCCAGGAAGACCTCTGTGCCCCTCCCAGTCAGTACTTCCACCCAGGGTAACCAGCATTCTGACCTCACTCACCATGGACTGGTTTGTCTGTTTCTCGTTTGTTTTGTTTTGTTTTGTTTTCATATATTTTTATTGACTTCAGAGAGGAAGGGAGAGGGAGAGAGAAATAGAAACATCAATGATGAAAGAGAATTTTTAGTTGGCTGCTTCCTGCATGCCCCCTTACTGGGGGTCAAGCCTGCAACCTGGGCATGTGCCCTTGACCGGAATTGAACACAGGACCCTTCAGTCTTCAGGCTGATGCTCTATCCACTGAGCCATACCAGTTAGGGCTTGTTTGCCTGTTTTTGAACTTCATATAAATAAACATTTAGAGAGTCAGAGCCATATTTATTCCTTATTTGTAAAGGGGCGTATGATAATGCAGTTGGATACATAGTGAGCTCATGGTGAACAAAAGGCTTGGTCCAGGCCCTGGTGCACAGTGAGCATCCAACAGTGGAGGCTGTCATTATCCCCAACTTCTTTACTGTAACACTTAGAAACTTGGAAGGACCCTTGGTTACCACAGCTGCCTCATATGGCTGTGCCTCTTCACCCCATAGTCAGAGAGTCCCCAGGAAGATGGCTGTAGGAATCCTTCCTTCCTGCCTCTACAGAAGGAATGCTCTGAAGCCAGAGATGTCATCAGCTCCCTGGAGGTAGAGGTGACCGTCCCAGGGACAGACAGGTGGGTGTCTTTCACACACAAGGGGAGCCTTAGTTGGAGAGAGGAAGCCTCAGCTAATAGGCACATTCTGGAAGAACTGCTCTTATAGTAAGCTATGGGAGTGGGGAGGATGGGGTGTGGCCCAGATGGAGTAGAAGCCCAGCCCTGCAGCATGTTTCCATGGTTCTAGGTGGAGGTGCAGGGCACTCCGGAGGGGGAGGGAGCCTTTGGAGGAGGGAGGAGAGGCAAAGTAGTGCTCCCAAGGAGAGCAAGGTACAGATGTTTCTGGGTTCTGGGTAGGGACCAGTTGTTTACTAAATAGTATGTTGTCATTCCCTCGCTCCACCCCTATTGGCACTGCAGCAAGTATGGCTCAGAAGTGGAGAGTGAGCCTGGAGACCAGCAAGGTGACTCCTATCTCAGGGTCTCCTCCATGGGCTCGAAGGATCAGAGCAAGCTTGAGGGTGAGTGGGGGGCCTGGCAAGGACCCTGCTGTAGTTTGTTCATCCCGCTAGACCTCTTTCTGAGCACTGATGATGACCTTAGCCCAGTCTTCCTGAAATTCAAGAGTCTATCGTAGAAGACAGACATGGTCCTTGATATTACCAGAGGATTCTGGAGCCAAACTGCCCACTAACGGCAGCCCAGTTCTGCCACTTCCTCCAAGTGTAACCTTGTTGGTCTATAAGATTAAGGGGCAAGTATTATCATCCTCATTCTCCAGATGTGGAAACTAAAATCCAGAGAAACTGAACCACTTACCTGACTCACCCAAAAAGGGCCTAGCCTTAGGCTCCTGACTCTCCCATATCCCCTCCCTGTTTCTTTAGATTCAGGGGATTCAGAAGCCTACTTGGAGTGTACCTTCACCACCATCCATTCCTCCCCTCTACAGCTGGACTCAGACCCTCGGTTTGATATGACAGTGACCCCTATACCAGGTAAATGGGCCAGACATGAGGAAGGGCAGTGCATGGGTCTTGCTTAGGGGGTGGTCATGATACATAAACTCTGGCCCCACATCAGCCCTACACTTGGTGCCCACTGATCCTGGAAGACAGAGCCATCAGTCTTTCCTTCTCAGCCTGGTGGCATCAGGGTGTGTGCTGGGCAAGTCCAGCTTTCTCCATTGTTAAGTGTCTTTGACTAAGTATTGAAGGTTCTCTCCCGCTTGCCCCATTTGCCTCTCATAGAATGCTCAGGAACTGCAGAAGAGTTGTCTCGGCCTGAGCTGGCAGGCATATCCAATGGCTCCCTGCCCCAGACCCCTGAGCAAGAGAGGTTCCTCCGCCACCACTTTGAGACGCTTACTGACACCCAACCTGAGGGTAGGGCCCTGTTCCTCTCAGCCCTGCCTAGGCACTGTGTGGGCATCTTGTGCTAGGCATTGTGTAGGCATCTCTGGTTTAGGGCTTTCCCTAGCAGGGAAGATGAGGATGGTGGGAGGGCACATGTTTTATCTTAAGGACTGAGCTGCACAGTTGCTCTGTGTGGTCTATTGATGGGGGTTTTGGAGGATTTGCCTGCTGCTTTGTGGGTCTGCCTGCACCTAGGACTAGTTGGCTATAGAGGTTCTGAGGTTTCCCTTGGCATCTTCCCCTAGAGCTCTTTCACGGATCCTTAAGAGATGTGACGGCCTCTGTGGATGAGGACTTTTTTAATCCCCGGCTGAGCATCTCAGCCCAGTTCCTCTCACGTCTCCAGAAGACATCCAGGTAGGAGCTGGTAAACTGCTGAACGTTCCAGCTTTCTGTATTCCAGGATGGGGCTTTGTCCTCTCGAGCATCCCAGGGCAGGCACAACTGCCTCGTTTCCTCCCTACAGGCTCAACCACACTTGTCCTTCCCCGCTGCACCTGCACCTTGTGAAGTCCCCACAGGTCAAACTCATAGACCTCCAGGGGAACCAGGCCAGAGCAGAACCAGGCACTGGCTACACCTTCTCAGGGAGGACTAACGTGAGTACTTGGGCCACCTCCTTAAGGACATAGGACTGGGATCTAGGAAGCCTTGTCCTCACCTCATGGCTATGCTTGCAGGTCCTCTCTGGGAGGAAAGCTAAGGAGTCCCTTGACAACCTGGAGGCCTGGTGCCCACTGAGTGAGTGTCACCATTCCTAGTAGACATCCCTGGGCTTCTCAGCAAATGGCCCTGGATGCCCAGCTGAACCATGGGTGGGATGGGGAAAGTCCACTCAGACCCTGCAGCTATCCTGGGGTGGGGCCCTGTCGATCAGTTTTTTGGCTTGGATGTAAGAGTGAACTGGCTGCTTCCTTTTCAGCCTCCTGCCTCACAGGCCCCGCTTTTTGTGTCCCCTCCTCCTCAGCACTGCCCACAGACAGGAAGCCTCTGGTATCCACAATCCTACCCATTCCAGGCCTCTACATCCCTTGTACCTGTTTCTATATAGAGACCACTGCCAGTTCCTGTGTCAAGATGTCACCCAGCATTTCCCATGAGGACAGTGAGGACCCTGTCTTGGTTGACAAAGAGAGAGGGAGACCACTCTGCAGGTCCTCATCCCTGGGGAAGCTGGCCTCCCTGGACCAGGAGCTTCAGGCCATCACCACCACGGCAGCAACCAGTTCTGACAGTGAGGGCCACAAGCTTGTCCTGCCCTCCCAGGGCAGCCATGAAGCCCGGGCCAGCTTCAAGCAGACCCTGTCAAGCGTCTATGACAGGCTCTTACTGCCCTCACCCCCACTGGAGCCACCCACTACTTGTGTCTGGTCACAGGAACCTGTGGCCAACCAGTCCGATGTCACAGCCACAACAGCTAGCTTCCGAGCTTCCAGCCCCGTAGATATGAGCTCCTTGAGGCTCCACAACTCCACCTTTATCCCAAGGCTTCTGGCCCCTGAACCCCTTAACACCCCTGCCCACCCCAACAGCCCCCTACTTCTAGAGGCCATGTCTGGCAGCATCACCTCCCTCCTGGAGCTCACCCCTGGTGAGTATCACCCTTGGGGTAAGGGGTTGTCTCCCAAGCTCATCTCATTTAACAGCTCCAAAGGTAGGCACTTGACCTGGTCACAGGGGCTATGCCATTCATTTATTCTTTACTGAACTATTTAATGAGCACTTTGTATTGGGCTTTTTGTTCTAGGCCCTGAGGACATGGATGGGATAAGGTGGTAAACAAGACTACAGAAAATTGACACCTTAATTGGGGAAGATGCCCAAACTAAATACGTGAGGAAAGTGTTAAGTGTATCACAAAGTGATGTGCTAAGGAGGGAAATAGAGAGAAGGGGTTTAGGGAGTGAGAAGTGGGGCAGTTGTCACAGTTTTAAAAACATATATATATATATATTTTTTTTATTGATTTCAAAGAGAGAGGGAGAGAAAGATAGAAACATCAACGATGAGAGAGAATCACTGATCAGCTGCTTCCTGCAGGCCTCCCACTGGGACTGAGCTGGAAGCCCAGGCATATGCCCTGACCAAGACTCCTGGTTCATAGGCTGCCGCTCTGCCACTGAGCCACATCAGCCAGGCTGGTATAGTTTTAAACAGAATGGTGATAAAAGGCTTCAGAGAGAAGGTGGCATTTGAGACCTGCAGGAGGGGAAGGAAGGGAGCCTTGGGGACTGAGGGAAGTACATATTGCAGGCAGTGGGCCAATAATAGGGATCAGTCCAGTCATCATGGCCTCTCTTAGAACAGCTGTAAAGTTAGAGGTGTCTTTTTCATTCCCTCCCCTCTATCCCCAGATGCACTCAGTGTACTCACGGACAGCCTTGGACACAGGGGGGAGCCTAGAGTACCAACCAGAGTCCCGTCCCCAGCTTCCCTTGAGGTGAGCAGTGTGCGGACCATTGTACACAAACTACAGACTGCCTTCCAAGAAGCCCTGGACCTTTACCACCTGGTGAGCCAAGCCCAGAGTCGGGGAAAGGGCTGAAGGAGTGCCTTGGGACTGCCTGGCCTTGGTGGTTCCTAACAAGGTTAGCATCCTTTGCAGATGGTCTCCAGTGACCAGTTGAGTACCAAGCAGCGGCAGGCACGGACTGATCTGGCCTCTACCTTCCTTTGGATCCATAGCCAGTTAGAGACCAACGACTGTCTGGTTGGGAGTGATGTGGCCGCAGCCCAGGCCCTTCCAAGCCCAGATCCTCCCTCCCCACCTACATTGTGCCCCCTGGCCAGCCCAGATTTGCATGCCCTGCTGGAACACTACTCGGAGCTGCTGGTACAGGCGGTGCGGAGAAAGGCACAGGGGGATTGAGGGTCAGCAGCCCTGCTACTTTATGATGAAATAGGTATTTTTAAGCAAATAAATGGACAATATGGAAGAATGGTTGCTGATGCCTATCTTTGCACATCCACAAAGCCCCTTCAGGTGGATGCAAGGAGGGAGGGTAGAGGGCAGTGTTCTGGTGGACCATCTCAAAGAACTCTCATAAGCCCTGATACTAAGCCCTGTTCTCAGAATCTGTCATTGGAAACACAGGGCCACCATTCCAAGAAGTTTTGGAGCTGCAGTAATGATTATCCCAGCACCTGGTTTTCATGTTGCTTATCCTCAGCCCACTGAGCTGCTGAGGGATCATATGTGGTCCTTGCACACTGAGACCCACCTGTACCCCAGAGAGGGGCCAGTCCTTCTTTCCTACCCCCTACTGATGCCCAAGAACCCATTGGAGCTGCTGTGATCACCATGTGCCAGACCCTGACTACCAGCGCACATATTCCCATATCATTGGCCCAGGGTCAGCCTCATGCTGGATCCTCCCTGAACCAGGCTTTGTTCCCATCTGCAGCAGGGGAAAATGAGGAGAGATGAACAGGTTTATCCATTGGACAATTGGGCAGCATTCCCAGGCCACTCAACAACTGGGATAGTAATTATTTCCCTACAGGAGGATGGTACCCAACTACAACATCCCATGAGTTCCAGTACCACCTTCCCTAGGCAGCAGGCATCTAGTCATGTGCATATCTGCTGAGAGGGTCACTCTTGCCACAAAAGCCCCCACTGTCCCAAGTGTATGAAAAGGAAGCCAGCAGGGGTGGAGCCCCCTCCTAAAGCACAATCCTACCATGCAGGCTGCTGTGGCCTGAACTCCCACATGCCTGAGTTCCTCCCTGTTCTGTTTGATGGTCATGGCCCATGAGAAACAGGCTGAGAGAGATCCAGTGTCTTGCCCAGAATCCCATAGAACTGAAACTCTAATTTGGGTTTGCCTAGTGGCAGAGCCAGACTCTTCAACAAGAGAACATGGCCTACTGCTGCCTCCATAAAGATTGATATACATCAGAACCAATCAGACAGTTGTTAAAAAAAAAAAAAAACTTGCTGGCTGGTGCCCAGGTGCCTGTCATTGTTCTACATGTTAGGGGTAGAATAAGAAACAGGAGAGAAAACATCTGTCCTTGTGGTATTCATCTTCTAGAGAGCAAAACACAAGAATTAAAACAATAACTGTAACTGGGTAAGCTGAGGGCATTCACTATGCTGGTTGAAGTGTCAGGGAAGGCCTTTCTAAGGTGACATTTGAACTGAGGCTTGATAGAAGGCACAGGCCATGTGGACATTTCAGGAAACTATCCAGGCAGAAGAGCTAGTGCAGAGGCGCCATGGGAGGATCAAAGGTACATTCAGGAATAGCTTACTCTATTCCAGGGCAGCTGGAACAGAGCGAGCAAGGGGACAGGCGTGAGGAGATCACACCAGCAAGGTCTTACTGCTTCATGACATTTTAAAAATATATATTTTATTGATATTTTACAGAGAGGAAGGGAGAGGGATAGAGAGTTAGAAACATCCATGAGAAACATTGATCAGCTGCCTCCTGCACACACCCCACCAGGGGACGTGCCTGCAACCAAGGTACGTGCCCTTGACCGAAATCGAACCTGGGACCCACTCATCCGCAGGCTGATGTTCCATCCACTGAGCCAAACCGGTTTCAGTTGCTTTGTGACATTTAAATCCAAGAAACATCCACAACACAATCTTCTCCCCTAAATAAAATCCCTGATATTTGTGTTTGGGGAGATGCCCAGTCTTACTTATTTTTCAAAGCTCCCTCTTTCTGCCTTAATGAGCCCATGTGGTCCAGGGCTAGTAGTAGGACTGTATTTCTGCCAGGCCAACAGGCCACCCCCAAAAGACAGGAAACCCATTCTTCTTGCTCCTGCCTTGGTCACAGTCACCTAAGAGCACAGAGGTAAAGTTTGGTATCCAGGACCCTGGACACCCAGGAGACCAACTTGAGATTCTGTCTCTTGAGAAAATTACTCCTTCTCCCATCCTGTATTATAGTTAAGTTTTCAACTCCAAGTAGCAAACACCTGCTTATGGGGGTGCATGCTATAGGGACATTTGTTACTCTTGATAGTTTCTGGTCTATCGCCCTCTATGACATTCGAGTTTCACCCTCCAGCTTAGGCCTTCACAGCTGCAACATGCACTCAGAAGCACACCCCTACCCAGCCAGTAGCAAAAGCATGAAGCAAAACAGCCTTCAGGGCAATGGGCGGGGTGGGGAGGGGGGGAGAGGAAGATTGCAAAGCCTTCCTAGACACCTTCCCCTTCAGAGCAGTCACAGGCAATGGGAATGGAGATTGCTTTGATTTGCTTGGACTGACCATCTTACCTGTGCTGGACATGCTTAAACAAAATTGGGTTCTTAGGAGGTGGGCTAGTAGTTCAAAAGAATCCAGTATGTCTGCCACTAATGTCAGCTCTTCAGCCCTAGAAAGACCAGACTTTCTCTTGGACAAACAAGCTGGTTAAGAAATCACTGCTAATAAATGTGTATGCAGGCAGCTTATAGACCAGCAGGAAGAGAAGAGCATGTTCACACGGGATATTTCAGAGAGTAGTGAAGGAATAATTTGCAAAGGAATGGGCAGGGGAGACTGAAACCACAGCACCTCAGATGTGGTACCAAAGGAGAGCTGTCACTCCCACCCTACACCACAAGGCATAAGGGAGTGACAAACCCAGAGGAGCAAATCCTGGAGAGAGCGCTACTCTGGGGGGACTTGGGTCCCTGGCAACCCCACAGGAAGGGAGTTGAAATCCTGTCCCCAAATCTGCAGGGCTCCCCATTGTTCATAACCTACTGGAAGCCAGAGGGCATAGGAGCCCAGATGCTGCTGCCCACCTAGATCAGCCTCCCACTACACAGCAGGGCAGAAAGGGAGCCTGAGGGCAAATAGACTCCCAGCCCCAGATTTCTTCCCTAATGTCTTTTCAGCAACAACACAGGAATCAATTGCTTCAATAGACATGTTGGGCATGGAGAACTGGGCACCCAAGCAGAAACAGAATGGCTCCCCACTCATCAGCTCATTCTTTAGTCCAACCTGGCCCCTGCACGCCATATTGACAGCTCCTAGATACTGGGCTGCCAGGCCTGTACCAGACATACTAGTCATGGCTGCATGAAATCCAACAATTGTAAGATGGCAACACTTAAAACCCCTAATGGTTTCTACTCAGCTGTAAAAAAAAAGAAAGAATTCACCCTTTCTAACAGCATGGATGGACCTAGGCTAGTCAGAAAAAAATATACCATATGATCTCATATGTGGAATCTAATGAACAAAATAGAACCAGAGACATGGCTGACGGATCTCAAAAAAGATAGTGTGTGAGGGAAGGACTAGATAAAAGAAGATGAAGAGATTAGCCAAAGTACATATAGGTATAGCCCATGGACAGACAGCAGTGTGTTGATGGCCAGGGGGTGGGGTCAGGGAAGGCAGGGACTGGGTAGAGGTGGGCAAAGAGTGGGAAGATGGGGGAAATCTGCAATAGTATCAACAATTTTTTAAAATATATTTTATTGATTTTTTTATAGAAAGGAAGGGAGAGGGATAGAGTTAGAAACATAGAATGTGAGAGAAACCTCAATCAGCTGCCTCCTACACACCTACTGGGATTGTGCCCGCATCCAAGGTACATGCCCTTGATTGGAATCGAATCTGGGACCCTTGAGTCCGCAGACTGACACTCTATCCACTGAGCTAAACTGGTTAGGGCCGTGGTTGGCAAAATGCTGCTCTTGAGCCACACGCGGCTCTTTGGCCCCTTGAGTGTGGCTCTTCCACAAAATACCACGGCCTGGGTGAGTCTATTTTGAAGAAGTGGCATTAAAAGAAGTTTAAAAAATTTGGCTCTCATATTTCAATCATTGTACTGTTGATATTTGGCTCTGTTGACTAATGAGTTTGCCGACCACTGCTCTGGGCTAGCAGACTCTCGGCACTGCCTCACTTGCTTCCCCAAATGAATCAGTAGCACTGACTATAAGGAGTGTGAATAAATGAATAAATGTTACTTCTTTCACCACCAAACCTTTATATACAATGTTCCATCAGCCTGGAACACTCTTCCCCCTTTTACTCCAATCTTCATTCCCTCAGGACTCATACCTAGGAAATTATTCCTCAACACTTAGGCTGAATCAGGAGTGCCCCCCTCCTGATTCTCTCCATTACAGTTTAGATCACTCTGCCTGTGCTTTGCCCATCATGTCATTCTGGGCAGTCATTGGTGTGTCTCCCTCAAGGACTAAGCTGTGTGTTTGTTTTCAGTGCTGAGTTAGACATGGTCTATAATTACAGTTCATAGAATTGTTGGGTGAGTAACAACGGCATGAGGAATGTTCAAAATCCTTAACCCCTGGTTAAGAGGCCAATGACCAATCTACAACACAGCCTAGCCAGAGTGCTGAGGTAATGTCCTTGGCAATGTTTTTGAAATGTGAGGAGTATGAAGGAGAGCTGTCCCAGGCAGTCACTAGGAGCTGGACTATATTAACAAACCAATACTTTAATGTCTGCTATATTTAATGGTGTGTTTCTGGTTGAACATCAGTTCTAGGCATCTGAGGATAAAAAAGGTGGAGCTCCTGCTTGAAAATGCACAGCCTGGATCTCACTCTGTCCTTACTTATTAGATCCTGCTGTCCCTCTCTCCTCTGGAGCAAGCAATCAGTCACCCCTCCCCTTCTTCCTCAGACAGCTACTGTGATTTGAATAACTAAGCAGGATGTTGGATGCCCAGTAGTGACTGATTTGCCTGGCAAACAGACCCTTAGGTCTTTGGCCCTATTGGTACTATAAGAAGACACTCAGAACCCCTGAGGTCTCTGTTTCCTTTCCCCATCCCCAAGAGCTTCCTTAGGTCTTACCCTTACTTGACCTCCTTGGGGGTCCTAGAGTTTGTTTGCCCCTTGAGACTAGAGAGTGCCTTCAGGAATCTGTCATAGAAGAAAAGGAATGGCAGGCCCCAAGACAGAGGTAACTGGAAGTCTTCTCCCTGGGCCTGTTATGAAATTTGCATGGAAAGAATGAAGTTTCTTCATGCCCCCTCCCTTTCCACCTGGGAAAATCATGCTGGTGAGGTCTGACAGCAGGTGAAAGAGGCAGCCCCAGTGTGTGTGTATGTGTGTAACCATCTTACCATTCCCAGAGGTGATGCCCCGTGCCTTCCAGGTCAGGAGTAGGCATCTACACCCAATTGGGACCACCTGCCTGACCAACTCTGGGGAGGTGCCTATGTCTTAGGTAGGCCCCTTACTAATGTTGTATTGCAAATCAGCGAGCTGGACAAGATGCCTTAATGAGCCAATTAGTTAGAAGTCATCTTTATTACCCATAGGTTCAGAGCAGAATACCTGTCAAATTCTGAGCACCAAAAGGAGGAAGCATTCTCTTTTTATCTTTTCAGATCCTTGTGTAAGTTATCTATACAGACAACTTGTATCCTTGAGTACATATCATATCCAGTAAAAGAGAAACATGCAAATTAACCATCACTTCGCGATAAAAATGGCCGCATCCAGAGCCAATAAGGAGGGAATAGGCAAATTGATGGGCCAAAATGGAGGCATGGGCTGGAGCCACAGAGCCTGTGGAGAGGAGTGGGGGGAGGGAGAGGGGAAGGTTTAGAGTCCTGAGTCACCCCAGTGATCCAGGATGCCAAGCCTGACAGGAGAACAGAGCGGAAGATAGGCGGGAAATCTTGAAGTCCTGGGTCACCCCAGGGATCCAGGATGCCAAGCCTGGAGAGCAGAGCAGGAGATGGGTGGGAAGGCTTGGCATCCTGGATCGCCCCAGTGACTGGGAGAGTGGGGGGGGACGGCTTGGCATCCTGTATTACCCCAGAGCAAAGTGAGAGATGGGCGGGAAGGGTTGGTGTCCTGGATTGCCCCAGCGATCCAGTATGCCAAGCCTGATGAGAGAGTTGAGCAGGAGAGTGGGGGGAAGGGTTGGTGTTCTGGGTTGCCCCAGTGACCAGCCGAGTGGGGCTAAGGCTGAGCAGGAGAGTGAGGGGAAGGCTTCGTGTCCTGGATCACCCCAAAGCACAGTGGAAGATGGGCAGGAAGGCTTAGCCTGATAGGAGAGCAGAGCAGGAGATGGGTGGAAAGGGTTGGCATCCTAGGTTGCTGGGGAGGGACCAGGCCTACAGGGGATTGCAGTTGTGGGGGACAAGGGCTGGAGGGGACAGCAGTTGCAGGTGACCAGGCTGCAGGGGAGGGCAGTTGGGGTGACCAGGCCTGCAGGGGAGGGCAGTTGGGGGTGACCAGGCCTGCAGGGGAGGACAGTTAGGGGTGACCAGGCTGAAAAGGGAGGGTTGTTAGGGGTTACCTAGGCCAACAAGGGAGGGCAGTTGGGGGCAACCAGGCCTGTAGGGGAGGGCAGTTAGGGGCAATTGGGCCAGCAGGGGAGCAATTAGGTATCAATCAGGCTGGCAGGGGAGTGTTTAGGAGGTGATCAGACTGGCAGGCAGAAGTGGTTAGGGGGGATCAGGAAAGCAGGCAAGCAAGCAGTTGGGAGCCAACAGTCCTGGATTGTGAGAGGGATGTCCGACTGCCTGTTTAGGCCCAATCCCAGTGGGTTAGGGCTTAAACTGGCAGTCAGACATGTCTTGAGGTTGTCCCAGATTGGAGAGGGTGCAGGCTGGGCTGAGGGATCCCCACTCCCCATGCATGAATTTCATGCACCGGACTTCTAGTTACATCTATACAGACACCTGGCATGGGAGTATTAACAATATCAGCATATCAGCCCCTTATGTTAGATAGCTAGCTTGCAAGGTCAGACAATTAAGTTTATGTTCTCTATTTAAGCTAAAAAACAAAGTTATATTTTACAGAACAAGAGACAATCTAAAAATAACCGAGTTGACCTATAGAATAAGAGACTAAGAATAGAAGAATAGTTCAAACAGCAGTTTCAAACAGTTTTCCAAAGGAGGGACCATGAAGACACAAAACATCCTCTGGCTTCCTTCCCAGACTGCAGCAGCCTAGAAGGGCCACCAGCACACCAATCTTCCAACCTTGGGGATTCTTGGGCAGCAGTGAGTCTGCAGGAAGGGTCCCACAGAATGGATTCCCATGTGGGGTGGGGGAAATGGTCCCACCAACTTCCTGTTTCCATGGTTTATAAAGGCTGCAGTTTCTGTGTCCTGATATTGCCTCTGATTGGTCAATATTCCCTTTCAAATTGGTTACTATAGTAATTTGTGAGGCCCTCCAATCTCATTGTCCTATTCCTTCTAGGCTTTCTTCCTTCTTTATTTGGTAAATATAGACCTTTTTTGGCTATTTCCAGTTCCCTTGTCTTATATAAATATAACTGTTGCTGCTCTCTTGTCTTATGGAAATGTACCTTCTTCCCATGGACCCCAATTCTAAAAATTCCCTAAACCTGCCTATGTTCCCCTAAAATTCCTTTTCCATTTCACCCCTGCCCACTCAGCCTCAACATAACCTGACTATTTGTTAATCCCCAAGCCCATTACATGTCCTTCCAGCCTCAGGACCTTTCCATCGATTGTTCTCTCTGCTGGGAATGTCTTTCCTTTTATTACTACTACTACTGCTACTGCTACTACTACTACTACTACTATTACTACTACTACTAATAATAATAAATATTTATTCTTCAGATTATTACATCTGTTCCTCTTGTTTTCCCCTCTAGCTCTCCTCCACCTGGTTCCCAACCCACCCCTCTTCCCCCCACTGTCCTCATCCATAGGTGTACGATTTTTGTCCAGTCTCTTCCCACACCTCCTACATCCATCCCTTTCCCCCAAGAATTGTCAGTCCACTCTCATTCTATGTCCCTGATCCTATTATATTCACCAGTGTATTCTGTTCATCAGACTTTTTATTCATTTGATTTTTAGGTTCACATGTTGATAAATATGTATTTGTTGTCACTTTGTTTTTCATAATTTTTATCTTTACCTTTTTCTTCTTCTTCCCCTTCTACCCTTCAGCATTTCATATAATACTGGTTTGGTGGTGATGAATTCCTTTAGCTTTTTTTTAATCTGTGAAGTTCTTTATCTGACCTTCAATTCTAAATGATAGTTTTGCTGGGTAATCTTAGTTGTAGGTTCTTGCTATTCATCAATTTGAATATTTCTTGCCACTCCCATCTGGCCTGCATAGTTTCTGTTGAGAAATCAGCAGACAATCGTATGGGTGCTTCCTTGTAGGTAACTGTTTTACTCTTGCTGCTTTTAATATTCTTTGTCTTTTGATATTGACATTTTAATTATGATGTGTCTTGGTGTGATCCTCTTTGGATTCCTTTTGTTTGGGGTTCTCTGCCCTTCCTGGACTTGTAAGTCTATTTCTTTCACTGAGTAGGGGAAGTTTTCTGTCATTATCTCTTCAAATATGTTTTTAGTATCTTGCTCTCTCTCTTCTTCTGGCACCCTCATAATTTGGATGTTGGTAACTTGAAGTTGTCCCAGAGGCTCCTTAAACTATCTTCATATTTTTGGATTCTTTTTGCTTTTTTAGTTGGGTGATTTTTGCTTCTTTGTATTTCAAATCTTTGACTTGATTCTTGGGATCCTCTAGTCTACTGTTGGATCTAAGTATATTATTATTTGTTTCACTCAGTGTATGCTTAATTTCTAATTGGTCATTTTTCATATCCTTGAGGGTGTCACTAAATTTATTGGCAGTTTCTAGAAGATTCTTGAGTAGCTTTATAACCGTAGTTTTGAACTCTATATCCAGTAGTTTGCTTTCCTCCATATCTTTTCATTGTGACTTCTTTGTCTCCACATTTTGGCTGCTTCCATGTGTTGATAGCATGGCTTTGTGAGCTAGATGTCCTATAGAGCCCAGTGGCTCAGCCTTCCTCTATACCTAAGGTAGACACTCTTGGTGCATCCCTTTGTGGGCTGTGTGCACAGTCCTGTTGTATTTAAGCCTTGATTGTTGTAGGTATCACTGGGAGGAATTGACCTCCAGGCCAATTGGCTGTGAGGATCAGTTGTGTCTATGATGAAGAAACTTCTGTGGTAGAGACACCCTTCTGGGGCAAGAGTTGCTTCAGTGGGGCTTTGGCACTCACTGAGTCTGCCCCCTGAGTGTGTCTCTTATGGATATGAAGAGCTGTAGTCTGGATGGTCCCACTCTGATCACTGGATATACTGGCTCTTCCTATCTTCAAGGAAAGAGGCCACCCAGAAGAAGCTACAGAGAGATCTTCAGATTCCTTCTATTTGTTTGGGGTTTAGAGGTGCCCAGATGAGGCCCAGCTGTGAAGCAACGCAAGCTAATGCCTAGCCTTGGGTCTTCGTTTGGAGACTCTGGGGCTCTTTGATCCAGCTGCAGGATGTTTGGTTTCAGATTACAAAGGACCAGGCCATTCATATGCAAAAGCCTCTGCACACAGCTTGGGTGGGATTGTAAATTGGGTGGGGCTAGGTCTCAGGAAATCACCAGGGTGGAACAAACAGCAATGGCTGACCATCAGCCCTGACTGGAAGAGGTCCTGTGTCTCTGTGTCCCGTGGCACCATGCAGGAACAATGATCACTGTAAGCACCTCTGAGAGAAAGTCACCCTTGAGTTCCACCTGATGCTAGTCAGTCTAGTTTCTCCCCATATGAGTTTGGGTCCCCAGAGTCTTGCCCGGAACTGGAGTTCAGAGCAGTCAGAGCTTATATCTCCCTCCCAATTGAAAAAGAAAACAGCAGGGTCCTGCTGAGTTTTGGACTGTCTACAAGGACTTTGGAGAAACCAAAATGGCGGCATAGGTAAACACCTAAATTGCTGCCTCACACAGTAATTTCAAAACTACAACTAAAAGACAAAACAGACATCATCCAAAACCACAGGAAAGCTGGCTGAGTGGAAATTCTACAACTAGAAGGAAAGAGAAAAGCACACAGAAAATCAGAGGAGCTACAAAAGGCTGAGGTACAGAGACACGCAGAGAGAGAATGGGGGTGGCTGGGTGCCTGGCTGGCTTTCTCTAGCAGGAAGACAAAAGTTCCCCACTGTGCTGAACCCCAGTTCCAGGTGAGACCCTGGGGACCCAGGCTCATACGGGGGGAATCTGGACTGTCAGGTGGAAACTCAGGGGAGCTGCTAAAGGCAGAGGTCCGGAGGTGCGCGCACAAGTGGGTGAGAGAGGACTGACTGTTGAGTGTCCCACTGGCTTTCTCTAGCAGGAAGAAGACAAAAGCTCCTGACGGCGCTGACCCCAAGTTCCAACTGTGCTGAACTCCAGTTCCGGGCGAGAATCTGGGAATCCAGACTCATTTGGGGAGAAATTGGACTGTATGGCAGCAGACAAAACTCGAGGGTGGCTTTCTCTTACAGGTGCTTGCAGTGATTACCAAGGGACATAGAGACCCAGGGGCCTCATAGTGCAGGGCTGACAGGAAGCCAAGGCTGTCTACTCAGCCCTGAGACTACACCCCATTCAAGCTGAGCACAGAACCCTTTTCAATTTTGCAAGTCTTGTCTCATAAAGCTGTTCCCAGCACAAAAGTTCTCCCAACCATAGACACAGCTGATCCTCACAGCCAATTGGCCTGGAGGTCAATTCCTCCCAGTGATACCAACAATCAAGACTTAACTACAACAAAGCTGTACACACAGTCCACAAAGGAGTGCATTAAGAGTATCCACCTCAGGTGACTGGGGAGGCCAAGACACTGGGCCATATAGGACACCTAGCACACAAAGCTACCCTATTAACTCAGAGAAGCAGTGAAAATGTGGAGAGAAAGAAACAGATTACAAACAAACTAAATGGAGGAAAACAAAAGACTGAATATAGAGTTCAAACCCACGGTTATAAGGTTTTTCAATAATTTCTTAGAAAAGGCCAATAAATTTAGTGAGACCCTCCAGGGATCTGAGCGAGACCCTTGAGGATATGAAAAGGGGCCAACTAGAAATTAAACATACACTGACTGCAATAAAAAATATACAGAGACCCAACAGCAGACTAGAGGAACACAAGAATCAAGTCAAAGATTTGAAATGCAAAAAAACACTCTTCAGGAAAAGCAAAAAAAAAAAAAAAAAAAGAATCCAATACTTTGAAGAAAGTATAAGAAGCCTCAGGGACAACGTCAAATGTATCAACATCCGAATTATGGGGGTGCCAGAGAAGAGAGAGAGCAAGATACTGAAAACCTATTTGAAGAAATAGTGATGGAAAACTTCACCCACCTGGTGAAAGAAATAGACCAACAAGTCCAGGAACTGCACAGAACCCCCCAAAAAAAGAAATCCAAAGAGGACCACACCAAGACACATCATAATTAAAATGCCAGGAGCAAAAGACAAAGAGAGAATATTAAAAGCAGCAAGAGAAAAACACCTAATTACCTACAAGGGAGCACCCATATGATTGTCTGCTGATTTCTCAACAGAAACTATGTAGGCCAGACGGGAGTGGCAAGAAATATTCAAAGTGATGATTAACAAGAACCTACAACCAAGATTACCCAGCAAATCTATCATTCAGAATTGAATGGCAGATAAAGAGCTTCACAGATAAGAAAAAGCTAAAGTTCATAAACACCAAACCAGTATTATATGAAATGCTGAAAGGTATTCTTTAAGAAAGGAAGAAGAAAAAGGTAAAGATAAAAATTATGAACAACAAATACATGTCTATCAAGAAGTGAATCTAGCCGAGACCGGTTTGGCTCAGTGGATAGAGCATCGGACTGCGGACTGAAGGGTCCCGGGTTCGATTCCGGCAAGGGCATGTACCTTGGCTGCGGGCACATTCCTGGTGGGGGGCGGGCAGGAGGCAGCTGATCGATGTCTCTCTCTCATCGATGTTTCTGACTTTCTATCCCTCTCTGTTCCGCTCTGTAAAAAATCAATAAAATATATATATATTAAAAAAAAGAAGTGAATCTAAAAATTAAGTGAATTAAAAATCTGATGAACAGAATAAATTGGTAAATATAATGAAATCAGGGGCATAGAAAGGGAGTGGACTGACAATTCTCGGGGGAAAAGGGTGTGTGAGAGTGCAGGAAGAGTCTGGACAACAATCATACACCTATGGATGATGAAAGTGGAGGGGAGGTAAGGGCAGAAGGTGGGGTGGGAACCCAGTGGAGGGGAGCTATGGGAGGAGGGAGTACTACAATTGTAATAATATGAATAAAGATTTATTAAATTAAAAAAAGACAACAGCATACTCACTTGCCAGTCCCTTTTGCACTTACCTCCGCACCTCCGCACTTCACTCCAGCTCCTCTGCACCTCCTCCGAGTCTCAGTGTACTTTTCTCTTGCCTACTAGTTGTATAATTAAAAAAAAAAATACATATATATATATTTATATATATATATATAATTGATTTTTTTACAGATAGGGAGAGGGATAGAAAGTCAGAAACATCGATGAGAGAGAAACATCAATCAGCTGCCTCCTGCACACCCCCCACTGTGGATGTGCCCACAACAAAGGTACAAGCCCTTGACCAGAATCGAATCTGGGACCTTTCTGTCTGCAGGCCGACGCTCTATCCACTGAGCCAAACCAGTTTTGGCTAATTGTATACTTTCCATTCAGGCAGTCTTCCCATGGTCTGGATGATACCTGTTTTGTGGTTGTGCAAGACAGCAAGTTCAGGTGTTTACCTTTGCCATCATCTTGGTTTGTCTTTCCTTTATTAGTAGTGAGTTGTTAGGCTTCATCTCAAGCACAATTTCCCCAGGGTAGGCAATCCTTATGGGTCTCTCAGTGTGGGGCAGAATTCCAGCCAAGTGGATGGTGATTTGTTGTGGTAACGGCTTTCACAAGCCTTTGACCTCATGTGCCACATGAGGATTCACCACAGTGAGCAGCAACAAGGACATAGAGGGGCTACTGGATCCTAGGTAGGGATGGAACAAAATGGAGGGAGGTGCCCTGGATGTAGAGTTTTATATTGTGTTTGTGGAGGGCTCAGCTTGGAACACCACATACTTAATCAGATGGTTGTAAGACAGCACCAGGGTAGGGGCCTACTGAAGGGTGTAGAGTGAATACAGATACTAGTTACAGGATTCAGGTCTCAAATTGAAGTGTGCAAAGGGAAGCCTCCCTCTGCCCTCCTAGCTGCAGGGGAACATCCTGGTGAGGAGGACACAGGTGCCTGGCCCCTGTTTGTACTGAGGCTGCAGATGGTGGGTAGAGGCTTGGAGTAGAAATGGGGAAACGGGGCAAGGTGGGTTGGCTTTGGTCAGGAGGTCACTGCCCTGTCTGTCCTATCCGCCCATGGATCCATCCATTCCACTGTAGGGCTTGCGGGAAAGCATTTACACAGCGCTGCTTGCTTGAAACACATCTTGCCAAGGTGCACGGTCAGCCAGCCAGCCACACTTACCGTGAGCTCCATGAGAGGTTACGTGTGTGAGGACTGTGGCTTCACTAGCTCGAGGACGAAGCTTTCATGGAGCACCGTGCTGCTTGAGACTGTGCACCCAGTGTCCAACCCATGAGAGGCAAATAAAATAAACACAGGATATGTTTCACAGAACAGAGCATTTATTACATTTGGGGGAGGGTGGTTCACTCAGTCCAGCGGTGGCCGCAGTGAGGGGCGGTGCATACATAGTACAAGCGCATAGCGTCCTGGCAAAAAAGGATGCAAGGTTAGGAAGGAAGGTTCTGGACTCCGGGGAGGGCACAACATGGAACGTCCATTCAGCAGAGCCTCACCCCCCAAAACAGACAAGGGGCCTTTCCCACTGGTAAGGGCCCAACTCAGATCCCAGGAAGGGCAGGCTTCCTTCAGTATTGGTATCCCCAGGAAGGACCAAGAACACCAGATATCCAGAAAGCCTTCTTCATGCCACTCACCTCCGCACGGGCACTGTGCGACTGGAAAAATACCGCCTCCTTGTGGCCGCACCTGAGGGGACAATTAGCCACTCAGTTACCAAACCCTGCCTTTCTTCCTCCTCCCCTTTCGGCCGGGTGAGGCTGAGACCCTCTTCCTGCAGAATAGACAGCTGCGCACTCACTTCTGGCATGGGTGGTCCTCGGTTCGCGGCAACGTGGGGTCCTGGGACACGTCAGCGATGATCTGGGTCAGTTCGCTGAGAGAAAAGAGGGTGGAAAATTATGCTCTGACAGGGGCTCTAAGAACCCCGTCCCAAAGTCCGGTCCTGCACTCACTCCACTTCGTGCGTGATTTTGTTAACGTAGATGCAGCTGTTGTCGGCTTCCTGCTGGTAATCACAATTCCGGCACTGCAGGAGGGCGAGTGTGGCCAGAAGGAGGCTATTGAAAGGGAGGGCAGGGGTCTTCCCGGTAGAGGATGACTAGGGGATGGAGTCTCAAGGTTGGGATAATGGGGTCAATCGAGAATCACCTCGAGATAGGGGAAGATGGGAAGTCGGGTTCATTTTGGGATAGAAGAAACTGGGACAGTCGGGCGGAACAGAGAGTAGCGGTCGTGGGGAGTAGGACGGGGCCACGATGGGTACAGGTGCACCCGGGGGAAGACCGGGTCACCGGCGGACTCGTGCTCACCGCGTAGAGCAAAATGCGGTTTTCCTTGTCCTCCTTGGGGTAAAGCATGTTGTTACTGTGGGGACGGGAGGCCAGAGGTCAGTCTGGGGCCATTCCTTGCTTCCCTTCCACACCTGTTGCCCCGTCTCACCATTCCTGGCAGAATCGAATACCCACGAAACCCGGCTCGTAGGTCCCGTCTGGTTCCATAGCGCAGCACTACCCACCAAGCCTTCCGCGCTCGCTCCGCCTCACAACCGGTCGCGGGAAGGGTCAAACGTACTGGCTTCGCCTAGAAAGGGGCGGAGCTGCACACAAGCACTGGCTGCTAGAGGCTTTGTGCTCGGCTCTCTGCATTTAGATTTGATTAATTACCTGCTTCAATCTTTTGATATCCTAAAGTAATTGCTTCGGAATGTAGGCCTCGCTTTCCCCAGTTTATAGAATAGTATGGGACGAGAGTCGGGAATATGACGCGTCACGTAACGCGAAAAGCACTTAGCATACTTCCAGAAGCCATTGCTCTTGGGGAGCCGGAAGCTAGTGCACATGCGCGAGTTACCCTCCGGGCGGGGGGAACGCCTGCCAGTCCTTTTCCTGGCTTCACCTTCGCCACCGGGCCGTTTCCCGGGCTGCTATTGGAAGATCTCAGGATTGGCTGGACCTACCCAGGAAAACGGAAGCGCTTCCGGAGCTGAGGAGACAGCGGCGATTGGCGGACCTACCCTGCAGGGGCGCGTGGATTGGCCAGGTCGGCAGCAGGGGGAGAGGTTGATATCCCCGTAGAGGCCGCGGCGGAGCTGGCGTGAGGTGGCTGACTGGGCTGCAGAGTCCCCCCCCCTCAACCCTCTCCTCGCCCCCCGAGCGCAAGATGGAGGTGACGGGGTTATCGGCACCCACCGTGACCGTTTTTATCAGCAGCTCTCTCAACAGCTTTCGCTCCGAGAAGCGGTACAGTCGCAGCCTCACGATAGCTGAATTCAAGGTGTGGCCGAGGGGCGGGGTCCGGAAGAGAAGGGCAAAGGAGAAATGGATGGGCTTCCTGATCGCAGGGAGGGGCCAGAAATAAACCCAGGTTGCTAGGATTGGGGACCGGCGCCAGAAGGAACCGGAGGTGCCAGAGAAGTGGGCAGGGCCTGGGAAAATCAGGGGTTTCAGGAGGCGGGGACAAGAGCAGAGGGGCAGGGCCTGGGATAACTACTTGGGTCCTAAAATGATACAGTCTCTCGGAGGAGTAAGGATGGGGTGCTGGTTATTGATAAAAGGGGCAGAGAGTCAGGGTAGAGGGAGGGGCCACTCACTGACAGCCTTCCTCCTCTCCAACCTCTCCACATCCCTTACTCCTCGCAGTGTAAACTAGAGCTGGTGGTGGGCAGCCCTGCGTCTTGCATGGAACTGGAACTTTACGGAGCTGACGAGAAGTTCTGCGGCAAGCTGGATCAGGAGGATGCGCTCCTGGGCTCCTACCCCGTTGATGACGGCTGCCGCATCCATGTGAGACCTCCCTACCTGGGATCCTTCCTCTCCATTCATTTATTTATTGTTAATATGTTTGTGTTGATTTTAGAGAGAGAGGAAAGGAGAGGGATATAGAAAGATAGAAACATTAATGAGAGAGAAACATCGATGGATTGCCCAGCCTGCAAGCGGGCCTGTGCCCTGGGAATCAAAACCAGACCTCTTGGTTTCTGGGTCGTTGGCCAATCATCTAGCCACCCTGACTGGGCTCCATTCATTTATTTATTTAACAAATGCTTGCCATACTTTGTCCTGTGTGATAACCAAGATAGGCCCCCATGAAGCCTGTAGTCCAGTATGGAGAGAAGACCCATTACCAGTGACAGCCAGAGTGGTTTGGCCTGGAGCAAGCCCAGAGGACTAGGGACACCCATAAGAAATGCTTGACTCCATCTGGATTATCAGAAGGTGCTTTCTGAAGAAAAATGTCTAATCTGAGACTTGAAGGAGGAGGAAAGGACGATTTAAGAGAAGAGGTGGGAAGGGATGCCAGCTAGAGGAAACAGAGTGTACAGAGGCCTTTAGTGTGAGGTGGGTCAGGGTGAGCAATGAGATGTGTTGGGAGAATCTGGAACACAAAGGACCTCTGCATACATCAGTTCATATCATCTTCTCTGTCCTCACACCCACCCCGACCCTCTGCCATATTCCTCAGGCATCTCAGCATCCCAGGTGAGGTTACTTCAAATGTACTACACATGAAATGTAACCTGTGCCTGAATGGCTCTTTTTCTATGCTCACATGGCTTGCTCTTTCCTTCCAGCCTTTACTTAAATGTCAACTTTTGAGTGTGAGGCCTTCATTGGCTTCAGTGTAAAACTTAAACCTCCTTTTTTTCTTTATTTAATTTTTGTCCATGGCTTTTATCTTCCTGTGACATATTGTGCATTTTTCCTTAGCACCTGGAACAATGCCTGGCACAGAGAGGATGCTCAGTGAATCATTGTCGGATGAGAGTCGAGTCCATAAAATAAGAGTTGGAAGATGGCATAATTAACCTTATTTTGCAGAAGAGCAAACTTAGCTTTTCCCAGCACTGTAGCTCAGTGGTTGAGCATTCACCTAGGAACCAGGAGGTCATGGTTTGATTCTGGGTTAGGGCAGATGCCCACTTGTGGGTTTGATCCCCATTGGGGGTGTGTGAAGGAAGCAGCCAATCAATGATTCTCTCTCATCATTGATGTTTCTGTCACTTTCTCCTTCTCCCTCCTTTTCTAAAATCAATAGAAATATATTTAAAAAATAAAAAAAGAATAACTTAGTTTTAAGATGGAATATACTGTCCTAAAGGTGAACTATAGCTACATGTTTTCCTCAGTCTACATGACTATAGAAGTCAGTGTGCCCAAGAACTGGTCCTTTTTTTAACTTTTTAAAAATATCTTTCACTTTATTTAGTAACTGTTCATTGAGCATTTATGTTACACCAGGAGTATAGCTATGAACCAAATCTTAGAAAGTTTCTGTTTAGCTCTGTCCAATCTGAGATAGATGTTAGCTAAATATTCACAAGAACAAATGTGGAGTTAGGTGAAGACCATGCAGAAGGAGATCAAAGAGCTGGAAATCCTATACCAAGGGACATGACTCATTAACGAGAACTGAGACGGGGTGCTGCCTTAGCAGAGACCTGAATAGGAAGAGTTAACTGAAGAAGGAAAAAGAGTGCCCCAAGAGAAGGGTATAGCATGTGCAAATACTCTAAGATGGAAAGTACAAGTGGGTAAAAGAGACTGAAGAGTGTTCACTCCTATGGTAGAGGGAAGTGGGAGCCAAGGGAAGACTCTGAGTTAGGAGAGCCTAATCTGACTGAGGGTTCACAGGCCCTCTCTGATTCTATGTGGGGAGCAGAGTGGAGGGTAGAAGGAGTAGGAAGACAAGTGAGGAGGCAACTTGCATAGTCCAGATAATGTTGTAGGGTAGGAGGGGACAGGACTGGGTCAGCATTGTATCGAAGGACTACAGCACAGACTGAGCTGCCCTGAGCAGCCTCAGCCTAGGGATGCTGGTAGGCCAGGCATGGCCAGTGGCATTCTCTATTTTTTTAAAAAAACTTAATACATCTTTATTGTACAGATTGTTACAATTGTTCTCTTTTTTCCCCCCATAGCTCTCCTCCACTCAGTTTCCACCCCACCCTCTGCCCTTACCTCCTCCCCCCACTTTTGTCATCCATAGGTATACAATTTTTGTCCAGATTCTTCTCATGCCCCCACACACCCTTTTCCCCCGAGAATTCTAAGTCCACTCCCTTCCTATGCCCCTGATTTTATTATATTCACCAGTTTATTCTGTTCATCAGATTTTTTAAAAATATATTTTATTGATTTTTTACAGAGAGGAAAGGAGAAGGATAAAAAGTCAGAAACATCGATGACAGAGAAACATCGGTCAGCTGCCTCTTGCACACCCCCCACTATGGATGTGCCCGCAGCCATGGTACACACCCCTGACCGGAATCGAACCTGGGACCCCTCAGTCTGCAGGCAGACGCTCTACCCACTGAGCCAAACCGGTTTCGGCCATCAGATTTTTAATTCACTTGATTTTTAGATTCACTTCTTGGCAGACATGTATTTGTTGTTCATAGTTTTTATCTTAATTTTTTCTTCTTCCTCTGTTTTTAAAAATATATATATTTTATTGATTTTTTACAGAGAGGAGAGAGAGGGATAGGAAGTCAGAAACATCGATGAGAGGGAAACATCGATCAGCTGCCTCTTGCACACCTCCTACTGGGGATATGCCCACAGCCAAGGTACATGCCCTTGACCGGAATTGAACCTGGGACCTTTCAGTCTGCAGGCCGACGCTCTATCCAGAGCCAAACCGGTTTCGGCTCTTCTTCCTCTCTTAAAGAATACCTTTCAGCATTTCATATAATACTGGTTTGGTGTTTATGAACTTTAGCTTTTTCTTATCTGTGAAGCTCTTTATCTGCCATTCAATTCTGAATGATAGATTTGCTGGGTAATCTTGGTTGTAGGTTCTTGTTATTCATCACTTTGAATATTTCTTGCCACTACCATCTTGCCTGCATAGTTTCTGTTGAGAAATCAGCTGACAATCGTATGGGTGCTCCCTTGTAGGTAATTAAGTGTTTTTCTCTTGCTGCTTTTAATATTCTCTCTTTGTCTTTTGCTCCTGGCATTTTAATTATGATGTGTCTTGGTGTGGTCCTCTTTGGATTTCTTTTGTTTGGGGTTCTGGGCGCTTCCTGGACTTTTAAGTCAATTTCTTTCACCAGGTGGGGGAAGTTTTCAGTCACTCTTTCTTCAAATAGGTTTTCAGTATCTTGCGCTCTCTCTTCTTCTGGGACCTCCATAATTCTGATGTTGGTAATGCTTGAAGTTGTCTCAGAGGCCTCTTACACTGTCCTCAAGTTTTTGTGTTCTTTTTTCTCTTTTCTTTTCCAGTTGAGTGTTTTTTGCTTTTTGGTATTTCAAATCTTTGACTAGATTCTTGCGTTCCTCTAGTCTGCTGTTGGAGTCTCTGTATGATATTTTTTATTTCAGTCAGTGTATGTTTAATTTCTAATTGGTCCTTTTTTATATCCTTGAGCGTCTCGCTAAATTTATCAGCCTTTTCTTGTTTTAAAATATATTTTATTGATTTCTTAGAGGAAGGGAGAGAGACAGAAAGCTAGAAACATCAATGAGAGAGAAACATTGATCAGCTGCCTCCTGCACACCCCCCACTGGGGATGTGCCCGCAACCAAGGTACATGCCTTCGACCGGAACTGAACCTGGGACCCTTCAGTCTGCAGGCCGATGCTCTATCCACTGAGCCGAACCGGTTTTGGCTTATCAGCCTTACCTAGGAAATTCTTGAAAAACCTTATAATCTTGGTTTTAAACTCTATATTTAGTCGTTTGTTTTCCTCCATTTCTTTCGTTTGTGATCTGTTTCTTTGTCTCTGCATTTTTGCTGCTACCCTGAGTTGGTAGGGTAGCTTTGCTAGGTATTCTATATGGGCCAGTGTGTCGGCCTCCCCAGTTATCTGAGGTGACCACTCTTGGTGCACCCCTTTGTGGACTGTGTGTATAGCTTTGTTATAGTTAAGTCTTGACTGTTGTTGGTGTCACTGGGAGGAATTGACCTCCAGGCCAATTGGCTGAGAGCATCAGCTCTGTCTGTGGCCGGGAGAACTTCTGTGCTGGAGACAGCCTTATGAGACAAGACTTGCAAAATTGCTAAAGGCTCTGCTCAGCTTGGATAGGGCAGTCTGAGGGCTGAGCAGACAGCCTTGGCTTCCCATCAGCCCTGCTCTATGAGGCCCCTAGGTCTCAGTGTCCCTCGGCAGTGGTTGCAAGCAACTCTGAGAGAAAGCCACCCTTGAGTTTCGCCCACTGCCAGACAATCCAGTTTCTCCCCAATGAATCTGGATTCCCAGGTTCTTGCCCGGAACTGGAGTTCAGCACAGTCGGAACTGGGGTTTAGCACCATCGGGAGCTTTTGTCTCCTCGCTAGAGAAAACAAGTGGCACACTCAACAATTAGTCCTCTCTGCACGCACTTGCACACGCAGCTCCCCTGAGTTTCCCTGACAGTCTAGCCGCCCTGTCCTCTCTGGGCACATGTCTCTGTACCTCAGCCTTTTGCAGGTTCTCTGATTCTCCATGTGCTTTTCTCTTTCCTTCTACTTGTAGAATATCCACTCAGCCAGCTTTCCTGTGGTTCTGGATGATGTCCGTTTTGTCTTTTATTTGTAGGTTGTTTTATTTTTTTTAATATATTTTTTTATTGATTTTTTCACAGAGAGGAAGGGAGAGGGATAGAAAGTCAGAAACATCAATGAGAGAGAAACATTGATCAGCTGCCTCTTGCACACCCCCTACTGGAGTGCCCGCAGCCAAGGTACATGCCCTTTACCAGAATCGAACCTGGGACCTTTCAGTCCACAGGCCAACACTATTCACTGAGCCAAACTGGTTTCGGCTGTAGTTTTGAAATGGTTGCGCGAGGTAGCAGTTTAGGTGTTTACCTATGCCACCACTTTGGTTTCTCTTGGTGGCTTGCTCTAACAGGAGGTTTTTACACATGAATTTGGGTATAGAGACAGACTGACTTCATTCAAGGAAGATTTTCCAGAGGTGGAATCTCTGGGGAATTTTTATTTTTTCTAAAACTTTTCCCATTTATAAATATTACCTATAAAATATCTAAATAACAGCAACCTCAAACTTACAAAAATATCTAACATAGAAGTAGAAATTCTTAGTGATCCTTGACCAGAGAAAAGAGCCATTTGTCTTTTGGTATATTAGCCCAGTGGTTCAGGACAAACACCTCAGAGTGTTTCCCAAGCCTTTTATTTCCCTCACACCCACATCCAGTCTGTCCCCAAACCCTGCGGGCTCCACCTACTAAATCTGTCCAGAATCTAAACTCTTCTCCCCTTCCAGTGCTCCACCCTGGCCCAGCCTCCATTTTCTCCCTCCAGAACATACAGCTACCTCCATCTCCTGCTCGAATCACCCCTCTTCCCGCCCCCCCCCCCCCCCCCCCCAGTCTGTTCTCCACACACAGCCAGAGGGAACCTATGAACTCTCCTGGCTCATAGCCTCCGTGCCTGTACCTCATTCCAGGGAAAAACAACGTTTGCAGTGATCTGTTGTGTCTCCCATATCCCTGGCTTATTCCACACAAGCCATGCTGGTCTCCCCGATGTTCCTCAAAAGGGCTAAGGACAGTTCTAAATCTGGGCCTTTGTGCCTGCTCCTTTTCATCCTTCAGGCTTTGGGTCAGACATTTTCTCTTTTTAGAAGCCTTTCCTCACTACATTCCCAGGCTCCTTAAGCTTCTTTGTGGTATTTATTTATTTTTTACATCAAACCTTGTTATTTTCTGGTGTTTAATACACACATGTATTTGCATATGGTCGGCTCCCAGCAGGCGTCGCACTGCATCCCTAGCTCCCAGCACAGGGCCCAGCTGGGCGCTTTGGAAGAGCTCAGCAAGCAGTGTTAACGAACCTTGAGGGTGGCACAGGAAGAGATGCCCCAGGGTCGGGATGTTGAGACCCGAGTAAAGAGGCTCTCACAAGCCCAAGGAGGATAGAGGGCAGATGTGCTGCCTGGAGGGTTCATGGGTAAGACCCGAGCTCCACCCTTTGATTCTTGTGACTTGGGGGCCAGCAGTGATGTTGACCTCAGTGTTCAGGATTCATATAGGGGTGAGGAGAGGGAGATGATTAGCGCAGATACCTGCTCCCATCCCTTCTGCCTGGCTCAGGAGATGAGAGAAGGCTGGGATAAAGTGAAGGTAGAATATAGTTTTTCCTAGACAGGAGAGACTTAGTTTATGAAATGCTCCACTGTGCAACTAACTGTACTGCTACTCCCAGCACCCAAGCCTCCCTGACCTGACCTTGATCCTCTCTGACCCCTCCTTTTACTATAGGTCATTGACCACAGTGGTGCCAGCCTTGGGGAATATGAGGATGTGTCCAAGGTGGAGAAATACAGGATCTCACAGGAAGCCTACGACCAGAGGCAAGGTATGGGGCACTTGGGGATAAATGGGATGTGTGGGGGCCAGAAGGAGTGTGTGTAGGTGGGTGGTGGTGTTGAGGAACAGGCAATAGACAGGGACATTGAGGGGAAACTGGTGGTGAGGGCAGTGAGTGGGAAGATGGCTGGGAGGTGTGAGGGACTGCGGGAGGCAGATGGGTACGTGGGAAAGCAGAGGGGGCATTAGAGGGATCGGGTGTTGGGTCAGGTGTGGGGAGCATGGTCAGGGTCACATGAGGGCAGAGCGTGGTAGAATGTGGAGTGGACAGGGCGTGTGATGATCAGTATACTGTGGGGAAGAAAGTTTCAGGGGACAGATGGAAGTGAATGTGATGCTGAAGGGATGTGGGAAGATGGGGTGATGTGAAAGACTGGAGACAGGAATCTTTCATTTAGTTTCTGGATTGTGGGGAGGCCCCAGAAAGCCTGGGGAGAGGCCAGGGCTGTGGTGGGAGGCTTGGGGGACTTGAATGATAGCCCTTTGACACCTAGAACATAAGAGTTTCTCTATGAATGTTAGCCCTGGGTTATCTCATTAGGCCAGAGCCCCACTAGGTAGACTGCATCTGACACCCCATCCCTTACCCCACCCACAGACTCAGTTCGCTCCTTTCTGAAGCGCAGCAAGTTAGGGCGATACAATGAAGACGAGCGGGCACAACAAGAAGCTGAGACCACCCAGCGCCTCACGGAGGAAAAGGCCCAGGCCAGTGCCATCCTTGTGGGTAGTCGCTGTGAAGTGCGGGCACCTGGGCAGCCCCCTCGCCGGGGCACCGTCATGTATGTAGGTATGTGGCCACTGAGGCCTTATGCCCTGCCCTGCTTGATGTGGGCAGTGCTGGGGACCCAGCCCTCAAGGAGATCCCAATTTAGTATGAGAGACAGACAAAGCAGCTGACAGGGACAACCCACAATGTTCATGGCAGGGAACTGGGAAGTAGAGGCAGAATGTCTGGGTGGTGATGGAAGTGGAGGCCAAAGTGGTTAATTCTGAGGCAGAAGTGGTCAGAGCTAAAATGGGGAAACGCAGAGTTTTTAGAGCTGTGATGGGGCAAGCACAGGCGAAGTGACAGGGCAGTGATGAGGGAAGCGTAGGAAGCTATGTGAACTGAGAGGAAGTAGCAGACCTCTCCTTGAGAGTAATCCAGAGTGCTTCCTTGGGGCAAGGATTATTTGAAGAAAAGGGAGAAGTGAGCCAGGTGCAAAGGGGGCTGAGTGTTCCAGCCAGAGGAAGTAGTGAGTGCAAGGGCTGTGAGCAGGAACAAACTTGACCAGTTGGAGGCAGAGAAAGGAAGTCAGCATGGCTAGTGGGGAATGAGTGAGGGGAGCATGGGCAGGGCTGAACCATGCATGACTTGGTTGACAGTAGAGAGAAGTGTGGGTTTTATTTCTTATAACAACTGTATTGAGATACTAGAGGCCAGTGCATAAAATTTGTGCATGGGTATGGTCCCTAGGCCTGGCTGGCAATAGGGCCAATTGGGGCCTTCCTTCTGGCTGCCAGCTGCCAGCCACCATCTGAGGCCTTCCTTTGTTCCATGCCACCCCGTGGTGGTCAGCACACATCATAGCAAGCAATCGAACTCCTAGTCAAACTCCCGAGGGGACACTTTGCTTATTGGTCTTTTATATCTAGATAGATAGATAGATAGATAGATAGATAGATAGATAGATAATATATCATAAAACTCACCCATTTAAAGTGTACATTACTCATTCATTGGTTTTTAGTATGTTCATAGAATTGTGCAACCAACACCACAATCAATTTTAGAATACTTTTATAACCCCAAAAAGAAAACCATATAATCATTAGTTGTCACTCCTCATTTCTGAAACCCTGACTCTCACATTCCTAGGAATTCATATAGATTTATCTGTTCTGGATGTTTTATATAAGTAGAATCATGCTATATTATGTGGTCTTTTGTGACTGCCTTCTTTCACCTACAGTGTTTTCAAGTTTCATTCATGCAGCATGTATTAGAATAATGTTGCTATGTACATTCTTGTATAAGTTTTTGTGTGGGCATATATTTTCCTTTATACCTAAGAGTGGGATTGCTGGGTCATATGGTAACTCCATATTTAACCTTTTGAGGAGCTGCCAGATTATTTCCTACAGTGGCTGCAATGATAGTATTCTAATGGGTGTGTGAAGTGGAAAAGCATATAAGTTTGATTTGCAGTTCTTTGATGCCCAATGGTATTGAGCATCTTTTCATGTACTAAGTGGCAATATATATGTTTAGAGAAATGTCTATTCAGATCCTTTCGCCCATTTTAAAGTTGAATTTTTTGTCTTTTTGTTGTTATGTATTAGATTGCTAGGACTGCCATATCGCACACTAGATGGCTTAAACAACAGAAATTTATTTCATAGTTCTGGAGGCTGGGAGTAAAAAATCAAGGCCGTGGCATGTTTGGTTTATTCTGCCTGTCATTGGTTTGTAGAAGGCCACCTCCTCTCTGTGTCTTAACATGATCTTTTCCTCTGTGTGCATCGGCTCATTACTGCTGTCTCCAAATTTCTTCCCATAAAGGACACCAGTTTTAATCACACATTAACTTAATCAAAAGTTCTTTATGTATTCTAGATACAATTGCCTTATTAAATATATGATTTGCAAATGTTTTCTCCCATTCTGTGGGTTGGTTTTTGTTTGTTAATTATTTAATTTTTATTGTTGAAAGTATCACACATGTTCTCTTTTTCCCCCCCATGGGTTGGTTGCTTTTACTTTCCTGATAGTGTCCTTTGTCCTTTGAAGCACAAAGGTTTTTTTTATTTTTATGAAGCTCAGTTTATCTATTTTTTTTTGTTGTTGTTGCTTGTGCTCAAGGTCACAAAGAGTTATGTCTGTATTTTTTTCTAAGAGTTTTATATATATACTAGAGGCCTGATGCATGAAATTTGTACAAGGGGCTTGGCCCTTGCAGCCCCAGCTTTGTGTGGAAGGTCATCCAGCTATCTGGTCTAATTAGCATACTACACTTTTATTATAGTAGATATATATATTTCAAATCTCAGCTGACTTTTTTTTCTCCTTTTTTTCCCCCGTCACCATTTATTCCCCTATACCCTCGTCTACCTTCACCCAACCCATCCTCCTCTTTCTAAGACTTTTATAGCATTACATCTTACATTAGGGCTGTGATAACCTTATTTTGTGTTAATTTTTGTATATAGTATGAGGTATGAGTCCAACTTCATTCTCTTGCATGCAGATACCTTGTTGTCCTAGATATTATTATTATTATTTTTTATTATTGATTTCAGAGAAGAAGGGAGAGGGAAAGATAGAATCATTGATTGGCTGCCTCCTGCACATCCCCAACTGGGGATGGAGCCCGAAACCTGGGCATGTGCCCTTGACCAGAATAGGACCCTTCAGTCCATAGGCCAACACTGTATCCACTGAGCCAAACCAGCTAGAGCATCCCAGCACTATTTGTTGAAAAGACTATTATTTTCTCATTGAATTGTCTTGGTACCTTGTCAGAAATCGTTTGACTATAAGCAGTGTGGACTTTATGCTGAGTGAGATTGCAGCCTTTGAGGAATTTGGGTCAAGATAGTGGTGCTATTTCCCTTTGATTTTGATTTTTTAAATATATTTTATTGACTTTTTACAGAGAGGAAGGGAGAGGGAGAGAGAGTTAGAAACATCAATGAGAGAGAAACATCCATCAGCTGTCTTCTGCATACCCCTTACTGGGGATGTTCCTGCAACCAAGGTACATGCCCTTGACCGGAATCGAACCTGGGACCCATCAGTCCACAGGCCAATGCTCTATCCACTGAGACAAATTGGTTAGGGCTTCCTTTGATTTTTACAAAGACCCCTCTGCCTGGGAATGTCCAATGAGTAGAGAGAAAGGGGTAGGAGCAGAGCAACCAGTTCAAGGGGCTACCACATTAGTCTGGGCGGGAGATGGCTGTGTTCCCAGGAAGGAAAGTTTTCCTCCGTGGGCAGGCACAGATCTGGGATGAGCTGTGTCTGGAGTTTATTGGGATTTCTCCTCTGGGCAGGACTCACAGATTTCAAGCCTGGCTACTGGATTGGTGTACGCTTTGATGAGCCACTAGGGAAAAACGATGGCAGGTAATAAGTATTCCCACTCAGGTGTCTGTGTGTGTGTCTGTACCTGTGTCTGTGCTTGCATATGTGAGCATATAGGTGTAAGTGCATGCATATACTTCCGGGCGAGCCTATCCATCTTAGTATCTGGGGAAGGAGCCATGTTGGGAGCTGTCTAACCACCAACTTTTCCATCATGCCCGGCAGTGTGAATGGGAAACGCTACTTTGAATGCCAGGCCAAGTACGGTGCCTTCTTCAAGCCATCAGTTGTGACCGTGGGGGATTTCCCTGAGGAGGACTACGGGTTGGATGAGATGTAATGCCCAGCGAAGGGCATTCTCTTGCTCCAGCTACTTTGCCCACTTATTGCCCTTCTCTGTGTGTGCCCATGACTGTCTTCTCCTGATCCCATTTTTATTTTATTCACTTTGTTCTTGCCATTGACTTTTGACACTTGTATATTAAATTTGCTGGACCTAACCCTGGCCAAGTAGCTCAGTTGGTTAGAGTGTCGTTCCTATACACCAAGGTTGTGGGTTCAATCCCTGATCAGGGCACATACAAGGGTCAACCAATAAATTAAATTTAAAAATATTTTTAATTGCCAGACATGGGAAGCCTTTGGAAAACTTGGTGATTATAGGAAGGGCTGGGGCAGTTGGATAGATAAGAGTGAAATAGGAGGCTGAGCAAAGTAGAGGTAGGACAAGATGATGCTTTATCCCCTCGCTGGGAGCTGGAGGGTCATGAGACTCTTTTGTGTCCTTTATTGGTTAATATAATATTCTGCTGCTATAACAGATAGGCCCACTATAATAGTAGTTTTTGCAAGACTGGAGTTCATTTCTCTCCATGTAAAGACTTACGGAATCATGTGACCCCTCCATGTCAGATGCCAGTCTTCATCTCCATATATCTTGTTGCTCTCCCATCTCCTCCTGATTCCTACCTTAATCTGCTCCAGGCACCCAGAGCAGGGAGGAAGGGATATCCCTTGTCTTTAGAAACATATATATATAACTCAAAACTTGATCCTGTTAGGTCTGATCAAATAATTTTGACCAGCAGTTGCCAACTGGTGATCTGTGAGGTCCAAAAGGTTGGTGACTTTTGGTTTAAGGAAACGTTTGGAGCAGCGATTGCCAACCAGTGGTCCTCCATACACTGGTGGTTCCTGAGGTCTAAAAGGTTGGTGGATGCTGCTTTAGACCACTTCACAATCGACATACCCTTTTGCTTAGACCACATTCCGTTTATTATGACCATTAACCTTCCCATCCAGAGAATTCTCTACCCAGAAAAAGCCCACCTAGAGTTCTTTAAAACCTCTTACTCCCCATCCCTGGCTGCTGGTGCTACTTGGGGGCTCAGCTCATTTGGATTTCCAGATGACCTAATAAATTCATAATTCTTTACCACTTTCAGCCTCATACTTACCTTTTTCGGCAACCCTAATAGTTCCTATTTCGTTGGCTAGAATTCTGTCTTGTGGCCATTTGTAACTGCAAAGGGGGCTGAGAAATTTCTCTCTCTCTTTAAAGAGGGCTGTTTATTGAAAGGATCTGAAAATAGTAATAAGGCTTTCAACAACATTTAATAAAATTTCAGGATATTAACAATATGAAACATGAATTTACTTCAAAAACGCATAGCTTTCTAGACTATTCCAACATCATGCTGCTTCAAGGCGGGGGTAGCACTGACATTTTGTCTACACAGTGAAGAAACTTCATTTTTATTCTGGGCTGCTATAACAAATACCCCTCCCCCACAGTCTGATACAGAGATTCTGGGTAATTGGCAGCAATCTCCATGTGGTGATTCATATACCCAGTCTCATTATGTGGCTCAGTCATTTCCATGGATTCAAAATTATATGCTGCCAATTACCAAATAGGAGAGCACAGTGTGGAGGAAGTTCACCATATTCTTTAATAACCTGTTATACACATTTCACTTCTCATATTTAAAAAACACACATAAATTTTTATTGATTTCAGAGAGGGAGAGAGAGATAGGAACATCAATGATGAGCAAGAATCATTGATTGGCTGCCTCCTGCATGCCCCACACTGGAGATTGAGCCCACAACCTGGGCATGTGCCCTGACTGGGAATTAAACTATGACTTCTTGGTTCATAGGTCGATGCTCAATCACTGAGCCACGCCAGCTGGTGCAGCCACCCTACCCTAGATGCATAGTGGGATTTGGAACATAGTCCTGTGCTGAGTAGCTTCCTCCTAGCCACTACTATGAAAAAGAACCATGGGACCTCTCCGGTTGGCTCAGTGGATAGAGCATCAGCCTGTGGCCTGAAGTGTTCCAGGTTTGATTCCAGCCAAAGACACATGCCTGGGTTATGGGCTCCATCCCCAGTGGGGGGTCGGGGGGTGCAGGAGTTAGCTGATCAATGATTCATCATTGATCTTTCTCTCCCCCTCTCTTCTCTGAAATCAATAAAAATATATTTTTTTAAAAAAGGAACCATGGATTTTGGTGGGCCCAGCATTGAACCATTGACCACCCTCTGCCTATTACCAGATCCGTAACTTTAGGGGAAGCAACAGGAACAGGTGGGATTTCCTTCCATCAGACCCCATTAAATCCTCCCCGCTCTCCCTCCCTCCCCCCCACCTCCCAACAACTGCCCTTGCCTAATTTGGACCCTCCACCACCCTCCTTTTAATCCTCAGGTCAGTGCAGATGGAAGACAGTGAATGTCCAACTCTCCCTACATTTTTTGAGCCCCTGTTGTATGGCAGGCCTGATGCTGGGAACACATTCATGAATTGGACATAGTCCTTGCTGAAGAGTTGAAGGCAGACAAACATAATTACCAAACATTGCCTTTTTATCTATTTTTGGCTGTTATATTTAATTATGAGTAAGTTTGCTGGTAGTGTGGGAGAGAGAACAAACCACTAAATCTGCAGGGTGGTGCTGGTACTAAGGAATGGATGAGAAACACTTGAGTAGGAGTCACTGGAACAAAAAGGCTTTGTAGATCTGAAGTAATCCCTTCTTTGATTCCTGCTGATCAGAAACTTGATCCCCAAGCTAAACACAACTTAAGCTGAATGCAATCTTTGCCCTGTAGCAGGGCTAAGTCACCAACTCAGACAAAATAATGGTCCACTTAAGTTGTTTCCTGAACCAATTTACACACTTGGGATAACTCACTAGGTTAAGAGGTGCTGTAAACTTAGTGAAGAGCAGCACTGGATAGCTTACTTAGGTCAAACTCCAGCTCTCACCAGCTGGCAGGCAGAATAGTAATTATTCCTTCTCTTTGGGTTTCAGCTTCATTCCTGTAAATTGGGCCGATAATAGTACTGACTCCAAGTGATTGTTGTGAGCATTAAATGAGCTAATAAATATAAAGTGCTTAAATTCAGAACCAGACACATAGGTAAATGCTTCCTCAGATTAGCTGGATAAAAATGACTACATAGCCGAGACTGGTTTGGCTCAGTGGATAGAGCGTCGGACTGCGAACTGAAGGGTCCCGGGTTCGATTCCGGCAAGGGCATGTACCTTGGCTGCGGGCGCATCCCCAGTAGGGGGCGTGCAAGAGGCAGCTGATCGATGTCTCTCTCTCATCGATGTTTCTTACTTTCTATCCCTCTCCCTTCCACTCTGTAAAAAAATCAATAAAATATATTATAAAAAAAAAATGACTACATAGCCCTAGCCAGTTTGGCTCAGTGGATAGAACATCAGTCTGCAGACTGAACAGTCCCAGGTTCCATTCTGGTCAAGGGTACATGCCAGGGAATGAGGAACCAAGATGGCAGCATAGGTAAACACCTATACTGCTGCCCCGCACAACAATTTCAAAACTACAACTAAAAGACAAAACGGACATCATCCAGAACCACTGGTAAGTGGCTGAGTGGAAATTCTACAACTAGAAGGAAAGAGATAAGGATACCAAGACGCAGAGGAAGTGTGGAGTGCAGAGGAGCGGAGACGTGGAGACAGAGACACGGACGTGCGGAGATGCATGCGAGCGGAAAAGGCGGGTGGCTGAATACCCAGCTGGTTTTCTCGAATGGGGAGGGAGACAAAGGCTCCTCACTGCTCTGATCCCCAGTTCCAATGAGTCTCAGGGAACCCAGACTCATATGGGGTGAAACTGGACTGTCAGGAGGAAGTACATTGAGACTCGGGGAGCTGCAGAGGTGCATGAGCTTGCGGAGAGGCCTCGTGGCTGGCTCTTTCAGGAGGAAAAAAAAAACCTCCAGACTGCATTGTATTCCAGTTCCAGGTGAGACTTTGGGTATACAGACTCATTTGGGGAGAACCTGGGCTGTTTGGCAAAACTCAGGGCAGCTTTCAGAAGTGTGTACAGCCATTGCCACGGGACATGGAGACCCAGGGGCCTCTTAGGGCAGGGCTGACAGGAAACCAAGGCTGACTGCTCAGCACTGAGACTCCGCGCAATCCAAGCTGAGCACAGAGGCTCTCCCAGCATAGACATAGCTGTTTCTCACAGACAATTGGCCTGGAGGTCAACCCCTTCCAGTGATACCAACAACAATCTAGGCTTAACTACAACAAGACAATGCAGCCCACAAAGGGGTGCACCGAGTATCCACCTCAGGTAACTGAAGAGGCTGAGCCACTGTCCCCTAGAGGACACTTACCAAAGATACTCAGCCAACTCAGGGAAGCAGCCAAAATACGGAGACAAGAAAACACATCACAATCGAAAGAAATGGACGGGGAAAAAACGACTGGACATAAGAGTTCAAAACCACGGTTATAGGTTTTTCAAGAATTTCCTAGAAAAGGCTGATAAATTTAACAAGACCCTTCAGGATATGAAAAAGGACCAACTAGAAATGAAGCATACACTGACTGAAATAAAAAATATTATACAGAGACCTAAAAGCAGACTAGAGGACCGCAAGAATCAAGTCCAAGATTTGAAATACAAAGAAGCAAAAACCATTCTGCCAGAAAAGCAAAAAGCAACAAGAATCCAAAAAATTGAAGATAGTGTAAGGAGCCTCTAGGACAACCTCAAGCATACCAACATCCGAATTATGGGGGTGCCAGAAAAAGAGAGAGCAAGATACTGAAAACTTATTTGAAGAAATCGTAACTGAAAACTTCCCCCACCTGGTGAAAGAAATAGACTTACAAGTCCAGGAAGCACACAGAACCCCAAACAAAAGGAATCCAAAGAGGACCACACCAAGACACATCATAATTAAAATGCCAAGAGCAAAAGACAAAGGGAGAGTATTAAAAGCAGCAAGAGAAAAAGTTACCTACAAGGGAGCACCCATACAATTGTCAGCTGATTTCTCAACAGAAGCTATGCAGGCTGGACAGGAATGGCAAGAAATATTCAAAGTGATGAATAACAAGAATGTACAACTAAGATTACCCAACAAAGCTGTCATTAAGAATTGAAGGTTAGATAAAGTGCTACACAGATAAGAAAAAGCTAAAGGAGTTCATCACCACCAAATCAGTATTATATGAAATGCTGAAAGATATTCTTTAAGATGAGGAAGAAGAAGAAAAAGGTAACGATAAAAATTATGAACAACAAATACATGTCTATCAAGAAGTGAATCTAAAAATCAAGTGAAGATTGACAGTAACCAAAATGGCGGCATAGGTAAACACCTATCTTGCTGCCCCACACAATTTCAAAACTACAACTTAGCGACAGAATGAACATAATCTAGAATCACCGGAAAGCTGGCTGAGTGGAAATTCCACAAATAAAAGTAAAGATAGGACACTGTGACTCAGAGGGGTGGTGGTGGTGGGGGCCTGAGTTGAGGATAAGGGTGGAGTCAGAGGTTTGGAGCCGTGTGCATGTGAGCGGATAAGGCAGGTGGCTGCAGACCCGGCTGGTTTTCTCGAACTGGGAGGGAGACAAAGGTGTTCCACTGCACTGATTCCCCAGTTCTGGGCGAGGACCGGGGAACCCACACTCATACAGGGTGAAACTAGACAGTAAGAAGGAAGCATGCTGAAACTTGGGTGCTGCAGAAGTCTGCGAGCTTGCAGAGAGGGTGCATGAGCGTGCAGAGAGGATTCATGACTTGCTGTCTCATTCAGGAAACCACTGGACTGCACTGTCTTAGAACCCTGGGTGAGACTGGGTGTGCAGACTCATTTGGGGAGAGGCTGAATTGTCCAGCAGTGGGTAGAGCTCTGCAGCAGCTTTCTCTCAGAAGTGCATGCAGCCATTACCACCAGGCACAGAGACTCAGGTCCCGCATAGGGCGGAGCTGACGGGAAATCAAGGCTGCCTGCTCAGCCCAGAGACTCCGCCCATCCAACCTGAGCACAGCTGATCCTCACAGCCAATTGGCCTGGAGGTCAAACCTTCCTAGTGCTAACAACAATAATCTAGGCTTGGCTTCAACAAGACTGTGCAACCCATAAAGGGCTGCACCAAGAGTATCCACCTCAGGTAACTGGGGAGGCTGAGCCACTGTCTCTTAGAGGACATCTATCACATAAAGTTAATCAACCAGTTCAGGGAAGCAGCCACAATGCAGAGACATGGAAAGAAATCAGATGTGAAATAAATGGAGGAAAATAAACGACTGGACATAGAGTTCAAAACCACAGTTACAAGGTTTTTCAAGAGGCTCCTAGAAAAGGCCAATGAACTTAATGAGACCTTCGAGAATATGAACCAGACCCTCAAGGATATGAAAAAGGACCAACTAGAAATTAAGCATACACTGACTGAAATTAAAAAAAAAATTATACAAAGACCTAAAAGCAGTCTAGAGGACCACAAGAACCAAGTCAAAGATTTGAAATACAAAGAAGCAAAATTGACTCAGCTGGAAAAGCAAGAAGCAAAAAGAATCCAAAAAATTGAAGATAGTGTAAGGAGCCTCTGGGACAACTTCAAGCATACTAACATCCAAATTCTGGGGGAGCCAGAAAAGGAGAGCAAGATACTGAAAACCTATTTGAAGAAATGGTGACTGAAAACTTCCCCCACCTGGTAAAAGAAATGGACTTAAAAGTCCAAGAAGCGCACAGAACCCCAAACTATAGGAATCCAAAGAGGACCACACCAAGACACATCATAATTAAAATGCCAAGAGCAAAAGACAAAGAGAGAATCTTAAAAGCAGCAAGAGAAAAACAGTTACCTATAAGGGAGCACCCATACGATTGTCAGTGGACTTCTCAACAGAAACTATGCAGGCCAGATGGGAGTGGCAAGAAGTATTCAAAGTGATGAATAGCAAGAATCTACAACCAAGATTACCCAGCAAAGCTATCATTCAGAACTGAGGTCAGATAAAGTGTTTCGCAGATAAGAAAAAGCTAAAGGAGTTCATCACCACCAAACCAATATTATATGAAATGCTGAAAGGTATTCTATAAGAAAAGGAAGAAGAAAAAGGTAAAAATAAAAATTATGAACAAATACACATCTATCAACAAATGAATCTAAAAATCAAGTGAATTAAAAATCTGATGAACAGGATAAACTGGTGAATATAACAGAATCATGGGCATAGAGAGGGAATGGACTGACAATTCTTGGGGGGGAAAGGGATGTGGGAGGTGCAGCAAGAGACTGAACAAAAATCATACACCTATGGGAGAGGACAGTGGGCGGGAGGTAAGAGCAGAGGGTGGGATGGGTACCGGGTGGAGGGGAGCTATAGGGGGAAAAAAGGGGGAATAATATAATAAGCTGAACAGTAAAGATTAAAATATTTAAAAAAATTTTTAAATCAAGTGAATTAAAAATCTGATTAACAAACTGGTGAATATTATAGAATCAGGGTCATAGAAAGGAAATAGACTAACAATTCTTGGGGGAAAGGGGTGTGAAAGGTGCAGGAAGAGACTGGACAAAATTGTATACCTATGGATGAGGACAGTGGGAGGGAGGTAAAGGCAGAGGGTGGGGTGGGAACTGGGGGGAGGGGGGGAGAGGTACATTGTAATAATCTGAACAATAAAGATTTATTTTTTAAAAATGGAAAAGAAGAGTACATGCCAGGCATGCAGATCATTGATGTTTCTATCTTTCTTCTCCTATCCTCTCTGAAATCAATAAAAATGTTTAAATAAAAACAATATATATTACAGTCAACAATGTTGGTGTTCATTTAATCCTCACAGTGTGCCCTGCACCCAATTTCTTCACTGTTTCTCCTCCTATCACACCTTTCCCTCTGAGAAAGGGATCCCCTTATTTTCTTTTTCATCTTTTTTGTAATCCTCCCCCGAGGATACTTTCTGTTAGGCACATTCTTGAGCTCCATAATGCCCCGCTTGGGTCTCTTGCCCCTCCTGGCAATTTTCCTGTTATCCCCATTATAGGTTTCATGATTAACGGCCTTCAGTTTCCAGTGGACCAGCTACACCTGGCCCCCATCTGCACCTGGTTTCTCTTCCTGCCTCGCTGTAAAAAAATCAATAAAAAATATATATTTAAAAACCGAGGCAGCTGATGGATGTTTCTCTCTCATTGATGTTTCTGACTCTATCTCGCTCCCTTTCTCTCTGTAAAAAAAATCAATAAAAAAAATATTTTTAAAAACCGAGTTACTTGTTTTTATGGGATGGCTTTCTTGCTTTTCCTCTGTCCTAAGGTGTTAAAAAGACTGAAAGTTACTTCTGTTAGTTGCTTAGTGGGGGGTCTAAAGTCCTAAGACTAGTTTTGGTAATTTTTTTTTTATGCCTGAGGCTGTCTATTGGATAAAAACTATCCCCAAAATTCTTGGCCCTTAACAGACCCAAATAATTTAATGTGTATTTTATGTATGACTTTCCTTAGAGATAACATGCTATGGTTTGAGTGATAATGAGTTCTGCTCCCGGTAGTGGCAGTACTGTTTGCCAAGTGCCTGCAGTTCTGCAAACAAGTGTCTGCAGTCTTATAGCAAAGAAAGGGTTAAACAGCTGCTGCTCCCTGGGAAAGAGTGGGGTGGAGGATGGAGGAAAGCAGCTGTTCTGCCTTTGTGAGAGGCAGGCAGCTTGCTTGGGCTGCAAGGAAAATTTTCCTTAAATCCCTGTCTTGGTAAAAGGGCTATAAGCATTAGTAAAAACATTTAATTGGAGAACAGTGCTACATTTTAGAGATTCATTTCCAGGACAGACTTCCCTGTCCCCGAGTTGATATTGGGAAAGAAAATCAATCTATCTTTTTAAAGTTTGAGGGTCATATTTTTCTAATTAAGAGACAAACTTTGTGGTTTTCTTTTTGAAAGGGAAGAGAGGAGAATATAGGAGATTATTAGAATGGTGCTATATTTAAGAGAGGAGCAGTAGGTTCTTGGGACCAATTATCAGTTCGGTCAAAGAGTTCATCAGGAAGGGACTACATGCAGGAACGTTTAGAATGAAGAATTTGGTAAGTGATGCAGTGCTGACAGAGAGAAGGGTGGCTGTGGAGAAGGAAGAAGGCCTGGACATAGTGTTAGGGACAGAAATATAATATTGGGGACAAGCTATTATGAGATATAAAATAAGAAATATTAATCATGCTGTTAACCATGATGGTTTTGTTCTGATGAAAAAACTCATTCTCACCTGGCTGGGAGTTGTATGTCCTGGGACACAGGAGATCACATTGGAATGCAGTCCATTCTCTTGTCCCGAGAACTGCCTCTCATATGGAAAGATTTACAACCTAATGGCTGAAACTATCTAGTCCCAGAGGCACCAGCTCTTTACAACCCGAAGCCCCTATTGCTTGTAATCTGGTCCCAGGATACCCAGAGGCACCCACCCTCTGCCACCCCCCAGTCCACATGACTTGTAACATGTAATGATTGTCCCATGCATACTTTCCATGCCTGTAATTCCTACTTCTCCACATAACCTCTGTCCTACCCAGTATAAGCAGCTGGCTCATGGGGAGAGGCAGAGCATATTTTTGTGGATGACCTGCTGCTCTCCCTTACTGCCAACATTAGTGGAATAAACACTCGTATGATTCAACCCTGTCTCCTAACTGGCTTCATTGGCTCAGGTAGTGACAGGAAGCCTGGACCCACTGGTTACCTGGTTTCATTAGAGGACCTCTGACCCCTTCCCATTGCAGTAACAGAAATTAAGTCCCAGAGAATATTAAAATCTTAAGTTCCATGCTCTGGCCAGTGTGAATCATTGTCTAATTTATATTGTGGATAAGGCACTTTGGCTGGACCTCCATGGACAGGACGGAGAAAAACACCCCAGAGGCATGTTTGGGTTTCTTTGGGGGGGGGGGTGGACAAAAATAATTCCCCATGGTGTAAATTAGAAAGAGGAGGTAAGCAACAAAGAGACCTTCGAAGCTAGACTAGAGGGAGGGTGTGCCCACTGTCTTGTCAGGCTCTGGAGGGAGCACAATCTAATCCACATGGCAGGCATCCCTTAGGAGGAGGAAGACTTTGGCATCTGTCCCAGGGCCGAGGCTGAACTGAAGAGGATTTTTTTTAAATCTTTATTGTTCAGTTTATTAATTACATTGTTCCCCCCTTTTTTTTTCTCCCTATAGTTCCCCTCCACCTGGTACCCATCCCACCCTCCGCCCTCACCCCTCTCCACAGTCCTCTCCCGTAGTTGCATGATTTTTGTCCAGTCTCTTGCTGCACTTCCCACACCCCCTTTCTCCCCAAGAGTTGTCAGTCCATTCCCTCTCTATGTCCGAGATTCTGTTACATTCACCAGTTTATCCTGTTCATCAGCTTATTAATTTACTTGATTTTTAGATTCATTTGTTGATAGATGTGTATTTGTTGTTCCTAATTTACACTTTTATCTTTTTCTTCTTCCTCTTCTTAAAGAAAATCTTTCAGCATTTCATATAATATTGGTTTGGTGGTGATGAACTCCTTTAGCTTTTTCTTATCTGCGAAGCACTTTATCTGACCTTCAATTCTGCATGATAGCTTTGCTGGATAGAGTAATCTTGGTTGTAGATTCTTGCTGTTCATCACTTTGAATATTTCTTGCCATTCCCGTCTGGCCTGCATCGTTTCTGTTGATAAATCTGCTGACAATCGTATGGGTGCTCCCTTATAGGTAACCAACTGTTTTTATCTTGCTGCTTTTAATATTCTCTCTTTGTCTTTTGCTCTTGGCATTCTAATTATGATGTGCCTTGGTGTGGTCCTCTTAGGGTTCCTATATATTGGGGTTCGGTGCACTTCTTGGACTCCTAAGTCAATTTCTTTCACCAGGTGTGGGAAGTTTTCGGTCACTATTTCTTCGAATAGGTTTTCATTGTCTTGCGCTCTCTCTCTTTTTCTGGCACCCCAATAATTCTGATGTTGGTGTGCTTGAGGTTGTCCCAGAGGCCCCTTACACTATCTTCATTTTTTTGGATTTTATTGGTTTCTTGCTTTTTCAGCTGAGTGGATTTTACTTCTTTGTTTTTCAAATCTTGAACTTGGTTCTTGGGGTGCTCCAGAGCACTTTTAGGTCTTTGTATAATATTTTTTATTTCAGTCAGTGTATGCTTAATTTCTGGTTGGTCCTTTTTCATATCCTTGAGAGTCTCCTTTATAACCTTGAGGGTCTCGTTCATTTCCTTGTAGGACTCATTCATTTCCTTTGCGGTCTTGCTTATTTCCTTATAGGCCTCGACCTTTTGTTGGAGCCTCTTGAAAAGCCCTATAACCGTGGTTTTGAATTCCATGTCCAGTCGTTTTTTTCCCTCCATTTCTTTCACATCTGATTTCTTTCCATGCCTCTGCATGGTGGCTGCTTCCCTGAGTTGGTCAATTAGCTTTGTGTGGTAGACGTGTTACAAGGGACAGTGGCTCAGCCTCCCCAGTTACCTGAGGTGGATCTGAGCTGCACAGTCCTGCTGAAGTTAAGCTCAGGTTAATCGTTGTTAGCACTTGGAGGGGTTGACCTCCAGGCCAACTGTCTGTGAAGTTCAGCTGTGCTCAGGTTGGATGGGCGGAGTCTCCGGACCAAGCAGACAGCGTTAGCTCCGCCCTATGCGGCCCCAGGGACTCTGTGTTGGTGGTAATGGCCGCCAGCACCTCTGAGAGAGAGCCGCTGCCAAGCTCCACCAGCTGCCGGGGAATTCAGACTCTCCCCAAATGAGTCTGCACACCCAATGTCTCACCCAGGGTTGTAAAACAAAGCAGACTGACGGTTCCCAAAATGAGAGGGCAAGTCGCAGAGCGCTTTCTGCGTGGTCAGCAGCTGAGCTGTTCGCGCAAGCTGCCTTCTCCACAAGCCGGGAGACCCCTGCAGCACCCGAGCTTTGGCGTGCCCTCCCACTGTCCAGTTTTCACCCCATATGATAGTGGGTTCCCTGGACTTCGCCCAAAGCTGGAGAATCAGTCCAGTGGGACGTCTTTGTCTCCCTGTTCAAGAAAACTGGCCTGTTTTCAGCCGCCCGCCCTCTCCACTGGCGCGTGCTCCAAACCTCTCTCCAGGCGAATCTTTCAACGTTGTCCGCCGCCGCTCCTCTGAGTCACAGTGTCTTATCTTCACTTTTATTTGTGGAATTTTCACTCGGCCAGCTTTCCGGTGATTCTGGAAGGTTTTTGTTCTTTTGTTAAGTTGTAGTATTAAAATTGCTGAGCATGACGGCAAGATAGGTGTTTTACCTATGCCGCCATCTTGGTTCCCCCCGAGGATTTTCTTTAAAAAAAAATTTTTTTTTATTGATTTTTTATAGAGGGGAAAGGAGAGGGATAAAGTTAGAAATATCGATGAGAGAGAAACATCAAGCAGGTGCCTCCTGCACACCCCCTACCAGGGATGTGCCCACAACCAAGGTACATGCCCTTGACTGGAATTGAACCTGGGACCCTTCAGTCCACAGGCCGATGCTCTATCAACTGAGCCAAGCTGGTTAGGGCTGGAGAGGATTTCTGATCTAGCACTAGATCTTTGTCTGATACGGCAAATCAGAAATCTCTAAGGAAAGTAATGCTTAAAAATTATGTACCCAGCAAGAAAATGGAGGAATGATCCATTTATCACTTACTGGAGATGAAATGACCCAAATCCAAGACCCCGGCCTGGGCCCTACCCAAGGTGCAGAAGGGAAGGCCACTGGAAATCAGACTGTAGTCTGGCTTCTCCAGGTCGGACCTCAGCCAGTCCAGCAGGGCCACCCTCTGGATCCAGTTTGGAGCTCCCAGACCTCCTGGGACTGGCCACTAAAGACTGAAGCTGCCCAGATCCTTACATCACCAGGGCTGCCACAGACTTACATCACCAGGGCAGAGCCTTGGGTAACAACTGTGGTGGCAGGTAAGCCATCTCCCTTTTAACTCACACTGGGTCCACTTATTCTGCCCTCCCCAAATTCACTGGGACCCTTGTCACCTCCTCAGTCTCTATTATGGGGGCTGATGGACTAGTCCAGTTGTCGGCAAACTCATTAGTCAACAGAGCCAAATATCAACAGTACAACAATTGAAATTTCTTTTGAGAGCTTAAAACCGACTTCTGCATATGGGCCACGAAGTTTCGATCACACTGTACATGCACGCCTGCACGTGGTATTTTGTGGAAGAGCCGCACTCAAGGGGCCAAAGAGCCACATGTCTATACTAGTCTAACAGCCATTAGCCACCTCACTTCTATACTGTATTTTACTAGACACCCCTTTTACCCCCACTTTTTTCATTCTTCCTCGGTGCCTGACTTGGGTTACTGCACATTCCTTCATAAAACCCAGTTGTTCCGAACGACAGTCACCTACCTTAGTTTCACTCTCACCCCACCAAGCCGAGCCATTACCTTGGACCATAAGTGCCTTATCTTCTCTATGACTGTCCCCTCCTCTAAACAAGAAATACTCTCTTTGAGCTTGTTAGGTTCTTTTGCCTCTGGGTCCCCAACTTCAGTCTTCTGGCAAAGTCCCTCTATGATGCAATGAAGGGTCCCCTCACTGAGCTTTCAGATCCCAAGGCCAGCTCTTCCTGGCCCTCATCTTTGGCCCATGTATCCTAAGAGCCCTTTCCTTCTTCCTCCAAAACTACATATAGGCAATTACCAATAGTTCCATAAGAGAAATGACGCTATTCCAGACCTATACTAGATATCATCCCCTCCCTCAATCACTGACCAATTAGGGACATCACCACCACACCTAAGTATGAAAAAGCTACAGAAGAATGAGATTGTCCTCTCTCATCAACCCCAGCTTGCAGGAACCCCAGCTGATGGGAACCCTATCTTACAGGGGGGGAAAAAGAGAAAGAGGTTGGAATGTTAGGCCCATTCCTGCACTCCGTTATGCCCTGTGTGGGGCTATTGCCCACCTGGCGATTTTCCTGTTATTCTCATAGGTTTCATGATTAACAGCCTTCAGTTTCTAGTAAACCACCTCACTATTTCTAGTGGACCAGCTACACCTGGCTCCCACCTGCACCTGATCCGACTTGTTACTCTGACTGACCTATATCAGAGATTTAAATATCCTGCTCCCCCTACTCTGCCTGCTGGTGCCATTTTGGTCTCAGCCCTTCTGCTAGCAGATGTAGATTTATAATTCTTTATCCTTTTAGTCATCATGTGTTCCTCCTTCAGTAACCTTAACACTTTTCCCATTGATTTTTTATTTTTAGAGAGAGTGGAAGGGAGGGGGAGAGACAGAGAGAAACATCGATGTACAAGAGACACAATTTGGTTGCCTCCCTCATGTGCCCTGACGGGAGCCATTGATAGAACCTGCAACTGAGATACATGCCCTTGACCGTAAACAAACCTGAGACCCTTCAATCCATGGGCTGATGCTCTAACCACTGAGTAAAGAGGCTAGAGCAGATTTCCGTATTTCCCATGGACACTAGCCTCCCAAATCCTTGTACCTCAGCATTTTTAGCCTCCGCAACAGTCTGATTCATAACATATGCACCTTTTATATGATATTAATATCTTAAATTTACCATTAGAAGCACCTGCAAGTAGCAGGTTCCTTAGCTATTGTGCATCAATGGGTAATGGACTTGATCAGCTCAGTGCAGTTCAGTAATTACCCCTCAACTCAGAAAACTGGGTTGAGTCCTGGAGCTTTGATCTTCTATGTCTAGTTCAGCATCTTGGCAGATTTCATTTTTCTTAGATGAAATATTATAATATTTTTGAACTCAGATTTCTGTTAATATGTGACTAGAAATGCCAAAAGTTTTTCTCTGCTTCATGAACCAGTCAGAATAACCACTGAGAAAAAAATGCTCTTAATGGCTGTTGAATAGCAATTGAGTGAAGGTTCTCAGGAAGTTTGATGGACTACCTGTTTTACTAGTCAGTCTCTAATAGTTTCAGGGAAATATTGCTCAAAAGATTTTTTTCTGTGAAGGAATTTGAATGAGCATGTTCTTATTTTACCATATTGCTATCATACATAAATGGAAGTGACTCACTCCCCATTTTTTTCATCTATTTCTCAAACTTCATTTTCTTTTTTTTTAACTTTATTGTTCAGTTTATTAATTACATTGTTCCCTTTTTTTTTCACCCTATAGTTCCCCTCCACCTGGTACCCATCCCACCCTCCACCCTCACCCCCCTCCACTGTCCTCTCCCGTAGTTGCATGATTTTTGTCCAGTCTCTTGCTGCACTTCCCACACCCCCTTTCTCCCCAAGAGTTGTCAGTCCATTCCCTCTCTATGTCCGTGATTCTGTTACATTCACCAGTTTATCCTGTTCATGAGCTTATTAATTCACTTGATTTTTAGATTCATTTGTTGATAAATGTGTATTTGTTGTTCTTAATTTACACTTTTATCTTTTTCCTCTTCCTCTTCTTAAAGAATATCTTTCAGCATTTCATATAATATTGGTTTGGTGGTGATGAACTCCATTAGCTTTTTCTTATCTGTGAAGCACTTTATCTTGCTCTTGGCATTTTAATTATGATTTGCCTTGGTGTGGTCCTCTTAGGGTTCCTATATATTGGGGTTCGGTGCGCTTCTTGGAGTCCAAAGTCAATTTCTTTCACCAGGTGTGGGAAGTTTTCGGTCACTATTTCTTCAAGTAGGTTTTCATTGTCTTGCTCTCTCTCTTTTTCTGGCACCCCTATAATTCGGATGTTGGTATGTTTGAGCTTGTCCCAGATGCCCCTTACACTATCTTCAATTTTTTGGATTCTTTTGGATTCTTGCTTTTTCAGCTGAGTGGATTTTACTTCTTTGTATTTCACATCTTTCACTTAGTTCTTGGGGTGCTCCAGAGCACTTTTAGGTCTTTGTATAATATTTTTTATTTCCGTCAGTGTATGCTTAATTTCTGTTTGGTCCTTTTTCATATCCTTGAGAGTCTCCTTTATATCCTTGAGCGTCTCCTTCATTTCCTTGTAGGACTCATTCATTTCCACATTGGTCTTGATAATTTCCTTGCAGGTCTCTTTCATATCCTTGAGGGTCTCGTTCATTTCCTTGTAGGACTCATTCATTTCCTTTGCGGTCTTGCTTTTTTCCTTATAGGCCTATACCTTTTGTTGGAGCCTCTTGAAAAACCCTATAACCGTGGTTTTGAATTCCATGTCCAGTCGTTTTTTTTCCTCCATTTCTTTCACATCTGATTTCTTTCCATGTCTCTGCATGGTGGCTGCTTCCCTGAGTTGGTCAATTGGCTTTGTGTGGTAGACTTCCCACTAGGGACAGTGGCTCAGCCTCCCCAGTTACCTGAGGTGGATATGGGCTGCACAGTCCTGCTGAAGTTAAGCTCAGGTTAATCGTTGTTAGCACTTGGAGGGGTTGACCTCCAGGCCAATTGTCTGTGAAGCTCAGCTGTGCTCAGGTTGGATGGGCGGAGTCTCTGGGCCAAGGAGACAGTGTTAGCTCCGCCCTGTGCGGCCCCAGGGACCCTGCGCCTGGGGCAATGGCCACCAGCACCTCTGAGAGAGAGCCGCTGCTGAGCTCCACCGACTGCCGGGGAATTCAGACTCTCCCCAAATGACTCTGCACGCCCAATGTCTCACCCAGGGTTGTAAAACAAAGCAGACTGATGGTTTTCCGAATGAGAGACAAGTCGCAGAGCGCTCTCTACGCGGTCACGCAGCAGAGCTGTTCGCGCAAGCTGCCTTTTCCACAAGCCGGGAGAGCCCTGCAGCATCCGAGCTTCGGCGTGCCCTCCCACTGTCCAGTTTTCACCCGTGTGATAGTGGGTTCCCAGGACTTCGCCCAGAGCTGGAGAATCAGTCCAGTGGGGCGCCTTTGTCTCCCCGTTCGAGAAAACTGGCCGGTTTTCAGCCGCCCGCCCTCTCCACTGGCGCGCACTCCAAACCTCTCTCCGTGCAAATCTTTCAACGCTGTCCGCCACCGCTCCTCCGAGTCACAGTGTCTTATCTTCACTTTTATTTGTGGAATTTTCACTCGGCCAGCTTTCTGGTGATTCTGGATGGTGTTTGTTCTTTTGTTAAGTTGTAGTATTAAAATTGCTGAGTATGACGGCAAGATAGCTGTTTTACCTATGCCACCATCTTGGTTCTCCTCTCATTTGATTTTTAGATTCACTTGTTGATAGACATGCATTTGTTGTTTATAATTTGTATCTTTACCCTTTTCTTCTTCTTCCTCTTCTTAAAGAATACCTTTCAGCATTTCATATAATACTGGTTTGGCAGTGATGAACTCTGTTAGCTTTTTGTTATCTGTGAAGCACTTTATCTGCCCTTCAATTCTGAATGATAGATTTGCTGGGTAGAGTAATCTTGGTTGTAGCTTCTTGCTATTCATCACTTTGAATATTTCTTGCCACTCCTGTCTGGCCTGCATAGTTTCAGTTGAGAAATCAGCTGACTATCGTATGGGTGCTTCCTTGTAGGTAATTAAGTGTTTTTCTCTTGCTGCTTTTAATATTCTCTCTTTCTCTTTTGCTTTTGGCATTTTAATTATGCTGTGTCTTGGTGTGGTCCTCTTTGGATTCCTTTTGTTTGGGGTTCTGTGCAGTTCCTGGACTTGTAAGTCTATTTCTTTCACCAGGTGGGGAAAGTTTTCAGTATCTTGCTCTCGTTTTTCTGGCACCTCCATAATTCGGATGTTGGTAATGCTTGAAGATGTCCCAGAGGCTCCTTACACTATCCTCAACTTTTTAAATTCTTTTTGCTTTTCCGACTGAGTGTTTCTGCTTCTTTGTATTTCAAATCTTTGACTTGATTCTTGCAGTCCTCTAGTCTGCTGTTAGATCTCTGTATAATTTTTATTTCAGTCAGTGTATGCTTAATTTCTAGTTGGTTCTTTTTCATATCCTCCAGGGTCTAATTAAATTTATCAGCCTTTTCTAGGAAATTCTTTTTTTCCTGTTAATTTTTATTTTTTTATTTTATATTTTTAATCTTTATTGTTCAGTTTATTAATTACATTGTTCCCTTTTTCCCCCCTATAGCTCCTCTCCACCTGGTACTCATCCCACCTCCGCCCTCAACCCCCTCCACTGTCCTCTCCCATAGTTGCATGATTTTTATCCAGTCTCGTGCTGCCCTTCCCACACCCCTTTTCTCCCCAAGAATTGCCAGTCCATTCCCTCTCTATGTCTGCAATTCTGTTACATTCACCAGTTTATCCTGTTCATCAGCTTATTAATTCACTTGATTTTTAGATTCATTTGTTGATAGATGTGTATTTGTTGTTCCTAATTTACACTTTTATCTTTTTCTTCTTCCTCTTCTTAAAGAATATCTTTCAGCATTTCATATAATATTGGTTTGGTGGTGATGAACTCCTTTAGCTTTTTCTTATCTGCGAAGCACTTTATCTGACCTTCAATTCTGAAAGATAGCTTTGCTGGATAGAGTAATCTTGGTTGTAGATTCTTGCTGTTCATCACTTTGAATATTTCTTGCCATTCCCGTCTGGCCTGCATCGTTTCTGTTGATAAATCTGCTGACAATCGTATGGGTGCTCCCTTATAGGTAACCAACTGTTTTTATCTTGCTGCTTTTAATATTCTCTCTTTGTCTTTTGCTCTTGGCATTCTAATTATGATGTGCCTTGGTGTGGTCCTCTTAGGGTTCCTGTATATTGGGGTTCGGTGCACTTCTTGGACTCCTAAGTCAATTTCTTTCACCAGGTGTGGGAAATTTTTGGTCATTATTTCTTCAAATAGGTTTTCATTGTCTTCCTCTCTCTCTTTTTCTGGCACCCCTATAATTCGGATGTTGGTATGCTTGAGGTTGTCCCAGAGGCCCCTTACACTCTCTTCAATTTTTTGGATTCTTTTGGTTTCTTGCTTTTTCAGCTGAGTGGATTTTACCTCTTTGTATTTCAAATCTTTAACTTGGTTCTTGGGGTGCTCTAGAGTACTTTTAGGTCTTTGTATAATATTTTTTATTTCAGTCAGTGTATGCTTAATTTCTGGTTGGTCTTTTTTCATATCTTTGAGAGTCTCGTTCAAATCCTTGTAGGTCTCCTTCATTTCCTTGTAGGACTCATTCATTTCCACGTTGGTCTCATTCATTTCCTTGTAGGTCTTGCTTATTTCCTTATAGGTCTTGACCTTTTAGGTCAAGACTCCTTTCTAGGAGTCTCTTGAGAAGCCCTATAACCATGGTTTTGAATTCCATGTCCAGTCGTTTTTTTCCCTCCATTTCTTTCACATCTGATTTCTTTCCATGTCTCTGCATGGTGGCTGCTTCCCTGAGTTGGTCAATTAGCTTTGTGTGGTAGACGTCCTACAAGGGACAGTGGCTCAGCCTCCCCAGTTACCTGAGGTGGATATGGGTTGCACAGTCTTGCTGAAGTTAAGCTCAGGTTAATCATTGTTAGCACTTGGAGGGATTGACCTCCAGGCCAATTGTCTGTGATGTTCAGCTGTGCTCAGGTTGGATGGGCGGAGTCTCCGGACCAAGCAGACAGCATCAGCTCTGCCCTATGCAGCCCCAGGGACTCTGTCCCGGGGGCAATGGCCGCCAGCACTTCTGAGAGAGAGCCTTTGCCGAGCTCCACCGGCTGCCAGATAATTCAGACTCTCCCCAAATGAGTCTTCACACCCAACGTCTCACCCAGGTCATAAAACAAAGCAGTCTGACGGTTTCCCGAATGAAAGAGCAAGTCACGAGTCCTCTATGCGTGGTCACGCAGCTGCACTGTTCCCAAGTTCATGGGCACTCCGCAGATGCTCGCCTTCTCCACAAGCCGGCACACCCCTACAGCACCCGAGCTTTGGCTTGCCCTCCCACTGTCCTGTTTTTACCTCGTATGATAGTGGGTTCCCTGGACTTCACCCAGAGCTGGAGAATCAGTCCAGTGGGACATCTTTGTCTCCCCCATTCGAGAAAACTGGCAGGTTTTCAGCCGCCCGCCCTATCCGCTGGCACACGCTCCTCCAAACCTCTCTCCGCACGTATCTTCAACGCTGTCCTCGGCCGCTCCTCTGAGTCACAGTGTCTTATCTTCACTTTTATTTGTGGAATTTTCACTCAGCCAGCTTTCCAGTGATTCTGGGTGGTGTTTGTTCTTTTGTTAAGTTGTAGTTTTACAATTGCTGTGTATGACAGCAAGATAGGTGTTTTACCTATGCCGCCATCTTGGTTCTCTCCTTTTCTAGGAAATTCTTGAAAAACCTTATAACCGTGGTTTTGAACTCTATATCCAATCACTTGTTTTCCTCCATTTCTTTCATTTGTGATCTGTTTCTTTGTCTCTGCATTTTTACTGCTTCCCTGAGTTGGTAGAATAGCTTTGTGTGCTAAGTGTCTTCTAGGGCACAGTGGCTCAGCCTCTCCAGTTACCTGAGATGGGCACTCTTAATGCACCCCTTTGTGGGCTGTGTGCACAGTATTGTTGTAGTGAAGCCTAGATTGTTGTTTATATCACTGGGAGGAGTTGACCTTCAGGGAGAAGATTCTGTGTTCAGCTTGGATGGGGTGGAGTCTCAGGGCTGAGTAGACAGCCTTGGTTTCCCGTCAGCCCCACCCTAAGAGTCCCCTGGGTCTCCGTGTCCTGTGGCAGTGGTTGAATGCACCTCTGACAGAAAGCTGCCCTCAAGTTTTGCCCACTGCCAGACAGAACAGTTTCTTCCCGAATGAGTCTAGATACCCAAAGGACTGGAGTACAGTGCAGTTGGGAGGTTTTTGTTTCCCTCCCAAACAAGAGAGCCAGATACGTGCTCAGCTGCCCGCCCTCTCCATGAGTGTGTGTGCGCCTTCGCAGCTCCCCTGAGTCTCAGTGTGCTTCCTCCTGACAGTCCATTTCACCCTTATGAGTCTGGGTTCCCTGAATATTGCCTGGAACTGGAGTTCAGCTCAGTGGGGAGCCTTTGTCTCCCTCCCCATTCGAGAAAGCCAGCCGCGTATTCAGCCGCCTGTTCGCACATCTCCAAGTCTCTGCATCCTTCTACCTCTGCCCTCTGCAGTTCCTCTGAGTCTCAGTGTCCTTTTCTCTTTCCTTCTAGTTGTAGAATTTCCACTCAGCCAGCTTTCTGGTGGTTCTGGATGATGTCCGTTTTGTCTTTTAGTTGTAGTTTTGAAATTGTTATGCGAGGCAGCATTTCAGGTGTTTGCCTATGCCGCCATCTTGGTTCCTCCCAGTTTTGCATTTACATTTTAAAAGATTGATTTTAGAAAGAGAGAAAGATACACACACACACATACCACAGACTCCACATAATTAAACACCCACTGGTTGCTTCTTGTATGGCCCTGATCAGGAATCTAGGCCACAACCTGGATGCAACCAACTGAGCTACCTGGCCAGGGCAACTTTTACTTTCATTAGTATTTATTGTATTCTGGGTTTACTTCCAGGCCATAAGTTTTTGTGTCTTCAGTTTCTCCTGGGGTAACTTTTCTTTCTCTGTAGCCTTCTCTCTGGGTTAGGAATAATCTGCTCTTTTCCAGTAAAGATCATTTGCATGTGGCAGGGAGAACTCATGGGTGGGTTAACCTGCCCATTAGCTCTGTACGGTCTGTGCTATATCTTGAGAGTTTTGTTCACCTAGATGTGGTCAATAACCAGATAATATACATCTAAACCCTTGAGTTCAGCATTGGTCTCTGAATTTTTAAGCATGTACAGCAAAAATTGAGCATTGTTTTTGGGCCATCGACCCCTGTATCCAGCATCACTGTTTGGCCTGCACACACCTACCAACTCCACCATTGTAATGATAGAATGGCACACACTGCTTCTGTAAAGTGACATCCTTCAGATACTTAGTGGCTGTTCTGGGTATATGTGTGTCTTGCAAAATCTTGGATCATTAAAGATAAACATATTTTTAAAAAAAATGGCCTGGGCAGTTTCATGATTTTTTTTTTCTTTATGCATGTTTTAAAGTGAATACTAAGATCTGAAACTCTTGACTGGCATGATTTTGTGGAATTTTTTAGGTCAAATGAACAGTGAACCATTCTCTGGCCACTTTCTAGGAGAGCGAAACAATATATATTTTAATTTATTGATTTTTTTTGGTATGGGGGGCATTGATTTGTTGTTTCACTTATTTATGCATTATTTGGTTGTTTCTTAAATTGTTTTTGTTTCATTTTTTTTTTATCAGGCCGTCTTTTTATTATTGATTCATGGGAGTTTTTGTTGTTGCTTTAAATATATTTTTATTGATTTCATTGAGGAAGAGAGAGGAAAAGAGAGATAGAAGCATCAATGATGAGAGAGAATCATTGATAAGCTTCCTCTTGTATGCCTCCCACTGGGGATCTAGCATACAACCTGGGCATGAGCTCCTTACCAGAATCAAACCCAGGACCCTTCAGTCCACATGCTGACTCTCTATCCACTGAGCCAAACTGTTGAGGACACTTGGTTGCTTCTTATATGTGCCCTGACTAGAGATGGAACCCACAATCTTGGAGTATGGAGCCAATACTCTAACATATCCAGCCAGGGCAACGATGAAAGAATTTTAATATATTGACATAATTTAAAATTAGAATTGTTACAGGAACCTCTCATAGATATCAGACAGGTGTTATTGGACAGCCCCCTGAGTCAGTGGGAGAGGACTGTCCCCATCTCTAGTCTCATTCTCATAGGAACAAATTCAAAGGAGTGACCCTGATTGCCTTGTGAAAGCCAACTTATTAAAGACTAGAGGCCTGGTGCATGAAATTTGTGCATGGGGGCAGGAGGGGGTCCCCTCAGCCCAGCCTGCACACTCTCCAATATGGGACCCCTTGGAGGCTATCCAACTGCTGATTTAGGCCCGATCCTGAGACATCCCTCTTACAATCCTGGACCGCTGGTACCTAATTGCTCACCTGCCCATCTGCCTGGTTGCCTTCAACTGCCCAACCCTGCCAGCCTAGTCACCCCTCACTGCCCCCCCTGCCAGCCTGTTCACCTCCCAACTACAGCCACCGTACCGGCCTGGTTACCCCTAACTACCCCTCCCCCACCAGCCTGGTTGCCTCTTACTGCCCCCCTTGCCGGTCTGGTCACCCCCAACTGTTCCCCCCCTGCCAGCCTGATCACCCCTAACTGTCCCCCCTGCTGGCCTGGTTAACCCCCCACCCGCTTGGTTGCCCCTCATGACCCCCCCTCCCTCCGGCCTGATCACTCCATGCAGCCTGCTGTTGAGTCGTTTGGTTATCCCTCACTAAACCCCTTGTCAGCCTGGTCGTAGGCAGCCATCCTGTGATGGCATGAGGATTAATTTGCATATCACTTCTTTATTATATAGGATATAGGATATTAAAGCCAACAAATTTATTAAAGAAGCAAAGCCAGTAAATCTGCATCTGAGCCAGAGCTCATGTGGTCTTTCCTGATTAGCCTGGAAAAGCCAGTTCAATGGGGATTTGAGGAGTTATGTACCCTCCTGTCTGTAAGTTTTAAAAAATTCCTCTGCTAGATACCCTGGTAAAGATGAACTCTGTCCTTTTCTTTGTTATGGCTCTCCTAGAATTTATGAGAAGCATAAATTCTGGCAACTTTATGTTGACAAGCCCAAGACTGCTGGCTTCACTGTTTAAATAGTAAGATGAAATAAAACTGTCCCTCTCTTTTTTCCTTCCTCCTTCCTTCCTGCTTAGTCCAGGGTGATTTATACTAAACTAGGCCAGCAGGGGAGGGCAGTTGGGGGTGACTAGGCCAGCAGAGGGGGGATAGTTAGGAGAGACCAGGCAGGCAGGCAGGTGAACGATTAGGAGCCAGCGGTCCCAGATTGTGAGAAGGATGTCAAACTTCTGGTTTAGGCCTGATCCCACCTGCTAGCCTGGTCACCCTAACTGCTCCCCTGCCAGCCCAATCACCCCCAACTGCCCTCCACTGTAGGCCTGGTTGCCCATATATATTAGGGGCACGGTGCACAAAATTCGTGCACTGGGCGTGGGTGGTCCCTCTGCCCAACCTGTCTCCTCTCACATACTGGGAGCCCTCAGGGGATGTCCTACTGAGGGCTCAACCCAGGCCTGCCCAAGGCCGAAAGCCTCTGGCTGAGGCTTTCCATCCTTGGGCAGGGGACCTCGGCCAGGGGATCCCAGTGAAGCGATCATCCTGTGATCGGGGCCCATTGCTGGCTGGCCCCGCCCCCAGCTCAGCCCAGCCTGGCCTTGGGCACCCAGCTAAGCAATCGCCCTGCAATTGGGGCCCATCACTGGCTGGCTCCACCCCCAGCCTGGCCCATGCCGCCCAAGGCTGGGAAGAGCCTCTTGGTGAGGGGCTTTTTCCAGCCTTAGGCACCCAGCGAAGAGATTGCCCTGTGATCGGGGCCCATGGCGGCTGGCTGTAGGAACCCCTTTCACATTCCACATGGTTCAGGGTCCCTGGTTCAGGGTTCAGGTTCTGGAGAAGGCCGCACACAAATGAAGAGAGATTTAGAAAAGTATGAATTTGGAAAATGGGGGCCAGGCGGTAGCCCATCTCTAGTGGAAGGACTGCCCTGTGCTCTGACCTGGCTATCCTTTTATTAAGGCTATGGGATCCGCCCATAGCCTTTAGGCAAGAAATCCCAATAACAGAAATACACAAAAAACAAACAGAGGTGTTTCAGTTAACAATGTTTTTAGCTCTGACCTTTCAGAACAATTAAGGTTGTTTACCAGCTTTCTGGACTTCCTGTCCACATCTTTCTATTAGCGAGACAGATTGGTTTCCAGCAGCTGGCTCCGCCCCAGCCTTTCCGTGCCACTGAAGGCGGGAAAAAGCCTCTCAGCAAGAGGCTTTTTCAGGCTTTGGGCACCCAGCGAAGAGATCGCCCTACGATGGGGGCCCATTGCTGGCTGGCTTCACCCCAGCCCCAGCCTGCCATGGGCAGCAGCCATATTGGATGGGTGTTAATTTGCATATCACTCCTGACTTGTTTGTGGGCATGGCTTATTGGATGTAGTGAAGGTACGTCAATTTGCATATTACTCTGTTATTAGATAGGATATATCCTCTATAATAAGAGGAATATGCTAATTAGTCAGGACACCCTCACTGGTAACGTCTGGCAGAAGCCAGTGGGGGTGGCTCCATGCCGAACGAGGCCCGGCTCATGAGGCTGTGTCAAATAAAATAAAATGTGTTCACATGCCTGAATTCGACAGGGTTCAAGGAGGAAGGGCTCCAGTTTCATTTCTCACACCTAGCTAGGAGGACTCCCTGGGGTGACTCTCCCCTCTGAGCCCTGAGCAGGCTAGGCACTCCATTCCAGCCTGAGAGCCCTGAAGGGAGCTGGAGTGAAGTGCTTTCCTTCCAGGACCCTGCTCTCCCTGGGAACCTGGAAATCCGCCTCCTGGGATAACTGCGCAGCAGCCAGGCCTGGCGAGCTGCAGAGAGGGCAACCTACCCAGAGGCCACGTAGCTGCCCTAGTTGAAGTTGCCCTTGATGGATTAGTGGGGGTAGCAGGGATTGAAGTTGGCCTTGTCAGCAGTGGAATCCCAGCTCTCTGCTGAATTGACTAGAGCACATGGACCTCAACAGTCCTTGGTCACTTCCTGAGCAGCAGTCAGCTCGGACCGAGGATCAAACCCGAAACTTCAGTAGGTGCCCTGACAGAATGGAACACAAACCTTTGCTGTGGCAGAGGCGATCCGGCCCACAGCAGGGGCCAGGACGCCAGAGGGGTTTTGTTGAGGGGCCCTGACAGGCAGCCTGTAGCGCAGTGGGTTAGAACCTTCTCCTGATATAGCAAGGTTGCGGGTTGGATCCCTAGTCAGGGCACAGACAAGAAGCAACAAAGAGAGCATAAGTGGCACAACACACTGGTGTTTCTCTCACTCCTTTCCTCTAAAATAATCAATAAAAATTAAAATAAAAAAATAAACCCTCTGGCCCTAACCAGTTTGGCTTAGTGGATAGAGCTTTGGCCTATGGACTGAGGGATCCTGGGTTCGATTCCAGGCAAGAGTATGTAGTTGGTTCCGGGCACATCCCCGGGGGGGAGGGGGGGTGCAGGAGGCAGCTGATCGATGTTTCTAACTTTCTATCCCTCTCCCTTCTTCTCTATAAAAAATCAATAAAATATATATTTTAAAAAATAAAAATAAACCCTCTCGCTTACAGAGTTGCTAAAACAGTTAGAAAGTGAAGCTCCTTCAGTAATCACACTTGGGAGGGGTGTTTGTTTGTTTTGGTTAATCCTCACCTGAGGACATTTTTGCATTTTTTGTTGGTTTTTTATGGAGTGGAAGGGAGTGAGAAAGACAGAAACTAATGTGAGAGACATCAATGGGTTGCTTCTTGCTGAATCCCCGATCAGGGGCCCAGATTGAGCCTGAAACCCAGGTATGTGCCTTTGATCAGAATCCAACCCAGTACCCTTCAGTCCGCCCACAGAAGCACTATCCACTGAACCAAACCAGCATTTTTTTTTTTTTCTTTTTAAGTCCTCCTCTAAGGATATGGTTTTTTTTTTTTTTTCATTCATTCTAAAGAGGGAAGAAGGAAGAGGTGAAGAGAAACAAAGATCAGTTGCCCAAGCAATCTGATAGGGATGGAACCCACAAGCTGTGTATGTGCCCTCACCTGGAATCGAACCCATGAATGACCCTTTGGTGCGTGGGTGGACACTTTAACTACTAATCCATACTGACCAGGGCCTGGAGGTACATTTAAAATTTTTTTCAGATTTCAGATCTTCCCTGGCCAGGTGGCTCAATTGGTTGGAGCCTCAACCTGTACACCAAAGGACTTCCTGTTGGATTCCAGGTTAGGGCACACACTTAGGTTTAGGTTAGATCCCGCTGGGTCAGCAGGTGCAGAGGCAGCCTACTGGTATTTCTCTGTCACGTGGATGTTTCTCTCTCTCTCTCTCTCTCTCTCTCTCTCTCTCTCTCTCTCTCTCTCTCTCTTTTAATATGGAATGCTTTACGAATTTGCATGTCATCCTTGCGCAGGGACCATGCTAATCTCTGTATCATTCCAATTTTAGTATATGTGCCGCTGAAGCGAGCATGGATGTTTCTCTCTCTAAAAATCAGTTTTAAAAATATTCTCAGGCCGAAACCGGTGTGGCTCAGTGGATAGAGCGTCGGCCTGCGGACTGAAAGGTCCCGGGTTCGATTCCGGTCAAGGCATGTACCTTGGCTGCGGGCACATTCCCAGTAGGGGGTGTTCAAGAGGCAACTGATCGATGTTTCTCTCTCATCAATGTTTCTGACTTTCTATCCATCTCCCTTCCTCTCTGTAATAAATCAATAAAATATATTTTAAAAATAAATAAATAATAAAAATATTCTCAGATAGAGGCCGTGTAGTGTCGCCGTTACATTGAAGAGCGAACAGTTGGTAGAGGGGTACAAAAAAATGCAGAGCAATAAAACCTTTAACTTGGAGAAGCAAAACCGTGCTCCAAGAAAGCATCATCAGCATCACCACCAGCAGCACCAACAGCAGCAACAGCAGCAGCCACCGCCACCAGCAGTACCTGCAAATGGACAACAAGCCAGCAGCCAAAATGAAGGCTTGACTATTGACCTGAAGAATTTTAGGAAACCAGGAGAGAAGACCTTCACCCAGAGTAGCCGGCTCTTTGTGGACAATCTTCCTCCTGACATCACTGAGGAGGAATGAGGAAACTGAGAAATATGGGAAGGCAGGCGAAGTCTTCATTCATAAGGATAAGGGCTTTGGCTTTATCCATTTGGAAACACGAACCCTAGCGGAGATTGCTAAAGTAGAGCTGGACAACATGCCACTCCGTGGAAAGCAGCTGTGTGTGCGCTTTGCCTGCCATAGTGCATCCCTTACAGTCCGAAACCTTCCTCAGTATGTGTCCAACGAACTGCTGGAGGAAGCTTTTTCTGTGTTCGGCCAGATAGAGAGGGCCGTAGTCATTGTGGATGATCGAGGAAGGCCCTCAGGAAAAGGCATTGTTGAATTCTCAGGGAAGCCAGCTGCTCGGAAAGTTCTGGACAGATGCAGTGAAGGTTCCTTCCTGCTAACCACATTTCCTTGATCTGTGACTGTGGAGTCCCTGGACCAGTTAGATGATGAAGAAGGACTTCCAGAGAAGCTGGTTATAAAGAACCAGCAATTTCACAAGGAGAGGGAGCAGCCACCTAGATTTGCACAGCCTGGCTCCTTTGAGTATGAATATGCCATGCGCTGGAAAGCACTCATTGAGATGGAGAAACAGCAGCAGGATCAAGTGGACCGCAACATCAAGGAAGCTCGTGAGAAACTGGAGATGGAGATGGAGGCTGCTCGCCATGAGCACCGGGTCATGCTAATGAGGCAGGATTTGATGAGGCGCCAAGAAGAACTTCGGAGGATGGAAGAGCTGCACAACCAAGAAGTGCAAAAACGAAAGCAACTGGAGCTCAGGCAGGAGGAAGAGCGCAGGCGCCGTGAGGAAGAGATGAGGCGACAGCAGGAAGAAATGATGCGGTGACAGCAGGAAGGATTCAGGGGAACCTTCCCTGATGCGAGAGGGCAGGAGATATGGATGGGCCAGATGGCTATGGGAGGTGCTATGGGCATAAATAACAGAGGTGCCATGCCCCCTGCTCCTGTGCCTGCTGGTACCCCAGCTCCTCCAGGACCTGCCACTATGATGCCAGATGAAACCTTGGGATTGACCCCACCAACTACCGAACGCTTTGGCCAAGCTGCTACAATGGAGGGAATAGGGGCAATTGGTGGAACCCCTCCTGCATTCAACCGTGCAGCTCCTGGAGCTGATTTTGCTCCAAACAAACGTCGCCAATACTAATAAAATTGCAGTGTCTAGTTTCCCAAAACCCTTAAAGAGAAGGACCCTTTTTGGACTAGCCAGAATTCTACCCTGGAAAAGTATTAGGGATTCCTCCCAATAGTTAGATCTTCCCTGCCTGTACTACTCTAAGGAGTATGGTGGAGACAGAGGTCAAGGGAGGGGTGATATTTAACAAATTATTTCTGTGTGGTATATTGTTCAATCGTGTCTTTGTGGTGCATTCCTGAAGTCTCTCGATTATTGAAGGCCAGGGGTGGAGAGCAACGGCAAAGTGGATCCAGTTAGAGCCCCCATGAATCTTGATCATTCCATTCTGTTTATCTTGTTCTCATTCTTAAATTTTCCGACCCTAGAGACACTGCCACATGTACCCCAAAAACCACAAATGTCCTCCATCACTTTATTCACTTCCAGGTGGGAATTCAGGCAAATGTCTATAGAGGTCACAGATAACATACGTACATACGGTTCTGTTATACCCCATATATTATCCCTTCATACCCTAAGGAAGACATTTTTCTCCTAGAGATTTTCATTTTAGGATATCTTTAAAAAAAAAAAAATCTTGTGTTAACTTGCCTCCATCTTTTTCTTGGGTAAGGACAACCCAGGAATGGCCCTTTTGTGTCTGATGTTGCTGTTCACAGCTTTTCTTGATAGGCCTAGTAACAGCCTTGGAACAGGGTTGCTATATGATGAATGTCCAGCAGTAGCTCTTAGCATTGCTTATCATAAGTAGTTATGCTATGCTTTTTTTATTATTATTATTATTGGTGTACCATGTTTGATTTGTTCCTGATACCTTCGGAGTTTTTTTCTGAAAATGAAGCAGTGATGCAGCATCAACTTATTAAAATACATTTTAATCCTTTTCAAAAAAATTATCAGGTGAGAATTAAAAATATATACATATTAAACATTTTTCAGATCTAAAATTTTATTTGGTTCTTTTTTAAATTTTATTTTTCATTTACAGTTCACATTCAATATCATTCCTATATAATAAGACCCTAATATGCAAATTGACTGAATGGTGGAATGACTGGTCGTTATGAACTGACCACCAGGGGCAGATGCTCAACATAGAAGCTGCCCCCTGGTGGTCAGTGTGCTCCCACAGGGGGAATGCCTCTCAGCCAGAAGCCAGGCTCACAGCTGGCAAGTGCAGCAGAGGTGGTGGGAACCTCCACAGCAGCACTAAGGAGCAGTGAGCCAAGTGGTAGGGAGCAGCAAGCAGGCGGGTGGTAAGGAGTGAGGGGTCCCGGACTGTAAGAGGACACAGGCTAGGCTGAGGGAGCTCCCTGCACCCCCAGTGCACGAATTTGTGCACTGGGCCTCTAGTGTGTGTGTGTGTGTGTGTGTGTGTATAAAATATATATTTGTGCACTGCGGGGGAGGGGTCCCCTCAGCCCAGTCTGCACCCTCTCCAATCTGGGAGCCCTCAAGGGATGTATGACTGCCCAGGATTGGGCCTAAACGGGCAGTTGAACATCCCTCTCCCAATTCAGGATTGCTTGTTCCCAACAGCTCACCTGCCTGCCTGCCTGCCTGATTGCCCCTAACTGCTTCTGCCTGCCAGCCTGAACACCCCCTAGCCCTCCCCTGCCAGCATGATCAACACCTAACTGCTCCCCCTGCCAACCCGATTGCCCCTAACTGCCATCCCCTGCTGGCCTGGTTGCCCCTAGCTGTCCTTTCCTGCAGGCCTGGTCACCCCTCTCTCCCCTACCAACCTGGTCACTCCCAACTTTCCTCCCCTGCAGGCCTGGTCCCTCCAACTGCCCTCCCCTGCCAGCCCAGTCACCCTTACCTGCCTTCCCCTGCAGGCCTAATCGCACCCAACTGTCCTTCCTTTCAAGCCTGGTCCCTCCCAACTGCCCTCTCTTGCTGGCCTGATTGCCTACAACTGCCCTCCCCTGCTAGCCATCTTGTGTCCACATGGGGGCAGCCATATTGTGCATTGGAGTGATGGTCAATTTGCATATTACTGCTTTATTAGATAGGATATCCTACATAATAAAAGTAATATGCAAATTGACCATACCTCTGCTACACCCACCAGCCATGCCCATCAGCCAATCAGGAGCAAATATGCAAATAAACCCATCCAAGATGTTTGGTGGCCACAGAGATCAGGAGGGAGGCTTGGGTTTCCCTGGCAATGGAGGAAGCCAAGCTTTCTGCCTGCCCTTGCTGGTTCAGGCCTCCATTAAATGCTTCAAGGTTTCAATTATAGAATATAATGACAGTAGTCACAGAGCTGGAAAGAGCAGGAGACTTGAGTTGCACCCAGAGATCGAGGAAGCCAAGCTTTCTACCTGCCCTGGCTGACCCAGACCTCCACTTAAGGCTACAAAGTTTCAATTATAGAAGGTAAATAAATCCCAACAGAAATGGCTGCCACCATGGAGTGAGCATAAAATACAGAAAAACTACCCTGAAAAATCAACAGAAGACTAGCTGGAGAGAACCCTGGAACCCTGATAACCAAGGATGGAAAATGGAGACCACTAGAGACTTGTAGGAAGTGCGGAGGCACAAAAGTGGTGGCCAAGCTCCCACAGACAGCAGTTGAAAGTTTGGAGGGATATCTCAGCTATGGAGGGTCCCCACTGAAAACTCTGGGGTCTAAGCCCCAAGCTGGGATCCCCAGCCCAGAGCACTAGAACTGAGAAAGGTGCCCATCAGTCCCATCCCTGTCAGATTGCTTGGGCAACTGATCAATGTTTCTCTTTCCCTGGCTGTGAAAAGCAGCAGGGTTGCTGTCTGCCAGGGAGAGACTAGAAAATGCAGGCACCCTCTTAAAGGGCCAACTCAAAATTTCCTGTGCAGCCATCTACCTTAGGCTCCAGCAGAGGGAGGGCAGAGTGTACTGGAGCTGTGTGAGGAGAGTCCATAGTTGGGGGCACTAGGATTGGAGCTTGGAAGGCAGCCACCACAGTTTCCTGTGCTGAGTCATTCCCTCACACAGCAGAGGACATCTTTCTCCTACACCCCTTAGCTATCCAGGTGGTTTTGACCTGGGAGAGAGGCAGTCACCACACCCTGTTGGAAGAATCCTCACCTCACTCTGTGGTCCAATCAAAGCTGATAAACAATCTGACTGCTAGCAGAGGTGGATCTCTGGAGGCTTTAAGACTGCCTGATCTCCTTCTGGGCCTGGGGTAGGAAAAGCAGGCCCTGGTACATATCTTGGTCCTCTTCAAAGGCATCCGGCCCCAGCAGAGGGAGCCACAAAGCTGTGGATTGCTGATAGACCTAAACAGCATATTCAGGGCCAATCAGAAATACGGTCTGACATGGTCCTGCACTAGAGACTGGGAAGTGTGTCAGATCTACCTAATCTGTAGATACAAACTCAAATAAGTAGCCAAAATAGGGAGACAAACAACCCCCAAATGAAAGAACAAGAGAATTCTCCAGAAGAGACAAATAAAACAGAGATAAGAAATTTGTCTGATATAGAGTTCAGAATAATGATGGTAAAGATGCTCATCAGGCCGAAGCCGGTTTGGCTCAGTGGATAGAGCGTCAGCCTTCAGACTGAAGGGTTCCAGTTAAGGGCACATGCTGGGGTTGCAGGTTCAATACCCAGTAGGGGGTGTGCAGGAGGCAACCTATCAATGACTCTAATCATTGATGTTTCTATCTCTCCGTCTCCCTTTCTCTCTGAAATCAATAAAAACTTTTTAAAAAAGAGAACACACTATTGGTAGGGGGTAATGGGGAGGGAGTAATGGGGGAATAAGGACACATATGTAATACTTTAGTCACTAAAGAAATAAAAGAATAAAAATAAATAAAGAGAACACACTGAAAGGAATACACAGCAGATTAGAAGGGTAGAAAAATCAATCAAGGAACCAAAACGGAAAACAAAACAAAAAAAAAAACACACCAAGAGGTCAGCTTAAGGGATCCCCTATGGAAATGGTGAATAGGATGCAGGATCCTGGAAATATCTGGTCTGAAGAGAGAAATTTGGGTATTGATAACCTAGAAATTGAATTTAAACAATGCATGTGAAGGAAATCTCAAGGTTAAGGTCAGGCAGACAGACCTAGATAACAATATGATTGTAATTGTCAGTGAGTGCTGGAGAAAATGCAAGTTACAAGCATGTTAACTGGAAGCTGCACCTCGTCTCAGATGAGGTGGAGACAGGGCTTCCCTGAAGAGGTGAGTCCTGACACCCAAAGCCTGAGTAACTACAAATACAAAACCGGGAAAGCAAAACAAGCAAGCAAGCAAACAGACAAGGAGAGATGGAGTATTCTAGGTAGAGGGCATAGCCCATGTGAAGGCCTGGCAGCAAGTGAGCCCTGGAGAGGGCAGAAAACAAGCTGCTCAGTCTGGCATGAGGTGTGTGTTGAGAAGGGAATCTGAATTAGTCATCACCAAAAGTTTTGGGATAGCCAAACCCAGACTCTGACTTGGTCCTGACATAGTCCGTGACCTCAGGCAAGTGACCCTGCCTTCAGAGCCTCCTTTTTCTCTCTTGTTCTTGTTTTATAGACAAGACTTTGGTAGCAGTTCCTTGCCCTCACCCCAACAAGCCTTCAGGTAGCATTAGCCTTGACTATGGGTTTCATCTGTTTCAATCTTTTTATGTGAGGTATTATTATATTAATTATATTATTTAAGAATCAGTGGATCAGGTTAATGGTTAGGAGTATAAGCTAGGGAGTTTGACCTCAAAGTCACTTATTTCTAAAATAGAAAGACCATTATGAAGACATATGAGCTGATATATGTAAAGTGTTTAGAAGTTATTTTTATCAGTATTACCTAAGAATGGGCAACAGTCATCCACATGAGGAATCCAGGTGGGCTCCAGGAGGAGGGAACAGCATGGGAACAGACACAGAATAATAGCTACTAAGCTCTAATCACTTATTCTTTTTTTAAAAACATTTTTTAATTAATTTCAGATAGGAAGGAAGAGGGACAGAAACATCAATAATGAGTGAGAATTATCTTTGGCTGCCTCCTGCATGCCCCCCCCACTGGGTATTGAACCACCTCCTGGTTCATAGGTCGATGTTCAACCACTCCACCATGCGGACTCGGCTAATGGCCCTATCAAATAAAAATATGCAAATTAACCATCACTCTATCACAAAGATGGCCAATCCTCTCAGCCCGGCCAAGTCCCCCAGTCGGGGAAGGGGAGGCGCTAAGAGCAGGCATGCTGGCAGAATGCTTGCTTCTTCACCACACCATGGCCAGGAGGAGAGCTTTCTGCCCTGGCTAGGATGGGCCTCTGAGCCATGGAGAGCCTTTTGGCAGCAGGCGGGAGCAGGGAGCTACTGGCCCATAGATTCGTAGGGTTAATAGTTTAATTATAATAGGGGCTTAGTGAGGGGGGGGCAAGAAAGTTTTTGCTCCCATTTTACAAACTAGATAATTGCTCAGCGATTTTTAAAAATATATATTTTATTGATTTTTTACAGAGAGGAAGAGAGAGGAATAGAATGTCAGAAACATCTATCAGCTGCCTCTTGCACCGCCCCCACTAGGGAAGCGGCGACAGCCAAGGCACAAGCACTTGACCGGAATCCCACGGGAATCCTTCAGTCTGCAAGCCTATGCTCCATCCACTGAGCCAAACTGGTTTCAGCTGCTCAGAGATTTCAAGTCATTGTTTTTGGACTGTCACAGTTATTAAGGGGCGGAGCCCAGATTCAAACTCAAACTAAGCCAGCCTCTAGGGGAGAGGCTAAGGGCCAAACAAGTCAAACAGCCTGGTAGCTAGAGATTCAGCTCCTTATAAAAAGCCCGAAAAAGTGCTAAGTGTGCACAGGAAAGTGCTAGGAGATTGGAAACAGAGAGCAAGGGAAAGGCCTCCAAAGGCAGCTGGAGTCGCCACTTTTCCTCCCAGTTTTGGCATTCCCTGCCCACCACCCAACCAGGCTTTGGCCAGTGGACTCTTCTGTGCCCAGACCCCTCTTTAGAGATGGGAAGTCTGAGATGACACTGGGCCCATCCTGGAAAAATGATTCTGGTGACCCTGACTGAGTGAGGGTAAAGGACTGCGGTCGGAGAAGGCGTCTCACAAGGCAGCTTTCGCAGGCGGCAAAATCCTACCCAGTTTAACCGCCATTCTGCTGCTGCAAGGTCCCGGGAAATCTAGACCAGGGGGAGTCTAGACCAAGGATGCGGGTGCTTGGGCCCCGATCGCGAGCTAAATAAAATTCGGGGTTTCCAGATTTTATCGCGACAAGACCAGGATAGGGGCCGAGAGCCAAGAGTCCCGTTTTGGCGAAAACCACATCCGTAGCCAGGTTGGAGGTGTTAGGAAGACCGCAGACCTAAGAAACTGAAGCGGGGATTCGGCCAGGGTAAAGCCAGAGCTGCTTCAACTGATTAACAAGGCCGAGCGGGCGCAAGCGCAGTGGAGAGACGGCAGCAGGACCGCGCGGAAGCGGGCGGGGTGCCCGGCAGGGCTAACCCGGAGGCGCCGCCTGAGTCACGAGCCCAGCCCTACAGAGCCGGCTTCCGCCAGAGCCCCGGGAGCAGCACTGAGGAGCGGACCCAGAGCCCCAGGAGCAGCACTGAGGAGCGGACCAGCGGACTCGCGAGAGGCGGTGAGCGCCCAGCCAACTACCCTCGTACTTCGTAATTCCCGCCCTTACGTCCCAGACCCGACCAGATCCCAAAGTCCCGGCTTCAGAGGTCCCTAGGTCGATGATCTGAGATTCGAACCTCCAGACCTGTCTGTCCGCGTTATCTCGCCCCGGATACTCTTCCATCCTCCGTCCTTGGATTTGAGAGGTACCCCCGTAAATTATGCTCTCGTGCCCCCTCCCCATTCTAATGGGAACCCCATTATCCCTGGTCGGGTTCTTACCCCCACAATTTCAGATCCGAGACAACAGACCCAGGAGTGACACTGTGATCCCGCTGCAGGGAGTATCTGAATTTGAGTCCCACATTCTGAATTTGCAAAACCCCGTCTCTGGGACCTTCAGGCCGAAAACCTGATCGGCGTTCCTGACCCGCCCAAGACCTGTAGTCCAGTTCTGGGGCTCTGACTCGAGCTCCCAGACACATCGGGATGTCTTACACTAATTTGGCGCTCCCAGGAGCCCCACCAGACCTGGACCACCTACGCTTAATGATGCCTAAGTGTAGACTCACGCAGGGTCATTCAAGGCTGACGAGGACCCTTTGAATCGGAAGGGGTTTCAGATGTGATCATCCCTTCCGCACCCATCCGAGCACTGCCATCCCCTAGCACCCCAGACCACCATTCTGAACAGACTCTTTAAGCCCAGCCAGAGGCCTCACTCCCCCACGTCCAGCGGCCTGAATTTCTTATTTTTACGGGTTGAGGTGGGTTGGGGCTCGGCGACCGCCTAACCACTTTTTTCTCTTTAGGAATCTAGAGTCGTAGCCATGTTCCTGGTTAACTCGTTTTTGAAGGGCGGCGGTGGCGGCGGCGGCGGCGGCGGCGGGGGCCTGGGTGGGGGCCTAGGGAATGTGCTCGGAGGCCTAATCAGCGGCGGCGGTGGCGGCGGAGGCGGAGGCGGAGGAGGCGGAGGCGGCGGCGGCGGCGGAACTGCCATGCGCATACTGGGCGGGGTCATTAGCGCCATCAGGTAGGGCGGGGCTCGAGGGGGCGGGGCCTTACCTTGGAGACTTTTTCGGCCTGAATAGAATGGGGTAACCTGGAGACTGACCTGGAGCCTTCATTAGGCTGGGCCGGGCCTGGGCTGGGAAGCCGGCCTTGAGGGGCGGGTCCTAAGAAGGCGACTGCAGTTCGTGGGGGCGGGGCTACACCTGGGTGGCTGCCCTCTGTTGGATCTTTGATGGGCCCGGGCCGGGCTTTGGGAGGTGGGGCTTACTCGGGCCGGACCCGCCGGCTTCCGCTAACCTGAAGATGAACGTTAAGGGGGCGGAGCCAGCGAGGCTGGGTGTCACTTCATGGGGGCAAGGCTTGTTTTATTCGCCAGGCGTGGGCCGTCCTAGGTGGGTCCATGAGAAGGTGCCCCCAGAAGAGGCCAAACTTCCTAGAATAAGAGAAGTGGTCTTGAAGGGGCTCAGCCTGGCTGGGAATTAGCTGGATTAAAATAGAAAAATGTCCTGACGGAGGTAGGGTAGATAGAATTTCTAATTAGCCTAATTAGAGGCCTAATTAGCCTTGGCCATTGAGCAGTGATCCCTCCAAGGAGCTGGAACTAATGGAGCTGGGGCGGGGTGCTGGGAAGACACAAGAGTTCAGGAAGCCCTAGCGATGAACTAAGTACCTAGACAGATGGAATCGGAGGAGTTTGGGGCCCCTAGAAGCAGGGGCAGAAATTTTACAAAGTGAGCCCTGGGAGGGGCAAAATCTATTGAGGGAACTGCCATTGGGCAGGTGTGCTCTGGTAGGAGTGGAGCCTACCTTAAGGTCAGGCCTCTGAGTTTCCTCGAGGGCGCAAGCAGGGCAGCAATGATAGGGACAGGTGAGGACAAGGAGAGATAAGATAGGCAGAGGGAGCAGGTAGGGAGGGTGGCAGTCTGGGTTTGGGGGCGTTGGGGTGTGGTAGCTAGCGCTAACTCCCCTGTTTCCCTCCAGCGAGGCGGCTGCACAGTATAACCCAGAGCCCCCGGTAAGCTGCCCTCCACAACCTGAGACCTTTCTTCCACTCCCAGGCCTTTTCCAGCATTTCTCCTTGTCCCTTTGGAGAAGCCCTACCCCTTCCACATCCCTCTCATAGTCTCTCCCTAGTCATGTCCACAAACAGCTATTACCCACTCCTTGTTCACTGACCACCTCTCATTCCTTTGATCACTCAACTACTCAGTCGACTCTGGGTGGTAACCTAGGGCTGTACTGGCCAGGGCTCCCCTCCCCACCTCTCACTCTACCTTCTCTGAGATCTCCTCCCTCTGCAGCCCCCACGTACCCATTACTCCAACATCGAAGCCAATGAGAGTGAGGAGGTCCGACAGTTCCGGAGGCTCTTTGCCCAGCTGGCTGGAGATGTAAGTAACCCCGTCCTAACTCTTCCATAATTTCCTTTGGGTGGCCCTTGTACACACATTCAACCGTGGCTCTCCCAAAGTGCCTATCCTCCTTCATAACATGCCCAGATCCCTTTTAGTCACCTCTGATCCTGTAGGACATGGAAGTCAGTGCAACAGAACTCATGAACATTCTCAACAAAGTGGTGACCCGACGTGAGTGACTGGGGTCCACACATTGGGCAGGTTTAGAGGTATGGCGGTTGGGATAGTAATGACCTCTGGCCTCTTGACCTTCGACCTGTCCCCCGCAGACCCTGATCTGAAGACTGATGGTTTTGGCATTGACACATGTCGCAGCATGGTGGCCGTGATGGATGTATCCTTGAGGGCACTCTGGAAGAGGCCTGGAGTGAAGAGGAATTTTCTGAGAGCATGGGTGGGAACCAGGGTATAGACTACATACCCACAGATGTGGACAGGAATATATTAGAACACACCCACCTATGGACATGTGGCAATCAATAATAATATCAGCTGTCATAGCTGGCACTTACATGTACATCATGTAACCATTCTGTTAGACACAATTATTATATTCCATTCTATAGGTAGACAAACAGACTCAGAGAGAGGCAGTCATTTGTCTGGAGTTATAAATAAAAAGTAAGTGGCAGGATAGGAATTTGGACTCCAGGTCTTTTGGGCTTGAGAACCCAAGCTTATAATTGCCATAGGTAAGCCTACATGCACATAGATATATACACACACAGGGCACAGCCATATACACAAAGATATGTGGTGGTATATACACAGGAACACTTGTCTATTTGCACATGGCCAGTCATTAGCGGATCTTGGATACATGAATACATAGCACATAGTTCAGTGCAGACACATACATATATTCATGTGTGATCACATGTGATTATATAAGAGTTACCTGTAAAAGGTTTAGCATAGTATGTAATAATAGAGAGTAGTCTGTACATGTTAGGTGTTACTATGAGCTTATGCAGGTAGATTTTGTTGTTATCCTCATCAGAGGATATTTTTTTCCATTGCTTTTCAGAGAAAGAAGAAGGGGGAGAGAGAGAGAGATGTTAATATGAGAGACATATATCAGATGGTTGCCTACTGCACTATTGGGAGATCAGGAGTGAATCTGCAACTCAGGTATGTGCCCTGGACTGGGAATTGAACCCACAACCCTTCAGTACAAGGGCCAATGCTCTGACCAGTGAGCAGTGTTCAGCCAGGGCTGTAGGTAGATTTTTCAGCTCCAAATCTGTTCCCATCACTGTGACTGGGGAATATTACTTCTGGGTCTGGTGTCTTGAGCAAAGTTATGGTCTGAGAAGCTTAAAACTGGTGTGTGTACTAGGTAATCTGGTAAGTCTTGGTAGGTTGTTATTGAGAATTTCTCAAGTGCCAGCACCAGAGCTAAGAGCTTTCTGCCAATATCTCATTCTGCTTTGATCACAAGCCCATCAAGTATTCACTACTGCCCCCTCATTTTCTTAGAGCTCTAAATTAGTGCCCCTGTCTTTTACATGTTCTAACATTTAGGAAATCAAATTACTATCAAGGATTTAATAAATGAGCAATTAGCAACTATTCAAGTGATAAATTTGTAGTTTGGGAAAGTTCATTATAATTCCACATAGTTGTGTTTTCAGAGAGTCCTAACCATTGAGAAACATAAAGTGGCCCTGGCCAGATAGCTCAGTTGGTTAGACCATTGTCCTAATAGGCCAAGGTTGTGGGTTTGATCACTGGTTAGAGCACATAAAGCATAAATAAGTGGAACAACAAAATTGATGTTTTTCTCTCTCTCCTTCCCTCCGTTCCTCTTTCTATAAAATCAATAAATGAAATGAAAAGAAACAAAGTAAAATTTATATGGATAAAACAAGAAAATAGCACCACATCCAAGGTAACATGACTAGGGTGAGATAGGAGCTGGGGTTTCCCTGCTTGGCAGTTACATCATGATGTACCCAGGGTGTACAGTGCACACATTTGGTACAGCTATTCTTAACACCCTTCTGCCAGAGTGACACAACAGGCAAGCTGGGTTTTGAGGAATTCAAGTATTTGTGGAACAACGTCAAAAAATGGCAGGTGTGTGGTGACCTCTGAAACTTAGCACAAAGACTTCTAAGCCATGGAGATGCTGTGCCCCATAATGCTCATTTGGTCCTTGATCTCCCTGTCCCCACAGGCCATATACAAACAGTTTGATGTTGACTGTTCAGGAACCATTGGCAGCAGTGAACTTCCGGGGGCCTTTGAGGCGGCAGGTATGGCTGGCGGGGACATAGTGGGGCTGGGGAGTAGAATTGGTGAGACAGCCCCACTGAGCTGGTCTGAGTCTGAATCTGAGACTGGGAGTGGGTTGGGCTATAAGACCCTCATACCTGAGAGACTAAATCATTGTCAGGATTCCATCTAAATGAGCATCTCTACAACATGATCATCCGACGCTACTCAGATGAGGAAGGGAACATGGATTTTGACAACTTCATCAGCTGCCTGGTCAGGCTGGATGCCATGTTCCGTGAGTGACACTGCAGCTCTCTTCAGGGTGGGGGTGGATTTTATTCAACATCCAAAAAATTAGCCAAGGTCTTTGAGCTTAACCCTGAGGTGGACAATGGTAGGGGCACTGCAGTGACCAATACAGCCCCAGATCTGCCCTCACATCAGTCCTAGTCCAGTGGAGGAAAGGCAAATCATCAGATAGTGACAGCTCAATGGTTGCTGCTGGGCTGGAAGTTCAGGATAGAGTGATGGAGGCTCTAAGGGGAAGCTTGGGGCAGAGTGCATTTAGGTTTGTGATTGTGGAAGCTTTGAGGGCTTCAAACTTAAGAGGCAGCCTGAGAGGTCAAGGAAGGCTTCCTGAAAGGAGGCACATGTGAGCTGAGACCTGAGGGGTGAGGAGGAGTGATCTCTTGAGAGAGTGGGGATGATTGTTGCAGTGGAAACAGCATCTGTGAAGGCCAAAAAGGAAAGAGAAGATGGTAGTTTTGGTGTTTTTTGTTGAACTCAGTTCAGCATGCTGAAGAGGATGGTGAGACAAAAGGCTGCTAGGAGGGGACAGCAAGGGCTGGATCATGAGGCTCTTTTGAACATGAATGCACTGAATCTTTAAGATCACCCTGAGAAGTGGGAATTATTGCCCCCATTTTATGGAGGAGCCTACGGTTCAAGGAGACAAAATTGCTTGCTCACAGCCACTCAGCAAGGAAATTAATTTCAAAGCCAGAACTTGAACTCAGACCTGTTTGAGAGAGTTGAGTGAAAGAAAGCAAGAACAGTGGGCATGTAGGGCTGTGAATGCCAATTTTTAGGGGTGCTCAGACAGCAGGGGCAAGGGAGAGCTACAGTAGGTTCTAGGCAAGGGAGGGACAGTCAGATTTGGCTTTAATCCCTTGGCCTCCCAAGAGACCAGGGAGGACCATACCTTAAGAGCATGGGTAGAGGAAAAGGGCCAGGTATGTGAGAGCTATGAAGAGAAAGCACGCGTGGACAATAGGGCAGATGATGCCAAAAGTCATGTGTGAGAAGGCCCAAGAAATGTCCACTGGATTTACCAGCAAGAGGGTCAGTAGTAACTGTTGTGAATGCAGTGTCTAGGACACCAAGTAGCATGTGGATATCTGAAGGTGGTACAATGTAGAATGAAAGAGGAGGCGAAGCCAGTGTGGGCACCTGTTTGCCCAGATTTAGCTGTGGGTGGGGAACATGGAGGGGAGTTTTAGGGCAGGAGTGGGAACCATGCCAGACGGTAAAGGCAGGAAGTGAAGCCTGCAGAGTCTCTTTCTAATAATAGTCTGTTTAAGCTAGAGCTGGCGGGCTCAGAGGTCAGTGGGAAGCTGGAACTTGGGTAGAGGGTGATGGTATATGGAGGCCATTATTGAGGTGGGTAACAACCTGGGTTTCAGTCCCAGTTTCCTCACTTTCTCACTGTGTGGCCTGGAACGCATCACTTCTCTGTGCCAAATTTCAAAATGACACATCTCTCAGAATTGGATTAAATGAGTTAACACATGGAAAGCACTTTATACAGTGCTTGACACAAGATGCTAAATCAAGTACCAGCTACTTTTATCATCATCCCATATATTAGTATATTTTTATCCTAAAAGCCACCCCCCTTTCCCAACCCTTCTCTTCTCCTCTAGGTGCTTTCAAATCTCTTGATAAAGATGGCACTGGACACATTCAGGTGAACATCCAGGAGGTAAGATCTCCCATCCTGGGATGTAGGTTCCTAAGAGGGGACTCCTTCCCTTAGTTCTGAACTGGGTTCCCTCTCTCCTGTTTTCTCAACAGTCCCTGGGTGAGGGCAGAGAGGGGCTCCTGGTATTGTAGTCCCAGTTCTCCTCCTCACTCTCTGTGCCTTTCTCTCCCCAGTGGCTGCAGCTGACTATGTATTCCTGAGTGGGAACTGCAGACCTCTCTCCTCATCGCCTCACATTAGGTGTCACTTGGACATTTGGTCTCTCCAGAGCTGATCCTGTCTGCAGTCATGTCTTTGTGGGTGCTGCTGACCCATCAGCTTTTCCATTTTCCCAGCTGTTGGCAAGTAGCGTCTCAGACAACAGCTAGGGCTCAAAATGTCCCAACATGCCATGCCCCAAGTTACCTCTGGCTCTAGGACACTCTAACACACTCTGCCCCATGGGTCACTCCACCCTTACCACACCCACTCCACAACCCTTCTTATGCATCAATGCCAAGTTTGGTGTTGCTTCACCTCAAAAGCCCTTCTGTAAGTTCTGGGAGAATCACCCTAGACCCTATGCACCCTGGCACACCTGTTCAGTTAACCACCCAGGCAGATCATAACAGGCCCATATATGCCCCAGTGCCTTTGTATTCTGCTCCCAGCCTGCTAGACCCTGGAGAAAATAAATGCACCCCGGTTGCTGCTCTGAGATCTGCCTCCTGTTCTGAGAGTTGAGGATTGGCTCAGGCTCTGTCTGGGGCAGAGGGAGTCTTGGTGCTGGTGGTGGAGTGAGGGTGGTTTTGTGAGTCTGTGTCTATCCCAAAAGCTGGATCTGCGTGTCTTTCTCACAGTGAATCGTAGCCTCATTCTTGCTGATACTTCAGAGATTCTGTACAAATTGAAAGTGGGACACAGAAGCCTTGGCACTCCTGCTCCTGCTGTAAGAGCAGGGCTGGTGGGAAGGATCAGTGTCACCCCTGGTTCTGTCTCCCAAGGTCACGTTTGTCCCCTCTCATCTGTGTATGAATGAGTTTGTTCGTCCCTTGCCTCTTAACTATTTCACCATGACCACATTTAGCATCTTCCTTCCCACTCCTCAGAGCCTCTGAAGAGAGAAAAGGACTGCTATCCCAGAATACATATCCCTGTCCCACTTGAGGGGTACTGTTTGGGGTCCCCAACCCCTTTGGGAGGGCTGAGAGGCAGTGACATCTTAGGAACAGTCCCAGTCTAGAATGAGGGGACTCAAGGCTGGGGCAATGGGCTGTCCATTGCTAATGGGAGGATGGTCTGAGGGTGCACACAGAGGCCAGAGCGTGGCTGGGTTCTCCAAGAAGCCAGTACATTTATTGATGCTTGTTCAAGTCTTTCAAGTCCTGCAGGCTTCTTGGTCTCACTTCTGGTGGGGGAAGGAAGCCCAGCCAAGGCAATACAGACTGTAGACGGTACCTGGGGAGGGAGTGTGGGGGATACAGAATGAGACCCTAATGGCTTCCCTGAACCCCATCTTGGGTTTTTAAGCCCTACTGCAGACTTTCCAATCACCAGTCTGGATCCTAGCCCCAGTTCATGGTTCAAACTCCCTCCTCAAACTGCACTTCAGGTGGGGAGTCCCTGGTCCCTGATCCAGACCAGGCCCTGAGCTTTCTACCCAGCTCCTACCAGGGCCCTCCTGGGACAGAAGCCCAAATCCTAGGGAGCTCCCCCCAGTATACTGGCCCCGACTGCAGTACCATCCCCAAGCCTGGCCAACCCAGAACCGAATCCTCTCCCTAAATTCCAGTCCAAGAATCAGCCCCCTTCCTCACTCCAGCTTGAGTTGGCTTCCTGCAGTTCAGGCCCAACAGGCCCCGCACTCACCTCCCAGACACAGTCCCATGGTCAATCGGTAAAGAATGTTGTCGGTTCCCCCGCCCTTCAAGTGCACCGGAAGGTCATTGTCCGCCTGATGTAGGAGGCGTCCAATAAGAAAAGGGGGGAGGTGTAGAGAAGACGATATCCCCCGCCCCCCTCTGGAACGAGCTTGCAGCCTACCTGGAAGAGTTTCTGTTTCTCAGCCACTCGGTTCTCCAAGCGGTTCCGAGCTGTTGAGCTGAAGGAGCGAATCAACGCCTGGGAAACCTGGGGGAAGGCGGTGGATGGATCTAGGAGGCCCCTGGAGGGGTGTCTCCGAAGTGGGTCCAGCCAGGGTTACGGGGACGGCCCTATGACTTGAAAGCTTCCCAAAGGCAAGATCAGAATTGGCAGCACGAGTGGGAGAGGGTGAACTGTCAAGAAAGACCCAGAGGGGACTCGCGCCTGGAGGGTCTGACTTGAAGGTTACGGTAACCTCACTGGTGGGTGAAGTCCAAAAGGTTGGCGACCGCTGAACGGTCCTGGAAGAGGAGCGGACCCAAAAGGAAGGCTTAGTCCCCTGAATTAATAGTAGAAGCCCATGTCCCGGAAATATATCCAATGGAGTTTCCAGACCGCCTAAGAGGTCCGGGAAGGGGGTGCCTGGGTGCCGAGGTGTTAGGACCCCTGCACAAAGAGAAGGTCAAATCGGAACTCTGGGCCATGTTAGTGTCCCTGGCTATCTGAGAAGCTCTTAGATTGGGAGGTGAAGGATGGGGTCCCAGGCTATTAGGCGGGAGACTCGAACCCTGAATGAGCTCACGTTCCAGCGCCCCAGATCCTGGGACGTTTAGAGTTTCGTATTGGGGTGAAGGCTTCCGGGATGGGGGGCCCTCACCCGCATGGCCCTCATCTTGCGTCCTCCTCTTCTTCGGCTGGAGTCACCTCCCTTCTCCGGCAAGGACACACAGCGGCCTCCCCTCTTGGTGGATCCCAGGCCACGCCCCGGCTACATCACGAAACCGCTCGGTATCCGCCTCTGCAAAGTGGGGTGGAGCCGAAAGAGCCTGCCGCCAGATGTAGATTCACCCAATAGACCCGCAGAGGAGCCACTCCAACCCCACCCCACCCCCGCGCTGAATGATTAGGGCATCCATCTATTACTCATCTCGGAATTTCCATTGGTCCAAGGGGAAGGAGAGCAGTTGCAGGGAATACATATTTTGGGTTGTTTCTGCTGAGGTAATGCGCCTGGGGCAAGTACATTTTCTTCAGGGCTTCTACACTGACTGGTACTGCAGAGCAAGTAAGGTTGGGATGACACCCAACCAACAGCCACACCGATCAGGGCTGGATGAATTTAAAATAAAGTTTGTGGATTAGGTAATAACATATCAGAACATTAATTTCCCTATTATGATGATTGTATAATGGTTATGTAAGAATGTTTTTAGTATTGGGGAATAAAAAGGTATCTTACTGTAGAGGTAACTTACTGTAAAATGATTAAGAAACAAAATATATATTAATATTCAGTTTGATTCTATTTCTATCTGATTCTGATGTGCAGCCAGGGTTAAGGATAGTTTTATCAACCAGTAATAATCCTGGCCTAGTCTGAAAAGGTTTCAACAAATTCTTTTAAAGAGGGCTTTTATAATAACTAAATTCTCTTAACACTTTCTGCCCTGGCCAGTAACTCAGTTGGTTAGAGCATTGTCCCATTACACCAAGGTTGTGGGTTCTATTGCTGATCTGGGCACGGATATCAACCAATGAATGCTATAGAGGAGATAGAGATGCAGTATGTCTCCAGCAGTAAAGTGTGGGGGAAATGTTGGACTCTGTTTAACTTTCTGTGACTGTTTAACTCTGAGCTGCAGGTTTGGCCCACTATCAGGATACTGCCTGGAGGTAAACATAACACTTCAAGAAGAAGGTAATGAACGTATAGGGTGTGGATAACTGCCTGATGTTATCTGTTAATTTAGACTTGCATTGTACTTTCTGGTGCCCCTGTGACTACCCACCACATGTTTTTAATATGAGCCCTCTATAAAACAGAGACCCTGTCCTGGGATGGTGTGGATATATTACTGATTGGCCACTGCTGGAAGCAAGCAGCTGCTTTGCCTGTTTATGTGTTTCGCCTATTAAGCTCTAAAGAATTTGAATAAGGTTATATGTCAGTTCTTCAGAATCCATCCTGAATTTAGACTTTTTGGGCTTTCCTGCAACAAAGGCATAAATAAATGGAACAACAAATTGTTTTTTTCTCCCTCTCTCCTTTGCTTTCCCTCTAAAAGCAATCAATCAATAAAAATTAAAGAAAACTAAATCCCTTAGCACTTTCAAACTATGCTTGTAAATTGAATATGTTAGATTTTTTCCATTTATAAACTACTAGATGCCTGGTGCACAGATTTGTGCATCGAGGGGGTCCCTCAGCCTGGCCTGCACCCTCTCACAATCTGAGACCCCTCAGGGGATATCAGAGAGCAGGATTTGGCCCAATCCCTGCAGGCCAGACTGAGGGATCCCACCTGTGCACAAATCTGTGCACTGGGCCTCCAGTATACATATAAGATATTTAGTTAATCTTTTTCCACCCTCACCTCTCACCTCTTCCCCCTGAGAGTCTGTTCCATGTTTCCATGCCTGTGGTTTCTACTCCTGTGTTGAACATCTGCTCCTTGATGGTCAGTGTGCATCATAGGTAGGCCCATTGGCTGGTTGCTTAGGCTTTTATATATTAGTACTAGAGGCCCAGTGTACAAAATTTGTGCACTGGAGGTGGGGCGGTGTCCCTCAACCCAGTCTGCACCATCTCCAATCTGAAACCCCTTGAGGGATGTCCGACTGCCCATTTAGGCCGGATTCCAGTAGGATCAAGCCTAAATGGGCAGTCGGACATCCCTCTCACAATCCAGGACTGCTGGCTCCCAACTGCTCGCTTGCTGGCCTTCCTGATTGCCCCTAACTACTTCTGCCTGCCAACCTGATCGATGCCCAACTGCTCCCCTGCCATCCTCTGCCCCTAACTATCCTCCCCTACAGGCCTGATCACCCCCAACTGTCCTTCCCTGCAGGCCTGGTCACCCCTAACTGCCCTCCCCTGCTGGCCTGATTGCCCACAACTGCCCTCCCTTGCAGACCTGGTCCGTCCAAACTGCTCTCCCCTGCTGGGCATGTTGTGGTGGCCATCTTGTGTCCACATGGGAGCAGTCATCTTTGACCACATGGGGGCAGCCATCTTGTGTGTTGGAGTGATGGTCAATTTGCATATTATTCTTTTATTAGATAGGATTAGATAGGATAGAGACCTGGTGCATGGGTGGGGGCTGGCTGGTTTGCCATGAAGGCAGTATGGGGGTGTTCCCTTGGGGTGTGGGGTGGCCTGGGGCGAGGGGCCTGTGGTGGTTTGCAGGCTGGCCATGACCCCTCGGTGACCCAAGCATAGGCTGGAAGCAAGTATCAGGGATTTATTTATCTTCTATAATTGAAACTTTGTAGCCTTCAGTGGAGCCAAGCCTCCTGCTCGCTCTGTGGCTATAGCCATTTTTGTTGGGATTTATTTATCTTCTCTAATTGAAACTTTGTAGTCTTAAGCAGAGGTCAAGGCAGGCCAGGGCAGGCGGAAAGCTTGGCTTCCTCCATTGCCTGGGAAACCCAAGCCTCCTGCTCTCTCCATGGCCACAGCCATCTTGGTTGGGTTAATTTGCATACTTGCTCTTGATTGGCTAGCGGGAGTGGCTTGTGGATATAGCGGAAGTATGGTCAACTTGCATATTACTCTTTTATTAGATAGGATATAGATGATAGGTTTGGAACTAGACACCTAATAGGTCTGGGCTGCCTGTTACTACTTGAGCCAATTAAGCAGAGACAGGGTTGAATTATATGAAAATTTATTCCAATACTGCTGGTAGTATGGGAGAGCAGCAGGTAATCCACAAAAATCTCTCCACCCCCTACCCACATAAGCTTATATTGGGTAGAGCAAACATTACATGGGGAAGTAGGAATTATAGGCCTGAAGAAGTAGACAATGAAGGCTGGAGCTCGACTTCATTGTTTGGGCAACAAAGTTGTCAATCTTTCCCTATTAGGCAGTTCTTGAATGAGAATGGACCACATTCCAAGGTTGATTCCCAGGTTCCAGTGTCCCAGCCAGGTTTGAATGTCTTTTTAAAATCAGAACAAGGCAATTACAGTTAACAGCAGCATGATTAATATTTCTTAAAATTATAGCTAGTTCCCAAATTTTTATTATTGCCCTAACATTTCCCCACTGCTATCTATATCATCTCATATCTATGAGATTAGTTTTATTTATTTATTTTTAAGTCTTTATTGTTCAGATTATTACAATTGTTCCTCTTTCTTCCCCCCATAGCTGGCCTATACCTTCTGCCCTTGGGGCCCCCCCCCCCACTGTTCTCATCCATAGGTGTATAATTTTTGTTCAGTCTTTTCCTGAACCCCCGACTCTTTACTCCCCAAGAATTGTCAGTCCACTCCTTTTCTATACCCCTGATTCTATTATATTCACCCGTTTATTCTGTTCATCAAGTTTTTTGTTCACTTGATTTTTAGACTTACTTGTTGATAGATATGTATTTGTTGTTCATAATTTGTATATTTACCTTTTTCTTCTTCCTCTTATTAAAGAATACCTTTCAGCATTTCATATAATACTGGTTTGGTGGTGATGAACTCCTTTAGCTTCTTCTTATCTGTGAAGCTCTTTATCTGCCCTTTAATTCTGAATGATAGCTTTGCTGGGTAGAGTAATCTTGGTTGTGGGTCCTTGCTATTCGTCACTGAATATTTTTTGCCACTCCTGTCTGGCCTGTATAGTTTCTGTTGAGAAATCAGCTGACAATCGTATGGGTGCTTCCTTGTAGGTAATTAAGTGTTTTTCTCTTGCTGCATTTAATATTCTCTCTTTGTCTTTTGCTCTTGGCATTTTAATTATGATGTGTCTTGGTGTGGTCCTCTTTGAATTCCTTTTGTTTGAGGTTCTGTGCAGTTCCTGGACTTGTAAGTCTATTTCTTTCACCAGGTGGGGGAAGTTTTAAGTCATTATTTCTTCAAATAAGTTTTCAGTATCTTGCTGTCTCTCTTTTTCTGGCACCCCCATAATTCGGATCTTGGTAATGCTTGAAGTTGTTCCAGAGGCTCCTTACACTATCTTTATATTTTTGTATTCTTTTTTCTTTTCCAGTTGAGTGTTTTTTGCTTCTTTGTATTTCATTTGATTCTTGTGGTCCTCTAGTCTGCTCTTAGGTCTCTGTATAATATTTTTTACTTTAGACAGTGTACTTTTAATTTTTAGTTGGTCCTTTTTCATATCCACGAGGGTCTCGCTAAATTTATCAGCCTTTTCTAGGAAATTCTTGAAAAACGTTATAACCATGGTTTTGAACTCTATATCTAGTCTTTTGCTTTCCTCCATTTCTTTCATTTGTGATCTGTTTCTTTGTCTCTGCATTTTTGCTGCTTCCCTGAGTTGGTAGAGTAGCTTTGTGTGGTAGGTGTTCTATAGGGCCCAGTGGCTCAGCCTCCACCAGTTATCTGAGGTGGACAGTTTTGGTGCATCCCTTTGTGGACTGTGTGCACTGTCTTGTTGTAGTTAAGTCTTGATTGTTGTTGGTATCACTGGGAGGAATTGACCTCCAGGCCAATTGGCTGTGAGCATTAGCTATGTCAACGATGGGAGAACTTCTGTGTTGGATACACCCTTATTAGACAAGACTTGAAGAATTGCAAAAGCCTCTGTGCTCAGCTTGGATGGGGCAGAGTCTCAGGGTGGAGCAGACAGCCTTGGATTCCTGTCAGCCCTACCCTATGAGGCCCCTGGATCTCAGTGTCCCTCGGCTATCGCTGTAAGAACTTCTGAGAGAAAGCTGCCCTCGAGTTTTGCCTGCTGCAAGACAGTCCTGTTTCTCCCTGAATGAGTCTAGGTTCCCCCAAACTCACCCGGAACTGGAGTTCAGGGAAGTCAGGAGCCTCTGTCTCTCCCCCCAACCCCCCACTTCAGAAAGCCAGCTGCACACCCAGCTGCCCGTGCTTTCAGCAGTCACGTGTGCTTCCGGAACTCTGCCTTTGCAGCTTCTCTGAGTCTCACTGTGTCCTCTCTTTTCCTGACAGTCCAGTTTCTTCCTGAATGAATCTGGGTTCTCAGAAACTCTCCCAGAACTGAAGTTCAGTGCAGTTGGGAGCCTGTCTCCCTCCAGCTCCAGAAAGCCGCCCCTGCACTCTGTCGTCCATGTACTCAGCTGCCTGTCCGCTCGCGCGTCTCCGTACCTTGGCCTTTTGCAGCTCCTCTGATTCTCAATGTGCTTTCCTCTTTCCTTCTAGTTGTAGAATTTCACTCAGCCAGCTTTCCTGTGGTTCTGGATGGTGTCCGTTTTCTCTTTTAGTTGTAGTTTTGATATTGTGCAAGGCAGCAGTTTAGGTGTTTACCTATGCCCCCATCTTGGTTTCTCCTATGAGATTAGTTTTAGATGAATGGTCTCATGCTGCTGGACTGCATTTGCTTCTGCCTTGAAAGCAGTTTACACATGGAACACAGGGAATGCGGGATTTAAAAAAGAGGAAGAGATTGAATACAGCAGCAAGTAATTAGGCTACAAAAAATAAACAGGAGAAAAATTAAATGAATTCCTGCAACCCAGACAGGTTGGGTAGCCAAGAAGTTAATGTGGATAGGTCAAATATAAAAACAAACAAAACCCTTTCTTGTTGTTTTATTTTGGAGATGGTTTCCCTAATTTGTTGAGTGTTGTTTTCTATCAATTGAGAATTGTCAGAAAGATTAAAACAGCACATTCCTTTAAATTCTTCACAGCCGTGGTAATGCTAAAACAGCAAATAATCTATTGCTGCTTGATTCTCTAGAACTGTTTTTCTGACCTGGCTCAGCTCTTGATTTATCCCCCCGTGTAGCCCTGGAAGTGGCATTCAGGGCTTTTACCATGCCACAAGCCAGCCAGGTCACTTCTACATTAACGAAGCCTCCCATTACCAGCATAACAAAAATGGTTAAAGCAATATAGTCAGCAGAGCTCCACAGGCACTGCAGTTTGGTGTCATGGCCCTGCGAAGGTCTCTTTTGGTTCAGACCCTGTGATGTTTCTGAGGCATAAAGACAGTCACCCGAGGAACAGCGCCCTCTGGGGCAGTTAGCAGGAATATATGAACCCGCATATCAGAAACCATCCAGCCAGCAGCTTAGTATGTCCATTACTATAATGGAGTGTGAAATCATGAGAACAGTTCATATTATAGTTTCTAGAGGCCCAGTGCACAAAATTCATACATGGGGGAGGGGGATGTAGATGTCCCTCAGCCCAGCCTGCACCCTCTTCAATCTGGGACCCCTCAAAGGATGTCCGACTGCCCGGTGGGATCAGGCCTAAACGGGCAGTCGGACATCCCTGTCAGAATCCAGGACTGCTGGCTCCCAAAGACTTGCCTGCCTGTCTGCCTGATTGCCCCTAACTACTTCTGCCTGCCAGCCTGATCGACACCTAACTGCTCCTCTGTAAGCCCAATGGTCACTAATTTCCCTCCCCTACTGGCATGTTCACCCCTAACTGTTCTCTCCTGCCGGTCTGGTCAGCCCTAACTGCCCTCCCTTGCCAGCCTGGTCTCCCCTAATTGCCCTCCCCTGCTGTCCTGGTCACCCCCAACTGCCCTCTGCTGCAGGCCTGGTACTCCCAACTGCCCTCCCCTACATGCCTGGTCATACCTAACTGCCCTCCCCTGATGGCCTGGTCCCCCTACCTGTCCTCACCTTCAGGCCTGGTCCCTCCCAACTGCCCTTCCCTGCAGGCCTGGGTCCCTCCCAACTTCCCTCCCCTGCAGGCCTAGTCCTTCCCAACTATCCTCCTTTGCTGGCTGGATCGCCCACAACTGCCCTTCCCTGCTGGCTGTCTTTTGGTGGCCATCTAGTATCCACATGGAGGCAGCCATCTTTGACCACATGGGAGTGGCCATCTTGTGTGTTGGAGTGATGGTCAATTTGCATATTATCCTTTTATTAGATAGTATTACATCCTGAAAGACAATAATTAGAACACTCAGTAAAAGTCTAACATTTGCCACAGAGAACTACTGCAGTAACCTTTAGAGAAAACATTCCTGCATCCTTTTCTCAGACAGTGGGTCCCAACATATAAAGGTCCCTATATGTGACTTTCCAAAATGAATGGAATGATTCTATACATTATCAATAGGTGTTCCAACTCCTACTTGGCAAAATATAAAGATCCATTCTACAGAGGTTCCTCCATTGCTAGCTTTAGAGCAATTAGAGTGGTGAGACATCTCAGGGTCCTATTTATTTCTCCTCCAGTTGGCTCATCATCCTTGCTCTGCTTATGTCTAATTGCCTACCACATCCCCCCACTCAAGGATGTTGGCTCTGAATTCTTTCAGAGAAAGGGGGCACCAGGTCTCTTGTGTAACTGCTTCATGCTGAGGAGGGAGGAAGTTTTCCTTCAGAGGCAAGAGATCCTTGCTCTCTGTCAGAAGTATGATATGGATTGGGCATAGAAGGAGGGAGCAATGGTGTTGAGAGATGGTATTCCCTGAGTATGAATAGGACTTATAACCTGTGGAGGCAAACTGTGTTACAAAATTGAGGTAAAAGCCAGAGATAAATTTAGGATCCAGTTCAATTCATAGATGAAAAATAAAGCTTTGAGTCTAATATTCACAACTGTGTGTTATAGAGTCTACTGAAGCACAACCTGATTCCCACCCCTAAAATCATCCTTGTTTTTATTAAGAAGCCAAATTAAGACCAATTTATTTACTGTATTGTTATGGTTTCAATTTGGCCTGATCATTTGTGTGAACACAATAGGAATGACAATTGATCCTGTATGCCTTTTTTTTTTTTTTAAATCTGCTTTGCTGGAATTTCATAATTGAGTTTTAATTGCCCTCAGGGCAAAGAAGCTGAGCCACCTAGCTGCCCTCGGGTTTTCTGCAATACCTGTAGACTTGGGTGAATTCCTCACATTCTTGAGGTTCCCAAAATGTCTTGAGGTTCCTTCCTTGCCATCTCTCAGGAAAGCAACCTTCGTTCCTTACCTGGAAAGACTGCCATGAACCACTGACCAAACAAGGTACCACACTCTTATCCAAGGGGCTCTTATTTGTCTTCATTCCTTAAAACTTTCTGGTGGCATCCAGAGTCCAGGCATGTTAAGTACAACATGCCAAAGTGTTGGTTAATAAAACCACAATTGGAAACTGGTCTTATTGAATTCATGCGAAGAAATGTATTGCCAAGACTCATTCATTAAGAATTGCCAAATTCCCCCTATCCAGTTTGGCTCAAAGGTTCAATTCTGGTCAAGGGCACAATCCCCGGTTACAGGCTCAGACCCCAGTAGGGGGTGTGCAGGAGGCAGTTAATCAATGATTCTTTCTCATTATTCATGTTTCAATCTCTCTCCCTCTTCCAAAATCAATAAAAATATGTATATTTTTGAAATTGCCAAATTCTGGAGGAATAAGGTAGGAAGAAAAACATAATTTACCAAACTGCTTTGAAAATGCTTCCTTATATCTAAAAATCAAAGATTAAAAATCACCAATACTGCTGAAACCAGTTTGGCTCAGTGGATAGAGCGTCAGCCTGCGTATTGAAAGGTCCCAGGTTCAATTCCGGTCAAGGGCATGTACCTTGACCACGGGCACATCCCCAGTAGATGTGCAAGAGGCAGCTGATCGATGTTTTTCTCTCATCGATGTTTCTGACCTATCCCTCTCCCTTCCTCTCTGTTAAAAAAAAAAATCAGTAAAATATATTTTTTTAAACAAATCAGCAATACTGTCAACAAAAGTCACAAAAACTATAAATATTTTCAGTTTATTTAGTCCCATAATCAGTTTTTGTTTCCCCTGATTTGACTTGCCAGTACTTCTATAAATCCAGATAAATTTATAGGCTCCTGGAGATTTTACATTTTAGTAATATGCATGTATAAGTAGAATATAGTTGTTAGTTCTTTATTTGATAACGCTTCCAGCCAGTGTGGCTAGTGGTTGAATGTTGACCTATGAACCAGGAGGTTGTGATTTGATTCCTGGTCAGGGCATATGCCCAATTTGCGAGCTAGATCCCAGTGTGGGTGTGCAGAAGGCAGCCAATTGATTCTCTCTCATCATTGATGTTTCTACCTATGTCTCTCTCTCCCTTCATCTCTGAAATCAATAAAAATACTTTAAAAACATAAAACAAACAAAACCAGCAATGACACTGTGACAAGAGGGTAATAAACACAAGAATAGGTTAGCAAAACTTTAGTTCCCACAATTAAGAAGATAAATTTTTAAAAATATATTTTTTATTGTTGATTACAGATATTTTTCATTCTCCTCCCCACCCCCACCACCTTCCTCTAAACCCCTAACCACCCATCCAGGTCTTCACTATCCTATTGCTTGTGTCCATGGGTTATGCATATCCTATATAATAAAAGCCTAATCTGCAGCAAATTTACCAAACAGCAGAATGACCGATGGAATGACTAGTTGCTATGATGTGCACTGACCACCAGGGAGCAGACACTCAACACTGAAGCTGCCCCCAGCTGCAGGCCCCAGACCAGCCAAGGCAGGTGCCAGCAAAGGCTTCCTGATCACCCTGCTGGTCACCCCACAGATCAGTCCTTATTGCCAGCCAAGCCTAGGGACCATACCCATGCACGAATTTCATGCACCAGGCCTCTAGTAAGTATATAAGTTCTTTGGTTTATCTCTTCTTGTCCCCCTACTCCCACATCTAGGTATGTCAGTCTGTTTCATGTCTCCATGCTTCGGGTAAAAAAATAGTTGGTCAATTCATTTTGTTCATTAGATTTCACGTATCATGTGATACGTGTCTTTCTCAGATTGGCTTATTTCATGGATTAGAAGAATTAGCATAATATTTTCTAGGTCCATCTATGCTGTCCCAAAGGGTAAGAGATCCCTCTTTTTTACAGCTGCAGAGTATTCCATAGTGTAAATATCCCATAGTTTTTTTTAATTCACTCATCTACTGATGGGCACTTGGGGTGTTTTCAAATCTTAGCTATTATAAATTGTGCTGCTATGAACATAAGGGTGCATCCATTTTTCTGATTGCTGTTTTGGGGATTTTAGGATATATTCCCAGAAGTAGGATCGCTAGGTCAAACGGAAGTTCCATTTTTACTTTTTTGAGGAAATTCCATACTTCTTTCCATAACGGCTGCACCAGTCTGCATTCTCACCAGCAGTGAATTCCATGTCCCCTTTCTCCACATCACCGCCAGCATTTCTTCTTGATTTGCTGATGGTAGCCATTCTGACAAGTGTGAGGTGATATCTCATTGTGGTTTTAAGTTGCATCTCTCTAATGATTAGTGACTTTGAGCATTTTTTCTTGTGTCTCGGCCATCTGTATGTCCACTTTGGAGAGATGTCTATTCAGGTCTTCTGTCAATTTTTAAATTAGATTGTTTGTCTTTTTTTGCTGAGTTGTATAAGTACTTGACATATTTTGGATATTAACTCATCAGATGTATTATTGGCAAGTATGTGCTCCCATTCAGTGGGTTTCATTTTTAATTTGATGGTGGTTTCTTTTGCTGTGCAGAAGCTTTTTACTTTGATATAGTCCCATTTATTTATTTTCTCCTAAGTTACCTCTGCCTAGGAGATATGTCTATAAACATATTGCTGCATAAGATGTTTGAGCTTTTACTGTCTATGTTCTCCTCTAAGGTTTTTGTGGTTTCATGCCTACATTTAAGTCTTTTGTCCATTTTGAGTTTATTCTTTTGTATAGTGTAAGTTGATGGTCTAGTTTCATCTTTTGTATGTGTCTGTCCAGTTTTCCCCACACCATTTATTGAAGAGATTGTCTTTATTATATGCTCTCCCCTCCTTTGTCAAATAGTACTTGACTATAATGGTGTGGGTCAATTTCTGGGGTAAGCCTCTGTTCTGATCCATTGGTCTATAATGCCTGTTCTTGCCAGTACCAGGCTGTTTTGGTTATAATGGCTTTGTAGTATAGTTTAATAGCTGGTATTGTGATCCCTCCTACTTCCTTCTTCTTTGTCAAGATTACTGCAGCTATTTGGGGTCTTTTTTGGAGTATTGTAAAATAACTCTGTGAAATATGTCATGGCATTTTAATAGGGATTGCATTGAATCTATAGATTGCTTTTGGGTAGTATAGACATTTTAATTATGTTAATTCTTCAAATCCATGAACATGGCATATGCTTCCATTTGTTTGTATCTTCCTGTATTTCTTTTTCAATGTCCTATAATTTTCCAAGTACAGGCCTTTTACCTCCTTGGTTAAGTTTATTCCTAGGTATCTTATTTTGATGTTACTGTTGAAATGGTAAATGGAATTTTTTTCTCTTTCTGAGAATTCATTATCTATAATAATCTATAATAATAAAAGCATAATATGCTAATTAGACTGGATGTCCTTCCAGATGACCTTCTGGATGAAGCCGGGGCTGGAAGGGAAGCTGGGGTCCCAGGTGCCAGAGGGAAGCTTGTGCTAGCAGCCAGGGGAAGGAAGGCCTACTCTTTCTTTAAAAAAAAAAAAAATATATATATATATATATATATATATATATATATATATATATATATATATTGATGTTTTATAGAGAGGAGAAGAGAGGGATAGAGAGTTAGAAACATCATAGATCAGCTGCCTCTTGCACACCCCCTACTGGGGATGTGCCTGCAACCAAGGTACATACATGCTCTTGACCAGAATTGAACCTGAAACCCTTCAGTCCGTAGGCTGACGCTCTATCTACTGAGCCAAACTGGTTAGGGTGGAAGGCCTATTCTTGCATGAATTTTGTGCATTGGGCCTGTAGTTGGTGTATAAAAATGCCACCAATTTCTGGATGTTGACTTTGTATCCTGCTACATTGCCAGATTCATTTTTTTTTTCATGCTTTAAAACTGAGCTTGTTGCAAGAAACATTAACAATTCCAAAACGAAATTAAACGAGTTTTATTTTTTTTCTCTCAAAGGAACCAAAATTATGGGTGAGGAAGTTAACAGGGAATTCTCAAAAGGTGAACTCAACTCTTCCTTGTACTAGTCCTTGGGTAGGATCTTCTTTTCATTGGTTTCTTTGAAGACGGACTTTGGGTTTTAGTCCCAAGTCTGTTCCAATTTAGTATCTATTCCGGCCTCCCCCTCTCTCCGAGCGGCTTCCTAGGTGGCCTCCACCTCTGGGAGCCCAGCAGCTAGACCGGCTGTAGGAATTGTGTGGCGGAGGGCACCCCCTTTCTAGAGACCCAGGAAGCCCACAGTGGGCTCAGTCGACTTGGACACGGCCCCTGGAGTAGTGGTCGCTCCTGCTGCCACTGCCGTCTAACTGTCGCGGCCCCTGTAGGCATCGGGCGAGCAGCCTGCCTCAGCATCGTAGTGGCCTTTGCCGCCGTTGGAGGGCTGGGAGCCCTGCGTGGGGTTGCTGCTGCACGGTCCCCGTAGTTCTCAAAGGGATCTCGGTAGTGTTGTGGGGCAAACGACCACGGAGGCGGTTAAGTTGGTAATAAGCAGGCAAGGATTTATTGAAAACTGGCCAGGACGGTCAGAGACCTAACACTCAATGACCGCCCCGCCCCAGGTGCAGGCAGTCCTTTTAAAGGGGTTTGAACCATAAATGTTATTGCCCTATGTTTGGCAAACAGCCCCCAAGGCCATATCTGGGGAAGGGGTGCCAATAGACTATGAATGTCCTTATGCTCATTCTTTATCTGCTAACTATGTATTCTGCTAGACATGGGAAAGTGGTCCTATCTTGTAAAATCAGCTGGTGTAGCTACATAATTGGCGCCGACCGGTTACTCCTCTAGTTCTAGTCTTCAAAAGGTTTCTTTTGCACCTCTCAAGGTCTCAAACTGGAAACTACTCTTTTATTTGAAGCAAGCAGGGGTGAGCCAAGGCCAAAGTTTCAAACAGCAGTTTTACTCTAAATAAATGTTTTTATGACCTTATTTCAGGTAGGAGCCTCTGCTTGGGTGATCGGCATAATCGCGGCTGCGGCCCCCGTAGGTCGCCTTAGCCTCTGGACAGAAAGTTGTCCTGGGCACTGGAGTGGCCGTAGTCACAGTAGGTGTACTCGTGGGGTGAGGGGGCGAAATCTTGGAGTGGCGGGCGCTCGTGTAGTCTCCGCTCAAGTAGCTTTCCCTGGGCAAGTAGCCCTCCTCCCAGGGGCCCAGGTAGGGGTCCCAGCGGGCAGTGGCCTCGCTTAGCCATTTTGCCCGCCTGCGTATGCCACTGCCGCTGCTGCTGCAGGGCAGGTCCACGGTGCGGCCCTCTTTGGGGCTGCGCTTCATAGGCATCAGGACCCTGGAGGAGCGCAGGTCGAAATCCCCCAAGTAGCCGTCGTTGCAGGCGGACGGAGAGCACCTCGCCCGACACCGCCCCCCTGGGCGCCTGGGCCACTTTGATGGCCTTACCATCCAGGGACTTGCCATTCATGTCTTCGACAGCGGCCTTGGTGTTGGCGGGGCTTTTGAAGGTGACGAAGGTGTCGAAAGCAAAGCCCCTGGACTTGCTGGTTTCTCGATCCTTCATCAAGAACACCTCAGTGATGCGGCCATACTTGCCGAACTCAGCCTCAAGGGTTTTCTCGAGGATTTCGGGGCTGAACCCGCCGATGAAGAGCTTCCCGGGACAATCTGTTTCCACTATGTCTGCAGGTTGAGCGGCCAGTGGCGAGGAGGCAGCCCCAAATTCATTTATTAAGTCTAGTAGTTTCCTGGTGGAGTCCTTAGGGTTCTCTATGTACAATATCATGTCATCTGCAAATAAGAACAGTTTTACTTTCTCCCTTCTAATTTGGATGCTGTTATGCCCAGATTTCAAGATCCCCAGAGACCACCAGGGAGCCGTTGTCCGATGCAAAAGCAAAGAGTCTTTATTCAAGCCCGGGCTCGGCTCTCACAACCCCTTTACCGGTGCAGCGGTGGGACCAGAGAGAGAGAGAGCTTGGGGAGACAAAGGTTATAAGGACTGGTCATTTGGGTGGGCCTAGGAGAGTGACGTGGGTTACGGAGATTGGTCACTTTGGTTAGGGTTTCATATTCTGAGGTCAGAGCCGTCCTCTACTGCCCCCTGAAAGGTCAGTAGCGACACATAGGGAGCACCTTGTAGTATGACCTTATTAGGACCTAAGCTGCATCCCTGGAGCTTCATTGGTCCACTCAGGCAGTGGTTGGGGGAGTTAGGACATTCCTGGTGCTCCTGTGGTCACTCCCAGCAGGGAAGGAGGGGGTCAGGCTGACCAGCTCCGCAAGATGGAGGATAGCAAGTTCTGCTTTGTTCTTGTATTCCCCCTTTGTCTTGGAGCTAACGGCTCAATCATGAGATAGACTGTATTTCCACCTAATCCTCCATTGCTACAGACCAGTATTGGGCTTGTAAGACCATTAACTGGACTGTCCCTATGCGTTCTTTGACAAATTGGATTAGTTTGTTAATAATACAAGGGCCGAAAGTTAACAACATGAGGAGAATAACAAGGGGTCCAACGAGGGCGGAAATAAGAGTGGTTAACCATGGGGACCAGTTGAACAAGGATTCATACCAAGACTGAGATTGCTCCCTTTCTAGCCTTCGCTTCTGCAGCCCTTCCCTTATGAGGGCCAGGGACTCTTTAATAACTCCTGAATGGTCAACATAAAAGCAACATTCTTCCCCTAAGTCCGCACATAAACCCCCCTGCTGCATGAATAGTAAGTCTAGTCCTCTTCTGTTTTGGAGTACAACTTCAGATAAGGAGGTAAGGGATTCTTGCATGTGGGTGATGGGTTTTTCAATCCTCTCTATGTCTAAATCAATGGCTACTCTTAGGGCTCCATAGTTCTTGTCTAGTACGACAAGTGAAGATATCCCAGTTCCTGCCCCGGCTAGTCCCAGCCCTAAAAACGTAGCCAGAGTTAAGGCTGTAACAGGTTCTCTCCTACTTCGGGGGTTAGCAGAACCTAACCGGCTAAGTATGTCCTCCCCTGAATGGTATACTAGCTTGGGGATAAGCTGGATGAGTATGCAGAAGCCCTCCTTTTGGGAATTAAGGACTAGGGAGTGGATGCAAGGAGCGAGGCCACTGGAACAGGCCCACCATGCATTTTCAGGGGGCAAAAGATATGCCGCCTCCCTGGGGGTAGCCAGGTTTTTGTTACAGGGATGTGACTGTTCAGAGGGTACGCTGCCTATGCAAGTTCCCTGCCCTGTTACCACCTAGAGGGTTAGCCTTGCAACAGTTTGCTGCCACCTGCAGGAGCTGGCAGTCGAGGCTGTTGTATAGCCGCCTTTAACCACAATGCCCTCATAATACCTCGGTTTGACATCTAGACAGAGCCAGCAAGACTTTGTTAGGTCGGGCCTAGAGGTGTTCAAAACATAATAAGTCCCTATGATCTTGCTCCAAAGGGGGTCTACCTCAGACGGTAAGGTATGACTCAGGGCCAGGCACCCTGCCGTAGTAGGTGTAAGTGGGGTAAAGGGCTGTGATGCCGGGATTAAAGTTCCTCTGGGCATGGTTGCTCAGGGTGTGGTAGGCCGAGGCCAGGGAGCCAGTATTTGGTTGGGCCCTACTCCCGAAGGGGTGTGATGGTGGAGGGGAGCGTTCTGGACCCAGAGGGTGAACAACATTCCAGGGTCCTCAGGGTACAACATTCCAAATTCTCTGCACTGATAAAATCAGAGTTCCCAGGTCTTCCCAGTGTCCCATCCGGTAGCCTTTCTTCCCTCTTCCATGAAAGTAATGCGCACTGGGTTGCAGTAGTTACGGCCAAAACGGGGACAAGGTGGGGCAGGTGGCCGTCCAACAGTGATCAGGTCACCCTTCCTCAGGGCCTCCCACTAAATGTGTCCAGTTGACCAAGAAGTACAGAAATAGTCTCCAGCGCCTCCAAAAGGGTTCTTTTCCCAGGACCAAGTTTGTGAGGGCTCGGGGCAGATGTAGAAATAGGTGGTCCTCAATGGTTTTGAGTCCTTAACCCTTGCGCCTATCGCAGCAGATGTACAGTACGGGCAGGGGTAGATTCTGGGAAAGAGAGTCAGGAAGTCCACCCACAGCTCAGGGAACCAAGTGTCTTTGGGATGGGTTTGAGAAGCCTGGCTGAGAATCACCCGATTTGGTGTCTATAATTTGCCAGGTAACATTATAGGGAGTGTGTGGGCTCGGTGGCAGGAGTGATCGCGGGCAATGTTACCAGCATCAGGCAGGTCGAGTGCGCTGTAGCTTGAGCTTGAGCGGGTTGCGTTGGTCTTGGTCGATGTTCCATTGCGCGACGAAGTCCCCCTGGATTGTGGAGAGGTCGGCTGGGCGGACGTGGGTGTGATGGACCCAGGTTGCGATGCCGTCTACCTTGAGAGCGGTGGGTGTTGTCAGCACGACGACGACCTAGGGGCTCTTCCAACGTGGTGTGAGGGTCTCCCAGCGGTGTCTCTTGATGAACACCAAGTCTCCTGGACTGTACTGATGAGGTGTCGGGATTGGGCCAGCCTTGTAAATGGCATGAAGGTGTGACCAAATGTCCTCGTGTGCTTTCTGTAGTCCTCTTAAGAGAAAAGATATTTCCTGATTTTCAAACTCAGCAAGAAGCTCAGCTTTAAAGTTAGGAATGATGGGGGATGGGGGAGGGCTACCAAACTTGATCTCATAGGGAGTAAGACCCAGGGTGTAAGGGGAGTTCCTCACCCGGTAAAGGGCATACGGAAGGAGAGATACCCAGTCCCCACCAGTCTCCATGGTTAATTTGGTAAGGGTCTCTTTTAGAGTTCTATTCATTCTTTCTACCTGCCCTGAACTCTGGGGCCTATAAGCACAATGTAATTTCCAATCTGCCCCGATAACCTTGGCTATTGCCTGTGTTACCTGTGAAATAAAGGCTGGTCCGTTGTCGGATCCTATCATAGCAGGAAAACCACACCTGGGTAAGATGTCTTCTAGTAGCTTCTTGACCACCATCTGAGCTGTTTCATGCTTGGTTGGGTACGCCTGTACCCAGCCAGAGAAGGTGTCTATAAATATTAAAAGATACCTATAACCATACTTTCCTGGTTTAATTTCGGTAAAGTCGACCTCCCATTGTACTCCTGGTTTGGTGCCCCTGAGCCTGGTTCCTTCTCCACCTGACCTGGCTCTTGCATTCGTCTACAAAGAGGCGGAAGGGCTTTGTAATGTCTGGCAGGCCCAGGGCTGGAACAGCTAAAAGGGCTCTCTTTATCTGGTTAAAAGCAGTCTCTTCTTTCTCAGTCCATTCAAACGCCTTCTCCTTCTTGGTGATCCTAGGAATTCCCTCACTTCCCTCCGGGAGGTGGGAATAGGGATTTTCAGGACTGTCTCTTTTCTAGCATCAGACAACCACCCTGTCTGCCCTCCAAGATGTATCCCAGATAACACCATTTTTCTGCATATCTGAGCCTTCTTCATAGAGGCCCAGTACCCTATGGTCCCCAGGATAGCCAGCAGATCCCTGGTCCTCTGTTCACAGTCCTCGGCAGTGTCGGCAGCAATCAGGATGTCATCTACGTATTGGAGGAGGGTGAGACCAGGGTGTTCTCTCCTGTACTCACCCAGGTCCTCATGCAGTGCCTTGTCAAAGATGGTGGGCGAATTCTTGAACCCTTGGGGCAATCATGTCCAGGTTAGTTGTCCACTGTAGCCCTCCTCAGGGTCGTGCCATTTGAAAGCAAACAAGGGTTGGCTTTGAGGTGCCAACGGCAGGCTGAAAAAGTCCAATATGGTATACCAGACCCTAGAGGGCACTAAAGAGCTTAAAAGAGTATATGGGTTGGGAACAGTTGGGTGTATGTATATCCATGACTCTTTTATTTACTTCCCGGAGGTCCTGTACCAGTTGGTAGTCATTCGTATAAGGCTTCTTGACTGGCAGGAGGGGGATGTTCCAAGCAGAGTGGCAAGGAACTAGTACCCCTAAGCTTCACAGTCTCTGAATGTGAGGCTGGATTCCCTTCTGGGCCTCCTGAGACATAGGATACTGCTTGACTCTTATTGGGCCCTCTCCTGGTTTTAGCTCCACCAGGTTTGGGGCCCTTGAGCAGCCAGTCCTACCCCTCCCGTCTCTGCCCAGGCTGTGGGGAATTCTTGTAACCATCTGTCCATATTGCTTTCTACTGGGGGTGCCCCCTGATGGAGGTGGTACTTGTCCTCTAATCTCAGAATCAAAATCTGAATGGGGTGGCCTTTGCTGTTGGTGACCCGAGGCTCCCCTTGTCTGAAAGTTATTTTGCCTCCTATCTTGGTCAACAGGTCCCGTCCTAATAGTGGGTAGGGGCATTCTGGTATCACCATAAAGGAGTGGCATACCCGGCCCATTCCTAGATCTATTGTTCTTCAGGTAGTCCATGAATTTATACCAGTTGCCCCTTGTACCCAGTACTTCTTGTTGGCTAATTTCCTTTGGGGTGTGTGGAGGACCGAATGTTGTGCTCCGGTGTTGACAAGGAAGTCAACAGGGGTCCCCTCCACTCTAAGAGTTACCCTGGGCTTGGGGAGGGGGTCCAAACCCTGACTTCCCTAATCACTCAGTTCTTCCATCTCTAAGACTTTTGCTCAGTCAGTCTTGCGTCCCTTCCCACCGGCCTTCCTTGGACATTCCCAGGCCCAGTGCCCCATCTCCTTGCAGTGAGCACACTGGTCCTTCTGCATTCTATTCCTCCCTCCCCTGGCGGCCTTCTTACCTTCTTTCTCGTTGTCCGCCAGCTGCTGGAGGTGCCGGGTTCACTCCTTGGGAGAGTCCACAGTGGTAGCCAGCAGGATTCTGGCCAGGTCTTGGGTTTGCTTATTGCTGGCAGCTGCCATGGCCACATGGGGGCAGTCATCTTGTGTATTGGAGTGATGGTCAATCTGCATGTTACTCTTTTATTAGATAAGATAGAAGCCTGGTACATGGGTGGGGGCCAGCTGGTTTGCCCTGAAGGATTTCCCAGATTAAGGTGGGGGTTCCCTTGGGGCATGGGGTAGCCGGGGTGAGGGGCCTGTGGTGTTTACAGGCTGGCCACACCCCTCAGTAACCCAAGTGGAGGCCCTGGTGTGGGAACCCCTTTCACATCCCACGTGGTCCAGGGTTCCAATTCAGGGTTCTGGTTCTGGGGAAAGCTGCACACAAATGAAAGAGACTAGAAAAGCATTAATTTGGGAATATTGGGGGCCAGGTGGGAGTCCACCTATAAGGGGAGGACTACCACCAGCTCTAGCTTTGCTATCTCCTTTTAGTAAGCCTATGGGATACACCCATATCCTTTAGGTCAGGAAATTCCAATAATAGTCAATCAGCAAGAATTTATATAAGACTAACAAGTGGAAGCTGATTTAACTACCAATCTCTCAACTAAACAATGAGTGAGTAGCTCTGACCTTTCAGAGTGATTAAGGTTAACCAGCCTTCCTGATTTTTTAATTCAGATCTCTCTATTAGTGAGGCAATGACTGGTTTCTGGCACCCTGGTATCTAGGATTTATTTATGTTCTACAATTGCAACTTTGTAGCTTGGAGCAGAGCCAAGCCTTTTGCTCGCACTGTGGAGGCAGCCATTTACTTACCTTCTATAATTGAAACTTTGTAGCCTTAAGCAGAGGCCTGTGCTGGCCAGAGCAGGTGGAAAGCTTGGCTTCCTTCATCTCTGGGTGCAACTCAAGCCTCCTGCTCTCTCCAGCTCTGTGGCTGCCATCATTATCTTCTGTAATTGAAACTTTGTAGCATTGAGTGGAGGCCTCAGCGACAAGGGCTGGCGGAAAGCTTGGCTTCTTCCATTGCTGGGAAAACTCAAGCCTCCCTCCTGCTCTCTGTGTCTGGCAGCCATCTGGTTTGGGTTTATTTGCATATTTGCTCCTGATTGGCTTGCAGGTGTGGTTTGAAGGTGTGGCTTGTGGGTGTAGCAGAGGTATGGTCAATTTGCATATTACTATTTTATTAGATAGGGTAGATGTTAAGCCCTCTGAGAACCAGAGGGTCATGGGTTCAAATCCCAGTCAAAAGCACATACCTGGATTGCAGGTTTGATCCCTAGCTCAGGTTGGGGCATGTGAGGAAGGTAACCAATTCATGTGTCTCTCTCACATCTCTCTCTCTCTCTGTCCCCCTCCTTCTCTCTCTAAAAAAGTCAACGGAAAAAATATTCCTGGGTGAGGATTAAAAAAGAAAAAGCATACTAAGTGCCATGATGCAAGGAGTTTCAGAGCACAAAGAAGAGATGTCTAATTCAACCTTGGATAGTGAAGAAAGGCTTCCTGGAGGAAGTGACATCTAAAAGAGCCCTAACTCTCATTCATTAACTAGACCAAATTGATTAGAAAGGGGAGGGGTGGAAAGAAACCAATTCTTTAAAAATGCCAAGAGGCAAGAGAGAAATCTGTTCGAGTTTTTTCTTTTTTATAGCTGCTGAATATTTCATTGTGCAGATGTACCACAGTTTTTAATCCACTCATCTGCTTATGGGCACTTAGCTATTGTAAATTGAGCTGTTATAAACAAAGGGGTATATATATTCTTTCTGATTGGTGATTCTAATTTCTTGGGATATACTCCTAGCAGTGTGATTACTGGGTCAAATGGGTGTTCCATTTTCAATTTTTTTAGGAAACTCCATACTGGGTTTAATATTGGCTGCACATTTTGCTTTCTCTCCAGCAGTGTAGGAGGGTTCCTTTTCTACATATTCTTGCCAGCACTTAGCATTTATTGATTTGTTGATGATAGCCATTCTAATAGGTTTGAGGTGGTACCTCATTGTCATTTTGATTGGAATCTCTCGGATGATCAGTGACTTTGAGGATTTTTTTTTTCATATGTCTCTTGGTCTTCCTTATGTCCTCTTTCGAAAAGTGTCTATTTAGGTCCTTTGCCCATTTTTTAATTGGATTATTTATCTTCCTTTTGTTAAGTTGTATGAGTACTGTATTAATTTTGGAGATTAACCCCTTATCGGCAAATATGTCCTATGTAGTGGGCTCTTTTGTTATTTTGTTGATCGTTTCTTTTGCTGTGCAGAAGCTTTTTATTTTGATGTAGTCCAATTTGTTTATTTTCTCCTTAGTTTCTATTGTCCTAGGAGATGTATTGGTAAACATATTACTCTGAGATATGTCTGATATTTTCCTGCCTATGGATTCTTTTAATATTTTTATGGTTTCCCATTTTTCATTTAAGTATTTTATCCATTCTGAGTTTATTTTTGTGTATAGTGTAAATTAGTGGTCTAGTTTCATTTTTTGGCATGTATCTGTCCAATTTTCCTAGCACCATTTATTAAATAGACTGTCTTGAATCCATTGTATGCTCTTGCCTCCTTTGACAAATATTAATTCAGCGTAATGCCTTGGATCAGTTTCTGGGTTCACTGTTCTGTTTCATTGGTCTATATGCCTGTTCTTGTGCCAGAACCAGGCTGTTTTGAGAACAGTCCTTTGTAATACAATTTGATATCTGATATTGTGATTTCTCCAACTTTGTTGTCTCTAAAGATTGCTATGGCTACTTGGGGTCTTTTAAAAAAAATAATAAATCTTTTAAAAATTTTAATAAATCTTTATTGTTCAGATTATTACAATTGTTCCTCTTTCTTCCCCCCATTGCTCCCCTCCACCTGGTTCCCACCCCACCCTCTACCCTCTACAATCAAGATTACTCTACCCAGCAAAGCTACCATTCAGAATTGAAGGGCAGATAAAGATCTTCACAGATAAGAAAAAGCTAAAGGAGTTCATCACCATTAAACCAGTATTATATGAAATGGTGAAAGGTATTCTTTAAGAAGAGGAAGAAGAAGGAAAAGGTAAAGATAAAAATTATGAACAACAAGTGAATCTAAAAATCAAGTGAGCCAAGACCGGTTTGGCTCAGTGGATAGAGCGTCGGCCTGCAGACTGAAGGGTCCCGGGTTCGATTCCGGTCAAGGGCATGTACCTTGGCTGCAGGCACATCCCCAGTTGGAGGTGTGCAAGAGGCGGCTGATCGATGTTTCTCTCTCATCGATGTTTCTGACTTTCTATCCCTCTCCTTCCTCTCTGTGAAAAATCAATAAAATATATTTTTTAAAAAATAATAAAAAATAAAAATCAAGTGAATTAAAATTCTGATGAACAGAATAAACTGGTGAATATAATAGAATCAGGGGCATAGAAAGGGAGTGGACTGACAATTCTCGGGGGAAAGAGGTGGGGGGGTGCAGGAAGAGACTGGAAAAAAATTGTACACCTATGGATGAGGACAGTGCTTTTGTCGCCTCATTTTTGCATCCTTTTGTATTTGTTTCTAAGTAATGTGAGTTGCTGTCTCTTTCTGGCCCTGGGCAACCTGATTGAGGTTCCAGAGGCTGAAGTGCCTAGCGGTACAGTGGTCAGGTACTCCTTAGCCCAGAGGCTGGGTCTGCTTTGAGCCTCACACCTTTATTGTCTCTCTTCTGAGTTATTCTCCCTTCCCCCACAGAACTTGTCTCTCAGGTGTATGCTGTAGATGCTCAGGGTTGGTGGGAGCACTTGCACAGTTCCTTTGATGTGCAACTCCTTGTGAGGTCCCAGAGCCCTCTGGCATGCAATTTACTGTGTGGCCCCAGTGACTGCGGCAGGGTGATGCAGAGATGCCCCTGGCATGCACTTATAATGCAGTTCTGGGGCCTGGGTAGGGTGTTGTGCAGGGTGCCTCTGGCAAACACTCACAGCATGTCGGTCCCGGGGCCTGGGCAGGGTGGTGCAGGAGGTCTCTCTGCGGGCACTCACTTTGTGCATCTGGGAGCCTGCAGCGAGGTAGTGTGCCACTCACTGAGGGGGTGCAGTGGGGGTCCCTTCCAAATTATGACTGATGAGCATATCACTGCACAGGTTTGGGGGTGGTGTCCCAGGCCAGTCTGGGTGTTGGTTTGGCTGCACTCATAGCCTCTACTGCACCCTCATTCGAGATGGCATGGTCTCTGTGCCAGAGCCACATCCAGCCTGGGAGTACCTGTGATAGTAGCAGCGGCTCCCTGTCTAGGAGAGCCTGATCCACTAGTCCCCAAGACTTCTGCGAGATCTAACTATCCCTCACTCACCCACACACACACCACACATTTCCACACACTCCCCTCTCACTCCTTTACCCACTCATACTCTTTTCCTCACTGCCATTCTGCTGGCTGCCATGTTGTGATAAGCCAATTTGGAGCTTTTTATTAGTTCTTGTCTGATTGCTGTGGCTAGGACTTCCAGTACTATGTTGAATAAGAATGGTGAAAGCGGACATCCTTGTCTTGTTCTTGTTCTTAAGGGAAACACGTTTAGTTTTTGCCCATTGAGTATTAATTGGGTGTATGTTTGTCATATATGGCCTTTATTATCTTGAGGTATGATCTCTCTACAATATTCCTACTTTAGTGAGAGCTTTTATCAAAAAAGGGTGCTGGATTTTGTCAAATGCTTTTTCTGCATTTATTGAAATGATCATGTGGTTTTTATCTTTCAATTTGTTTATGTGATGTATCATATTTATTAATTTATGACTATTGTACCAGCCTTGCATCCCTGGAATAAATCCCACTTGATTATGGTGTATGATCTTTTAAATATATTGCTGGATCCAATTTGCTAACATTTTAAAAAATATTTATTAATTGAATTCAGAGAGGAAAGAAGAGGGAGATAGAAACATCAATGATGAGACAGAATAATTGAATGACTGCCTCCTGCACACCCCCTACTGGGGACTGAGCCCACAACCCAAGCATGTGCTCTCAACAGGAATCCAATCTGGAACCCTTCCATCTGTAAGCTCATGTTCTATCCACTAAGCCAAACCAGCTAGGGCTGATTTGCTAATATTTTGTTGAGGATTTTATTACCTGTGTTCATCAGGGATTTTGGCCTGTAATTTTCTTTCTTTGTAGTGTCTTTATCTGGTTTTGGAATTAGGCTAATGCTGGCTTCGTAAAAAGAGCTTGGAAGTGTTTCTTTCTCTTGAATTTTTTGGAATAGTTTGAGGAAGATAGATGTTAGTTCTTCTTTGAATGTTTGGTAAAATTCACCTGTAAATCCATCCAGTCCATGACTTTTGTTTTCTGGAAGTTTTTAAATTACTGCTTCAATTTTATCAGTTTTTATTGGCCTACTCAGGTTTTCTGATTTTTTCCTGATTTTTTGGAAAATTGTATGTTTCAAGAAATTTGTCCATTTCACCCAGGTTGTACAGTTTGTTGGTATATTCATAGTATTTTCTTACAATCCTCTGTATTCTGGGTTGTCCATTGTTATAACACCTTTTTCATCTCTGATTTTATTTATTTGGGTCCTCTCTGTTTCTTGATCTTTTCTACTGTTTTTTTTTTTAAGTCTCTATGTCATTTATTTCTGCTCTAATGTTTATTATTTTCTTCCTTCCACTTCCATTAGAAGTTCTTTCTAATTCATTTAGTTGTAGGGTTAGACAGTTTATTAGTGCTTTTTCTTTCTTTCTTTTTTTTTTCAGGTAGGCCTGTAGTGCTATGAATTTCTCTCTCAGGGCTCCTTTTACATAGGTTTTGGGTGGTTGTGTGTTCATTTTCTTTTGTTTTCAGGAAGGTTTTAATTTTTTGTTTGATCTCATTGGTAACCCATTCATTGTTTAGTAGCAAGCTATTTAGACTTCATGTATTTGAGTGTCTGTTTTTTTTATTATCATTGATTCAAACTTCATGCCATTGTGATCCAAGAAGATGCTTGGTATTATGTCAATCTTCTTGAATTTGTATAGGCTTGTTTTGTGTCCTAACAAGTGTTCTATCTTGTTCCTTGTGTGCTTGAGAAGAATGTATATTCTGTTGCTTTGAGGTGAAATGTTCTGTAAATATCAGATCCATATGATCTAGTGTGTCATTTGAGGCCTCTGTTTCCTTACTGATTTTTTTGTCTGGAAGATATATACATTGATGTCAGTGAGGTGTTAAAGACCTCTAGTATGACTGTATTGTTCTCAATCTCTCCCTTTAAAGTCCATCAAGAGTTTTTAAATGTACTTGGGTATTCCTATTTTGGGTGCATATATGTTTACAAGGGATATATTTTCTTATTGAATCATTACTTTTAAAATTATGAAGTGGCCTTCTTTGTCTCTGGTTATGGACTTTGTTTTAAAATCTATTTTGTCTTATATGAGTACTAGTGACTCAGTGCATGGATTAGTGCAATTGAAAGGAAATTAATTATATGGTAGCCAGTGGGGCGGGGCTGGGTGAGAAGGGGCAGACATACCCTGAAGCCAACCTCCCGTGGTCTCTCCCTGGCATCTAATGGAGTGAGCCTGACCTGTGGGGATTGGGCCGAAACCGGCTCCCCAATATCCCCTGAAGGGTCCTGGAGTGCGAGAGGGCACTCTGCAAGTTGCTATGGTACAGGATGTGGAGTGCAAATGTAAGTGTGCAGTAAGCCATATTTGGGGCAGACAGTACCCCAGCAACAACATAACCCATGGCCGAAGGTGAAATCATGCAGCCCCACAATGAATTGGACTCCTTCCTCTCTGGTTTCGGGGTGCATCACTCAAGAACCACCATTGCCAAATCACTGCATCTTGGCAGCTCCTGCATTGAATGTCTTCCCCCTGGTAATCAGTGCGCATCAGCGGACAGTATGAGGCACACTTAATATATTAGCTTTTTATAGACTAGTGGCCTGATGCATAAAATTCATGCATGGAGGGGGGGTTCCTTTAGTTCAGCCTGTATCCTCTCCAATTAGGGACATCCCTCTCACAATCTGGGACCGCTGGCTCCTAACTGTTCACCTGCCTGCCTGCCTGATCGCCCCTAATTGCCCTCCCCTGCCTGCCTGATCTCGCCCCCAACTGTCCTCTCTGCCAGCCTTATCTCGCCCCCAACTTCCCTTCCCTACCAGCCTGATGGCTCCTAACTGCCTGCCTGCCTGATCACCCTAACTGCCCTCCCCTGCTGGCCTGATTTTCCCCCCAACTGCCGTCCTCTGCCAGCCAATTTGGTTCTGATTGGTCAGTTTCTGTCAGTCAGTGTCAAGAGCTCTGCCTCCTAGGCAGCCATTGGCTCCTCACCGTTCATCCAGATTAGGTTCTGACTGGTTGGTTTCTATGGCAGTCAGCATCTCTGGGCCTATCAGTCGGGCCTGATAAGAAAGGCGGGGCTAATCAGCAGACCTGGTGGAGGCCTGGAGAGAAATGGAGGCGTGGCTGCTTGCATAATGATATTGGGGAGAGAAAGACAGAGACAAGTGCTGATAAACAGCTGCCACACAGACTACAGATCAGACTCTGCTTCTCTCTTCAGGCCTCTCTCCCGGCCTGATTTGCAGCCCCCTCAGCATTCAGTGCTGGGCCACCGACCTTCAGCCACAGTAGTCAGGACTGAATTTTGGTTGGTCAAGCTTCTGGTTGGGCCCAGAGTTTCTATATATTAGGATTGCTACCCCAGCTTTTTTTTCCTTTTCCATTTGCATGAAATATATTTTTGCATTCCTTCACCCTCAATCTTTTGTTCTGAGTGGGATCTTTTGTATAGACCATGCATATGGGTCATGTTTTCTTATCCATTCAGTCACCCTATGTCTTTTGATTGAAGTATTTAATCCATTTACACTTAAGGTTATTATTGACAGGTATTTATTTATTGCTATTTTTAGTTTCTTTATGCTTATGACCTACTCTCTCTTTTTTTCTTCTTCCTCCTTAAATTTCTTGCATTGCTGGTTTGGTGGTAATGTACTCCTTTTGTCCGGAAAATTTTTTATTTCACCTTCAATTTTAGCTTTGCTGGATACAGTAATCTTGGATTTAGGCCTTTGATTTTAATTACTTTGAATACTTCATGCCACTCCCTTTGGGTCTGAAGTGTTTCTATTGAGAAATCATCTGACATTCTAATGGGAACTCCTTTGTAGGCAATTTTCTGTCTCTTGCTGCCTTTTTTTTTAATTAAAATTTTTAAAAAATATATTTTATTGATTTCTTACAGAGAGGAAGGGAAAGGGATAGAAAGTCAGAAACATTGATGAGAGAGAAACATCGACCAGCTGCTTCCTGCACCTCCCCCCACACTGGGGATATGCCTGCAACCAAGGTACATGCCCTTGACCGGAATCGAACCCGGGACCTCTCAGTCGGCAGGCCGATGCTCTATCCACTGAGCCAAACTGGTTTCGGCTCTTGCTGCCTTTATGATTCTTTTTTTGTCTTTAATATTTGCCATTAAAATATATTTTATTGATTTTATACAGAGAGGAAGGGACGGGGATAGAAAGTCAGAAACATTGATCAGCTGCCTCTTGCACACCACCTATTGGGGATGTGCCCACAACCTTATCCAGAATCGAACCTGGGACCTTTCAGTCTGCAGGCCGATGCTCTGTCCACTGAGCAAAACTTGTTTTGGCAATATTTGCCATTTTAATTATGATGTGTCTAGATGTGGGTCTTGTTGGGTTAATCTTGATTGGTACTCTGTGCCTCCTGAACTTGTGTGAGATTTTCCTTCACCAGGTTGGGGAAGTTTTCTCTCATTATTTCTTTAAACAGGTTCTCTGTTCCTTGCTCACCTTCTTCCCTTTTAGTCTTCCGATCATGTGGATATTGTTACCTTTAATATTGTCCCAGAGCTCCCTTCCCACTTTTTAATTAATTTTTATTTATTTGCTGCTCTAATTGGGTATTTATTTCAACAGTGTCTTCCAAATTGCTGATTCGCTCCTCTGCTTCATTAAATCTAATTTTAATTATTCCCAGTGTGTTCTTGACATCAGATATGTTATTATTTTCTGTATGGTTCTAGTTAATGATTTCTATTTCATTGTTTATACTGCTATAGTTCATACTGAATTCCTTGTAATTTTCACTAAGCTTCTTAAGCACCATTAAAATCATTACTTTGAACTTTATGTCTGATAGGTTGCTTGCCTCCATTTCATTTAGTTCTTTTTCTGAAGATTCCTTATTATTTTTAATTTGGGGGTTCATTGTCTTCCCATTTTAACTGTCTCTTTGTATTTGTTTCTATGCAGTAGATAGAACTGCTATGCCTCCCTTATGTAGAAAGTATCTTGAGGAGTCCAGGGGTGTAGTCTCTTTTTTCACCTGAGCTGGATATTTAGAAATGCCCCCTGTGTGCATTATTTGGGCTCTTCTGTTGTAATTGGGACTTGATTGTTGATGTTCCTTTCATGGGAGGGATCTCCCCTCCAACTTGTTATCAGTGATGTTCAATCCCAATAGCATTATGCCAGCTGTTATACAGGTACTGACAGAACAGAGTAAGACATAACAGGACCAAACCAAAAACACCCCTAAAATCAAGCTAGTCAATGCAACCACCACAACAGGAAATACTTAGAAAGGGAAAAAACCAAAGCAAATAAAAAATAAAAAAGTATACTATAAGACATGCAACCAAAGACTTGGAAGGAATATAAAGAAAAAGAGAGAAAGAAGACAAAAACAAATGGCAATATGGAAGCAAGAAGGAAGCTAAAAGAACTGGTATAGGAGGAGAAAAGAAAATGAAACAGAAAATAATTGAAATAATAATAATGAATTTTAAACATATTAATAATGGATATATTAAGATTTAGTTAGGAAAAGTAAAATGTAGTAAAATGAAAAAAAAAAAAAAACAAAACAAGAAAAATTAATAATAATCAAAATAGGCTAAAGTAGAATGTAATCAAAGGAAAGAGAGAAATTAGAGATATACAAGAGAAGAAGAAGAAAAAGGGGCAAACAAACAACAAAAAATCCACATACTCACACACACTCACATAAAGACCTTTGTGTCTGCTATTTGTGGGGCTCTCTTGATTCTGCTCTGAAAAATTTAATCTGATACCTTGGCGTGTCTATCCTGGGCTTCCTGGAAGCTGCTCTAGTGTAGGCCAATGTGAGTCACTCCCCGTGAAACCTGATTGAGGCCTGAGAGGTGAAGCCCCTAGTAGTCCCAGTAGTCAGAGACTCCTTAGCCTAGCAGCTGGGTCTGCCTTGAGTCTCATATCTTCATTGTCTCTGTTCTGAGCTGTGCTCCCTTCCCCCATGGACCTGGTCCTGCAGGTGTCAGGGGTGTGTGTGAGGTTCCACTGATGTTCCACTCACTGCTTGGTCAGGGAGTGGGGTAGGAGAGGGCTGTCCAAGGCTAGTCTGGGTGTGGCAAGGCTGTGCTCCTAGCCGCTGCAGCTCCCCCCTTCAAGATAGGGAGTACCTGGTTTCTGAGCCATAGCTGTGCTCGTTGGGGGAGCAGCGGCTCTTTGTCCAGGAGAGCCTGATCCGGCTGCTCCTGAAACTCCTGTGAGATCTCTCTCTCTCTCTCTCTCTCTCTCTCTCTCTCTCTCTCTCACACACACACACACACACACATACACACACCCCTCTCGCTGTCTTATATTCTCTTCCTCACTCTAGTTCTGCCATGTATGTATGCACTTTCTATTGCTGCTGTTACAAATTACCACAATAGTTACTTGAAACAATGTAAATTTATTCTCTCACTGTTCTGGAGATAAAAATCAAAATTAGTCTCACTGAGCTAAAGTCACATGTTGGCAGGGCTAATTCCTTCTGGAGACTTCAGAGCAGAGTCAGTTTCCTTATTCTTTCCATCTGCATTCCTTGGCTTATGATTCCCGAATCACTTCAATCCGCTGCTTCCATTGTCACATCTAATACCAAAACCCTTGTGGGCATGGCTGGTGAAGCTCAGTGGTTGAGCATCAACCCATGAACCAGGTCACGGTTTGATTCCTAGTCAGGGCACATGCCCAGGTTGCAGGCTCGATCCCAGTGTGGGGCATGCAGGAGGCAGCTGATCAATGATTCTCTCTCATCATTGATGTTTCTGTCTCTCTCTCTTCTCCCTTCCCCTCTGATTGGGGAATTAACAAAAATATATTTAAAAAAAACACAACCAAAATTGTGGTTACATTGGGCCCACACCTGGATAATCCAGAATCATTTCTCCTTCTCAAGAGCCTTAACTTAATAAAAAACCCTTTTTCATATACAACAGTAGGAATTTTAGGATGTGGTCATCTTTGGGAGGCCATTATTTAGCCTCCCACACCCAGTTATTTTTGGATGGTGCTATCTGTAACCTTGTCATTGAGTATGACTAAAAACAGGCCTTATTCCTAGCCATAACAAGAACTCAAATAGTTTTAAAGGTGTTGAGTACTATTTTGGCTTTTAAAAATATGTTTTGCCCTGGCCGGTTTGGCTTAGTGGATAGTGTTGGCCTATGGACTGAAGGGTCCTGGTTTTGATTCTGGCCAAGAGCACATGCCTTGGTTGTGGGTTTGGTCCCCACTTTGGGACATGCAGATGGCAGCCAATGATTCTCTCACATCATTGATGTTTCTCTCTTTCGCTCCCTTTTCCCTTCCTCTCTGAAATCAATAAAAACATATATTTTTAAAAATTATATTCTCATTGATTTCCGAGAGCAAGGGAGAGGGAGAGATAGAAACATCAGTCAAGGGTGAGAGTAAAACATCAATCAGCTGCCTCCTGCACCCCCACAACCCTGGTGGGTGGCCTGCCTAGGAATTGAACGGCCATCTTCTGATTGATGGGTCAACCGCTGAGCCGCACTGGCTGGGCTATCTAGGCTTTTAAGCAACTTCATTTTTTTTTCATTTTTTAAAACTGATTTCAGAGAGGAAGGAGAGGGAAAGAGATAGAAACATCAGTGATGAGAGAGAGTTATTGATTGGCTGTCTCCTGCACACTCCCGACTGGGAATCAGAATTGGGTCCACAAATCAGGCATGTACCCTTGACAGGAATTGAACCTGGGATCCCTCAGTGCACAGGCTGATGCCCTATCCACTGAGCCAAACCGGCTAGGGCTAATATCTAATTTTTTTAAATAAAGGGAAGGCTCCTCATCTATATCTTCTCACCACAAAAATATTTTATCATTTGCCTAATTTTACTTTTTTATTAATTTAAAAAATATTTTTATTGGTTTCAAAGAGGAAGAGGGAGAGGGAGAGATAGAAACATAAATGATGAGAAAGAATCACTGATTGGCTGCCTCCTGCATGCTCCCTACTGGGGATCAAGCCTGCAACCTGGGCATGTGCCCTTGACCGAAATAGAACCTGGGACCTTTCAGTTCGTAGGCCAATGGTCTATCCACAGAGCAAAACTAGCCAGGGCATTTTTTTGCATAATTTTAACTCAGTCATTTAACAAATATCTGACTGCCTTCTAGGAGTAAAGAAACATACAATTCTCAATATATCAAAGATTTAGAATTATGGTAAGAATTGTACCATTTCAGTCAATTTTTTATTTAACACAAACAACAAAAAACCCCTTCACATTTCACCTGAAAAAATTTTGTTTGAAAAGAGATAACTTTTGGGAAAAAAGTGTTCCTAGGAAAACCTTTTCCTAAAATCTTAGTTTTCCTAATACATATGAAACAACTTTCTTTGCAATCACAGTGAGAATTATAGTATCAAACCAGATTTTGGTAGAAAATTTTATTGTCCTTCCATCCTACTAAAGGCTCAGAATTGTAAATTCTTACTGATGTTTAAAAAAGTTTATTTTAGAAATAGTTACTGAAATATTTACAGATGTCATCCTAATTCTGCTCTCAGAAGAATCCAGTGGAAGAGGAAGTGTGCACGAGTACAAACAAAACAAGACTGGTAATGGGTTGATGGGTTTTATAACAGGGTGATGAGAATATGAGGGTTTACTATATTATACTTTCTACTTTTGTGTGATTGAATTTTTCCTAATAAAGTATGAATTTTTAAAACTTAAGAAGCTGGGGAAAATATGCAAAAATAATAACACTTATGGTTAACTGAAGGTAATAATTTTCCCCTTAATTTTTCTATATTCTTTGTATTTTTTTTAAGAAAAAAATATTTTTTATTGATTTCAGAGAGGAAGGGGGAGGAATAGAGAAATAGAAACATCAATGATGAGAGAGAATCATTGATTGGTTGCCTCCTGCACAGCCCCCACTGGAGGGTCAAGCCCAAAACCCAGGCATGTGCTCTTGGGCAGAATCGAACGTGGGCCCCTTCAGTCCGCAGGCCAATGCTCTAGCCACTGAGTCAAACTGGCTAGGGCTCAATATTCTTTTATATGAGCATTTTTATTTTTCTTTCAAAATATATTTTATTGATTTTTTACAGAGAGGAAGGGAGAGCGATAGAGAGTTAGAAACATCAATCAACTGCCTCCTGCACACCCCCTATTGCGGATGTGCCTGCAACCAAAGTATGTGCTGTGCCCTTGACTGGAATTGAACCTGGGACCCTTCAGTCTGCAGGCTGACGCTCTGTATCCACTGAGTCAAACCAGTTAGGGCCATTTTTACTTCTCATAAGGACAAAAAAAAAAAGATTCTTAAGTTCTTTTGTATCTTTGTTATTAGCATTGCCATTTTCAGTGTTAGGACTGTAAATTAACTGCGTTTCACAAATTATCTGTGAAAACATTGATTTTTCCTTCCCATAGTCACACATTCTGAAAGCTGTATACATGAAATTGTACCCTCTGTTGCCCTTGTTCTTGAAATTAGGATTCTTCACTTAAGAGGCTTTGGACAAACTACTTAATCTCTTTGACTCTCAATTTATCTCCTAAATTAGAAAGGGACATAAATGACAATGCATGCAAGTAACAAGGCAGGGAACTAATACTTGGTGAAGTTTCAGGCATTGGGCTAAGAACTTTACACACATTTATTCCTTTGAAAAATAGTTCTTTTTTAAAAAAAATATTTTTATTGACTTTAGAGAGGAATGGAGAAAGAGAGGGAGATAGAAACATCAATGATGAGAGAGAATCACTTATCGACTGCCTCCTGCACTCCTCTAACTCAACACTGGGATGCAGCCTGCAACCTGAACATGTGCCCTGACCGGGAATTGAACCAAGACTTCCTGGTTCATAGGTCAATTCTCAATCACTGAGCCATGCCAGCTGGGCAAAATAATTTTTTTAGTAAGAAAAATAAGACTATTTCCAATATTAAATGGACAAAGGCTATGAACATAAAATTTATTCAATTGACAAATATTTATTGAGCACCTATAATGTTTTAGGCACATGCTAAAAGCAATACCATTGGTCAACAAATATGTAAACAAATGGTCATCTTTATATTAATAAGAATCAAAGAAATGTAAGTGAAAACAAAAAAGACGTTTCCATTTTCATTTATCAATTGTCCATGTTAAAATGTCTTCTCCAGGGTTAGAAGAATGTGATGCTTTGGGATCTCTTCTCCTGCAGTCTTTCTAATGTTGTGATATATTTTAGAGATACATACTGAGATATTTATGGATGAAATACTATACTTGGGATTTATTTCAATAACATGAAGGTGGGTGAAATATGGTAGCATTCATCTCAGATAAAACTGCTGTTCTGAAACTTTTGATCTTGCCACTTTGGCCACTGTTCACCCCTGCTTGCTTAAAACAAAAGGATAATTGCTTTAGCTATCAGCTTGAGACCTTGACGGGGCAGGGGCAAAAGTCCTTTTGAAGACCAGACCAGAGCTCAGAGGAGGGACTGGTCGGCGCCAGAATTTGAGCCACACCACATGCTTTTACGAGATAGGACTACTTTTCCACGTCTATCAGAAGATATGGTTAGAGATTAAGGAGCGGGCAACAGGGTCAATCATAGTGCACTGACAACATTCAAGGTCATGACAGCTGTTCTTGGAATTCAAAACAACGAAAATTTATCATTCAGCCGAACTGGTTTGGCTCAGTGGATAGAGCATCGGCCTGCGGACTGAAGGGTCCCGGGTTCAATTCCGGTCAAGGGCATGTACCTTGGCTGCAGGCACATCCCCAGTTGGAGGTGCGCAAGAGGCGGCTGATTGATGTTTCTCTCCCATCGATGTTTCTGACTTTCTATCCCTCTCCCTTCCTCTCTGTGAAAAATCAATAAAATATATTAAAAAAAGAAAATTTATCATTCAGACCCCTTTAAAAGGACTGCCTACACCCGGGGCAGTACAGTGTGGGTGTTTGGTCTCTGGGCAGTGCCCTCACGACCGTCCTGGCCAGTTTTTCAATAAATCCTTGCTTGCTTATTACCAGCTTAACCACCTCTGTGGTCATTTGCAACTGGTTGTGGAAGTCGCCCCACAACAGTGGGGGAGAGTGAGATTACAGATAAAACAAGACTTAGTATGAGCTGATAATTATTGATGTCATAGATTAATTACTATTAACCTATGTAATTAATGGTAATTAATGTCATAGGTTAAACCACTTAAAGGAAATTAATGTCATAGGTTAAACCACTTAAAGGAAAATTACAGAGAACACTGCTTTCTAATCATTTGTAGGCAGTGGCATATGCAGAAAATGCAGGTGCTTTTATGGAACACTCAGGGTATCTGAGAAGATGGATGATATTTGAGGCAAGACAGGGCCCCCTGCCCAGACACTGCCTGGCTAAGAATCTATTTCTTGAGATTTCTCAGATTCACAAGTCCAGATCCAAAGGTCAATGGGGCTGGATCAAGGCTCTTCTCTTCATCATTGTTTTCTCCTAGAGTTACAAAACCAAAGTTCTAAAGACAGAATTATCCCAGAATTTGTGAAATCCCAAATATTCCATTTTAATTTTAATAAATTGGGTTACATTAGAATAAATTTTACTTACATTTATCTTCACAAATGATAACCATCTACAATTTAATTTTTGGGGAGCTATCCTTGTTGAGATTTTTAAAATCACAATTTTATTTAGCCTTGAAAGTGAACTGGCAGATAATCCCTTCTCTCAGGGATTATTGGTTCCTTGAAGTTTTTGTAGGAAAACTACTTTCTCTGAAGAGACAGAGCTTTGATGACTTAAAAAAATGTGTTTTTATTGATTTCAAAGAGGAAGGAAGAGGGAGAGATAGAAACATTAATGATGAAATAAAATAATTGATTGGCTGCCTTCTGCATGCCCCTCTCCCCCACTGGGAATAGAGCCTGAAACCCAGGTATGTGCTCGTGCCCGTGACCAGCATGGAACCTGGGACCCTTTAGTCTGCAGTCTAATGCTCTATCCAACGCTAGGGCTTTGATGATTTTCTACCTTCTTTTATAATCTTTGATTTATCCAGGTACTTTACATCTTCTTGAACCAATTTTGATATTTAAAAAAACATGTTCTCTCTAGATTTCATATATACTAGATTAAAGTAATGCATAGGAGCTACTTCAAAAAATCCACCACTTTTGCTATGTCCAGATTAAGTCTACTGTCTTCTACTTTATTAAAATGTTTTTTTCCTTTTTAAAACTAATTCTTTTAAAAAAACTTTTTTTTTTTTTAATTTCATAAAGGAAGGAAGAGGGAGAGAGAGAAACATCCATGAAGAGAGAGAATCATGGATCAGCTGCCTCCTGCAAGTCCCTCTCTGGGGAGCAAGCTCACAACCTGGGCATGTGCCCTTGGCTAGAATCGAACCTGGGACCCCTCAGTCCACAGGCCAATACTCTAGCCACTGAGCCAAACCGGTCTAATACTAATTCTTACTGTTGACTTGGGTTTATGTGGTAATTTCTTCCTAACTTTTAGAGTTGACCATTCATTCAGAGTGCTTGCTATGTGACTTGTAATGACTAGGTGTTGAAGATGGACATTAGGAGAATAAAATCACTACCTTCAATTCTTGCTTCTGACAACAGTACAGCTTTGGCTACAATGATCTGGTTTTGATACATAGAATTTACTGTCATTCATTTCTAGTTTGTAAATTCAGTTTTTATTTTTCTTGAAATAAAGATATACAGTACTTGTGGTTTTAGGTTTCTAAATGGCAACTTTCTTATGGCACTTTTCTGTTACCTTCTAATTTTCTGATTTTTTTCCAGATAAAAGATGGGAGATAATGCTCTATTGACTTTTGCTCTTATGAACAGGTAGCTATAGGCACCTAGGACTAATATGAATTTCTAACCTTCTGAATGAAGTGACTTCTCATGATAATTATACTTTACTGTTTTTCAGAATGAATTACCATAACAAGTTATGAGGACTTTCTGATATTTGATACATTCGGAAGGCCTCCTTCTCCCATGAATTTCTTAATAGTAATACTGTTAACTAATATTAACTAATATTTATGCAACACAGGATTTATTTAAAATATCAGACAGTCCTCACAAAATCTCTATCAGGTAGATATAATTACCATTGCTTAAAAATAAGTAAACTGAGGAACAGAAAGATTGCATAATTTGCCCTATGATGTAACATCAGTAACTGGTAGAAATGAGATAATGCTAAGTAAGGCATATGCTATGGCAAAAGGCACATTCACAAAAGATTTTAATAGAGTTATTTTCAATTAGGAATTATCAGGAGGTTGATACATTTTGAGTGGGAAGAGAAGACTTTACATTCATATTAATATTTTTTCACCGTAGGTTCTCTGATATATAGTAACTATATATATATATATATATATATATATATATATATATATAGTTTTCTGTCTACTAGGCTACGTTATATGTTATACGTTCTACGATCTACGAAAGCCCAGGTACCTGGCCGGGAAACTCTGTTCTACTCTATGAGAAAGGCCTTAGGGTGACGACCCATAGTCTTTTCTCGTCCCTCTTTCTACAGGTTGGCCTAGGAAAAGAAGGACACTTCTTATTCCTCGCCAACTTCCCGGTGGCCCTTTTTCCTCCGGTCATGGGAACTAGCCAAACTAAACACCCTACGCACCTTTAGGGCGCCTTTTTGAAAACACCCCCGTTTTTCACACCCCCATTAAACACGGATGATTTCTGCCACCAGACAGGAAAAGCTTCCAGAGATTCCCTACATGCAGCCTGTCTTTCCTCCACTCCCACCCCTCCTTCTGCTCCTTCCACACCCCAGGTTTTCCTAGCCTGTGGGAAACCCCCTCAAACTGCCCCTCTCTCTGTCGCTCTCTGACTCTTCCGACCCAGCCATTATCTCCTCTCTGCCTCTCCTTCTCCACTTCCTCCTCCTTCACCACACCGGCTACCTCTCTCCTGTTCCTTTCCGCCGCTGCCACCAGGCCTCTGTGGGAACCAACTCCACGAGACCAGAGGCTGCCGCCAAGCGCAAGAACCTACTGCCACCCCAAACAGCTAAGGGGAATTTCTGTTTTGCCTTGCTCTTTTGACCCAGACCACGTGGCCCTTCATTCCCCTGGGGGCCGCCATCTTGGCATGGCAAGTCCCGCCCACTCAGGACCCCACCTGGTGTGGCCGCCCACACCGTGCTCCTCCTCCCTTGGCCTGCTGCATGCTCCACCCCGCCTCCCCGTTCCCCTCTCCTTATGCCTCAAACCCAGGTCCGAGATCCGAACATGGCATTTAACTCTTAATTCCCCTTGGGAAGCAGGCAGAATAGGCCCGCCTTAGAAGGTGACCCTGCAAACCAGAGCCTTGGGAAGCATATCTGAGGCCCACGAACTGTGCGTGGTGGGGGTGCAACAAGCATTGCCTGGAGAATGCTTCACATGCGGAAACAAAGCCACCGACTGGAAAAAGCCGTGCCTCCGGCCCCGGCCTCCAACCAAGCCCTGCGGTAAAAAACGGCCACTGGAAAAGTGACTGCCCCGGGAAAGTGACGGGCCCTCTGTGTCTCAGCACAGAGGGGCCATCCTTCCAGGTCCTGACCAGCTGATGGCCATGCTGGAAATGGCTGAAGACTGCAGATGCCCAGACTCGACAACCCCCATCACCCACACCGAGCCCAGGTTAATGCTCCAGGTAACGGATAAGCAGGTCTCCTTTCTGGTCGACATGGGTGCTACCTTCTCTGTCCTGCCTTCCTTTGCTGGGCCACTTTTCCTTCGCGATCTCGGTCCTGGGTACTGATGGCAAATCACCCTTCAGCTCTGAAAACTGCTCTGGCTTCAGCGCCTCCTCACCCCGCCCTCTCCCCTGCTCCACTCTTCCTAGGGAACAACTTTCTCGCTGGCACAAGCTTATCAATTATTTAATGGAAGGGATAAGAATGTAAAAGGACCCTATACCAGGCCACTAAAGAAACACCAGTAGGCCTCCTCTTCTCACCCTCCCTTGTTCGCCAGGCTTTTTCTAACTCCAGGATACCCTTCTGGCATCTCTCTCCCTCTTTCCCAGACATCTCTAAACCTTTCCAACTATTTACTAATGATAAACAGGGAATATCTATGGGGGTCCTCACCAGCCCCTAGGGCCAGCCTTCACCCCCATAGCCCATCTGTCCAGACAGCTTGATCCCATGGTTCAAGGATGACAATCCTGCCTCCGGACTCTGACTGCAGCCGCCATTCTCACCAAGGAGGCCCAGAAGCTCCCTCCAGCAACCCTTACAGGTCTTTTCCACCCACAGACTACAGGACCTTCTGTGCTCCTCCCCTCCCCATTACATGTAGGAAGTCCATCTCCTGTTCCTCAAAAATCCTGACATCTCCCGAACCCAGTCCACAGCCCTGAACCCAGCCACTCTCCTCCACTCAACCTGTGGCAACGTACTCCTGCCCCGAGGTTGTCAGAGGCCCTCACTCTGAAATTCACAGCTCCTGGCTGGACCCACTGCCCATGGCCCTGACCAGAATCCAGGAGCCCCACTTCCTGCAAGCCCTTTTCAGGAGCCTCACCTTCTTAAGCCCTTTTTAGACAACTGCTCCGGGAATACGCTGACAGGTTTCTACCCAGGCCAGGACCAGCCGACCACGGCTCTCGAGGACCGGCCCTCCAGCCAGGGGATGGGTGGTGGTGGTGGTGGGGGGATAGGGGTGGGGAGGGGGGACTCAGTCCTCCTCAAGAACCTTACCCTCCCTCAAGTTGTATTTCAGCTCCAGGACCAGAAAAGCAGCAAAACCAGACAAGTGACGCTGTGACAGCCTCAGGACCAGCTTTTACCTCCAAATGACTCAACTGGATCGCTCTTGAGACTTCACCAACCAGTCCCTTGGGGAAACCATGGTGCTGCACCCTCATTAAGCATGGAAAACACCCCCTGTTTTTCGCTCACTCACTCCATGGCTCCTCTCATTAGGCACACTGGTATCTTCCTTTAATCTTGCTCTTTGGCCCATGTCTCATGCATTGTTTCACTAGTTTCTTGCAGAACAGAATGCAGATGTTCGCCAACCAGAAGATAGATCTGTCACTGAATTCAGAACCTAACATCAGAATCCTTCAGAATCCGGGTAAACGCCCCTAAGAATGCCCCCTCTCAGCTGGAAGTAGCTATGGAAGATGGACCTTCGCCCCCTAGACCTTGCCTGGACTCTCTATTATTTTTTTCAATATTATCAGAAGCCTGGAATGATAGGTACCCCCCCCCCCCCCCAAAACTGGTGGGCAGAGTTATGATGTAATTGACATCTGCCACAGAAACATTGAGCCACCAATCAAGCGCATACCAGAGTGTCCTGTGTCCCACCCCTTCCCATTCTGCCTTGGGCCCAACCCCTGTTCCGGCCCTTAAAGGGTGTCTCAGTGCACCACGTGGCACCTTTTCTCCCGGACTGTTTTCCCAGGCAGTCCGGGAGGTGGTCTGGGTGGGTCCTTTCTTCTCCTCTCCTCTGGTTTTTCTGCCTTCACCCCACACGTGAGCTCTTTCTTCCTTGGGAAGGGTCTCCTCAATAAAATCTGTGTCCTGGTTAAAAAAAAAAAAAAAAAAAAAAAAAGGCCCACTGTATGGGAGAACATATTTGGCAATGATACCTCTGATAAGGATTAATATCCCAAATATATAAAAACTCAGTCAACTTAACAAGAGGAAGACAAAAAAATCTAATTAAAAAATGGGTAGAGGACCTAAATAGACACCTCTCCAAACAGGACATACAAATGGCTAAGAGACATATGAAGAAATGCTCAACTTCACTAATCATCAGAGAGATGCAAATTAAAACAACAATGAGGTATCACCTCACACCTGTCAGAATGGCTGCCATCAACAAATCAACAAACAACAAGTGTTGGCGAGGGTGTGGAGAAAACAGAACCCTAGTACACTGCTGGTGGGAATGCAGACCAATACAGCCATTATGGAAAACAGTATGGAGTTTCCTCAAAAAAATTAAATATGGAACTTACATTTGACCCAGTGATCCTATTTATAGGAATATATCCTAAGAAACACAAAACACCAATCTGAAAGAATGTATGCACCCTTATGTTCATAGCAGCACAATTTACAACAGTTAAGATCTGTAAACAGCCCAAGTGCCCAGAGTAGATGAGTGGATAAAAAGAGGTGTGGTAAATTATACCATGGAATACTATGCAAAAGTAAAAAAGAAGAATCTCTTACCTTTTGAGATAGCATGGAGGGAGAGTATCATGCTAACTTAAGCCAAAGAAAGATATGTATTACATAATCTCACTCATATGTGGTATCTAATGAATGAAATAAACTGATGAAGGGAGAGGATCCAGAGACAGAAGCTTGAATAGACTATGGAATCTCAGAGGGAAAGTGTGGGAGGGTGGATTGATGGGTGGGAAGTGATCAATCAAAGAATTTGTATCCTATATAATAAAGAGGTAATATGCAAATTGACCATCACTCCAACACACAAGATGCCTGCCCCCATGTGGTTAAAGTTGGCCACAAGATGGCCGGCAGGGGAGGGCAGTTGTGAGGGACCAGGCCTGCAAGGGAGGGCAGTTAGGGGCTACCAGGCCTGCAGGGGAGGGCATTTGGGAGCAGTTAAGTATCAATGAGGCTGGCAGGAGAGTTGTTAGGGGGTGATCAGACAGGCAGGCAGGCGAGCAGATGGGAGCCAGTAGTCCTGGATTGTGAAAGGGATCCCAGATTGCAGAGTGTGCAAGCTGGGCTGAGGGACACAACCCCCATGCATGAATTTCGTGCACCAGGTCTCTACTGCATACATATATATGTATAAATCATGGACACAGACAATATGGTGGTGAAGGCCTGAGGTGTGGGAGGGGGGGCAGGAAAGTGCAGGCTAGAAGTGGTCAATAGGGGAAAAAGGGAGACATATGTAATAATTTCAGTAATAAAGATAAAAAAAAAGACAAGAAAAAAATTTATAAACAAAGAGGAGAGTGCCTTATTCAAAGAACACTGGCTAAACTATATGTGGAACATTTTCCAAAGTTGGAGAAATTTAATTCATCAACAAACAACATTGGAAGAGAAAAGGCAGTGAAATTATTTCTTCTTTGGGATGAGAGAAAATTCCTGCCAAAACAAGACTTCCATACCCAGTGAAAATATCATATAAGAAAGAATGAAGAATGTAGAACAAAGACATTTTCATGTGGTTCATAACTGAGAATTTGTCAGCAGACAATCATGAAAGAAAATTTTAAGGGCTTTGTCCAGATAGAGAAGAAATGATTCTAGATGAAAATAATGATATTAGTACATTTTCAGGAGGGTGGTGGCTAATGATTAAATGTTAAAAAGTTCCAAATCTGTCCAGCAAGTACCAATTCATAATATTTACTAACATTATTAAGTGGTCACGATTGCCTGGCATGGTTCTGGGAATTTTGTATATTATTTATGTACCCAAAAGCCACAATAACTACATGAGACACTATTTTTATCCCAATTTGCAGAGGAGAACATTGAAGCACAGAGAATGTAAATAATTCACCTAAATTCTCAACTCTAGTAAAGTGGTAGAGTCAGGATTTGAACTAGAACAGTCTGACTACAGAGTCTGTCTGTTCTTAGCCACTATACATCCTTACCTCTCAAAAGTTAATAGTGGAATTGCTGAATGAGGTAAAGTGAGAAGCTGTTTTTAAAAAAATAAGTATAGGAGAACCAAGATGGCGGCATAGGTAAAACACCTATCTTGCCGTCATACTCAACAATTTTAATACTACAACTTAACGAAAGAACAAACACCTTCCAGAATCACCAAAAAGCTCGCTGCGTGAAAATTCCACAAATAAAAGTGAAGATAAGACACTATGACTCAGAGGAGCGGCGGTGGACAGCACTGAAAGATTAGCGCGGAGAGAGGTTTGGAGCGCACACCGCAGAGAGGGCGGGCGGCTGAAAACCGGCCAGTTTTCTCGAACGGGGAGACAAAGACGTCCCACTGGACTGATTCTCAAGCTCTGGGCGAAGTCCAGGGAACCCACTATCATACGGGGTGAAAACTGAACAGTGGGAGGGCACGCCGAAGCTCGGGTGCTGCAGGGGTCTCCCGGCTTGTGGAGAAGGCAGTTTGCGCGAACAGCTCGGCTGCGTGACCGTGTAGAGAGTGCTATGCGACTTGCTCTCTCATTCGGGAAACCGTCAGTCTGCTTTGTTTTACGACCCTGGGTGAGACATTGGGCGTGCAGAGTCATTTGGGGAGAGTCTGAATTCCCCGGCAGCTGGTGGAGCTTGGCAGCGGCTCTCTCTCAGAGGTGCTGGCAGCCATTGCCCCCGGCACAGAGTCCCTGGGGCTGCACAGGGTGGAGCTAACACTGTCTGCTTGGCCCAGAGACTCCGCCCATCCAACCTGAGCACAGCTGAGCTTCACAGACAATTGGCCTGGAGGTCAACCCCTCCAAGTGCTAACAACGATTAGCTGAGCTTAACTTCAGCAAGACTGTGCAACCCATATCCACCTCAGGTAACTGGGGAGGCTGAGCCACTATTCCTAGTAGGAAGTCTACCACACAAAGCTAATTGACCAACTCAGGGAAGCAGCCACCATGCAGCGACATGGAAAGAAATCAGATGTGAAAGAAATAGAGGGAAAAAAACGACTGGACATGGAATTCAAAACCACGGTTATAGGGTTTTTCAAGGAGCTCCAACAAAAGGTCGAGGCCTATAAGGAAATAAGCCAGACCACAAAGGCAATGAATGAGTCCTACAAGGAAATGAACGAGACCCTCAAGGATATGAATGAGACCTGCAAGGAAATGATCAAGACCAATGTGGAAATGAAGGAGACTCTCAAGGATATAAAGGAGACTCTCAAGGATATGAAAAAGGACCAACCAGAAATTAAGCATACACTGACTGAAATAAAAAATATTATACAAAGACCTAAAAGTGCTCTGGAGCACCCCAAGAACCAAGTTAAAGATTTGAAATACAAAGAGGGAAAATCCACTCAGCTGAAAAAAGCAAGAAACCAAAAAAATCCAAAAAATTGAAGATAGTGTAAGGGGCCTCTGGGACAACCTCAAGCATACCAACATCTGAATTATAGGGGTGCCAGAAAAAGAGAGAGAGCAAGACAATGAAAACCTATTTGAAGAAATAGTGACTGAAAACTTCCCACACCTGGTGAAAGAAATTGACTTAGGAGTCCAAGAAGCGCACCGAACCCCAATATATAGGAACCCTAAGAGGACCACACCAAGGCACATCATAATTAAAATGCCAAGAGCAAAAGACAAAGAGAGAATATTAAAAGCAGCAAGAGAGAAACAGTTGGTTACCTATAAGGGAGCACCCATACGATTGTCAGTGGATTTCTCAACAGAAACGATGCAGGCCAGATGGGAGTGGCAAGAAATATTCAAAGTGATGAACAGCAAGAATCTACAACCAAGATTACTCTATCCAGCAAAGCTATCATTCAGAATTGAAGGTCAGATGAAGTGCTTCGCAGATAAGAAAAAGCTGAAGGAGTTCATCACCACCAAACCAATATTATATGAAATGCTGAAAGATATTCTTTAAGAAGAGGAAGAAGAAAAAGATAAAAGTGTAAATTAGGAACAACAAATACACATCTATCAACAAATAAATCTAAAAATCAAGTGAATTAATAAGCTGATGAACAGGATAAACTGGTGAATGTAACAAAATCCCGGACATAGACAGGGAATGGACTGACAACTCTTGGGGAGAAAGGGGGTGTGGGAAGTGCAGCAAGAGACTGGACAAAAATCATGCAACTATGGGAGAGGACAGGGGAGGGGGGTGAGGGCGGAGGGTGGGATGGGTACCAGGTGGAGGGGTACTACAGGGGGAAAAAAAGGGAGGGAACAATGTAATTAATAAACTGAACAATGAAGATTAAAATAAATAAATAAATAAATAAATAAATAAATAAATAAATAAAAAATAAGTATAGCCCTGTCTGGTGTGGTTCAGTTGGGTGGCCTATTCACTGAAAGGTTGCTGGTTCTATCCCCAGTCAGGGTACATGCCTAGGTTACGGGGTTGTGCCACTATAGTGGGTGTGCAGAAGGCAGCCAATTAATGCTTCTCATTGACGTTTCTCTGTCCTCTTCCCTTCCACTCTCTTTAAAATCAATAAAAAACATATTAAAAAAAGAAAATAAGTATTTGTTAAGGAATAAAGAGACCTGCAGGAGAAAGGATCCAAAGTACAGGTTAAAAGGCTGCCACTGTGAAAATGGGGACACAATGGGATGAAAATACGAAAGAAGGTACAGAGAGGAATTAATGGGGGTAAGGACAAGGTTCCCTTGGGGGCTGATGCTGACAAGGTCTTTGTTATTCATATCTCTGGTTTTATTTTCTTTAGCTTTTGGTAGGGCTTTGAGGGGAATTTCCTGACAATATCTCAAGTTACTATTTGGTAACTCATCCTCTTGGCTATTATTTCCAACTAGAGGCCTGGTGTATGAATTTGTACCCGAGTGAGGTTCCTTGGCCTGGCCGCCAATAGATGCTGTCTTGCTCAGTCCAGATCGGGGCCAGCTGGCTGGGGGGGAGGGACCATGGGAGATTGGCCAGCCATGGGAGGTTGGCTGTGGGAGCACACTGACTACCAGGGGGCAGTTCCTGTGTTGAGCACCTGGCAATGGGTGATCATTGCCGGTCATAGCTACCAGCTGGTTGTCACAGTAGCTTAGGCTTTTATATATAGACTAGAGGCCGGGTGCATGAAATTCATGCACAGGGTGTGTGTCCTCAGCCCAGCCTGCACTCTCTCCAATCTGGGACCCCTTGAGGGATGTCTGACTGCCCGTTTAGGCCTGATCCTGGTAGCATTGGGCCTAAACGGGCAGTCAGACATTCCTCTCACAATCCAAGCTGGCTCCCAACTGCTTGCCTGTCTGCCTTCCTGATTGTCCCTAAGCACTTCTGCCTGCCAGCTTGATCACCACCTAACCACTCCCCTGCCAGCCTGATTGATGCCTAATTGCTCCCCTGTCAGTCTGTTTGCCCCTAACTGCCCTCCCCTGCAGGCCTGGTTCCCCCAACTCCCCTTCCCTGCAGGCCCAGTCACCCCCAACTTTTCTCCTCTGCCAGCCTTGTCACCCCTAACTGCCCTACCCTGCAGGCTTGATCACCCCCAACTGGCCTCCTTTGCAGGTGTGATTGCCCACAACTGCCCTCCGTTGCAGGCCTCATCCTTCCAACTGCCCTCCCCTGCTGGCCTGATCACCCACAATTGCCCCCCCTTGCAAACCTGGTCCCTTCCCAACTGCCCTCCCCTGCTGGCCATCTTGTGGTGGCCACCTTGTGTCCACATGGGGGCAGCCATCTTGTGTGTTGGTGTAACAGTCAATTTGCATAGTACTCTTTTATTAGATAGGATAGAGACCCTGGTATATGGGTGGGGGCTGGCTGGTTTGCCCTGAAGAGTGTCCAGGATCAGGGTGGGGGTTCCCTTGGGGTGTGGGACAGCCTGGGTGAGGGGCCTGTGATGGTTTTCAGGCTGGCCATGCCCCTCCCCCCAGTGACCCAAGCATAGGCCAGGACCAGCTCAAAGCAGGTATCTGGGATTTATTTATCTTGTATAATTGAAACTTTGTAGCCTTGAGCAGAGGCCAGGGCCGGCCAGAGCGGGTGGAAACCTTACCTTCCTCCATCGGTGGGGGCAACCCAAGCCTCCAGCTGGCTCCAGCTCCGTGGCAGCCACCATTCTAGTTGGGTTAATTTGTGTATTTGCTCTGATTGGCTGGTGGGCATAGCAGAGTGATTGTCAATTTGAATGTTTCTCTTTTATTAGTATAGAGACCCTTTGCATGAATTCATGCACGGATGGCTCATCAAGCCTGGCTGATGGGGGGAAGAGGCTGCAGGCAGTTGGTTGGTTGGCCCCGCCCCGAAATGGGGTGTTGGAGGCTGATCGGCTTGGGGCCAGTTGGGAGGAGGGGCCACGGGTGGTTGGCTGGCTGGTCTCATCCCTGATCGAGGTGCTGGTGGCCAATCAGGGGCTGGGCTGCCCAGGGGGCGGGGGACTGATCACTGGGTTTGGCAGATGGAAAGCATCAGCAGGAGATCAGCAGGCAGGAGAAGACAGACTTAGGGCATATCTTATTCCTCTCCCTCCCTCCTTTGACCCAAGAGTTTTGGAAGTAGTTTCAGTTACTGCTAGCCCTTCTCCATGATTTTAGCTCTCACAGTCTTCCAGTGGCAGTGTTTCCTCCCTTTACCTATCATAGCCACCGGTCGTTCCGGTTGTTCTGGTCATTCCACCGTTCTGGTCACTGGGCTTTTATATATATAGATGACCTCCCCCACTGGATTAACTCTTGCTCACCTGGGCACCTTGGTCCTGTTATATCACTTGCAATCATCCAGGGTTCTTTCCCTTGCTCCAATAAGGAGATGATATCAGGCTTAGAAATGGAAAGTCCTGTTTACAGGAAGAGAAATGTGAAATGATCATTCTGTTCTAAAATTCAAACCTAGTCTCTTGGTCATCAAGAAAAGAGGCAATTACATAAAGGGAGGTGTGCAGGTTGTCCAAAGAATGGGAAGATGGAAGTGGCAATGGAATTACCCAATTCCACTTTCACAAAACACAAAACAATTCCTTTGGAAACAGAGAGCAGAAATTCAGCTAGAAACTTGTAAGTGTCCCTATATATTCACCCCAAAGAAACTAGAAATTCCAGAAGGCTAGTTGAAGTATTTAGAATTGGTAATTATGGTACTTATTTTCTGTCCCCCCTCCAATCTATTCCTTGCTATTTCTGACTATGCTCTGTGCCCTAGACAGCTTACCTATAAAGGACTGAATTATAGTGGCCCTATCAATTTTTTACTGGGTTTGGCATATGGAAAGCATCAACAGGAGATCAGTAGGCAGGAGGAGACAAACTTCAGGGTATTTCTTATCCCTCTCCCTCCCTCCTTTGACCCAAAAGTTCTGGAAGTAGCTTTAGTTGCTGCTAGCCAGGCCCTTCTCCATTATTTTAGCTCTCACAGTCTTCCAGTGGCAGTGTTTCCTCCTTTTACCCCTTCTGGCCAGAGGTGGTAACAGTCTCCCACTGTTGCAGTCCCTGGGAGCCTTGTTTCTGTCTGGCTGTGTACTTATTACACAACTAGAGGCCCAGTGCATCAGATTCATGCATGTCATAGCAAGCAGTTGAGTGGCCTTAGCATATCATTAGCATATTATGCTTTGATTGGTTGAATGGCCGACCGGTTGAACAGATACTTAGCATATTAGGTTTTTATTATACAGGATACCCTTATCTAGTGAGACCAAGTTACTAAAGTTCTCCAAAGTCACATCCCTGTACAAGTCCCTTTGGTCAGGTTCCAGATACTTCCATTCTTCCTGAGAGAACTCTATTTTCACATCCCTGAATGTCACCAATTCCTGAAACATGCATTACTAGTAAATGAAATGACTTTTTAATTTTTTCATTTATTACAAACGTTTTTAAAATTACACAAAAGTATAGAGAATAGTATAATGACCCCATAAATCCATCCCTCTGTTTGAACAATTAACAAGAGTTTGCAAATCTTGTTTCACCTTTTCTCTTTCATTTTCTACTCCTGGTGTATTTTGAGGCAAATTCCACATACCAAACATCATAGTATTTCACCCACAAATACTTTAGTATCTAACAGGCTAGTTTTTAAAAAAAGCATAACCAGAATAACATTATCATACTTAGTAACATTAATAATAATTTTCTTTGATCTTCAGGCCCATGCTCTATTCACTGAATCAAAACCAGTTAGGGCAACAATAATTTTCTAATAATTAGATCAAGTTTCAAATTGCCCCAACTTTCTCAAAAGTGATTTACTGTTGGTTTACTCAAATCAGGAATCAAACAGGATCCACAGATTGTATTTACTTGTAGGTTTCCTCAAGTTCTCAGATCTCTAACAGACTCCAAAGTCTGTTTGTTTGTTTATTGTTAATCTTCACCTGAGAATATTTTTCCATTGATTTTTAGAAGACAGGAAGGCAGGGAGAGAAACAGAGAGAAACACTGAAGTGAGACACATCGATTGGTTGCCTCTCACCTGAACCCCAACGAGGACCAGGGATCCGGGGATTGAGCCTGCAACCGAGGTACATGCCCTTGGCTGGAATCAAACCTGGGACCCTTCAGTCTGCAGGCTGACACTCTATCCATTGAGCCAAACCAGCCAGGTCACTGTCTATTTATTAAAGAAACATATGATCAGTAGAATTTCTTACATTTTGAATTTAATGAACTGCACCTTCATAATGTAGTTTAACATGTTGTACTTACATATTTTCGTGGAATGTTGTTAGATGTGGAGGTTTAATTGATGTATTTTTTGAGGGGGATATGAATATGTTAGAGGTGGTACTATGTACTTTCTGTAGTGTCCGGATAGGAGGCACATTATGACTAGTTGTCCCAATTTAGTAAGATTAAAATTGATAAGTAGGTCCAGATTTTAACAATCTGATCCATCCAGGTAAATGTCTTTAAGATAAAGGATGTTGTAGAAAGGTGATTAAGCAAGCAAGCTAGGGATGAATGCCTAATGTCATGAAGGAAGTACAAGAAACAAATTTATATGACTAAAGGCTTACATGCTTTTGAATATTCTGGTGGCTACAGATAAGAAAGATCTCCTTCATATAGCTAGACTCTTTTCTATTGTTCACAAGGTCTATGAATGAGCAAAATCTAGCTAAATGGGGTCTTATAAATCAATAAAATAACATATACAAAACACACAGCAAACATGTGCCTAGCAAATAATGCATTCCTTTTTAACCATTTTTTCTTCCTTGAGATAAAAAATGTCTTAAAAATCTGTATCCTAAAACATACTATTTATATAAGTTTTAAATCTATCTTGAAGACTCAGAGTCATAGTCTTTGGATCTCAATACAGATTTTACCTTCTTCTTCAGAATGTTCTTGGGACCATGCAGAGGGCGGTCTAATTGTCATAATGGGGGAGATTGGGCTGCGAGGGGAGTAGTATGCTACTGACATTAGTGTTGGCTGGCATCAGGAATGATAAGTGTCCTGAATTATCTGGGCTATGTACCCAGGACAGTCCCATACAACAAAGAATATACTACTGAAAATGACAGCAGTGTTCCCACTGCTTCTTTTTGCCAGAACAATTTTTGGTTATGGAAAATTTTATAATAAACACAGGGATTTTATTTGCTATATAATATTATACTTTATGTCTTATAAGATATAATCATTCCATTATTTTGAGGGCATTTAGCTTAAATGAGATTTGTGAAATCTTCAGTTAATTATATACTGTGAATAGTTACCATCTTTCACTGTCTACTTTTCCTTATTCCTGAATAAAGAAAGCTGATGGAGCCATGCTGGTCATCTACCTATGACCTATGAAGTCTCGATTCAATTCTGGGTCAGGGCATATGCTCAGGTTGTGGGCTCGATCCCTAGCAGGGAGTGCAGGAGGCAGCCAATCAATGATTTTCATCATTGATGTTTCTCTCTCTCTCCCCCTTTCCCTTCCTCTCTGAAATCAATAAAAATGTATATATTTAAAAAAACTGACAGAGAGTATATCTTAGTCACATAAATGTGGCCCATAACCAACCTCAAAACGGAGGTTTTCAAATCACCTTGAAAAAATAAAGAAGTTTTGATAGTGTGAAATATTTTATTACTTTTAAAGAGGGGGTGACATTTAAAAATAGAAAAAAAGGAAACTACCCAGTTTAATAAAAAAGATAAAAGCTATATGATCTTTGGCCCCCTTCAACCATCTTACCTAATAATAGACAAACATGTAAATCAACTGTACCTCTGCTACACCCACAGCCAATCAGAGTGAGTATGCAAATCAACCCAAAAAAGCTGGTGGGTTAATTTGCATATGCAGGTGCAGAGCGGCTGGGAAGGGTAGGATGCTTGTTATGGGGGTGGAGGTGGAGGGAGCTACAGGAGCAGTGCTCCAGACAGAAGCAAGGACTTTCTGGCTCCTGGGCAGGTGGAAGTGAAGCCAGGGGAAAGAAGGCCTATGTTTACACGAATATCGTGCAACAGGCCTCTAGTGATATTAATAAGAGAGGCTTTGCCGTAGCCAGTTTGGCTCAGTGGATAGGGCTTAGGCCTACGGACCAAAGGATCCCAGTTTTGATTCCAGTCAAGGCACGTACCTTGGTTGCAGGCTCCTCCCAGACCTAGGCCCTGGTCAGGGATCACGCAGGAGGCAACCAATTGATGTGTTTCTCTCACATCACTGTTTCTCTCTGTCTCTCTCTCCTACTCTCCCTAAAAATGGAAAAATATCCTCGGGTGAGGATTAACAACAACAACAAAAGGATGAAGAGAATTCAACAACAACAAAAAAGGATGGAGGGAATTTCAACTTACCTGGGCTATCACTTTTAGAATTACCTAACCTGCTCAGATTTCTCTAGGTTCTTCTCTTGGACAAGTAGAGTCCTGAAAAGGCAGGGGAAGAAGGAGCAAATCTTTTATAAATTGAGTTTGCTTCAGCAATTCTAAATAGATGAGCTGTTCCTGTTCTGCTTCCCCTGCCCTCCCCTGGTCTTGCCACACAACCCTAATGCAAAGAACTACAGAGTTAACAAAACCCAGCCCCTCCTTTAACGCTAGGGAAACCAAAAGATGGATTCACGCAGATGTGCTCCAGCACTGACACAACCCATGAACCTGAGCAGAAGGGATTCTGGTCTGAACAGTCCCTTATCTTTTTTCTGATAGTTTATACCTTAGATAGGGCCTAGATAGCTCCCTACCTGTACCAAGCAGATCATCCTTTGCAGCTATAGCAAGGAAGATAATTCATACCCACTTTGCCCTCTAAGGCTGAGGACAGTACCACCTTGTGAAAAAAAATTCTTAGACAATGTCTTCTAGCTTCTGTGGGCTCTACAGGCAAAATCTCTTGGGTACCTCCTTGGTTTACTTTTTCTTTCTAAGTCTAAGAAGGTGCCACTCTGCCCATACCACCAGAGACTTCATCAAAGCCTCCATCCCAGCTGGATTCACTGGACAGGAGTAGAAAAACCACAATAATACAGGCATCTTACAAGCTGACCTGAGTGGCAACTCAATTTGTAGCACCCTCTTGGCCCAGTACGTCTTATTTTCCATTTAAACCCTCCCCATTGCTTTCCTGCAAAACGTGGCTTCCTAACTGACTAGCAGTTACCATGGATGAAGTTGTGTGGAGAATGGCCTGTACCCCCAGGCAATGAGATCTCAGGGGTTTTAAGGAAGGTAGCAAGGTTGGTTTTAATTAGAGGGGCAAGAAGCATGGTGGGGATGTCAGAGGAAGACTAATGTAAGCAATGGGGGTGATGTTGGAAATTTCCTGTAAGATACAGAACATGATTTGGGACCTAAAAATCAGAAAATTTAACACTTAGGAAAGGCACAGAAGAGCATTCTGAGCAGAGTGGAAAATAGTGGTAAAATGGTAGACCCACTATATGGTGTGTTTGAGGAGGATTTGGAATGATGTATATAGTTGGGAAAAGGTCTAGATCAGTGTGTGCTGTCCAACAAACTTTTCTGTGATGATAGAAATCTGTATTGTCAATAATGTAGCCATTAGCCCTATGTAGCTAATATAACTGGATAAGTAAAATTTGTACTTAATTTAAATGAATCCAAATTTAAATTCAATGATCTCCAGAATTTAGAGGATTATAATGCTGGAGATGACATTTAGGGGTTAGAAAATGAAGGTGTATGAATGAAATAAAAGAATTATTAGAGCAAGGACCAGGGCTCATCATCGTCGTGACTGGCACTTGCCATGGTGTCTGAAGGCTACAGGTGACCAATGAACACTGACTGAATATATAAAAGTTTGGTTTTCATTCATTAATAAATAGAAGGCCAGTGAAGAATTTAAAGGAAGTGATAAGGTCAATATGACCAGATTATTTTATTTGAGAGGAGTAAAACTAAAGTTAGGAATATCAACTGAAAGCAAACTAAGGATCTGTCCTAGGATAGTTAGTGGGAACAGGAAGGAAGGGGATACATTCAGGTACAGAGAAGAAGTAAAATCAGCCCTGGCCAGTGCGGCTCAGTTGGTTGGATGTTGTCTCATGCACCTCCAAAAGGTGGCTGGTTCGTTTCTTGGTCAGGGCACATGCCCAGGTTTTGGGTTCAGACCCTTGTTGGGGTGCATATGGGAGAATAATAGATGTTTGATGTTTCTCTCTCTCTAAAATCAGTAAGAACATATTTTTTAAAAAAGAAAAGAAATAAAATTAAATAAAATTAACAGGCTCTGGCATCTAATTGGACGTGCTGGCAGAGAGAAAAGGAAGTCAGGAGTTCTCTCTTATTTACTAAGTTTCTACCTCAATTGGCATTTTCTTCTCTGTGAGGAAGATAAAAAATGTGAGATTTACTGTCTTACATTCTAATGGAAAGAGGAAGTAGCAAGTATACTAATGTTTTTATATGCCTGGTGGCCACAGTTTTATGGAGAAAAATAAAGAGGAAGGCCACAAGGAGTTTGGGGGCAATGGGGGGTAGCCTGAGACTTTATTTATTTATTTATTTATTTAATCTTTATTGTTCAGTTTATTAATTACATTGTTTCCCCTTTTTATCCCCCTATAGCTCCCCTCCACCCTGTACCTATCCCACCCTCCACCCTCACCTCCCCCTCCCCAATGTCCTCTCCCATTGTTGCAAGATTTTTGTCCAGTCTCTTGCTGTACTTCCAACAACACTTTTCTCCCCAAGAATTGTCAGTCCATTCCCTCTCTATGTCCATGTCTCTGTTATATTCACCAGTCTATCCTGTTCAACAGCCTATCAATTCACTTGATTTTTATGTTCATTTGTTGATAGATGTGTATTTGTTGTTCAAAATTATCATCTTTACCTTTTTCTTCTTCCTCTTCTTAAAGAATATCTTTCAGCATTTCATATAATGTTGGTTTGGTGGTGATGAACTCCTTTAGCTTCGGCCTTCCCTTGATAGCATCCGGATCCCTGCGGAACTAACTTATCTTAACGATCTCGCCACCACGTTGAGAGACGTAACGTCGGGCCCCTGTGGTCTCTGGGAAACGTAGTCCAGGTCCGGACCAGCTAAACAAGATGGCGTCCTCGTATTTCAGAATTTGAGTTTGACTCGTTAGACACGGCACCCAGGAGACTTCAAAGAGAGGGTCCCCGATCCAAACCTAACACCAGGATTGAGCTGATCTTCCTCCAAGGCAAGTCTACTCACCTCGAGAGCGCCATAATGATAGAAAGAGGCAGGCAAGTTCCCATAGGACAGAGGTAGAGTGTCGACCAGCAAAGCCTTAAGGGAAATGTAGTCCTAAACTGGAAAAGCGGCATTGTTGATAGAAGGTAATCTGATACCACCCTGGGCCTGGCCGTGGTAACTGTGCGTGCTGCTTCTCGGAGAATTGTGGGAGTGCTCGGTAGGCCCTATTTCTTCCTCCCACCCACCCCCAACCCCAGATGCGCAGGCGCAGCGCACCGAGTGGACATTTTGGTCTTTGTCTTCTGGTCAGCCGGCCCCTGGGTCCACGTGGCGTGAAAGTAGGAGGTCGGATGTGGGGGTCTTGGGCTGGTCGGGTCCGGGAGGTTAAAAGGGAGATTCCGGGTGTATTTGGGGTACGGCGCGGGGCACAGGGAGTGAGTTTAAGAGCTTCTGGCCTGCCTGTGAGGTGGGGTGGGGTGGCGGGGGGAGGGGGGGGGCTCTGAGGAGGGTTCGAGCGTGTGTGAACCTCAGTTTGACCGGATGATTGGTATTGAGTGAGAAACTGGCTGCAGGATTGTGTGTGGAGGAGTTTGAGAAAGAGCTATGGTAGACCAGCATTGAGGTAATAACATCTGAGAATCACTTCCCCTTGTCGAAGTGCTGATGATAACGGTGCCATCTTCCTGGAGCATCAGTTTTCCTTGACGACTTGAAGGGGGCAGGAACCAAGTGGTAAATATTTTATAAGTAGATTTTTATGCAAAACCGATTTTCTAGGGGTACAATGCAACTCACCATGGTTTTGTTTTTTTTTTTTTTTTTAACACGTTAAGCGCCCAGCCTATTTTGTCTCCCGGACGGGAAGTAATTCAGTCACCGGTGACTGGGCGCTTAATGTGTTAAGCAACCGAGAATATGTCAAAGGAACTTTTTGTTTGAGAAAGCCCGCTTCAGTCGGTATCAGATTCCCCTGGTTTGGGGGTACTTAAATAAGGCTGCTATTAAATCGTAGATCAAGTATCAGTGTTGCATTTTAAAAAGCAGTGCCGTACAGCGCACAAAGCCCAGGAATAGGGATTCAAGGGTTTGGGATCCTAGGTTAGACAGTTACTTCTTTGAAGACGAATTAGTTGCAATCTTTATCTGTGAGTCTGGGCTAGATTCTAGTGACCCAACTCCTAAATGAGTTGAGGTGTTCTTAGATTGTATAGATTTTGTGAAGTAATGAAGAAAATTACTTTTATTTGCAAAGATGCCTTTTGTAAGAGATCCACACACAGTTATCCCTCACATAATTTTTAATAGGAGAATTAAAGTTATTGGGCACTAAATCAACATAGACAAACAACAGCAGTTAGAAGACATAACAGAAGAAAACCACTATAAGAGCAATCAAAGACTGAGGAGTAAACTTGAGAAATAGGCAGAACTATTAGAAAAGAATTTTAAAATAGCAAGGAGTGTAACATTAGATGTAAACAAATAGATATACCAGGTTTTTCAATAGGAATATATAAGGAAGAGTGTGCAAACTTAAGTTCATTAATTTAAAGTGATCCTAATAAAATTATCTGTAGTCCCTGTCCCTTTGTAACTAGATAAGCTGATTCTACACTTCATATGGAAAAATAGACAAGCTAAAATAGCCGATAAAACAAAAAGAAAAGCAATTGCGTGGGGATGTGAGAATCCACTGGTAACCTATTTGAAAATATAAATTCTTGGAAATTTAAATAGTATTTGTATTAGCATGGAGCTAGCCTGGAAAGGATAATTCAGCAATATTTATAATTGCAAATATATATTTTTTATTTTTTAACCAGCTGTTTCATATCTGGAAATTAATACTACAAATGTATCTGCATTTGCATTGAATTATACAGGTAAGAGGTTGTTCATTTCATTTATGTTTGGCATAGGGAAAGATTAGAAACAATTCTTGCCCATCATTTGGAGACTGGTTGAATAAAATTATGGTATATCGACAGAACAGAATAATAGGCAGCTGTACAAAAAAATGAAAAGGAAGCTTTCTGTATACTAACACATGAAATAACTAAAAAATAACTGAAAAAAGCAAGATATAGAATGTATGATATGCTTCATTTGGAGTAAGAAGTGGGAGAAATAATATATATATTTCCATTAAAAAACTCAAGATACACAAGACACTAATAAAAGTGGCTATCTCTTTTGGTTGTGGTACAAGGATAGATGGGGCAAAGGCAAATACCTTTTTAAAAATATATTTTATTGATTTTTTACAGAAAAGAAGGGAGAGGGATAGAAAGAAACATCGATGAGAGAGAAACATCTATCAGCAGCCTCCTGCACACCCCCCACGGGGATGTGCCAGCAACCAAGGTATATGCCCTTGACCAGAATCGAACCTGGGACCTTTCAGTCCACATATATTTTGGTGGCAAATATCTTTTTATGTTTTTTTTTTCTAATTATGAATTTAGTTAAAGTATGTGTTTGTTTTTAAAGGAGGAAACAGGCCATGGAGTCAAACTGCCTTTGTAAACTCCTCTGCCACTTTGCACCTTGGTAATCTTAAGTACTTGAACCTTTGGCCTCAATTTCTTATCTAGTAATATAGAGAAAATAATAGTATTTGATTCACAGAGTGGTTATGCAGATCATGGAATTCTGAATTCTGTAGAATAGTTCCTAATGTAAGTACTGGATAAATGTTAAATAGTACTGTTATTACTGTGTGCAAATAGTATAGTTATTTGTACTATTTCTGATAGAAATTTCTGAAAGATTCAGATGTGTACATGCTCCTTTCTTATTTCCACCTTTAAATATTTTTGGATGGGGGGCATTTCTTTTTTAACTGGAATGAGGAAATTAGCTTTCTGTGTTCAAGTTACATTCATCTTAGAAATTCATCACTGCCACCTTCAGGAACTTTGTTCTTTGAATGCTATGGTGGTTACTTTCTCATGGTCCTAATTCAGAACCTCTGATATTTTTAAAAAATTTCAATTGTGACACTTTAGGGCCAGAATAAGTAGGTGGTGATCTTCAAATTGCATAATATCAGGAGATTCATACTATATGCCTGAGCCATCATTAATGATTATATTTTTCCCTTTTTGACAAAAGTGTAATGTGTGGTTTTACTTTATTACCATACAGTTGTCAATTTCCCATCAATAATTCAGTGAATACTTTAACACCAATAAATCTGTCTAATAATAGCCTAGGGGGTCATAATGCCCTCACGCATCACACCCTAATGTCACAAGATGGCCATTTGCATAGTGGAGGTGGGGCCTGGCAGAAGAGGCAGGTTGTGGCAGGGGAGGACAGTTGGGGACAAGCAGGCTGGCAGGGGAGTGATTAGGCGTCAATCAGGCCAGCAGAGGAGCAATTAGAGGGCAATCAGGCTGGCAGGCAGAAGCGGTTGGGTGCAATCAGGCAGGCAGGTGGGCGAGTGGTTAGAAGCCAGCAGTCCTGGATTGTGGGTCAGACATCCCCTGTGGGGACCCAGATTGGAGAGAGTGCAGGCTTGCCTGTGGAACAACCCCCACCCCTCTGCACAAATTTTGTGCACGGCCTCTAGTGTATATATACTATCTAATAAAAGGGTAATATGCAAATTAACTGTACTCCGCAAAAAGATGACGGCGCCCATAAGTGCTGGGGTGGGACACAGAGGGAGAGAGGGCTGGGGACACAATGCGGGACTGCTGGGCTAGAGGTGTACCCTAAGCTGCACAGCCCAGCAGACACAACGCAGGGAGTGGGCCTGAGTGGTCAGTAGGACATGCCCTAAGGGCACCCATTCTGTGAGAGGGGCCAGGCTGGGCTGAGGGGCCCCCGTCCCAGTGCACAAATTTTGTGCACCATGCCTCTGGTCTACACTAATAAAAGAAACATGCAAATTGACTGTTGCTTTGTGATACCCACCAGCCAATCATGAGTGGGTATGCAAATTGAACCAACAAAAATGGCAGTGGCCCTGCCCCCGAGCTGCTTCGGGCCTCTAGGCAGCACACATGGAAGCGCGGGGGGGTGGGGGGGGGAGTGCAGGATGCCTGCTATGAGAGTGAGGGCAGGGGGCAGAGGGAGGTACAGGAATGGTGCACTGGCTAGAGTGAAGACTGCAGGCAGCGGCTAGAGTGAAGCCTGGGTCCTGCGTGCTGGAGAACAACTGGTACTGGCAGCCAGGGGAACGAAGGCCTATTGCATGAATCTTTGTTCTTCGTGTCTCTAGTGTGTGTGTGTGTGTGTGTGTGTGTATAAAAGCCTAAATGACCAGTTGACCAAATGACTGGCAGGTAGCTATGACTCTCACCACTAGGGGGCAGACACTCAATGCAGGAGCTATCCCTGGTGGCTCAGCCGATTGACAGGCTCACGGCTGGCGAGCACAGCTGTGGCAGTGTGAGCCTCTCCTGCCTCCATGGCAGTGCTACCGAGTGGCAATGGCAGATGCAGCAGGGCTGCAATGAGCAGAAGTGATGTCCTGGCCACCTGCCGCTTTGCATAGTATACAGCCCTCGGGGATGTTGGACTGTCAGATTGGGCGAAACCAGCAGCCCGACATCCCCTGAAGGGTCCCAGATTGTGAGAAGGTGCAGGCCAAACTGAGGGACCCCACTGGTGCACGAATCCATGCACCAGGTCTCTAGTAATAAATAATTTGTGTGATAATTTTCTTTTTTTAATGAATTCTTTATTGAAAGTAGTACTGTGTCTCCCCTAACCCCTATTGACTCCTTATAGCCTTCCCCCATGACCCACCTGAGACCTTTAACACTATTGTCTGTGTTCATGGGTTGCACATATATGTATACAGGGTCTTTGGCTGATTTCTTCCTACCCACCCTATCTCCACTTTTTCTCTGAGATTCTACAGTCTGAGCCTTGCTTCTATGTCTCTGTATCCACTCTCTTCATCAGTTTATTTTGTTCATTGGATTCCACATATGAGTGAGGTCGTGGGATGCTTATCTTTCTCTGAGTTATTTTGCTTAGCATAATAACTCTCCAGGACCCTTCTGTCATGAAGGGTAAGAGATCCTTTTTTTTTTTTTTTTTTAACTGCTGCATAGTATTCTATGGTATAACTGTACCACAGCTTTTTTATTCACCCATTTACTGAAGGGTACTTGGACTGTTTCCAGGGCAATTTACAATTGTCCTGCTTTGAACATAGGATTGCATACATTATTTCAGATTAGTGTTTCGAGTTTCTTAGGATATATTTCTAGAAGTGGGATCACTGGATCAAATGGTAGTTCCATAGTTAATTTTCTGAGGAAACTCCATACTGTTTTCTATAATGACTGTACCAGTGTACTAGGGTTCTATTTTCTCTGCTTCCTTGCCAGCACTTGTCATTTATTGATTTGTTGATGGTAGCCATTCAGACAGGTGTGAGGTGTTACCTCATTGTCCTTTTAATTTGCATCTCTCTGATGATCAGTGAATTTGAGCATTTTTCATATGTTTGTTGATTTGTCTGCTTTGGAGAAGTGTCTACTTAGGTTCTTTGCGCCCCCCCCCCCCCTTTTTTCTTTTTTGCAGGCTTAAAACACTTTATTTTTCTTGTATGAAATTATGTGGTGGCCACAGTTGGAGCCTGGGTCCTCTGCACAGAAACTCTGCTGTGGGTCTTTACAAGACGGTCAGTGAATTCCTGATAGGGAGACTTGGTGAACACAGTCTCTTTGCAGAGATCTGGGGTAAGGTAGCTGTAGGTCTTAGAGATGGCATCAAAGGTGGCCTTGGCGAAGTTGCCCAGGGTGGCAGTGCAGCCCCTGGCTGAAGTGTAGCAGTCATCAATACCAGCCATCATCAACTTCTTAGGCACAGGAGCCGAGACAATGCCCGTACCCCTGGGGGCAGGGATGAGACGCAGCAGTACAGAGCCACAGCGACCAGTCACCCTGCAAGGAACCGTGTGGGGCTTGCCGATCTTGTTTCCCCAGTAGCCTCACCGCACAGGCACAATGGAGAGCTTGGCCAGGATAATGGCTCCACGGATGGCAGTGGCTACTTCCTTTGAGCACTTAACACCCAGACCAACATGTCCATTGTAGTCCCCAATAGCGACAAATGCCTTGTCCCGGGTCCTCTGGCCAGCACGTGTCTGCTTTTGCACAGGCATGATCTTTAACACCTCATCCTTGAGGGATGCCCCCAAGAAAAAGTCAATGATCTCAGATTCCTTGATGGGCACGGAAAATAGATAGATTTCCTCTAGGGATTCGATCTTCATGTCCTTCACCAGACGGCCCAGCTTGGTGACAGGGATCCACTCCTTGTCCTCGGCCTTTCCTCCACGAGCTCCTCAGCCTCGGCCCATGCCCCTACCCCGGGCGCGACCCCGGCCCTGGATGCCGCTGCCAAATCCTCCACGGAAGCCGCCGCGACCTCCTATTCCTGGGCCCCTGGGGCCTCCGGGCCCGCCCGCAGCACCGGCGTCATCTGCCACTTGGTGTTTCGTCGGAAAAGAAGCTCCTCTTTGCCCATTTTTAAATTGGATTATTTGTCTTCCTTTTGTTAAGTTGTATGAGTTCCTTATATATTTTTGGCATTTTTCAGATATGTTTTTCCCATGCTTGGGCTCACTTTTCACTTTGTTGATTGTTTCTTTTGCTGTGCAGAAGCTTTTTATTTTGATGTAGTCCCATTTGTTTATTTTCTCCTTAGTTTCCTTTGCTCTAGGACAGTGGTCGGCAAACTGCGGCTCGTGCTCTAGGACATGTATCCTTAAACATCTTGCTATGAGACATGTCTAAGATATTGCCGTTTATGTTTCATCTAAGATTTTTATGGTTTTACAACTTACATATAAGTCTTTTATCCATTTGAGTTTATTCTTAAGTATGGTATAAATTGGTGGTCTAGTTCTTTTTTTTTGCATGTATTGGTCCAGTTTTCCCAACACCATTTATTGAAGAGATTGTCTTGACTCCATCGTATGCTCTTGCCTCCTTTGTCAAATATTAATTCAGTATAATGCCTTGGGTTGATTTCTGGGGTCTCTGTTCTGTTCCATTGGTCTATATGTCTGTCCTTGTGTCAGTACCAGGTTGTTTTGATTAGAGTGGCTTTGTAGTATACCTTGAAATCTGGTATTGTGATTCCTCCAATGTTGTTGTTCTCAAGATTGCTGTGGCTATTTGGGGTCCTTTTAAGTTCCATATAAATTTTGGGAGTATTCAAGATCAGTGAAATATGCTGTTGGTATTTTAATAGAGATTGTATAGAACCTGTATATTGCTTTTGGCTATTACGGACTACCATCGGAGAACACAGCATATTCTTCCACTTGTTCAAATCTTCCCCTGTATATTTTTCAACTATAAGTCTTTAAAATTTTTTTTTATCTTTATTGTTCAGTTTATTAATTACATTGTTCCCTTTTTTCCCCTATAGCTCCCCTCCATCCAGTACCCATCCCACTCTCCCCCCTCACCCCCCCCATCCTCTCTCTCCCATAGTTGCATAATTTTTGTCCAGTCTCTTCCTGCACTTCCCACACCCCTTTTCTCCCCAAGAATTGTCAGTCCATTCCCTCTCTATGTCTGTTACATTCACCAGTTTATCCTGTTCATCAGATTATTAATTCACTTGATTTTTAGATTCATTTGTTGATAGATGTGTATTTGTTGTTCATAATTTACACTTTTATCTTTTTCTTCTTCCTCTTTTTAAAGAATATCTTTCAGCATTTCATATAATATTGGTTTGGTGGTGATGAACTCCTTTAGCTTTTTCTTATCTGTGAAGCACTTTATCTGACCTTCAATTCTGAATGATAGCTTTGCTGGATAGAGTAATCTTGGTTGTAGATTCTTGCTATTCATCACTTTGAATATTTCTTGCCACTCCCATCTGGCCTGCATCGTTTCTGTTGAGAAATCTGCTAACAATCGTATGGGTGCTCCCTTATGGGTAACCAACTGTTTTTCTCTTGCTGCTTTTAATATTCGCTCTTTGTCCTTTGCTCTTGGCATTTTAATTATGATGTGTCTTGGTGTGGTCTTCTTTGGATTCCTTTTACTTAGGATTCTGTGTGCTTCCTGGACTTGTAAGTCTATTTCTTTCATCAGGTGGGGAAAGTTTCCAGTCATTATTTCTTCATATATGTTTTCCGTATCTTGCTCTATCTCTTCTTCTGGCACCCCCATAATTCTGATGTTGGTATGTTTGAAGTTGTCCCAGAGGCTTCTTACACTATCCTCAAATTTTTGGATTCTTTTTCAGTTGAGTGTTTTTGGCCTCTTGGTATTTCAAATCTTTGACTTGATTCTTGCGTTCCTCTAGTCTGCTGTTGGGTTTCTGTAAAATATTTTTTATTTCAGTCAGTCTATGTTTAGTTTCTAGTTGATCCTTTTTCTTATCCATGACGGTCTCGCTCATCTCCTCTAGGGTCTTATTCGTATCCTCAAGGTTCTCGCTGAGCTTATTGGCTTTTTCTAGGAGCCTCTTGAAATACCTTATCACTGTGGTTTTGAACTGTATATCCAGTCGTTTGTTTTCCTCCATTTTTTTTGTTTGCGATCTTTTTCTTTCTCTCCCCATTTTCACTGCTTCCCTGAGTTGGTTGGGTAGCTTTGTGTGCTAGGTTTCTCGACCTTTTCTGTTAGCTCACATGTACCTTCTTGATGCACCCCTTTGTGGACTGTGTATGCAGCCTTGTTGTAGATACGTCTTATTTTTTGTTGGTATCAGTGGTAGGAAATGATCTCCAGGCCAATTGATTGTGAGGATTAGCTGTGTCTATTCTAGGAGACAGCCTTCAGCGTCTGGACTTGAAAACTTGCCACAGTCTGTGTGCTTGGTTTGGATGGGGCGGAGTTTCAGGTGGAGCTGACAGCCCCGGCTCACGAGGTCGCCGGGTCCTAGTGTCTCCAGGCAATCGCCGCAGGCACGTCTGTGAGAAAGGTGCCCTTGCGTTTTGCCTGCCACCATGATGTCCAGTCCCCAATGGATCCGTAGTCTCAGATTTTCGGCACCTGGGTTCAGTGCAATCACAACTCTTTTCCTTCCACCAGACGCCAGCCACACAGTCAACAGAATGCCCTCACCATGAGCACCCTTGAGCGCCCCTGGAGTTCTGCCTCTGGCCGGAGCTCCCTCTCCTAACAGATGCAGCCAGGGACCCGTTTGTCCCCTCTGCGTGCACTCAAGCGCCACACCTACAGAGGTCCACCTCTGGCTCTTCCCCTGGGATTCCGCCTACAATCCAGGTTCTCCCCTTAAGGGCCTGGTTCCCCCCCGGGTTTTGAGTGCAAACCGATCTGGGTTCAGTGCAGCCTAGAGCCCCTGTCTCCTTTCTGCCAGAGCACCCCTGCCAGGCTCAGTCACCCTGTCCTCTCGAGAGTGCGAATTGCCACCTTACGTGGGATTTGCAGAGGCTGATTATCCGTGTGCACTTCTCTGTCCCTCCAGTTTCAGATCTTCCAGACAGCCAGCCTTCCTGTGGTTCTGGACAGTGTCTGTTCTGTCCTTCAGTTCTGTTCTCGTAATTGTTGTGTGGGGCAAAATCCTGGGTGTTTACCTATGCCGCCATCTTGTTTTTTTTCTCGAGATGCCTTTTCTTAATCGTCATCTTTTTTTCTTTGTAACTGTTGAATAAATAAGATGTTATTTGTGCATAAAGCATAGTTCATTCAGTTATTTTGTTGGGTATTTGGGCTATTTCTAATCTTTTGCTGCTACTAACTGTAATAAAGAATTTTTAAAAAAATATATATATATATATTGTTGATTTTTTACAGAGAGGCAGGGAGAGGAATAGAAAGTCAGAAACATCGATGAGAGAGAAACATCTATCAGCTGCCTCTTGCACATCCCTTACTAGGGAAGTGCCTGCAGCCAAGGTACATGCCCTTGACCGGAATTAAACCTGGGACCTTTCAGTCCGCAGAGTGACGCTCTATCCGCTATGCCAAACCAGTTTTGGCCATTTTATTAATTTATTTAGAGTTTAGCTTGGTATATGCTATTACGTGTGTATCCAGATTTATCTTTTTCCAATTGGCTACCCATTTCTTTCAACACCATTTATTTCAAGGTCTTAACTTTACTGTTTTAAGATTCCATTTTGATCATATACTAAATTCTCATGTATTTAGTCTATTTCTGGACTTATATTCTCCTCCATCTTCCATTCTATATTTGTGGCCACTATTTAACTCTTTTTGATGCTTTATAACTCATAATTCTTTTTTTTTAATATATTTTATTTTGTACAGAGAGGAAGGCAGAGGGATAGAAAGTCAGAAACATTGGTGAGAGAGAAACATCGATTAGCTGCCTCTTGCCACACCCCCTACTGGGGATGTGCCACAACCAAGGTATATGCCCTTGACTGGAATCGAACCCAGGACCCCCTTCAGTTTCTAGGTCGATGCTCTATGCACTGAGCCAAACCGTCCTCGGCTATCATTCATAATTTTTTGCAGAGTTTCCTAGCTATTTTTGCTTGTTTGTTTTTCTTCGGTAAATGTTTGAATCAGCTTATTGTAGGGGTATAGAACACCTTATTTTTATTGGTATTGCATTAAACTTATAACTTAGGGAAAAGAGACATTAGATCTTTATGATGTTAAATACTTCCATCCATGGAAGTGCTTAAAAAATTTTTTTGTATAGGTTTTAGACACTTCTTACTAAATTTGTTTCGGAGTATTTTATCTTTTATATTGCTGCTAGAGGCCCCGTGCACAAAATTTGTGCATGGGGAAGAGGGGAGTGTCCCTTAGCCCAGCCTGTACCCTCTCCAATCTGGGACCTCTTGAGGGCCATCTGACTGCCTGTTTAGGCCTGATCCCAGTAGCACTGGACTTAAACGGTCAGTCAGACATCCCTCTCACAATCCAGGACTGCTGGCTCCAAACTGTTTGCCTGCCTGCTTCCTGATTGCCCCTAACCACTCCTGCCTGCCAACCTGATTACCCCCTAACCACTCCTCTGCCAGCCTGATTGATGCCGAACTGTTCCGCTGCCAGCCTGTTTGTCCCTAACTGCCCTCCCCTGCAGGCCTGGGTCCCCCCCAACTGCACTTCCCTGCAGGCCCGGTCACCACCAACTTTTCTTCTCTGCCAGCCTGGTCACAGCTTAATCACCCCAACTGCCCTCCTCTGCTGGCATCTTGTAGTAGCCATCTTGTGTCCACATGGGGGCAGGATCTTTGACCACGTGGGAGCAGCCATCTTGTATGTTGGAATGATGGTCAATCCGCATATTACTCTTTTATTAGATAGGATAGAGCCATGCCAGGCAGGCAGGACATTCTTTTTTATAACCATAGTACAGTAGTCCAACTCAGAAAATTTAACATTTAATCCAGTCCATATTCAGATTTAGTCAGTTGTCCTTATTATGACCTTAAACATGTTTTTTGAATGAATGGATGAACATATTTACAAGACATTTCTAATATGTAATATTAGAAATACTTAGAGTATAATGCAAACAAAGTAAATATTAGTATTTTAGGAAAATTTTTTGTTGGTTTTTAAAAAATTCCTGAATACTGTCAGAACAACTTCCTGTGAATTTATCCATGTAGCTTAGTTCTGACAGGCATATGTTGTTAGAGTCATAGATTTGAGTATTGAATTAATTAAGGGCATAACAAGAACCTATCAGGAGTGTGATGCTAGAGAACAATAATAAATAGGTATGGTATGAACATCTTTCTATGTAAGTAAAGTTCTGAAAATAAGTTTCTTTGCCCATTTCAGGATATGTGGAGGTTAAAATGGTTTAATGAGTATGGCTTTGAAATTCATAATTCATCGTCTTAGTCCCTTTGCTCATATAATTGTACTTTAATCTTTAAGGCAAAGGTCCTTACTTTGTTCTTTTTCAGAGGTTATCCCTAGAAATTGCACCTTTTACTTCAGAAGGCCCTTAGAGCCCAGGCCTCAGCCTGAGTTCTAGGATGATATTTTGGCCCCAGCATTAACGTTATAGTGGTGTGTCATTTCTCCAACAGCAGGTTATAAATTAACTAAGCTGAACATGATTTTTTGTTGGAGCAGAAAGGCAAATTGGCTGGTGGAGAAAGAAGTGGAAAGGAAATTTGTCCAGGTGAGTGAATGACAGCCAGACAGGTTATAGTTGTTCAGTAAGCATCAACACCTGAAATGCTTTTAAGAAAGTCCTACTCTTGAAGTATCACTTGGTATGTTGATCTCTCATGTTAGTGGTGTTCCTCAAATGTCTATGGAATATTGGCTATACAGTCATATTTAAGAATTATTCATTAATAGGCAAACTCTTGTGCCTGGGTGCTTCTAATCCTCTGGTAAGTTTCAGTGGATGGAAAGAAAAATGCCTTACGTATCCAGGGTCTCCTCCTTGCAGAAGAATTATACTGTTTTTATTCTGAAGAACTTACGTGTAGTCAGATCCTTTGTTTTAGCAAAAGAAATGAATACAAGCAACAGTTATTATCATGGTGCTTTCAGTTTGTTCAGAGAAAGATCTTTTCACGTTAATGCTTACATGTTTACATATACCTGGTTTCCAACATTTATTTCTGCATCATTTCCAGAAAGATGCTGACGATCTCACCATATTATATACAAATTGAATCACATTGGTTTCAGTGTAGCATCTCTTCCATGACATTTCATTTGTTGGGTGTCCCCTTAGTCTGAAGCCTCTTTGATTAAATTTATGCAAAGTATGACTTCTATTTCATATAAAGGATTGGTCCTGTGTCCTCACTGGGAGTGTAGAGGTCCAACTACACCTCATACAATATTTTTCTTCATCCACCATCCTTTATTTCTTGTTTTAAATTATGTGATTTCCCTCCATTTTCCGAGTCTTTGATAATCTGTAGCACAAATTGACTCGCTGACCTTGGCATCCTGTTCTGCAATACCTTTATGTTATTTGAACTTACTTATCTCTTCTGGGTGTTGTTGTTTTATGCTGTTAAAAAATGGTTAAGCCCTAGCTGGTTTTGCTCAGTAGACAGAGTGTTTGCCTGCAGACTGAAGGATCCCAGGTTGATTCCGGTCAAGGGCACATGCCAGGTTTGCGGGCTCAGTCCCTAGTAGAGGGCATGTAGTAAGCATCTGATCAACGATTCTCTCTCATCATTGATGTTTCTGTCTTTCCCTCTCCCTTCCTCTCTGAAATCAATAAAAAATATTTTTAAAATTGTTAATATCTGTGTTTATTGATGTCTTTTTTTCTTGAGTTTGGACCATTTTACCTTTGGTCATTTAATGGAGTTTAAGGAATAATCCTTTTCTTTGGCATAATAGCTAGACTTTCTCAGTTTAATTCTTCATTGTTTGTTACATTCATTGCTGAATTATGAAATGAGAAATGTTTGTCAAGAGTTATCTAAACTTTATTTACCAGTGAATATTAATTTTTCATCTAGATATCTTTCCCATTGGTTTCCTTCTGAAAACTTAGTTGAAGACATTGGACCTGAGGCTTCTTTAATATTTTGAAGTGGGCTAGCAGAGTTAATCACAAAAGGTACAATCTAAAATTTTATTGCTAGTAATGGAAAATTCATAAATAATAACATAATGCTGACATTTATTGAGTGCTTACCAAGTGTCACCTGCAGTTTTAAGCATTTTATACATTGACTCTTTTAAATGATTTTTTTGTGTGTATTTCATTTTAGAAAAAGCCTGTCAAGATGCTGAGCAGATAGAGGGACAGCAAGACTTGGTTACATCCATCTTCAGTAAAGTACAGACTGAAGAAAATATAAGAAAATTGGAAAAATACTTCCTCTGATTTCAAACATTTTATCTTTTAAGGCAACATTCTTTTCAACTTAACTAGAAAACATTTGAAACACAATTAGACTTAATCATGAGGATATTGTGTAGGAACAAATCATCAATTTTATTGATTTGAAAATCTTGCCACACTTTCTCCTTATAGTAATAACCCTGTTTAAATGTAAATCAGTGTAGAAATGCCTTCAGTTAAAAAAGTTTGAGCCCCATCAGATATCAGAACATTCGTACTAGATTCATACCCTATGAAGTTACTGAATGTGGGAAAACTTTCACTCGTGTCACACCTTATGAATTGTAGAAGTCAGGCTGGAGAAAAACCCTGTGCTTCTAAGGAATATTGAAAAGCCTTTAGCTAGATGACATTTCATTGAACAGAAAAAAAAGCATACTGAAGAGAAACCAATGAATATAACAATTCACTGAGTATTAGAGTATTTATACTTTGAGAGAAAGCTTTGAACTCAGTACGATAAAGTTTTATCTCAAATCTATTCTTTACTTTGAAAAGTTAAAGAATCTCTACTAATGTAAGAAATGTGGAAATACCTTCAACCGAAAGTAAATCCTCATTTATCAAAAAATTCATACAGGAAAGACAACTTGTGAATGTTGGAAATCTTTGCAGATGTCACACCACAGTCAGCAGAGAATTTGTAGTGGGGAAAACCCCTTTGCTTGTAAGGTATGTGGAAAAGTCTTCAGCCACAAATCGAATCTCACTGAGCATGAGCATTTTCATAATAGAGAGAAACCTTTTGAATGTACTGAATGTGGAAAAGCCTTCAGCCAAAAGCAGTATGTCATTAAACATCAGAACACCCATACTGGAGAGAAGCTTTTTGAATGTAATGAATGTGGAAAATCGTTCAGCCAGAAGGAAAACCTTCTTACCCATCAGAAAATTCACACTGGAGAGAAACCTTTTGAGTGTAAAGATTGTGGGAAAGCTTTCATTCAGAAGTCAAACCTCATCAGACACCAGAGAACTCACACAGGAGAGAAGCCCTTTGTATGTAAGGAGTGTGGGAAAACCTTCAGTGGCAAATCAAACCTTACTGAGCATGAGAAAATTCATATTGGAGAGAAACCCTTTAAATGCAGTGAATGTGGAACAGCTTTTGGCCAAAAGAAGTACCTCATAAAACATCAAAACATTCACACGGGAGAAAAACCCTATGAATGTAATGAATGTGGAAAAGCCTTCTCTCAACGAACATCACTTATTGTACATGTGAGAATCCATTCAGGTGATAAGCCTTATGAATGCAATGTATGTGGGAAAGCTTTCTCTCAAAGTTCATCTCTTACTGTGCATGCAAGAAGCCATACAGGTGAGAAGCCCTATGGATGTAATGAATGTGGGAAAGCTTTCTCTCAATTCTCAACCCTTGCTCTGCATTTGAGAATTCACACAGGTAAGAAACCTTATCAATGTAGTGAATGTGGGAAAGCTTTCAGTCAGAAGTCACACCACATTAGACACCAGAAAATTCATACTCATTAAAAACTCTGTAAATATTTTGAAAATTAGAAAGTAATTCAGGAATTTACAGCTTATGACAAGCACATCAGAGTAATCATTCTGAAGGAAAGGGTCACAAATGAGGGAAGCAAAAGCTAAAACCATTTGGGATACCAGAGGATTCATACTGAAGATAAAGACATAAACCTATGTCCAGCAAAATACCTACAGGTAAAGTAATACTGAAATTTCAGACACTTTCCATTAAAATTGGGAATGGGAAATATGCTTGTTATTACTGTCTATTTGCCTTGATCTGGAGATCTTCGCCATTGTAATAATAAGTTGTACGTGTTAGAAAGGCAAATACTTTTATTGTTTTAGCAGAACAGAAGCGATTCTGGAATACCTATGCTTTTATTAGGATTTACAATTGGAGAAGGTAATGGGACTGTTTAAAAAATGACTTGGAGGTGATTTGTACTCCAAGGGAAAAAAGATCATGAACTATGCATAAAGGTAAAATCCGTGGAGATTAAAATCAGGACTATGGCCCAGCATCTGTTACTCAGTGGTTGAGCCTCAACTCATGAACCAAGAAGTCAATGATTCCATTCCCACTCAGGGTACATGACTGGGTTGCAAGCTTGATCCCCAGTAGGGGGTGTGCAGGAAGCAGTTGATCAATTTTGATGTTTCTCTCCCTCTCTGAAATTAATAAAAACACATTAAAAAAAGCAAGCAAACAGGACTGTTGAAAAGCTGCGTACTGAAATGGTTATGACTCCAGGAGTAGGAAAACATTCCTTATAATGAATTAAAAGTAGCTTTTCTACTCTTGAGTTTGTATGCTCAGGAAATATGTACCAGGCTATTTACTGTGGCATGATTTGTAGTAGCCATAAGTTGGAAACAAATGCCTGTCAGTAAAAAAGTAGAAAGTACCTTATGATGGGATATTATGTATCTGTTAAATGTAATAAGATCTGTATGTATTACAGAGAATGGTATCAAAAATGTTGAGGAAAAGAAGATGCAGAAGGACAATTCTGATACCATGACACTTTTGTAAATTTGAATGAAAACTTCTCTTACAGAAATTCAGTACTATATATTGGTAATAGATACATATATGTATGTATGTTTTTAAAATGTTTTTTAATGGATTGCAAGGATAAAGACCAAACTCTTGATAGTGACTGCCTGTGAGGGGTTGAAAAAGGAATGGGATGAGTGTGGGAGGGGTGGAATGGGGAATTGGTTAAAGAGGACTTCATTTTTTTATGTGTAAACATCCACTTCTCTGAAAAACAGAAGAGACTGCAAGTGGAATATGGATATCTTGTCTTATTTTTTTTGTACTTTTCTGTATTTTTAAAGTTACTCAAAATCATGAGGGTGAGGATGGGATCACTGTACCTATAGAAATGTTGCAATGGATTATTCGCAATCAAATGCTAAACTTTTTATAGAAAATATTTCTAAAATTTTATCAATGATGAGTAGATGGACTTGTTCTCTAGTATGAAATTATCTATTTTATTAAAATTGAGAATGATAGCATAGTCCAAATATGTTTAATTTATTTTTACATGTCAGTGTATACTATGTGTTTGTCTATGTATTTTACAACATATCATTTGAGCTTAAAAATTTTTGGTAATTTTTAGTTAAAGTTTACACAGCCTTTGTGTAACTTGTCTTTTTAGATAAACTTCCTGGAATGTCAAATTTCCTGTCCTGTAAATTACCATGGGAACAGTGTGTGCATTAAAAATAAGTTTGTGATTGTTTTAATTTTAAAAGAAAATCATTTAACTGCCCACAACTTCCACAGTTTGAGTTAAATGCTAACACCTGGATCTCAGTTATAACCTGCAGACTTTCATTCCTCCCAGTACTTTGACAAATACATCCTTTTGATGAGTCCATCTGACCTTCACCCAGCTTTATTGAAATGTACTAGTAATCAACAAATAAAATTGTAAGATACTTAAAGTGTACAATGTGATGATTTTATATTCATAGGCATTGTGAAGGGAATCCTTCCAACATCCACGCCCCCCCCCGGACCCTCGCCATCAAGTTACAGGATGTATATGAGAAAAGTGGCCCAGACCCTGAACAGAATACTATTATGTAAACCAATCCTTCCTGAAGATGGTTTTTCTTTAGTCCATATTTACAGTATAACTTGATATAAATATTATTAAGTTTTCTTACATAAGCAATACAGCATTTTGAGCTTGATTTCAAAAGCTGCTTTTTAAAAAGCTTTTACACATGTTAAATACATTATTATTGTGTATTTTTTGGTTATCTTTTATGGAGGAATGACCATGAATTATATACTTAGTTATCTAAATGAAACTTGGTCCTTTTTAATATGGAGCCCCTCTACTACCTTTTTTTAATGTTATATACTAAATCTAAGAAATTGAACCAGATATTTGTGCACCATTTAAGAATAACCTGCATCTGTCACCCAAAGAAGAAAAAACAAGATTTTAGCCAAAAGATAGGTTTTCCTAAACTGATTTTTTTGCTCCTTAATCTCTTGTACTTCACTTAGGTCTGAAGTCTGCTCTTGTGTTGTTATAGCTTTGTAGTCAACAGAATAAATCATGACCAAAAATAAAACTAGGGAATACCTCGATATGTATTTACTAGAGGCCTGGTACACGAAATTCGTGCGGGGGTGGGGTTGGGGAGGGGGAGGTGTCCTTCAGCTTAGCCTGCACACTCTTCAATCTGGGACCCCTCGAGGAATGTCCGGCTGCCTGTTTAAGCCCAATCCCAGTAGCATCGGGCCTAAGTGGGCAGTCGGACATCCTCACAATCGAGAACTGGCTCCAAACTGCTTGCCTGTCTGATTGCCCCTAACTGCTGTCTGCCAGCCTGGTCACACCCTAACTGCTACCCTGCCAGCCTGTTTGCTCCCAACTTCCCTCCTCTGCCTGCCTGATCACCCCTAACTGCCCTCCTGCAGGCTTCATCGCCCCCAACTGCCCTCCCTTGCAGGCCTGCTCCCTCCCACCTGCTCTCCCCTGATGGCCCACAACTGCCCTCGCTTGCAGGCCTGGAACCACCCAACGGCCTCCTGCTGGCCATCTTGTGGTGGCCATCTTGTGTCCACATGGGGGCAGGATCTTTGACAACATGGGAGCAGCCATCTTGTGTGTTGGAGTGATGGCCAATCTGCATATTACTCTTTTATTAAGATAGAGGCCTGGTGCATGGATGGGGGCCAGCTGGTTTTCCCTAAAGGGTGGGGGTTCCCTTGGGATGTGGGGCAGCCTGGATGAGGGGCCTGTGTAGTTTGCAGGCTGGCCACTCACCCCGGTGACCCAAGCGGAGGCCCTGGGATCTGGTATTAATTTATGTTCTACAATTGAAACTGTAGCCTAGAGCGGAGCTAAGCCTCCTGCTCACTCCGTGGCAGCAGCCATTTCTGTTTAAAACTGTAGCCTAGAGTGATGGCCTAGGTGCTAGTGCTGCAGAACCTTGGTTTCCTCCATCACCCGGCAACCCTAGCCTCTGCTCTCTCCAGCTCCGTGGCTGCCGCCATTTCTGTTGGGATTATGTATCTTCTATAATGGAAACTTTGTAGCATTGAGTGGAGGCCTGAGCCGGCAATGGCAGGTGGAAAGCTTGGCTTCCTCCATTGCTGGGGAAACCCAAGCCTCCCTCCTGTTCTCAGTGGCCACAGCCATCTGGGTTGGTGTTTATTTGCATAATTTGCTCCTGATTGGCTGGTGGGTGTGGCTGTGGGTGCGGCTTGATGGGAGGTGCGGTCCATTTGCATATTACTCTTTTATTAGATAGGATGGGCCATGACCTAGGGCCCCTGCCCAGCAAGACTGGTTGTGTTGACCTATAGAGGAAAAGTTGAATCTCAAATTCAGAATCATTTTTACTGAGCATGTCACAAGGCATGTGAGCTGAACCCTTTTAAGTACATCTATCTTACTCCGCCCTAATTGGTAGAATCCTATATAATAAAGAGGTAATGTGCAAATTGACTATCACCCCCTTGCTCAAGATGGCCATGCCCATGTGGTCACAAGATGCCTGGCGGGACGGCAGTTGGGTACAATCTGGCCAGCAGGGAAGGGATTGGTGTCAATCAGGCTGGCAGGGGAGTAGTTAGGGGGTGATCAGGCTGGTAGGCAGAAGCTGTTAGGGGCAATCAGGCAGGCGAGTGGTTGGGAGCCAGCAGTCCTGGATTGTGAGGGATGCTTGACTGCCCACAGGGATTGGGCCTATAAACCAATAGACATCTCCCTAGGGATCTTGGATTGGATAGGGTGTAGGCTGGGCTGAGAGACACCCCCCCTCCCTGCACAAATTTTGTGCACCAGCCCTCTAGTGCAGATATAAGTCACTTGAATGTTGGACACCTAAATTGTCAGTCAAGGTTTATAAGATAAATGGTAGTTGAAGGAGTCTGCTTTAGCTGGATAGAGTTAATTAGCATATGGAGCCAGGGAATTCCTGGCAATGCAATATCAGGAATCTTGTGGGAAATAAGTTGATGTGTAAAACGAAAAAATGCCAGTGCCCCGACTAAAATATACCAAAGGTTAAATAGGCAAAAGAACTTTCATGTCAATGATTTGATTAAAGGAATAGTGAGTATAAAACAACGATGTCTATTTTCTGGTGTTAAAAAGCTAAAATTTTGAGAAACAAACTTGGGAGTTACTGGGTTAAAGCAGCAATTTTCAGCCAGTGTTCCACAAGAGGCACACTTATGTGCCACAGGAACTTCTAAAGCATGCTATACCTATTTATTGAGCCACACTCACCTCTTTTCCCTTAAAGATTATCAAATAAAAAGATGACAACAGCTAACAACAATAGCTGTCTGGTATGAATGAATCAAAATAATTCCTATTTTGTTTGGTAAGATAAGGAAATATATATTTTAAAATGTTAGTAATTATGGGTGCAACGAAATAGAAAAGGATAAAAATTGCTGGATTAAAGCATTATAAGGTTTTTTTTATTTCAGGTGGTTGGCAGACTTAAGTGTATAGTGTATGTTAAAATAATCAGGGCAGCCACTAAGAGGAAGGGAGGGATTGGTGGCAGAACTTTTGAACTAGAAGAAAAGAATGGAGAGAAAAACCAAAGAAAGGCAGGAAAGTGAGTTAACAAAAACATAAGTAGAAACAACATAATATAAATCTAAGGATATAAGTAATCCTAAAACATGGAAATAGACTCAACTATTCAGTTAAAATCAAAGATTGTGAAATGGAAGTTTTATTTTTAAAAGTACCTATAAAGTATTTATGAGGGACTAGAGGCCTGGAGCACAAAATTTGTGCAAGTGGATAGTGGGAAGTGTCCCTCAGCCCACTCTGCAACCTCTTCAATCTGGGGCCACTTGAAGGATGTTTGATGGCCCATTGGACATCCCTCTCACAATCCAGACTGCTGGCTCCCAACTGCTCGCCTGCCTGCCTTCCTGATTAATCCTAACAGCGTCTGCCTGCCAGCCTGATCACCCGCAGCACCACTCCTCTGCCAGCCTGATTGATGCCTAATTGCTCCCCTGCCAGCCTGTTTGCCCCTAACTGCCCTCCCCTGCTGGCCTGGGTCCCTCCCCCTATCTACCCTTTCCTGCAGGCCCGGTCACCCCCAACTTCCCTCTGCCAGCCTGGTCACCCCTAACTGCCCTCTCTTGCAGGCTTGATTACCCCCCAACTTCCCTCCCTTACAGGCCTAGTCCCTCTCAACTGCCCTCCTCTGCTGGCCACCTTGTGGTGGCCATCTTGTGTCCACATGGGGGCAGGATCTTTGACCACATGGGTGCAGCCATTTTGTGTGTTGGAGTAGTGGTCAATCTGCTTATTACTCTTTTATTAGATAGGATATATCTAGAAAGATATGGCCCTAGTTGGTTTGACTCAGTGAATAGAAGTTGGCCGGCAGACCAAAAGGTCCTGAGTTTGATTCTAGTCAAGAGCACATGCCTGGGTTGTGGGTCGATCTCCAGTGTGGGGCATGCAGAAGGCAGCCAATCAATGATTATATCTCATCATTGATGTTTCTATCTCTGAAATAAGTAAATAATGACTCAAGTGATAGAATACAGAAGATATACAAGGCAAATAGTGTCTAAGAAAAAGCTATTGTATTTAAATACCAAACAAAATAGTCTCTAAGGCCAATACACTGTTAGAGTTAAAGTCACTAGAGAATGGTAAAAATTTCATTTCACCAGGAAGAAGTAATGACTGGTCTTGTATGTTCCTAAATAAGATAGCCTGAGGATAGTCCAAAGCAAAAATTAAAAACAAATTGACAAATTTACCCAATATTTTAAAACTGGAGCAAAGCCAATTTTAAATGCATTTCTATCATTTTAAAATTTCTTATACTTGGATGCCTAAAAAGATGGGAGATGGAGTTCTTGATAAGAGATGAGAATGACTCCTATTTTTTTTTTTCATCATCTTGACCTAGGTATTTTCTTTCAACAGTTATGGATAACCATTCAGGCTGGCCTCATAGGGCTATGTGTAAATTGGAAAGTTCACCTTTTTAGAGAACTCTCAATTCGGTAGTGCCAAGAGGCATATGTGGAATAGAGTGGGAAAGTTATAAGACACTAGGGGCTCAGTGCATGAATTTGTGCACCTTGAACTATGGGATAAGAGGCTGCAGTGGGCACAGGGGCGGGTCTCGGCCCTTCCTCTGTGCTCCCACCTGGCCCCTCCTGTTGTGGCCCCAATGCCCTGTCAGCAACCCCGCTCCCACCACTGTTTCTACACACTGACTATGCCAGCCCTGCTCGCACCTGCTGATGGTGTGGAGGGATTGGGGCCATCACCAGCAGCAGGTGCAAGCCAGGCCAGCACTGTCAGTGGGTGTGAGTGGCAGCTGCTGCCCTGAGGAGGTGGAGAAAACCTCAGGGGCAATCAGGGCCCATGCTGGCTGTGGGTGTGAGCAGGCAGCTCCAGCAACAGCGGTGGATATGAGTGGGACTGTCACCAGCAGTGGGTATGAGAGGTGGCTGCTGGCCCCCATTGCCCCGCAGGCACAGGGGGAGGTGGAGATGCCCTGAGGGGCAGTCGCGGCCAGCAGCTGCTGCTTACACCTGCTGACGGCGCCAAGCAGTGTCTGCAGTGGGTGTGAGCAGGGCCAGTGCCGGCAGCAGGTTCGAGGGCCCAGCGGGACTGTGGCACGTGGAAGCAAAGAATTTTTAGTAACCACCAGAGGCTCGCCCTGATGACAGTGACCAGTGTCTTGCCCTGGTCTGGCACCCCTGCTCACCTGTTTCACCACCCCACCACAGCTGATGCCTGCCATATCAATGCTCTGCCCCTGGTGCCGATGCCCGCCATGTTCCGCGTGCACCCCATTGTGGTCAGCACATGTCATAGCAACTTTCGGTTGTTCCGCTGTTAGGGCTACTTGCATATTAGGCTTTTATATATATATATATAGACTATAGGCTTGGTGCATGAAATTCATGCATGGAGGGGGTTCCCTCAGCCCAGCCTGCATTCTTTCCAATTGGGGACCCCTTGAGGGATGTCTGACTGCTGGTTTAGGCCTGTTGGACATTCCTCTAGCAATCTGGAACCACTGGCTCCTAACTCCTCACCTGCCTGACTATCAGATTGCTCCTAACTGCCTCTGCCTGCCAGTCTGATCACCCCTAACGGCCGTCCCCTGCAGCCTGGTTGCCCCTAACTGCCTCTGCCTACCTTTCTGATTGCCCCTAACCCCCCTCCCCTGCGGGTTGATCTCTTCCCCAGCAGCCCTCCCCTGCAGACCTGATCTTGCCCCCAACTACCCTCCTCTGCTGGCCAATTTGGTTCTGATTGGTCAGTTTTTATGCCAGTCAGTGTCAAAAGCTCCACTTCCTAGGCAGCCATTGGTTCTTCACAGCACCCCATTTGGTTTTGATTGGTGATTCCTATGCCAGTCATTGTCTCTGGGCCTATCAATGGGGACTGATCAGAAAGGCGGGGCTGATCAGCAGCCCTGGTGGAGGCCTGGAGAGAAATGGAGGTGTGGCTGCTGGCCAGACTGGGCGAGAAAGAGAGGCAAGTGCTGATCAAAAGCTGCCACAGAAGCAATGGATCAGTCCCTATTTCTCTTGGCTGCTCTCTGGTCCTGATTTGCAGCCCCCTCGTCAGTCAGTGCTGAGGCACCACTACTGCAGCAAAAGCAGTCATTGCAGCCACGGCAATGCAGCACTTTGGTTGAGCCTTGGTCATTATGGCCCAGGGTTTCTATATATTAGGATATATATTTTACCCTTAAATCTCCTTTCCCACTGACCCTGCATACTTTTACAGTGCAATGAAAGTCCTATTTTATGACAGGAAGTTTCTGAATAGGTAGAATTATGGATGATTTACTATGTTTTTTGCTTTTAAATAAGTAGAGGTATCCTATATAACAAAAGCCTAATATGCAAATTGACTGAATGGCAGAACAACAGGTCACTATCATACATACTGATCACCATGAGGCAGACGCTCTACGCAGGAGCTGCCCCCAGCTTGCAGACCCCAGGCCAGTCAAGATCGCCGGCCAAACCTAGGGACCCTACCTGTGCATGAATTTTATGCACTGGGCCTCTAGTTTAATAAAAGTGAACACCAAAATTCTATATTGCATTCCTTGTAAAATTTGTTTGACTAATTTGGAGTCTTACTGGAATAATCCATTATCCTATATAATAAAAGCCTAATATGCTACATGTTTGGTCATCCAATCAGACATTCAACCAAAGAGTAATCTTATCCAATAAAGAGGGACTATTCTAATTGACCCTCATATTGTCACAAAGATGGGGGCACCCACAGCCAGTAAGTCCCCTCAGCCCCACTAAGGCTTTGCCATGTGCCTGCCTTCAGAGTCCCCCAGTCCTCTTAGGGCTACCCGAGGCTCAGGAATTCAGGGCCAGTCAAGGCTTGTGCACCTGGCAATGGCAGCAGTAGAGGTGTGATGGGGGCATCATCTTCCCCTGATTGCTGGGTTGCTTCCCACCCCTAAGGGCCCCCAGACTGAGAGAGGGAGAAGGCCAGACTGATGGACCCCCTCACCTCCAATGCATGAATTTTCATGCACCAGGCCTCTAGTCCATTATATTTAAGCTTTCAAATCTTATTATATAAATTAAACAGATATACACTTTCCCTTTAAACTTTAGTTTATAATACACACTAGAGGCTGGGTGTAAAAAATTTATATATGGCCGAGACCGGTTTGGCTCAGTGGATAGAGCGTCGGCCTGCGGACTGAAGGGTCCCAGGTTCGATTCCGGCAAGGGCATGTACCGTGGCTGCGGGTGCATCTCCAGCAGGGGGTGTGCAAGAGGCAGCTGATTGATGTCTCTCTCTCATCGATGTTTCTGACTTTCTATCCCTGTCCCTTCCTCTCTGTGAAAAATCAATAAAATATATTTAAAAAATTTATATATGAAGGAGGTTCCTCTTTGTCCAGCTACACCCTCTTCAATCCAGGACCCCTCAGGGGATGTCCCTGTGGGCAGTCAAATAGCCCCCTGACAATCAAGGACTGCTGGCTTCCAACCACTCACCTGCCTGCCTGCCTGATTGCCCCTAACCACTTCTGCCTACCAGCCTGACTACCCCCTAACTACTCCCCTGCCAGCCTGATCAATGCCTAACCTTCTCCTGCCAGCCTGGTCACCCCTAACTGCTTTCCCCTGCTGATCTGGTCACCCGCAACTGCCTTCCCCTGCTGATCTAGTCACCCCCAACTGCCTTCCCCTGCTGATCTGGTCACCCCCAACTGCCTTCCCCTGCAGACTTGGTTGCCCCCAACTGCCCTCCCCTGCAGGCCTGGTCACCTCTAACTGCCCTCTCCTGCAGGTTTTGTCGCCCCTAACTGCCCCCATTTGCCAGCCTGGTTGCCCCTCAAACCCTGGTCGCCCCACACAGCCTGCTGTTCAGTCCTTTAATTGTCCCTCACTAACCCCCCTGCCAGCTTGTTTGCCCCACCACAGCCTTCTGGTTCAGTCGTTTGGTCATCCCTCACTAACCCTCCTGTTGGCCTGATTGTAGGCAGCCATCTTGTGAGGGCGTGAGGGTTAATTTGCATATTACCTCTATTATATAAGATATGTTTCCATTCATTTAAGTTTTCCATGCAGATAATGATAGAGATAGAGAAAATGAAAATACTAGTATTGAATTCCTCAGTGAATGAGGAGTTTGTTTCCTAGGATTAACATGGAAAAACCCCACAAAACTTGTCCTAGCTGGTTTGACTCAGTGGATAGAGCATCGGCCTGTTGACTGAAGAATCCAGGTTTGAGTCCAGTCAAGAGCACATATCCGGTATGGGCTTGTTCCCCAGTAGGGGATGTGCAGGAAGCAGTCAATCAATGATTCTTGTTTCAATCTCTTCTTCCCTCTCCCTTCTGCTCTGAAATCAATAAAAGTATATTTAAAAAGGAAAAGAGCCGAAACCGGTTTGGATCAGTGGATAGAGTGACGACCTGCAGACTGAAGGGTCCCAGGTCCGATTCCGGTCAAGGACATGTACCTTGGTTGCGAGCACATCCCCAGTAAGGGGTGTGCAAGAGGCAGCTGATCGATGTCTCTCTCATCGATGTTTCTGACTTTCTATCCTTTTCCCTTCCTCTCTGTAAAAAAGTCAATAAAATATATTTTTAAAACCCTTAAAAAAAAGGAAAAGAAAAAAGTAACACAAAACTTAAGTCATCAAGTATTTTGGTAAGCCCTGAGTTTGCTATTATGCTCTTCTCTAACAGTTCTGGAGACTAGTAGTTCAAAACCCACAGGTATGATCAGGCCATGATCGCTCCAAAGGGACTAGGAAAGAATCCTGCCTTGCCTCATACAACTTTTGTGGCCCATTTCTTGGCTTTTGGCTGCATCACCATCCCAATATCTTCACATGACCCTCTACCCTTTGGCTCCTCTATATGTCTACAAATCTCCCTGTTTATAAGTATACTAGAGGCCTGGTGAATGAAATTCATGCAAAAGTAGGTCTTTCTTCCACCGGCTGCTGGGGGAAGCATCTGGGATTCTGGCTTCTCCCCCTGGCCTCTAGGACCTGGGCTTCCCTTACAGAGGAAGGCCCTGCCCACCCACCAGAGCCCCCCAATTAATCAGCCCCTACCAGTGGCCTGGGCCTCCCTCTGGGGCAATCATGGGATGATTGCTGGGTCCCAGACCAATCGCATCACATCTGCCTTGGCTGACCTGGCACCAATGGGTGTCATAGCATGGTCCTGGATGGTTGTCCAGATGGTTGTCCGGATGGTCGTTCCATTGTTTGGCTTTTAGGTCAATTTGCATATTATGTTTTTATTATATAGGATTATACAGGACTAGGGGACTGGTGCACAAATTCATAAACTGGAGATGGGTGGTCCCTCACCCCAACCTGCCCCCTCTCACATATTGGGAGCCTTCAGGGGATGTCCTACTGACAGCAGTCTGGCCTCCCTTTATGAGAGGTGACCGGGCTGATCAGGTGAAGGCACCAGTCCCATCAGCCTGCTGCTGCAGCCACTGCCCATCACCACAGTCACCAAGGAGATTTCATTAACATGGACTCCAGTCCCTTCACCATGAAAAAATGACAAATTTCTTTAGGCATTTTCAAGATGTGTCTTCCATACACATCATACATTTCTTCCTTCCTTCCTTCCTCCCTTCCTTCCTTCCTTCCTTCCTCCCTTCCTTCCTTCCTTCCTTCCTTCCTTCCTTCCTTCCTTCCTTCCTTCCTTTCTTCCTTTCTTCCTTTCTTTCCTCCTTCCTTCCTTCCTTTCTCTTTCTTTCTTTCTTTCTTTCTTTCTTTCTTTCTTTCTTTCTTTCTTTCTTTCTTTTCTTTCTTCTTTCTTCTTTCTTTCTTCTTTTTTTATCTTCACCTGAGGATATGTTTCCATAGGCTTTTAGAGAATGTGGAAGAGAAAGGGAAAGACAGAGAGAAACATCAAAGTGAGAGGAACACTTTGATTGGCTGCCTTCTGCATGAGTCCTGACCAGGGAAAAGCCTCAACTTAGGTACATGCCCTTAATCAGAATTGAACCCAGACCCTGCCGTCCGCAGGCCGAGGTATTATCCATTGAGCCACTGGCTAGGGCAGGATATGACATTTCTTAGCCCTCCAGCAGCGGACCTTCATTTTTTTTTTTTCCAGAAGTGTGGTGGAAAAACCCTAGATCACCTTTTTGGATTCTTATTACCCAAGTTACTAAGAATATTACGAGTGGCATACAGGAAGCTTAGCCAATGAGCAGTCAGAAAAGGTGTTTCCTTTGCAGTTCACACCAATCACCAGCCTGGCTCCGCACAGGAATGAAACCTCTGGATGAAGCTTTAGGCCTGGTCAGGAGACCCCCCAGCTCCCTCTGATTGCTGGCTCGACCTCTGCCCAGGCCTAAAGCCTCTGATTAAGGGCATGTACCTAAGTTGCAGGCTTTTCCCTGGTCAGGACTCATGCAGAAGGCAGCCAATCAAAGTGTTCCTCTCACTTTGATGTTTCTCTCTGTCTTTCCCTTTCTCTTCCACATTCGTCCACATTGTCCTCTGCCTGAGGCTTTAGGCCTGGGAAGGGGCCCTCCAGCTCCCTTCGATCGCTGGCTTCGCCCCTGCCCCCTTGGCTCTGATCACAGGGTTGGACCTGCCCAGAAGCCCCCTGGCTCAGGCCCTTCTCAGGCTGCTCAGGGCCCATGCAGGGCCTACCTCAGAGTGACTTGGGTGCCAGGATGTTCCCGAGACCCAGGCGCTGGGTGCTTATATATGCAAATTAACTGCCATATTTGTTGGGTTAATTTGCATACACACTCTGATTGGCTATGGGAGTAGTGGAGGTATGGCCAATTTACATATTTGTCCATTATTAAGTAAGATTGTATAGGATAAGCTATTGGGTTTAAGGCCTACTCTAGTCCAGTATGATCACATTTCAGCTTCATTATATCTTCCAAGATCCTGTTTCCAAATAAAATCACATTCACAGGTACCATGATTAGAGATTGAACATATCATTTTGGAGACATAATCCAACCCATAACCTGGAAATCAGTAAACTTAGCTGAAACAGCTCATGCTGTAAAAATAAGCTTAGATACACAAGTCCTTAAAATTACCATAATAAGTTTGATCAAATATAGCTGAAATGCAAGTTTTTTTTAAAGCACACATGTACAAAACTTAGATATATGAGTTTTCTCAAAACTATTCCAGAATGAGTTTTTGAGCAAGTTACAGTATAGAGAGATAAGGAGTTGAAATATAAGAAGGGGGATAAGCACAGACATAGCTTTCACTGAAAGATTTTTATGTGAGGATGAGGTATAGAAATGTGTAGGCTACAAAAGATGTCCAACCTTTATCTAGAATCCATGGGAAATGAGCAACATCAACTCTAGAGGGAAATAGGAGAATAGAATCCCTTGGAAAAATCATGGTTAAGGCAGAAAGTAGAGGTAGAACCTTTATTGAGTTTTAGCACATTAGCAGATTTGTGCCATTACCAATGGCACAGGTAGTAGTGGAGGGGAAGTATGGGTTAACATGGCAGACTGCAGTGGCTGTGCCCACAGGACTGATAAGTAGGGGCTAAAGAGGTCTTACAGTTTGTTTGGCTTTCTGGTGTTAGGTCTCTGGATTATTTCAGACACATTTTTTTAAATGTATTTTTATTGATTTCAGAGAGAAAGTGAGAGGGAGAGAGAGATAAAAATACCAATGATGAGAGAAAATCATTGATTGGCTGCCTCCTGGGGATCAAATACCCAACCTGGGCATGTGCCCTGACTTGAATCAGACCATGACCTCCTGGTTCATAGGGCGATGCTCAGCCACTGAATCACACCAGTCAGGCTCACTTTTTTTAAATCTACAAATAGAACCAGTTTTAATTTTTCCTAACTTCATTTAATTGAAATGATTGAATGTCTGATTGCCTGGGTTGCTGAGATAATTGAAGGATTCCATGCCAATACATAATCTAGAAAGAAAATGGCAGAGAGAAGCCAATGTTTTGAGATGAGAGACCCATACACAATGTGGTTATTGGGTTATTGGGTAAAGATGCAATTTCACAGGAAAATAAAAAAGTTAATTTTATTTTGCCATACTAAGAATAAATACGGGTCTTTCATATTTTATTCACTTTAAAAATTTTATATTCTTTATCAACTAAAAATAGATTGCTTGAGAGTTCCAGAACTTGCTTTGCAGTTTTTCCACATCAGCAATTTTTCTTATGCTTTTTTTCCTATTTAGTATATCCATCTGCTATATTTCTTAATTATCAGCTATCAAAATGTGTTCATTATCAAAAGCAGAGGTCACTTATTACTCTTTTTTTTGAGCCTTTCTTATACCTGTCTGCCTTTGCCCACTAAGGAATCATAGGTTTCTAAATAGTAACTACCAAAAATTGATTCTTTAATATTTGCGGCACTCACTGTTCTACAACCTTTATCTTGTGTCATGTTCATATCAAGTCTACGAAGTGTAGTCACTTATTTCTATTTTACAGATTAGGAAATAGAATTTACAAAGCTGATAATTTACCATGTGTTTTCCTTTTACAGATGAGGAAATAGAAATTTACATCACTAGTAATTATTAGTTCTCAAAACATTATTGTAATAGTGCATCTTTAGAGATAAATTGGGAAGCTAAAGACGATTTCAATTTTTTTATTTTATAAGTGAACAAATTAAGGCCAATGGATTTGAAGTAAAATGAAGCAATTGTACTTAGGAATTATAATTAGCAGACTGGATATGGCAGAGTACCAAATCAATCAATCTTAACAGCTTGATAAGTTATCACTGGGGAATATGAAATTAAAATTATGATTAAATTAAATTAAATTAAATTAAATTAAATTAAATTAAAATTAGCTTTGTGTGGTAGACTTCCTATAAGGGACAGTGGGTCAGCCTCCCCAGTTACCTGAGGTGGATATGGGTTGCACAGTCTTGCTGAAGTTAAGCTCAGGTTAATCGTTGTTAGCACTTGGAGGGGTTGACCTCCAGGCCAATTGTCTGTGATGTTCAGCTGTGCTCAGGTTGGATGGGTGGAGTCTTCGGGCCAAGTAGACAGCGTCAGCTTCGCCCTATGTGGCCCCAGGGACTCTGTGCTGCGGACAATGGCCGCCAGCACCTCTGAGAGAGAGCCGCTGCCGAGCTCCACTGGCTGCCAGGGAATTCAGAGTCTCCCCAAATGAGTCTACACACCCAAGATCTCACCCAGGGTCATAAAACAAAGCAGTCTGACGGTTTCCCGAATGAAAGAGCAAGTCACGAGTGCTCTCTGCACGGTCATGCAGCTGCGCTGTTCTCAAGTTCACGCACACTCTGCACAAGCTCGCCTTCTCCAAAAGTGGGCTGACCCCTGCAGCGCCTGAGCTTCGGCGTGCCCTCCCACTGTCCAGTTTTTACCCCGTGTGATAGTGGGTTCCCTGGACTTCACCCAGAGCTGGAGAATCAGTTCAGTGGGATGTCTTTGTCTCTCCCGTTCGAGAAAACTGGCCGGTTTTCAGCCGCCCGCCCTATCCTCTGGTGTGCACTCCTCCAAACCTCTCTTCACGCGTATCTTCAACACTGTCCTCAGCTGCTCCTCCGAGTCACAGTGTCTTATCTTCACTTTTATTTGTGGAATTTTCACTCAGCCAGCTTTCCGGTGATTCTGGATGGTGTTTGTTCTTTCGTTAAGTTGTAGTTTTAAAATTGCTGTATGACAGCAAGATAGGAGTTTTACCTATGCCGCCATCTTGGTTCTCCGCATATATCCTTTATGATTGGTGTTTCTAGTTTCTTGGGATATATTCCTAGAAATGGAATTACTGGGTCAAATGGGAACTCCATTTTTAGTGTTGTTTTTTAAAATATATATTTTATTGATTTTTCACAGAGAGGAAGGCAGAGGGATAGAGAGTCAGAAACATCCATGAGGCAGAAACATCGATCAGCTGCCTTCTGCACACTCCCCACTGGGGATGTGCCCGCAACCAAGGTACATGGCCTTGACCGGAATCAAACCCGGGACCCTGCAGTTCGCAGGCCGACACTCTATCCACTGAGCCAAACTGGTTTTGGCTATTTTTAGTTTTTTGAGGAAACTCCATACTGTTCTCCACAGTGGCTGCACCAGTCTGCATTCCCACCAGCAGTGCATGAGTGTTCCCTTTTCTTTGCATCTTTGTTGTTTGTTGACTTGTTGATGATAGCCATTCTGACAGGTGTGAGATGGTGCCTCATTGCCATTTTGATTTGCATTACTGGGATAATTAGTGACTCTAAGCATGTTTTCATATGTCTCTTGGCCTTCCTTATGTCTTCTTTTGAAAAGTATCTATTTAGGTCCATTGCCCATTTTTTTATTGGACCATTTATCTTCCTTTTATTAAGTTGTATGAGTTCCCTGTAAATGTTGGAGATTAAACCTTTATGGTGATAATATTGGCAAATATGTTCTCCCACACAGTGGGTTTTGTTGTTGTTTTGTTTATGCTTTCTTTTGCTGTGCAAAAGCCTTTTATTTTAATGTAGTCCCATTTGTTTGTTTTCTCTTGAGCTTCCATTCCTCTAGTATCAGTGAAGAAATTGCTTCAGCGTATGTCTGAGATTTTTCTGCCTGTGGATTCCTCTTGTATTTTTATGGTTTCCTATCTTATGTTTAAGTCATTTATATCTTTTGAGTTTATTTTTGTGTATGATGTAAGTTGGTGGTCTAGTTTCATTTTTTTGTATGTATCTGTCCAATTTTCCTAACACAATTTATTGAAGAGACTGTCTTGACTCCATTGTATGTTCATGCCTCCTTTGTCAAATATTAATTGAGAATAGTGGTTTGGGTTGATACCTGGGTTCTTTATTCTATTCCATTGGTCTCTATGTCTGTTCTTGTGCCAGTACCAGGCTGTTTTGAGAACAGTGGCTTTGTAATAATCTTGAAATCTGGTATTGAGATCCCACCTACTTTGTTCTTTCTCGGGATTGCTACAGCTATTCGGGGTCTTTTTTATTCCAGATGAATTTTTGGAGAGTTTTTTTCTTGGTCTGTGAAATATGCTAGTGATATTTTAATGGGGATTGCATTGAATCTATGGATTGCTTTGGGTAGTATGGACATTTTAATGATGTTGATTCTAACAATCCATGAACATGATATGTTCTTCCATCTGTTTATGTCTTCTATCTCTTTTTTCAGTGTCATGTATTTTTTCCGCCTATAGGTCTTTTACCTTCTTAGTTAAGTTTATTTCTAGGTATCTTAACTTTTTTTGGTGCGATGGTAAATGTGATTGCTTCTTTAATCTCTCTTTCTGTAAGTTCACTATTGGTGTATAGAAATGTTATATATTTCTTGGCACTAATTTTGTATCCTGCTACATTACCAAATTCATTTATTGAATCTAATAGTATTTTGATCTAGTCTTTAGGGGTTTTTATGTACAATATCATGTCATCTGCGAATAAGGACAGTTTTACTTCTTTTCCAATTTGGATTCCTTTTATTTCTTCTACTTGTCTAATTGCAATGACTAATACTTCCAGTAAGATATCGAACAGGAGTGGTGAGAGTGGGCATCCCTGTTTTGTCCTATCTTAGGGGAAATGAGTTTAGTTTTTGCCCCAATGAGTATGATGTTGGCTGTGGGTTTGTCATATATAAATTTTATTATGTTGAGGTGTGATTCTTTTATTCCTACCTTGCTGAGTTTTTATCAAGAAAGAGTGTTGGCTGCCAAAACTGGTTTGGCTCAGTGGATAGAGCATTGGCTTGTGGACTGAAAGGTCCCAGGTTCAATTCCGGTTAAGGGCATGTAACTTGGTTGCAGTCATATCCCCAGGAGAGAGTTTGCAAGAGGCAGCTGATTAATGTTTCTCTCTCATCGATATTTCTGACTTTCTACTCTCTCCGTTCCTCTCTGTAAAAAATCAATAAAATATTTTTAAAAAAGAGTGTTGGATATTGTCAGATGCTTTTTCTGCATCAATTGATATGACTAAATGATTTTTATCACTCAATTTGTTTATGTGATGTATCACGTTCATTGATTTGTGCTTATTGTACCATCCTTGCATCCCTGGGATAAATCCTACTTGGTCATGGTATATGATCTTTCTGACATACCGTTGGATCTGATTTGCTAGAATTGTGTTGAGGATTTTGAATCTATGTTCATGAGGGATATTGGACTGTAATTCTCTTTCATGTGTTTTCTTTATCTGGTTTTGGTATTAGGGTGATGCTGGCTTCATAGAATAAGCTTGGAAGTATTCATTCCTTGGAATTTTTTGGAATAGTCTCAGGAGGATAGATTTTAGTCCTTCCTTGAGTGTTTGGTAAAACTCCCCTGTGAAGCCATCTGGCCCTACCCTTTTGTTTGCTGGAAGTTTTTTGATGACTGCTTCAATTTCTTCCATAGATATTGGCCTATTGAGATGTTTAGATTCTTCCTGATTGAGTTGTGGAAGGTGTTTTTTTTGAGGATGTCCACTTTCTCCAGATTGTCCAGTTTGTTTGAATAGAGTTGTTCATAGTATTTTTAAATAATCCTTTGTGTTTTGGTCGGGTCTGTTGTTATTTTTCTTCTTTCATTTGTGATTTTGTTTATTTGGGTCCTTTCTCTTTGATACTTGGTGAATCTGGCTAAACGTTTATCAATCTTGTTTATCTTTTCCAAGAACTAGCTCCTGATTTTGTTGATCTTTTGTATTTTTTTTTTAGGTCTCTGTGTCATTTATCTCCACTTTGATGTATATTATTTCTTTCCTTCTGCTTACACTGGGCTTTTCTTGTTGCTCTCCTTCTAACTCTTTGAGTTGTAGGGTTAAGTAATTTATCACCATTGTTTCGTGTTTTTTTTACAGTAGGCTTGTCGATCTATGAACTTCCCTCTCAAGACTGCTTTTGCTGTGTCCGTAGATTTTAGATGGTTGTGTTTCATTGTCGTTTGTTGCCATGATGTTTTTAAATTTATTCTTTGATCTCATCAGTAACCCAATCATTGTTTAATAGCATGCTATTTAGTCTCCAGGTGCTTGTTTTTTTGGATTGTTTTTATTGTAGTTGATTTCTAGCTTTATGCCATTGTGATCTGAGAAGATGCTTGATATTATTTCTATCTTCTTGAATTTGAAGAGACTTTACCTGTATCCCAATATATGGTCTATATTTGAAAATAACCCATGTGTACTTGAGAAGAATGTATATTCTGTGGCTTTGGGGTGAAATGTTCTGAAGATGTCAATTAATTCCATCTGACCTAGTGAGTCATTTAGGATTCATGTTTCTTTGCTGATTTTTTTTGTTGTTGTTTAGAGGATTTGTCCAATGCTCATAGTATTACAGTCCCCTGCTATGATTGTATTGTTGTCAATTTCTTTCTTGATATCCTTCAGAAGTTTTTTTTTAAATGTATTTGGGTGCTCCTGTATTGGGTGTGTATATGTTTAGCAGTGTTATTTCTGGTTGGATTGCTCCTTTTTGTATTATGAAGTGGCCTTTCTTTTTTTTTTAAATATATTTTATTGATTTTTTACAGAGCAGAAGGGAGAGAGATAGAAAGTCAGAAACATTAATGAGAGAGAAACATCGATCAGCCGCCTCCTGCACGCCCCCCACTGGGGATGCGCCCACAGCCAAGGTACATGCCCTTGACCGGAATCGAACCCGGGACCCTCCAGTCCGCAGTCCGACGCTCTATCCACTGAGCCAAACCCGTCTCGGCATGAAGTGGCCTTTCTTATCTCTTTTTATGTCCTTAACTTGAGATCTAATTTGTCAGATAAAAGTATTGCTACCTCAGGTTTTTTTTTTTTTTTTCATTTCCATTTGCCTAAAAAACATTTTTCCATCACTTCACCTGCAATCTGTGTGCATCTTTTTTTCTGAGGTGGGTTTCCTGTAGGCAGCAGTTATACGTGTCATGTTTTCTTATCCACTCAGTTACCCTTTGTCTTTTGGTTGGGGCATTTAATCCATTTACATTTAAAGTTATTATTGACAGGTACTTGTTTGTCGCCATTTTTTCCCTTTACCCTTGTGTTCCTTCTTTGCTTCCTGTTTGTTCTTTTTACAGCAGACCCTTTAGCATTACTTACATTGCTGGTTTGGTGGTAATAAACTCTCGTAGTCCTTTTTTTGTCTGTGAAGCTCCTTATTTTACCTTCAATTTTCATTGATAGTCTTTCTGGGTACAGTCTTCTTGGATTCAGACACTTCCTTTGTATGAGTTTGTGTATTTCATTCCATTCCTTCTGGCCTGATGTGTTTCTGTTGAGAAATCAGTCGCTAGTCTTAGGGTACATCATTTGTAGGTATCTTTCTGTCTCTCTCTGGCCACTTTTAAGATTCTTACTTTGTTGTTGGTGTTTGCCAGTTTGATTATAATGTGCCTTGGCATTGGTCTTTTGGAGTTCATTTTGTTTGGAACTCTGTGAGCTTCTTGGATTTGTGTGAGTTTTTCCCCTTATAACAGGGAAGTTTTCTGTCATTATTTCTTCAAACAAGCTTTCTATTTCTTGCTGTTTCCTCTCCTTCTGGTACCCCTAACATATGGGTGTTGTTTCATTTTGTGTTGTCCCAAAGTTCCCTTAGGCTCTTCTCTAGCTTTTTAATTTTTTTCTAGGAGCTGCTCTGCTTGGGTATTTTTTCCTACATTTTCTTCTAGCTCACTGATGCAGTCCTCTGCTTCTTCTCATCAACTGTTGATGCTCTCTATTGAGTTCCTTAAAGCAGCGATGTCATTTTTCACTTATTTTTTATTCTTCTTCATTTCCTCTTGGTTCTTACACATATTGTTGAATTTGTTTTCCATGCTTTTCCTCCACCTTATGACCATTTCTCTGAATTCTTTCTCTGACAGGTTTCTTGCCTCCATTTCATTTACTTCCTTTTCTGGTGATGCCTCCTTTTCTTTCATATGTGGTCTGTTTCTTTGTCTCTCCATGGTCTCTCTTCTCTGGGTGTCTGATTATGTGATTCTCTGTCTCCTGCATTAATTTAAAGGCACAAAATACAACACAACAAGGCAGAATGCACACGGCACTGCACACAAATGTATTCATGATACTAATAACTCCAAATAAAGGTGACCACCAGAGAAAAAAGAATTAAGGGATAAGGAAGAAAGGAATGAATGAATGAATGAATGAATGAATAAATAAATAAATAAATCAGAAGTGCAAAAGTGAAAATGAGAAAAGGGAAAAAAGTAAAATAGAAAATAAAAAGAATAAAAAAGAAGAGGGGAATAACTATTCACATGTGGAGAAAACTCCAATAAAATAGCCACTAATTCCAACAAATGCCAGCAACAAATGTCTAGAGATGAATGCAAACTACTAACAACAACTTATATAAAGTGAGGCAAGGGAAAACAGAAGCAAAAACAAAACAAAAAGACAAATAGAGAAAGTGAAACAATTTCAAAAACAAGCATTAAAAAAGCAATATAATCAATAATCAAGCAAACAACAACACAAGGACAGAGAGAAAAAAATTGGATAATAAAGACATAGAAAAGAGAGGTCTGTGGACTTAGAGTAGGGGATTGGAAATTATGTACATACATATGTAGGGTGAATACTTAACAGGGGGTAAAAAGAAGGAATAGGGAAAATCTAAAGCAGGTATACAGTAAGAGAAATAGGACAATAAAAGAGGAAAAGTGAGGAAGAGAGTGTTGGCATAAAGGTAAAGTTGAGATAGAGTAAAATGATGCTAAAGGAAAGATGAAAATAGTCCCAAAATAAAATAAAGAAAAAATAAAATGAGACTTTTTAAGGATGATAAAGGAGAGAAACCAAGATGGCAGCATAGGTAAACACCTGAACTGCTGCCTTGCACAACAATTTCAAAACTATAACTAAAAGTCTAAGTGAACATCATCCAGAACCACAGGAAGGCTGGCTGAATGGAAATTCTACAACTAGAAGAAAAGAGAAAAGCACACTGAGATTTACAGGAGCTGTGGAAGTATGGAGGCACGTGTGTGGAGCGGGCTGGCAACTGAGTACACAGCTGGCTTTCTCAATTGCGAGGAAGACAAAAGCTCCTGACTGCTTTGAACTCCAGGTCTGGGCAAGAATCTGGGGACCCAAACTCTTACAGAGAGAAAGTGGGCTGTCTAGCAGTGGGCAAAACTCGAGGGCAGCTTTCTCTCACAGGTAATTGCAGTGATTACTGCTGGACACTGATATCAGGGGCCTCTTACGGCAAGTCAGACTGGAAGCCTTGCTGTTTCCTCTGCCCTGAGATCCCGCCCCATGAAACCATTGCTGTTTGCTCTGCCCTGAGTCTCCCCCATCCAAGCTGAGCACAGAGGCTTTTGCATATGAATAGCCTGGTTCTTTGAATTCGAAACTTACCTAACAAACTGCAGCTGAGTCAGTGAGACCACGAACATTCAAAAGAAATCCCAAGGCTCCACAGCAGCTTGCATTGCTTCACAGCTGGGCCTCATCTGGGCACCTCCAAAACCCAATCCAAGAAGAGGAATCTGCATATCTCTCCATAGCTCCTGCTGGGTGGCCTCAAGCAGAGGCTAAATTAGCACCTCCTTGGAGATCCAAGAGCCAGTGTACCCAGGGGTCAGAGTATGACCATCCAGATAATAACTCCTTAGATCCATAAGGACCATACTCAGGAGGCAGACTCAGTGAACACCAAAGCCCAATTGAAGCAATTTTTGCCTCATAAGGGTGTTTCCAGCACAGAAGTTCTCCCATCGTAGACACAGCTGATTCTCATAGTCAGTTGGCTTGGAGATAAATTCCTCCCAGGGATACCAACAACAGTCAAGGCTCAACTACAACAAGACTATGCACACAGCCCACAAATGGGTGCACCAAGAGTGTCCACCTCAGGTAACTGGGGAGGCTGAGCCACTGGGCCCTATAGGACACCTAGCACTCAAAGCCACTCTATCAATTCAGGGAAGCAGCCAAAATGCAGAAACAAAGAAACAGGTCACAAATGAAAGAAATGGAGAGAAGCCAATGACTAGACATAGAGCTCAAAATCACAGTTATAAAGTTTTTCAAAAATTTTCTAGAAAAGGCTGATAAATTTAGTGAGACACTCGAGGATATGAAAAGGACCAACTAGAAATTAATTACACACTGACTGAAATAAAAATAATATACAGAGATCCAACAGCAGACTAGAGGATCACAAGAATCAAGTCAGAGATTTGAAATACAAAGAAGCAAAAAACACTCAACCAGAAAAGCAAAAAGAAAAGGAATCCAAAAGTACAAAGATAGTGTAAGGAGTCTCTGGGACAACTTCAAGCATACCAGCATCAGAATTATGGGAGTGCCAGAAGAAGAGAGAGAACAAGATACTGAAAACCTATTTGAAGAAATAATGACTGAAAACTTCCCCCTCCTGGCAAAAGAAATAGACTTAAAAGTCCAGGAAGCGCATAGAACCCCAAACAAAAGAAATCCAAAGAGGACCACCCCAAGACACATCATAATTAAAATGCCAAGAGCAAAAGACAAAGAGAGAATCTTGAAAGCAGCAAGAGAAAAACAGTTAATTACCTACAAGGGAGTACCCATATGATTGTCAGCTGATTTCTCAACAGAAACTATGCAGGCCAGAGGGAGTGGCAAGAAATATTCAAAGTGATGAGTAGCAAGAACCTACAACCAAGATTACTCTACCAAGCAAAGCGATCATTCAGAATTGAAGGTCAGATAAAGAGCTTTGAAGACAAGAAAAAACTAAAGGAGTTCATTACCACCAAACCACTATTATATGAAATGCTGAAAGGTATTCTTTTTTTTTTTTGGCCTCATAATCTTTATTTTTACATTTAGTTTAAATTAGGATCCAAATAATCTCTATGTGTTGTGATTATTTAATGAACCTCTTCATCTGAAGGCTATGTTACATTGTTTATTTTTCTTTTGTTATCTATTTGTTGAGTAAATTTGACTATCTACAATCTGATTATGTAGGAACCCCTTTTCATGTCCTGTGTGGTTCAGGGTTTCAGTTCAGGGTTCGGGTACTAGAGAAGGCCGAACACAAATAAAGAGAGAACTAGAAAAGTATGAATTTGGGAATATTGGGGGCCAAATGGCTGCCCATCTCTCTGGCCTGGCTATCCCTTTTATTAAGACTATAGTATATGCCCATAGCCTTTAGGCAGGAAATTCCAATAATAGAAATATACAAAAAAACAAACAGAGGTGGAGGCTGCATCAGTTAACAATGTTTTAGCTCTGACCTTTCAGAGCAATTAAGGTTGTTTACTAGCCTCCTGTGCTTTCTGTCCATATCTTACTATTAGTGAAACAAGGATTTGTTTCTGGCATCTCCCCTCTTTCTTTTCTTTAAAAAAATCTTGCATCTGTAGACCAGAAATAAACATATAAGAACAAAAAATGAGACAACAACAATGGCCACGCTTAGAGGCAAATGAATCAGTCTGCAGTAAGTTTCTTTCTGGGCAGTTTTTTGAGTCCCAATTTCAACGTCCAACAGTCTTTTGAGTGCTAGTTTCAATGTCAAACAGTTATTTATATGTACATGTCAGCAATGATATTTAAGTTCTGGATGGTGGGCAAATGGTGGCAATGCAGGTCCCACCTTCTCTGGTTTGGTCCTGGGCAACCTGCAGCAATGCACAGCTGCTGACTGCTAGTATGGCAAGGAGTTGTCAGTGTCCTTCATCTCTGGAGCATTTCTCCTTTGTCTTCATGGCTGGAGCATTCCTGTCAATTTCTCTCTGTTGCAGAAATCCACATGGTCTTGGAGTTGTTTTAGCTGATTACTGCTAGCATGGTAAGAATGACGTTCTCAGGCATCTGTACTGTCTTCTTTATCATGCCCCAGGTGGTCTCCAGGCTGTTTGTTGTCTGGCTTGTCCTCCTCCTGTTCCTCATCTTCAGTGGATTGCTTGGAGTCACTGCTCTAGATCCGGTTTCTGCAGCTGGTCCTGGGCTTTGCGTGCAGTGAATGCTGAAAGGTATTCTTTAAGAAGAGGAAGAAGAAGAAAAAGGTAAAGATAAAAATTATGAATAACAAATACATGTCTATCAACAAGTGAATCTAAAAATCAAGTGAATTAAAAATCTGATGAACAGAATAAACTGGTGAATATAATAGAATCAGGGGTATAGAAAGGGAGTGCACTGATTGACAATTCTTGGGGGAAAGGGGTGTGGAGGGTTGGGAAGAGACTGGATTTGTAAAGTTGGGTGGGTAAGGACAGAGGGTGGGAAGTGACTAGAGGTAAAATATGGGGGGAAAAAGAGGAACAATCATAATAATTTAAACAATGAAGATTTATTAAAAAGAAGGTAAAATAGTAGTATTAATAATACTGATTAAAAATAAAAATTGAGTAATTAAAAAGGTAAAATCAAAGTGAGAAAAAATATTTCGTTTCTTAAGTAAAAGTTGAAAAAATAAAAATAAAAATGTGCAATAGTGAAGGTCATTCATTTCCTCTACTGTTCTGTTTGGCATGCTGTTTCCTAGTCAGGACAATATTGAAGTTTCCTGCATTCCACTACTCCTCAGTGTTGTAAGCCACAGTCCTGATTTTCAAGCAGGCAGTACTTCTTTCCTTCTTATATTCCTTTACTAGGGGCCCAGTTCATGAAAGGAACAGTGGGTCGCAAGGCTGCAGTGGGCATAGGGGTAGGTCTCAGCCCATCCTCTGCACCTCCACCTAGCCCCTCCTGCCACGGCCCTCATTCTGCTGTCTGCCAGCAGCCATGCTCCTGCCTCTGCCACTCCCACACGCTGACAAGCACTGGCCCTGCTCGCACCCACTGACTGCATGGAGCTATTGGGACCGGCACCAGCAGTGGGTGGGAGAGCTGGCTGCTGACCCCGATTGCCCCTCAGGAGCAGAGGACATGGAGAAGCCCTGCGGGGCGATCAGGGCTGGCAGCTGCCGCTCACAATTGCTGACAGTGCCAAGAGATCAGGGCTGGCACCAGGCGCTGGCAATGGGTGTGAGTGGCAGCTCTGGTATTGGCAGCAGATACAAGTGGTACTGGCACTGGCAGCAGGTGCGAGTGCCCAGTGGGACTGTGGCATGCGGCAGCAAAGAATTTTTAGTAAGCACCAGAGGCTAGCCCTGATGACAGTGACCAGTGCCCTGCCTTGGTCTCGGCACCCCCACTCACCTGCTCCACCATCCTGCAGCAGCCAATGCTCACCATGTTCTGCACTCTGCCGCCTGCTGCCAACACCTGCCATGTTCCGTGCATTCCCTCTGGTGGTCAGTGCATGTCATAGCAACCAGTTGTTTTGTTGTTTGGCTGTTTGGTATATTTGATAGTAGGGATATATATATATATATCCAACTCTTGTTCAGAATAGGATATATATATATTTTCTACTTCCTTCTGTCTGTTGGTCATCTGATTCATAGTTTGGTATTCTTTTGTCTTTTTGTCTCAGGTAGAAGAACACCCTTAAGTGTTTTCTATAATTTAGGTCTTGTGGTAAATTTTCTCAGCCTCTGTATGTCTGGAAAGCTTTTATTTCTCCTTCATATCTGAAGGTTAACTTTGCTGGATGAATTAATCTTGGCTGGTGATTTCTGTCCGTTAGTAATTTGAATATTTAAATCCACTCTCTCCTAATTTTTGTAGGTTTCTACTGGAAAACTCTATAATGATCTAATGGGTTTTCCTCCTTAGGTTACTGTCTTCTTCTCCCTGGCTGCCTTGATTATTCTTTCTTTGCCATTAATTTTTTATTGTTTTAATACAATATGCTTTAGAGAAATTTGGATTGAGATAATTAGGTGTTCTGTTAACCTCTTGGATTTAAGAATCCAGTTCTTAAAAGAACAGATATATAGCTTAGTTGAATAGAGCAGAGACCCCAGAACTGACCCAAGCCATTGTGCTCAATTAATATTTGACAAAGAAGACAAGAACATACACTGGAATAAAGAGAGACTCTAAAATGGTGTTGGGAAAATTGGACAGATAATGCAAAAAATGAAACTAGACCATCAACTTACTCCATGCATAAGAATAAACTCAAAATGGATAAAAGACTTAAATGCAAGTCATAAAACCATAAAAATCCTAGAAGAAACCATAGGTAGCAAAATCTTAGACATCTCTCGTAGCGGTATGTTTATGGATACATCTCCTAGGGCAAAGGAAACTAAGGAGAAAATAAACAGATGGGACTACATCAAAATAAAAAGCTTTTGCACAGCAAAAGAAACCATCAAGAAAACAAAAAGGGAGCCCACTGTATGGGAGAACATGTTTGGCAATGATATATCTGGTAAAGGGTTAATATCCAAAGTATATAAGGTGCAACTTAACAACAACAACAAAAAGACAAACAATGCAATTTAAAACTGGGCAAAGAACCTAAATAGACATTTTTCCAAATTGGATATACAGATGGCCAATAATCACATGAAAAAGTGCTCAAAATCACTGATCATCAGAGAGATGCAAATTAAAACATCAATGAGGTACCACCTCACACCTGTCAGCGGCTGCACCTTGGTCCGTTGGTCCGGCACGCCGGGCAGGGATCTGCGCTCTCCGGGGACGGCTGGCCACGCGCTGGGCCGGATTGCGCTGCGACAAGCCCCGTCCCCATTGTTTGCGCTGCTTTCAAAATATGGCAAAGGTTCAGGTGAACAATGAAGTGGTGCTGGACAACCCGTCTCCTTTCTACAACCCCTTCCGGTTCGAGATCACCTTGGAGTGCATCCAGGACCTGTCGGAAGACCTGGAGTGGAAAATTATCTACGTGGGCTCTGCAAAAAGTGAAGAATACAAACAAGTTTTAGACTCTTTTTTAGGGGGCCCTGCTCCTGCGGGAAGGCATATGTTTGTATTTCAGGCTGATGCACCTAATCCAGGACTCATTCCAAATGTAGATGCTGTAGGTGTAACAGTTGTGCTAATCACATGCACCTATCGAGGTCAAGAATTTATTAGAGTTGGCTATTATGTAAATAATGAATATACTGAGACAGAATTAAGGGAAAATCCACCAGTAAAACCAGACTTTTCTAAGCTTCAAAGGAACATTTTGGCATCTAATTCCAGAGTCACAAGATTCCTCATTAACTGGGAAGATAACACAGAAAAACTGGAAGATGCAGAGCAGTAATCTGAATCTACAGTCACTTCTTTCAACAGATGCATTACCTTCAGCATCAAAGGGATGGCCCACATCAGAAAACTCACTAAATGTTATGTTAGAATCCCACATGGACTGCATGTGACCACCTCCCATCTCTTTAGTACAGATGAAGCTATTAAAACACACAGAACTATTTCCCTGAAATTCTGTAAGTCATACCCACTGAGACACAATGTGAAGAATTTGTTTAAAAACCATCCTGTAGAAAGTTTATAAGAAAACCAGTATTTGAGCAAATTGTGGAATATAAATACAACTATTTTTAAGTGAAAAAAAAAAGAATGGCTACTGTCAATAAATCAACAAATGACAAATGCTGGTGAGGATGTGGGAGAAAAGGGAACCCTAATACACTGCTAGTGGGACTGCAGACTGGTGCAGCCACTGTGAAAAATAGTATGGAGCTTCCTCAAAAAATTAAATATGGAACTGCCATTTGATCCAGTGATCTAAATTCTAGGAATATATCCTAAGAAACCAGAAACACCAATCAGAAAGAATGTATGCACCCCTATGTTTATAGCAGCACAATTTACAATAGCTAAGATCTGTAAGCAGCCTAAGTCTCCATCAGTAGATGAGTGGATAAAAAAGCTATGGTACATTATACCATGGAATACTATGCAGCTATGAAAAGGAAGAGTATCTTACCCTTTGAGACAGCACAGAATGACCTGGAGAGTATCATGTTAAGTGAAATAAGTCAGTCAGAGAAAGACAAGTATCACATGATCTCACTCATATATGGAATCTAATTAACAAAATAAATTGATGAATGGAGAAGATCTAGAGACATAGAAGCATGGAAGAGAGTGTGGAATTTCTGAAGGAAGGTGGGGGAGGATGGGTGAGTGGATGGGAGATAATCAACCAAAGACCTTGTATAAGTATACTAACTACTATGCATAACACATGGACACAGACAATATGGTAGTGAAGGCATAGGGGCAGGCTTGAGGGGTTAATGTGGGGTGGGAGAGTATGTAATACTTTCAACAATAAAGATTTTAAAAAAAGAATCCAGTTTTTAAATAGGTTTGAGAAGTTCTTGTCAGTTACTTATTTAAATAGGTTCTCTATTCCCTCCATTTCCTCTGCTTCAGATATACCCATTATTATTCTTTAATGTGTTTTTATTCATTTTTAGAGAGAAAGGGAGGAGAGAGAAATAGAAACATCTATTGGCTGCCTTCTGCACACCCTCTACTGGGGATCAAGCCTGCAACCCAGACATGTGCCCTGACCCAGAAAGGAACCAGTGACTTCTTGTTGTATGGTTTGATGCTCAACCATTGACTCAGGCTATCCATTATTCTTATACTAGAGGCCTGGTCCACAAAATTCATGCATGGGGTTGTGTGTCTCTTAGGCCACCCTGCACCCTCTCCAATCTGGGACATCCCTATCATAATCCATGACTACTGCCTCCCAATGTTCTTGCCTGCCTGCCTGCCTGATTGCCCCTAACCAATTCTGCCTGTCAGCCTGATCACCCCCTGACCACTCTCTTGCCAGCCTTATTGATGCCTAACTGCTCCCCTGCTGGCCCGATTGCCCCTAACAGCCCTCCCCTACAGGCTTGATCGCCTCCACCTGCCCTCTTCTGCAGGCCCAAATGCTCTCAACTGCCCTCTTCTGCAGGCCTCGGTCACCCCAACTGTCCTGGTTGTCCCCAACTGCCCTCCCCTGCAGGTCTTGTCTCCCCGCACCCCAACTGTCCTCCCCTGCAGGCCTGATCACCCTTCACTTCCCTCTCCTGCCAGCCTGGTAGCCCCTAACTGCTCTCCCCTGCAGCCTGGTCCCCCAAACTGCTCTCCCCTGCAGGCCTGGTCATCCCTAACTACCCTCCCCTGTATGCTTGGGTCTCCCCCAGCTATCCTCCCCTGCAGGCCTGGTCCACACCCAACTGTCATCCCCTGCAGGCCTGATTGCCTCCCTTGTTGGCCTGGTCCTTCCCAACTGCCTTCCCCTTCTGGCCTGGTCCTCTCTCCCCCGCCCCCCAATGGCCTACCCCTGCAAGCCTGATTGCCCACAACTGCCCTCCCCTGTAGGCTATCTTGTCCCGGATATTTTGTGTCCACATGGGAGCAGCCATCTTGTGTGTTGGAGTAATGGTTAATTTGCATATTACTCTTTTATTAGATAGGATTTGTTTTTACACAAGAGTCAATTTGTGATTCAACCCTGGCTGGCAGTGTTTCTGGATTGACCTCCGGGTCTATAGATCCTCTCTAGCTAGTGCTTAGATTTTGTTTTCCCTGTGGCACTTAATACTGGTTTGGGGGAATGGGCTGCCCCAGAGCTGTTCTCTGATCATTATTCCCTGCTCTGATCTCCAGGTTCCACAAAGATAACTTTCCCCTGCAGTCTCTTAGAGTGTCCCCAATTGGGTGATCCTATGTATTAGTCTTAGTAATAAAAACAAGGATTTAAAGAGAAAAAAGAGCCAGAGTAAATGTGGGAACTCCAGTGCTGCGGGCAAGTCTGTGAAGTCTTTTTCCCCCTTGGCTCTAAGCAGCAGCTGGTACATTGTTAAAATTTTTAGGCTGTCCTGTTGTGCCCAGTTCAGCTATGGGTTGCTTTTTAGAGTTCCCTTCTGTTAGTAGCCCTGTGGATCCCCTTCCACATTCATGGATCACACTAGCCCCAACGGCCAAGGATTTTTTTGGGCACAGACTTCCCCGGATTCTCTAGCTCCCATTGTGCGTGTTTCTCTCTCCTGCCTGAATCACAGACCTCCCCTTTTCCTAGGCAAAATCTGACCTTTCCGTGAGAAGGTGCAGAGCTCCTCCAAATCTGCATGTTCGCGCTGCTTGGGGTCTGGTGTTCTTGAGTCTGCAGCTTTTTCCTGGGTGTTATTGGTGTAGATTCCTGGGATTTATAAGCTTCTGGTAACATCCACACTCCCCTTCAAGAAGGCAGAGTCTATGCATTAGAGTCTGTTGCTCCAGGAGGTATTTCAGCAGCAGTGGAGGATCCCCAGTCAGGGGAACCCCATTTGGGAATCCCCAACAGTCCCTTGGAGTATAGCTGTCCCTCAGCTCACAAATAAACATTCCCTGTGTGACCACACACTCTCCTTTCATTCTCTCACTCACGCACTATCTTGCAGTCTGCCTTCCTGTCAGCAGCCATCTTCAACTCTCTGTGGTTATTTTAGATCTCTGTGTTTGCAGGACTTCCATGCTTCCTGAACTTGTCAGGTTAGCATGTGGTTCCTTTTATCCACATGAGTTATACTTATTGTTTTAACAACTCTATGAGATTTTAAAGCCAGTTATTATCCAAGCCATTTTCGTGATAAATTTTGTAACAGGGACAACATGACCTTGATAACTTTTTAGGAGACCAGAGAAAAGGTGGGGGGATGTGGAGGGAGCAGGCTATAGCCTTTTCTCAAGACTGTAGTTTCTAGCCTCTTAAAAGTGTCACAATTCTTCCTTACAAGGCGAGGGGCTGCACTCCTCTCTGTAGCTTCTGAAAGGCACAACTGAAAGTGAGATTTCTAAGGCTGCAGTTTGTTAGGTCTGTCTGATCAAATAATTGAATCAATACCTACCCCCTGGGAATTGAGCTTTAGGCCACTTCACAATGGACATTCCACTTGCTTAGACCACATTGCACTTGCTAAGACCATTATCTCTCCCCCTCTGGAGTTTCCCAGAATCTAGATCTGCACAGAGAATTCTCTGCCCAGAAAAAGCCTGCCTAGAGTACTTTAAGACCTCCAACTCCCTGTCTTTAGGGGCTGATGCCTTATTAGAGCTCAGCCCATCTGGTTGTCCAAATGACCTAATAAATGAATAATTATTTAACCCTTTTGGCCTTGTGTGTTCCTCCTTCGGCGACCCTAATTCAGTTGAAGGGGTAGAATGAAAGGATAGCATTGAAGTTGCCTACTTACCCCAGTGATCAAGCGGGTTTGGGAAGAAAGAGGCCTTGATGAGAGAGTGAGCATCCCCCATGTAAAAGAAAAATTTAATTGTTTTACCTGTCATGCCGAGGACACCCTTAACTCCATTTCTTCAATGGTGATGCTCTTAGTGGGGGCCCATTGGAGCATTGGGCCCCCTCAGTTCAAGGCCATCATGTAGGTTGGTTCTGGTCCCAGCAAACTCCCAGACCCTAGTGGCTGATCTTCAGGCAGAGGGGACACTGCCCTTAGGTGACACATGGCTTAAAAGTGAGCTGTTTGTTTCTATGGCATGGCTTTCTTGCCCTTTCTCTGCCTTGTCTCCATTGTTAAACATACTGAAAGTTATTTCTAGTGGGGGTCTGGGGTCCTAAGACTAGTTTTGGTAACTTTTTCTAATGCCTGGGGCTGTCTGTTGGGTAAAATGCATCCCCAAAGTTCTGGGCCATTAACAGACCCAAACAACTCCCTTAACAGGCTGCCTATTTATGACTTTCCTTAGTGATAACATACTAAGGTTTAAGTGATAATGAGCTCTCCTCCTGATAGTGGCAGGACTGTTTATTAAGTGTTTGCAGTCTTGCAAACCAGTGCCTTCAGTCTTGTAGCAAAGAAAGAATTAAATAGCAGCTGCTCTGTGGAAGGAAGTGAGCTGAGGTAGCAAGCAGGCTGTTCTGCCTTTGTGAGAGGCGGGCAGTTTGCCAGGATTGTAAGAAAAGTTTCCTGTAATTTATTTGAAATTGGGGCAATACGCAAAACAAACTTAATTGAAGAATAGTGCTACAATTTAGAGATTTACTTACAGGCCAGAATCCCCTGTCCCTAAGTTGGATTGGGGCCAGATGATCAGCTGAGTGAAAGAGGTTTAGAATGGAGAAGAATTTGGTAAGTGGTGCAGTCCTGACAGAGATAAGGGTGACTGCGGAGAAGGATGAAGATTTGGATGTAGTGCAGTGGCAATAGATGTCTAAATCAGTGAAGGTATTGAAATTTAAAATGCCATTCTCAGGCCAGACAAGCTCATTATCATATTGGGGCCAAGCTGTGTTGCAGTAGAAAATAAGCTCTTTGGGTCTGATGTTGTCTGTGAGGTTAAGGTGGTTAAGATTCTGTTAGAGGCAACCTAAAGGGGTGCTAGTTCCCCATAATGGGTTGGTGTGGTGGAGTGGGAAAGGTAAGTAAGAAGTCTATCCCCCAAGTGAGAAGTCTGAAGGGAAGGCATTTCAATGGTCTGAACTAAGTACTAGAGAGAAGAGGAAGGCCGACAGCTGTGTTAGAGTCCCACTAAAAAAGGGTAGCCAGGGACCTTGTCCCGAAAGAGTGGACCCTCCTGCCCCCCTCACAAGGACTTTGATGAGGCAAAAGCTGGCAAATAAGAGGGTCAAGGGAAATGACTTATTCACCATAAATTTGAATGGCCTGTGTGGTCTGGAGGAGCCTGCAGCAGGGAGTGGAAGTCCCTACAGGATCCCTCAGCCAAAAGGAGCCAGACCAAGAGACATTATGAGAGTTGTAAGAAATTTTATTACATTCTCTCACAGCGGGCTGAGACCAGTGTCAGTATCAGCACCAAGCCAGTGATTAGGTTCTCTTATATGGGGTAGAAGTATGCAATACAGGGTCAAGAAGAGGAGAGGGCACGAGTAGGTCACGGGAGTCAAGGGAGGAGAGTGCAGAGGTCAGTCAAGCTAAGAGGAGATTCATCTTATTTTGCTTCTGCAAGCACCAACCATCTGCTCCAAGCTATGGGAAAAGGCTTATAACAATATTTCAGAAAACATGTCCAAGTAGGAGCGATTAAGGGTAATTCACCCTAATACCTACAAATTAATGTTGCTGCTCATCTTAATAAGAATAATTATATTTGTTCTTTAGATTTTTCCCAAACCCTATGTATATAGTCCAGCTATTGATAATTACTGAAAATATATAACTTTGCATTATTAATAATGCTCTTTTTATGGTTTTTCTTCAGAAATTTAGAAAAAATGATATTGCAAAAAGTTAGTAAAAGAGAAAAATTAAGAAGGGAATTTTATATATAAATACCAAAACCTAATTATAAAATGTGTTTACCTCCTACCCCAAAAAAGACTTGAATAATTATAAAGGCAGTGTTTATTAAAATACATTTTATTTTCAAAATTGAGCTATATGCTGTTAAAGTATGTATACATTTTTGTGGGGGACACCCTGTATTAATTCCAATAAGAGCTGCAATGACTATAAAAAATGGCCTATAACTACTATTAAGGCACAGAAAATTTACTTATGAAACTCTTACTGTCCTCCTGGCCTCTAGAATTTTAAATAGTAATTGTATTTTACAGCATTATGTTCTTACAGCTTTGGCCCCAATTAAAAACAAACAGAAGATTACAGCTTCCAGTTGCACAACTAGTAGTAATCCAATTAACAACAACACCTAAATGTTGATGTTGGGGCAGAAAAAGAATAGTGGGGACTAGCTATATTTATAAAAAATATTAATATCATGCTCTGTGAAATATTAATCATGCCCTGTTAATATGATTGTTTTATTCTGTTTCTTTCTTTTTAAAAAGTCTTTATTTTTGAAAGTATTATATATGTCCCCTTCACTCTCATTGACCCCCTCCAGCCTGCTCCCACCCCCGGCCCCAGATCTTTATGACCTTATTGTCTATATCCATGGGTTATGCATATATGCATACAAGGTCTTTGGTTGATTACTTCCCATCCACCCAACCTCCTCTGCCTTCCCTCTGAGATTCCGCACTCTTCCATGCTTCCATGTCTTTGGATCCACTTCATACTTCAATTTATTTTGTTAATTAGATTCCACATATGAGTGACATCATATGATACTTTTCTTTCCCTGATTGACTTATTTCATTTAGCATGATACTCTCCAGGTCCCTCCATTCTATCCCAAAGGGTAAGATATTCTTATTTTTTACTGCTGCATAGTATTCCATAGTATAAATATACCACAGTTTTTTTTATCCACTCATCTATTGACTGGCATTTGGGCTGTTTCCAGAAGATAGCTATTGTAAATTGTCCTGCTATGAACATAGGGGTGCATACATTCTTCCTCATTGGTGTTTCCGGTTTCTTAGGATATATTCCTAGAAGTGGGATCACTGGATCAAATGGCAATTCCCCATTTAATTTTTTGAGGAAACTCCATACTGTTTTTCCATAATGGCTGCACCAGTCTGCATTCCAATCAGCAGTGTCCTAGGGTTCTCTTTTCTCCACATCCTCACCAGCATTTGTCATTTGATGCTTTGTTGATGGCGGCCATTCTGACAGGTGTGAGGTGATACCTCATTGTTGTTTTAATTTGCATCTCTCTGATGATTAATGATGTTGAGCATTTCTTCATATGTCTCTTGGCCATCTATATGTCCTTTTTGGAGAAGTGTCTATTTAGGTACTTTGCCCATTTTTTATTTTTGAAAAAAAAATATTTTATTGATTTTTTACAGAGAGGAAGTTAGAAACATCGCTGAAAGATAAACATTAATCATCGCTGTCTTCTGCCCATGCCCCACCGGGGTTGTGCCTGCACCAAGGTACATGCCCTTGACCAGAACCAAATCGGGGACCCTTGAGCCTGCAGGCTGACGTGCTAACCATTGAGCCAAACTGGTTAGGGCACCTTGCCCATTTTTAAAATGAGATTGTTTATCTTCCTTTTGTTAAGTTGTATGAATTCCTTATATATTTTGGTATTAATCCTTTATCAGATGTATCATTGCTAAATATGTTTTCCCATATACTGAGTTACATTTCAATTTTGTTGATGGTTTCTTTTGCTATGCAGATTTTTATTTTGATGTAGTCCTATTTGTTTATTTTCTCCTTAGTTTCCTTTGCCCTAGGATAGTGGTTGGCAAACTGCGGCTTGCGAGCCACCTGAGGCTCTTTGGCCCCTTGATTGTGGCTCTTCCACAAAATACCACAGCCTGGGAGAGTCTATTTTGAAGTGGGGTTAGAAGAAGTTTAAGTTTAAAAAATTTGGCTCTCAAAAGAAATTTCAATTGTTGTACTGTTGATATTTGGTTCTGTTGACTAATGAGTTTGCTGACCACTGCTGTAGGATATGTATCCGTAAACATATTGCTATGAGAGATGTATGAGATTTTGCTGCCTACAATTTCTTCTAGGATTTTAATGGTTTCCTGACTTACATTTAAAACTAATCCACTTTTGAGTTTATTCTTGTGTATGGTGTAAGTTGGCGGTCTAGTTTTATTTTTATTTTTTTGCATATATATGTCCAATTTTCTCAACAGCATTTCCTGAAAAAACTGTCTTGACTCAATTGTATGCTCTTGCTCCTTTGTCAAATATTAATTGAGCATATTGGCTTGGGCCGATTTCTGGGGTTTCTGCTCTGTTTTATTGATCTCTATGTTTATTCTTGTGCCAATACCAGGCAGTTTTGATTACAGTGGCTTTGTACCATAACTTGCTATCTGGTATTCTGATCTTTCCAACTTTATTCTTCTTTATCAAGATTGCTGCAGGTATTCAGGGTCTTTTTGTTCTCTATATGTTTTTGGAGTATTTATTCTAGATCTGTGAAATATGCTGTTGGCATTTTAATAGGAATTGCATTGAATCTGTAAATTGCCTTAGGTGGTATGGACATTTTAATAATGTTCATTCTACCAATCTATGAACATGGTATATTCTTCCACTTGTACATATCTTTTATCTATTTTTCCAATGTCCTGTAGTTTTCTGAGTACAAGTCTTTTATGTCCCTGGTTAAGTTTATTCCTAAATATCTTAATATTTTTGGTTGAAATGGTAAATGAGATTGTTTAGTTTCTCTTTCTGAGAATTTATTTTTGGTGTATAAAAAAGCCATCAATTTTTGGGTGTTGATTTTATGTCCTGCTACATTGCCAAATTCATTTATTAAATCTGGTAGGTTTTTGGTGGAGTCTTTAGGATTTTCTATGTACAATATCATGTCATCTACAAATAATGAGAGGTGTACTTTCTCCTTTCCAATTTGGATGCCTTTATTTTTTCTTCCTGTCTGATCACTGTGGCTAGAGCTCCCAGTAATATGTTGAATAAGAGTGGTAAAAGTGTACATCCCTGTCTTGCTCCTGTTCTTTGGGAAAATGATTTTAGTTTTTGCCTACTGAGTGTGATGCTCTCTATAGGTTTGTTATATATGGCCTTTATCATATTGAGATATGCTCCCTCTATTCCCACTTTGCTGAAACTTTTTATCAAAAATGGGTGGTGGCATCTGGATACCATTGCTGACATGTACAAATAAAGAACTATTTGACATTGAAACTGGGACTCAGAACAGTTGGACATTGAAACTGAGACTCAAGCCGAGACCGGTTTGGCTCAGTGGATAGAGCGTCAGACTGCAGACTGAAGGGTCCCGGGTTCGATTCTGGTCAAGGGCATGTACCTTGGCTATGGGCACACCCCCAGTGGGGGGTGTGCAAGAGGCAGCTGATCGATGTTTCTCTCTCATCGATGTTTCTGACTTTCTATCCCTCTCCCTTCCTCTCTGTAAAAAATCAATAAAATAAAAAAAAAGAAAAGAAACTGAGACTCAAACATTTTTTGGTCTTATACATTTATTTCTAGTACGCAGATATAAGATATTTTTGAAGAAAAGAAACAGGGGAGAGTGATTGATATAGAGGCAGGGAGACATTGAACAGGCTGTCAGGCTACAGGGGAAGGCTGGGGAGGGTGAGGGGCAGGTGCTGGGGGAGATCAACCAAAGGACTTGTATGTGTGCATATGAACATAACCAATGAATGAAAGACACTGGCGCGGGGGAGGGGAGCAGGTGGGGACATGTGCTAGGGGGGTAGGGGAGGCTGGGGGGAGGATAGTGGGGGGAAAAAAGGGAAAACATATGTACTACTATTAAATCTAATTTATACTGCAAAAAATAAAAAAATGGGTGTTGGATTTTGTTGAATGCTTCTTCTGCGTCTGTTGATATGATCATGTGATTTTTGTCTTTCAATTTGTTTATGATGTATCACGTTTATTGATTTGCAAATATTGTGTCAGCCTTGCACCTCTAGAATAAATCCCACTTGGTCATGGTGTATGATCTTGTAAATATATTGCTGGATCAGATTTGCTAATATTTTGTTGAGAATTTTAGCATCTATATTCATCAGGATATTGACCTGTAATTCTCTTTTTTAGTAGTGTTTTTTTCTGGTTTTAGAATTAGGATAATGCTGGCCTCATAAAAAGAGCATGGAAGTGTCCTTTCCTCTTGGATTTTTTGGAATAGTTTGAGGAGTGTAGCTGTTAGCTCTTCTTTGAATGTTTGGTAAAATATCCCTCTGAAGCCATCTGGACCCGGGCTTTTGTGTGGTGGGATTTTTTTTTTTTTTGAGGACTTGAAATTCTTTTACTTCACTGTATGCAAGTTAGAATACAACATAATTTCTTTTTGGTGTGTGAATTCTCCCACCATGTTCGCACACAGTAGGAAAACATACATTCAATTCTTCTGCAAAGAGCATTTTGATAGAATCACAATGTTTCTGTTCCACAGTACATCATTTTCCAGCACACCTGAAACTGTAGTGTGTGCAAATTCAGAGGTTTAAGAAACTTTAAAAGCCAGAGTCTAGGAAGCTGAAGGCTGTGGACTTTGCTTCTCACTTAATCTGTGCTTAATTTTGCACTCCTCACAGGTAAGCAGGCAATGCCTGTTATGCCCTGGACCAAAACCAGCCCCAGGTAGCTGATGCCTTTCCAAGGCCATATCCCAGGATACCAGCAAGTGCAACTTTAGGCAATGATCCAAATCTTGGGTTAGCTGCTAAATAACTATGGTGGATTAGTCCTTGGGTAACAAGCATGCTCCTGAGAGAAAAAGGCAGGGCTCTCTTCCAGAAGCTTTCTTTTTGACATTCTCTGATAATCTTTGAAATCTCTGCTCTGTGGATGTGCAGTTTTGATTTTGGACAAAACAACAGGCTCTGCTTGCTTAGTGGTGGCAAGTGCGGTTTATATTGGTTTCCATGGGTAGACACTGATGCTATGATGACGCTGTCTTTGCTTCTCTTCTAGCTGAGTGTACTCAGTTTACGTGTACTCAGTTTACGTGTACTCAGTTTACGTGTACTCAGTTTATGTGTTGACCTCGCTCTCCCTGTGGGCCCTCACTTCTCTCCTCGGATCTCCCCTCCAGCCTTCTCCTGTGCTGGGAATTTTTTTTTGATTACTGCTTCTATTTCATCAGTAGTTATCAGCCTATTCAGGTTTTCTGATTCTTCATGATGGAATTTTGGAAGATTGTATTTTTCTAGGAATATGTCCATTTCATCTAGATTGTCCAGTTTGTTGGAATAGACTTATTCATAGTTTCTTTTTTTTCTTTTTTTACAATCCTGTGGGGTTTATTGTTACTTTATCTCTTTCATTTAATATTTTGTTTATTTGGGTCCTCTCTGTTTGTTGATGAGCCTAGCTGGAGATTCATTAATCTTGTTTATTCATTAAAAGTACCTGCTCATGCCCTGACCAGTTTGGCTCAGTGGATAGAGCACTGGCCTGCGGACTCAAGGGTCCCAGGTTTGATTCCGGTCAAGGGCATGTGCCTTGGTTGCAGAGACATCCCCAGTGGGGGCTGTATAGGAGGCAGCTGACTGATGTTTCTCATTTATGTTTCTACTCTCTCTCCCTCTCCCTTCTTCTCTGTAAAAAAAATCAATAAAATATGTTTTTAAAAAATACATGCTCTTGGGTCTATTGATTTTTTTCAGTCTCTATGTTATTGATTTCAGTTCTAATTTTTATTATTTCCTTCCTTCTACCTACTCTGGGCTTTTCTTATTGCTTTCTTTCTAGTTCTTTAAGTTGTAGGGTTAGATAATTTGTTATCAGTTTTTGTTGTTTTTTGAGGTAGGCCTGTAGTGCTATAAATTATCTCTCAGGACTGCTTTAATTGTGACCCATAGATTTAGATTTTTGTGTTTTCATTCTCATTTGTCTTTTTATTTTTTCTTTGACCTCTTTGGTAACCCATTTATTGTTTAATAGTGTGCTATTTAGCCTCCATGTATTTGATTGTTTTTATTTTAGTTGACTTATAATTTTATGCCATTCTGATTTGAAAAGATGCTTGATATAATTTCAGTCTTCTTGAATTTGTAGAGACTTAGCCTGTGTCATGTGATCTATTTTTGGAAAATATCCCATGTGCACTTGAGAATAATGTATATTCCATAGTTTTGGTGTTAAATGTTCTGAAGATGTAAATTAATTCCACCAGATATAATAAGTCATTTAGGAATACTATTTCTTTACTGATTTTTTTTTGTCTAGAAGATTTATTCAGGGATGTCAATGGGGTACTAAAGTCCCCTACTCTAATTGTATTGCCATCAATCTTTCCTTTGATATATTCCATAAGTTATTTTAAAAAATGTATTTGAGTGCTCCAAATTGGTGCATAAATGTTTACCTTTAGTATTATAAGGTGTCCTTTTTTATTGCTAGTTATGGATATCAGTTTGAGTCTGTCAGATGTAAGTATTGCTATCCCAGCTTTTTTTAAATTTCCATTTGCCTATAAAAATTTTTTCCATCCTTTCACTTTCACTCTGTGTGAGTTCTTTGATCTGAGGTGGGACTCTTGTAGACATCATATATATGGGTCATTTTTTTATCCTTTCAGCTGCCCTATGTCTTTTGATTGGAGCATTTAATCAATTTACATTTAAGGTTATTATTGACTAAATTCGTACACCAGTGGGGTCCCTCAGTCTGGCCTGCGGGATTGGGCTGAAACCAACTCTCTGACATCCCCCAAAGGGACCTGGATTGCGAGAGGGTGCAGTCCAGGCCAAGAGACACCACTGATGCATGATTGGGGCTGGGAAGGGATGCAGGAGGTTGGCCAGCCAGGGAGGGACTGTAGGAGGGCTTCATGACATGTCTGGCCCATCTTGCTCAGTCTGGAAAGGACAGACCCCAGCAGCAAGCTAATCTAGTCAGAGCATCTGCCCCCTGGTTAGTCAGTGCATGTCATAGTGAGCAGTTGAATGGCCTTAGCATATCATTAGCATATTATGCTTTGATTGGTTGAATGGATGACCAGATGATCAGACACTTAGCATATTAGGCTTTTATTATATAGGACAGGTACTTGTTTGTTGCCATTTTAATTCTTTATGCCTGTGTTCCTTCTTCCCTTTCTATTTCTTCTTTTTATGGCAGTCCCTTTATAATTTCTTGCATTGCTGGCTTGGTGGTAACAAACTCCCTTAACCTTTTTTTTTGTTTGTTTTTTGTTTTTTGTCTACAAAGCTCCTGATTATACCTTCAGTTTTAAATAATAGCCTTGCTGGATAGAGTAGTTTTGGATTCAGTTCTTCGCCTTGCATCACTTTGTATACTTCATTCCATTCCCTTCTGGCCTGATGTTTTTCTGTTGAAAAATCAGTTGATAGTTTAATAGGAGATCCCTTGAAGGCAACTTTCTGTCTTTCTCTAGCAGACTTTAAGATTCGTACTTTGTCATTGATGTTTGCCAATTTAATTATGCTGTGTCTCAGTATCAGTCTTTTTGGGTTTATCTTGTGTTTTTTTTGGAGTTGAGAGACTTTTTTTCTTCCCAAGTTCAGGGAAGTTTTCTGTTATTACTTCTTGAAACAGGTTTTCTATTCCTTGTTCAGCTTCCTCTTCTTCTGATTCTCCTATTACGCAGATGTTGTTTTGTTTTGTGTTGTCCCACAGCTTTCTTAGGATCTCCTCATGCCTTTTATGTTTTTTTCCAGTTGCTGTTCTGCTGGGTATTTTTGTTTCTATCTTGTCTTATAACTCACCAATTTGGTCCTCAGCTTCTAGTCTACTGTTGAAACCTTCCATTGTATTCTTTATTGCATTTATGTCATTCTTCATTTCCTCTTGATTCTTAGAGATGTTGGTGAATTTCTCATCCAGCCTTTTGAGCATATGTATAATCATTATTTTGAATTATTTCTGTGACAAATTGCTTGCCTCCCTTTCATTTAATTCCTTTTCTGGTGATTCCTCCTTTTTCTATCATATGGGGGTTGTTTCTTTGTCTCCTTACTTTTGTTGTTCCTTTTGTGATTGTTTCTATGTATTATATCAAACTGCTACACCACCCAGATTTTTTGAATTTGTTTTAATGTAGTAGATGTTTTGTGGGACCCAGTGGTGCAGTCTCTCGGGTCTTTTGGGCTGGGTGTTCTAGGGAGGCTCCCTACTTGAGATATTTGGGTTCTCTTGGTGTAGTTGGGTCTTGAATGTTATTTTCTTGTTTGTGAATGGAATTTCCTCTCAGGTTGTCTGGTTGTGTGGCTCATTCTCTACCATGCCATGCCAACTATTTTGGAGGTGCTTACCAAAAAGAACAAAATACAACATGAAAAGACATGACACAAAAGGAATACAACATGAATGTACACAAGACACCTCTAACCTCAATAAAAATGACCACCAGAGGAAAGAGAATTAGGAGAGAGAAAAAGAGAGCAAATATGAAAGCAAGAAAAGATAACAAGAAAAGAAAAAAAGAAAGAATATGAGTATGAAACACACCAAAACAAATAAATCAAAAAGCACAAACAAAAAATACCTAGAAAAAGGGGGTAGAGAAAATCTGTAGAGGCATAGCTTAAATACAGAAAATAAGGTTAAGGAATTGGATGAATAAAGCAAGGACCATGGTTTCATATAATGGAGGGAGAAAGAGAATGAGTGGATAAAGAGAATAGAAGAGAGAGTATATAGGCCTGAATTTAGGAAATGAAACTAATTAGAAAGTTAGGAGGAGAAAGAGCAAGAGAGGAAAGGAAAAAAATTAGTGAAGAAAGAGAAAAGAGAAGGGAAAATGGGGTAAAGGCAGCAAAGAGGAAATTTTATGTATGAATAAGCCAACAGAGACTACAATAATAATAACACACCAATAAAGCAGATAAAGAAGATCAATTTTTAACAAGGTGTAAAAGGAGAGGAAAGAGAAAAGCTAAAGTAGGGAAAGGAGAAGAAAAACAGGATGGAAAGGGAGAAGCTAGGGAGAAAAAGGTAAAAAGGGGGAGAAAAATAACAACAAAAATAATACTAAAAAAAAAGTGAAGTGTTGTTAGCTTCAGCTGTCTTTTAATGCCCCATAGGGGCTGGTTTAGGACACCACTCTTACGTTTTGTCTGCCAATTCTGGGGTTTCTTGTTAGGTAGGTGCTGACCACTGCCATGCACAGTCTTTGGCGTTTAGCACCGCGTTGAAGCTCCAAGAAATCCATTGCTCCTCTGCTTATGTTTGTCTCCACAGGTCTTGGCTGCAAGCAGGTGGGACCAATCTGCCTGCTTTGCCTGTCTGCCAGCTGTCAATCCTAATCACTCAGAAGTCTGTTTCTTATAGGGCTTTCTGTGGGGTTGGTGCTGTGTTGCTTTCCGGGGATCAAATCAAGTTTTTTTCCTGGCCCAGAGCTACTCTTCCATGAGTGGCCCAAACTATTACTCTGGTCTTGGTTAGTCAGAGATTCTTGTATGGAGAATCTCGGGGGTTGCACGGCAACCGGGTATTTTTATCAGTCTTGTTCTCAGCTTCCTGTGGTGGACTGGCTCCTATTTCTACCCATTCACAGATGGCTCTTCGGGGCTATTCAGAGCCTTTGTTTTCTTTGCATAGATAAAAATGCAGGCAAGGTGTGGCAGGTTGTATTACCTGCCTTGAGGATCCTGGGGCGTGGGGGTAAGGGGGATAGGGAGCAGTGTGCTAGCTCTTCAGAGAGAAATGGCCACTTAGTTTGGAAGGTTATGAATGTCCCAATGCCGCATTCCTTGGCATGTCTCTCTGTCCTGCTGCTTTCCTCACCAGCTTCTCCAAAGGCTCCACAAATTTATGCCTTTCCCTACTCCATAGCGTCAGGTGAGTTCTTGCAACTAGAAAGTCCTATGTTTTGGGTTTAGCGAATAAAAGCAAAGAAAAACAAAAGCAAAACAACCATGAAATTGTGGGTTTCTCTCCTTTCAGTACTATGCTGCTCTGGGCATTTTTCAGGTCACTTTTTAGGGCACAGCCTTTTCAGGCTGTGGTCTTAGGTCTAGATTCCCCAGTGCCAGCAACCCTGTGGCTTTTCCTTTATTCAGTTGGGTATTACATCTGTCACCAATGGGTGCAATTTTGGTGCAATGCAGCTTCCACCTCACCCTCTTAAAACACACACACACACACACACACACACACACACACACACACACACACACACTATCTAATAAAAGAGAAACATGCAAATTGACCATATCTTCGCTACACTACCAGCCAATAGGAGTGATATGCAAATTAACCCCCAAGAAGGCAGGCAGGTCTCCTCTGCCCCCAGCCAGTCCTGGCTCCGGTGATGCTTCGCTATGGGCGCCGGGGGTCCCAGATCGAAGCCCAACCCCAGCCCCAGCCCCTAGCCCCAGTGGGCGAACCTAGCCCCTGGTGGCCCGTGGAGAAGGCCAGTCACTGCCGTGCTTCATCACGGGCACCAGGGGTCCCAGATTACAGCCCAGCCCCAGACTCAGTGGGCGATTCGGCCCCACCATGGCCCACGGAGAAGTCCGGCCACTGCCGCACTTCACCGCGGGTGCCAGGGGTCCCAGATTGCAGCCCAGCCCCAGCCCCAGCAGGCAATCTGGCACCTTCATGGCCCACAGCGAAGGCTGGCCATGTGGGCGCTTAGCTGTGGGCATCGGGGGTCCCTGATTGCAACCCAGCACCAGAAGACAAAACCATGGTGGCGGAGCCAAGGCAGAGACCGTTAGGGGTGATCAGGCCAGGAGGGGAAGGCATTTGGGGGTGATCAGGCCAGGAGGGAGGCTTGGGTTTTCTTGGCAATGGAGGAAGCCAAGCTTTCCACCTGCCGTTGCTGGCCTATGCCTCCACTCGATGCTACAAAGTTTCAATTATAGAAGATATATCCCAACAGAAATGGTGGCAGCCACGGAGCTGGAGAGAGAAGAGGCTAGGGTTGCCAGGGCGATGGAAGAAGCCAAACTTCTACAGCTCTAGCCTAGGCCTCCACTCTAGACTACAAAGTTTCAAACAGAAATGGCTGTCACCACAGAGCGAGCAGAAGACTTGGCTCCGCTCCAGGCTACAAAGTTTCAATTGTAGAACATAAGTTAATCCCGATCCCAGGGACTCTGCTTGGGTCACTGCGGGGGGAGGGGGGGGTTCGGCTGACCTGAAAACCACCATAGGCCCCTCGCCCAGGCTGCCCCACACCCCAAGGGAACCCCCATCCTGATCCAGGACACCCTTCAGGGAAAACCAGCCGGTCCCCACCCATGCACCAGGTCTTTATCCTATCTAATAATTGAGTAATACAGATTGACCATCACTCCAATACACAAGAGGGCTGCCTCCATGTGATAAAAGATCTTGCCCCCATGTGGACACAAGATGGCCACCACAGATGGCCAGCAGGGGAGGACAGTGGGAGGTTACAGGCCTGCAAGGGAGGGCAGTTGTGGGCCATCAGGCCAGCAAGGGAGGGCAGTTGGGAGGGACCAGGCCTGCAAGGGAGGGCAGTTAGGAGTGACCAGGCCAGCAGAGGAGGGAAGTTGGGGGCAAAGAGGCTGGCATGGGAGCAGTTAGACATCAATTAGACTGGCAGGGTAGTGGTTAGGAGGTGATCAGGCTGGCAGGCAGAAGCAGTTAGGGGCAATCAGGAAGGCAGGCGAGCAGTTTGGAGCTAGCAGTCCTGGATTTTGAGAAGGATGTCTGACTGCCCATTTAGGCCCAATCCAACAGGCAGTCAGAAATTTCTCGAGGGGTCCCAGATTGGAGAGGGTGTAGGCTGGGCTGAGGGACAGCCCCTCCACCCCCCTATGCATTAATTTTGTGCACCGGGCCTCTAGTATCCTATCTAATAAAAGAGTAAATTGCAAATTTGATTGTACTGTCACCTCACCCACAAGCCACGCTCACCAGCCAATCAGGAGTGGGGGCGGGGCCAAGGCGGCCTGGCCTGTGGGGGGGCAGTACCGAGTGGTGGCTGACTGGTGTGCGTGAGGCCGCTGAAAGTGTGGGGTGCCCCCAGGGGTGGGCATTTGCTGCCAGGGCTAAGGCCTGATCTGGGGGAGCGGGACCGCTGAGGCGTGCACAAAACGGGGTTGTGGGCACTTGACGCGAGGGGCGGGGGGGGGAGGGCAAGGTGCAGGAGGTGGGGTCAAGGTGCAAATGAGGGGTGCCCCTGGGGCTGGGCGGTTGCTACCATGGCTAAGGCCTGAGCTGGGGGAGCAGGGCTGCTGAGGCGCATGTGAGGCAGGGAGGCAGGGCTGCTGAGGTGCACGTGATGTGAAGGTTGGGGTGGCTGAGGCACAGGAGGTGGGGTCAAGGGGCGAGCGCAAGGCAACCGTGAGTGCAGGGTGCCCCCAGGGCTGGGTGGTCGCTGCAAGGGCTAAGGCCTGAGCTGGAGGAGCGGGGCTGAGGCATCCGGCAACCACGGGGCCCCAGGGGTCGGGCGGTTGCCAGGCAGTTGCCAGTGGCCGGGACTAAGGCTAGGGCCGAGGCAGTCAGAGCAGAGCCAGCCATCAGCTCCATTGAGGGGGCAGGTTGGGCTGAGGAATCACCCACCCCCAGTGCACGAATTTCATGCACCGGCCCCTAGTGTGTATATATATAATTGATTTCAGAGAGGCAGGGAGAGGGAGAGAGAAAGAGAAACATCAATGATGAGAGAGAATCATTGATTGGCTGCCTCCTGCATGCCCCACACTGGGGATCGAACCCACAATCTGGGCATGTGCCCTGACCGGGAATTGAACTGTGATCTAGTTGATAGGTCAACGCTCAACCACTGAGCCACTCCACCTGGCCGGGTACATGAGGAAGGGGACCCCTTAGCCTGGCCAAGTGTCCCTCTCCAGCCCAGATCCCTACTGTTCTTCAAGTGTCCTCTACATTTCCTTATTGAAAATTATCTCCCTGTTACAGAAAACCAGAGAAGAATCAAGCAATGCTTAGAGAGAAGGAGTTACATCATCATCATCATCATCATCATTATTATTATTATTACGCGCAGGCCCAGAGGAAAATGTCTCTTAAATTCTGGGTCCTAACATGGAGGGACTTTCCCTATTTATATGTTTTCACCTTCTTTCTCTCCCAAATATGGGGTGTTTCCAAGCCCCTTTGCAAGTTATTAAAGAGCCCCTTTGTGCTGGGGCTTTGAGATCTCAACCAAAGGCCTGCCCTGGTGCCAACAATGATAACTTCATCTGGGAAGGTTTAACGGCCTCCTTGGAATGGGAGTAGTCTTATTTTCCTTATTTAAGCAAGCAAGCATTTACAGAAGCCAAAATAGCAGGGTTAAAATTTCAAACAGCAGTTTTTATATAAGATGGATGCTTCATTCTCACTTGTATCTAATTTATTAATTCCAGGTGGATGTTCTCTGATTTAGTTGCTTTACCAGTCAGGGCCCAGGACGAGGTGCATGACATAGCTGCCTATTTGGCTGCCATTTTCTTAAAAAAGAAAAAGTGTGTGAATCTTTTGTTATAAGGTAGATCTATATATGGGTCCTGTTTTCTTATCCATTCAGCTACCCTATATGTTTTGATTGGAGCATTTACTCCATTTATGTTTCAGGTTATTATTGATAAGTACTAGTTTATTGCCATTTTATAAAATTTCTTTATTGATTAAGGTATTACATATGTATCCTTATCCCTTCATTACCCCCTTATTGATAATTCTCTGGCTCTGGATCTGTTTTTGTTCATCAGTTTATGTTGTTCATTATATTCCATAAATGAGTGAGATCATGTGATATTTACCTTTCTCTGACTGGCTTATTTCACTTAGCATAATGCTCTCCAGTTTCATCCATACTGCTGCAAATGGTAAGAATTCTTTCTTTTTACCACAGTGTAGTATTCCATTGTGTAGATGTACCACAGTTTTTCAATCCCCTCAGCTGCTGATGGGCACTTAGGCTGTTTCCAAATGTTAGCTATTGTAAATTGTGCTGCTATCAACATAGGGGTGCATATATTCTTTCTGATTTGTGTTTTTGGTTTCTTGGAATATAGTCTTAGACGTGGGATCACAGGGTCAAATGGGAGTTTCATTTTTAACTTTTTGAGGAAACTCCATACTGTCTTCCACACTGGCTGCACTAGTCTGCATTCTCACCAGCAGTGCAGGAGAGTTCATTTTTCTCTATATCCTCGCCAGCACTTGTTGTTTGTTGATTTGTTGATGATAGCCATTCTGGCAGTTGTGAGATGGTATCTTGTTGTGGTTTTGATTTGCATCTCTTGGATGACTAGTGACTTTGAGCATGTTTTCATATATCTCTGGGCCTTCTGTATGTCCTCTTTAGAAAACTGTCTGTTTAGATCCTTTGCCCATTTTTTGATTGGCTTGCTTATCTTCCTTTTTTTTTTTAAGTTGTATGAGTTCTCTGTAAATTTGGGAGATTAAACCCTTCTCGGAAATATCATTGGCAAATATGTTCTCCCATGAAGTGGGTTCTTGTTTTATTGATGGTTTCTTTTGCTGTGCAGAAGCCTTTTATTTAGATGTAGTTCCATTTGTTTATTTTCTCCTTAGTTTCCATTGTCCTAGGAGCTGTGTCTATAAAGATATTGCTATGACATGTGTCTGCAATTTTGTTGCCTATGGAGTCTTATAGGATTTTTATGGTTTCTCATCTTACGTTCAAGTCCTTTAGCCATTTTGAGTCGATTTTTGTGTATGGTCTAAGTCGGTGATCTAGTTTCATTTTTTTGCATGTATCTGACCAAATTTCCCACACCATTTATTGAAGAGATTGTCTTGACTCCATTGTATGCTCTTGCCTCCTTTGTCAAATATTAATTGAGCATAATGGCTTCAGTCGATTTCTGGGTTCTCTGTTCTGTTCCATTGGTCTATATGTCTGCTCTTGTGCCAGTACCAGGCAGTTTTGAGAACAGTGGTTTGGTAATATAGCTTGATATCTGGTATTGTGATCCCTCCAACTTTGTTTTTCTTTCTCATGATTGCTGTGGCTTACATTGTCCATTATTATTATTATTATTATTATTATTATTATTATTATTCCAGATGAATATTTGGAGAGTTTGTTCTAGATCTTTGAAATATACCATTGGTATTTTAATGGGTATTACATTGAATCTGTAGATTGCTTTGGGTAGTATGGACATTTTAATGATGTTGATTCTACCAATCCATGAACATGGTATGTTCTTCCATTTGTTTATGTCTTCCACTATCTCTTTTTTCAATGTCCCATAGTTCTCCGAGTACAGGTCTTTTACATAATTGGTTAAGTTTATTTCTAGGTATCTTAATTTTTTTGGTGCAATGGTAAATGGGATTTTTTTTCATTTCTCTTTCTGTGAGTTCATTATAGGTGTATAAAAAGGCCATAGATTTCTGGGTGTTAATTTTGTATCTTGCTATGTTGTCAAATTCATTTGTTAGGTCTAGTAGTTTTAATGGAGTCTTTGGAGTTTTCTATGAACAATATCATGTCATCTGCAAATAAGGACAGTTTTACTTTTTCTTTTCCAATTTGGATGCCTTTGATTTCTTCTTCTTATCTGATCACCATGGCTAGTACTTACAGTACTATATAAAACAGAAGTGGTGAAAGTGGGCATCCTTGTCTTGTTCCTGTTCTCAGGAGAAATTGGTTTAGTTTTTGCTCATTGAGTATGATGTTGGCTATAGGTTTGTCATATATGGCTTTTATTATGTTGAGGTATGATCCCTCTATTCCCACTTAGATGAAGATTTTTTTTTTTTATCAAGAAAGGGTGTTGGATTTTGTCAAATGCTTTTTTTGCATCAATTGATACGATTATGTAATTTTTGTCTCTCAATTTGTTTATGTGATGTAGCACATTGATTGATTTTTGGATATTGTACCAAACATCCTTGCATCCCCAAAATAAACCCCACTTGGTTGTGGTGTATGATCTTTCTAATGTAATGCTGAATCTGATTTGGTAGAATTTTGTTGAGGATTTTACCACCTATGTTCATCAATAACATTGGCCTGTAGTTCTCTTTTTTTGTGCTGTCTTTATCTGGTTTTGGGTTAAGGGTAATGCTAGTTTCATAGAAAGAGCTTGGAAATGTACCTTCCTCTTCAATATTTTGGGATAATTTAAGGAGGATAGGTATTAGTTCTTCTTTGAATGTTTGGTAGAATTCCCCTGGAAAGCCATCTGGACCAGAGCTTTTCTTTGCTGAAAGATTTTTTAACACTCTTTCAATTTCTTTGGTTGTTATCAGCCTATTCAGTTTTTTTTTAAAAATTATTCTCGATTGAGTTTTGGGAACTTGTATTTTTCTAAAAATATGTCCATTTCATCTAGGCTGTCCATTTTTTTGGAATAGAGTTGTTCATAGTATTTTTTGATAATTGTTTGTATTTCTGTGGGATCTTTTTTTTTTTATCACCCCATTCATTTCTGACTTTGTTTACTTGGGTTCTCTCTTTTTGCTTCTTGGTGAGCCTGGCTAGAAGTTCATCAATCTTGTTTACCCTTTCAAAGAAGTGGCTCATGGTTGTGTCGATCTTTTGGTATTGTTTGGGGCTTTTTTGGTCTCTATGTTGTTTATCTCCACTCTGATCTTTATTATTTCCTTCCTCCTGTTTATGCTGGACTTTTTTTGTTGTTATCTTTCTAACTCTTTGAGCTGTAGGGTTATATAATTTATTACCTTTTAAAAATTTTTATTTTATTTTATTTTATTTTTTAGGTAGGCCCGTAGAGCTATGAACTTACTTCTCAAGACTATATTCACTGTGTCTGATAGATTTTGGGTTGTTGTGTTTTCATTCTTATTTGTTGCCATGATGCTTTTTATCCCTCCAAAATATATTTTATTGATTTTTTACAGAGAGGAAGGGAGAGGGATAGAAAGTCAGAAACATCGATGAGAGAGAAACATCAATCAGCTGCCTCCTGCACACCCCCTACTGGAGATGTGCCCACAGCCAAGGTACATGCCCTTGACTGGAATCGAACCTGGGACCCTTCAGTCTGCAGGCCAATGCTCTATCCACTGAGCCAAACCAGTTTTGGCAGCTATGATGCTTTTTATTTCTCATTTGATCTCGTTGGTAACACAGTCATTGTTTAATAGCATGCTGTTTAGTCTCCAGGTGTTTGATTTTTAAATTGTTTCTATAATAAGTTGATTTTGAGTTTTATGCCATTGTGATCTGAGAAGATGCTTGATATTATTTCTATCTTCTTAAATTTGAAGAGACTTTACCTGTGTTCCAATATGTGGTCTTTGAAAATGACCCATGTGTACTTGAGAAGAATGTCTATTCTGTGGTTTTGGGGTGAAATGTTCTGAAGATATCATTTAGTCCATGTGAGCTAGTGAGTCATTTAGCTCTCCCTTGATATCCTCCAGATTTTTTACATGTATTTGGGTGCTCCTGTATTGGGTGCTTATATGTTTACCAGAGTTATGTCGTCTTGTTGAATTGCTCCTTTTAGTATTATGAAGTGGCCTTCCTTATCTCTTGTTATGGCCTTCACTTTGAGGTCTAATTTGTCAGATGTAAGTATTGCTACCAAGCTTTTTTTTTTCATTTTCATTTGCCTGAAAAACCTCTTTCCTTCCCTTCACAATCAGTCCGTGTGAGTCCTTTTTTTTCTGAGGTGGTTTTCCTGTAGACGGAAGATATATGGGTAATTTTTTCTTATCCACTCAGCTACCTGATGTCTTTTGATTAGGGCATTTAATCCATTTACATTTAAAGTTATTATCAATAAGTGTTTGTTTGTCACCATTTTTATTCTTTATGCCTTGTTCCTTCTTCCCTTCCTAATACTTCTTTTTACAGCAGACCCTTTAGCATTTTTTGCATTGCTGGTTTGATGGTAATAAACTCCCTTAGTCCTTTTTTTGTCTGTGAAGCTCCTGATTTCACCTTCATTTTGATTGATAGCCTTGCTGAGTACAGTCTTCTTGGATTCAGACCTTTCCTTTGCATGAGTTTGTACATTTCATTCTATTCCCTTATGACCTTATGTGTTTCTGTTGATAAAACAGTCAATAGTCTGATGGGGGATCCTTTGTAGGTAACTTTCTGTCTCTCTCTGTCAGCCTTTAAGATTCTTACTTTCTTATTGGTGTTTGCCAGTTTAAATATAATGTTTCTTGGTGTCGGTCTTTTGTGACTCATCTTGTTTGGGACTTCTTGAGCTTCTTAGACTTGTTTGAGTTTTTTCTTCCCTATATCAGAGAAGTTTTGTCAATATTTTCTCAAACACGTTTTCTATTTCTTACTCAGTTTCCTCTCCTTCTGGCACCCATATCATGTAGATATTGTTTTATTTTGTTGTCTCAAAGTTGCCTTAGGCTCTTCTCCTGTTTTTTAAGTTCTTTTTTCTAGATGCTGCTATGCTTGGGTATTATTTCCTACCTTGTCTTCTAGCTCACTGATGCGGTCCTCTGCTTCTTCTAGTCTACTGTTAATGCTTTCTATTGAATTCTTTATAGCAGTGATGCCATTTTTCATTTGTTTTTGATTCTTACTCATTTACTCTTGGTTCTTACACATATTGTTGAATTTGTCTTCCAACTTTTTCAGTATCCTTATGATCATTGCCCTGAATTCTTTCTCTGACATATTGCTTGCTTCATTTCATTTCCTTCCTTTTCTGGTGATGCCTCCTTTTGTTTCATATGCGGGCTGTTTCTTTGTCTCTCCATGATTGCTCCTCTCAAGCAACAACTAATCTAAGAAATGAAACAACAAAAAACCCAAACAACAAACACCGAGATGAATCTGAGGAGGCATAGCTTATTTCCAGAAGGTAAGGTCAAGGAATTGAATGAATGGGGAAATAGCTGCAATTCAGTATATTGGAGGTAGAAAGAGAATGAATGTATAAGAAGAAAAGTAAAAAACAAAATACAAAAAGAGAAAATATATATGTATATATTAAAAAAACAGATACAAAAGAAAAAATCCGAAGGAGCACCAAGATGGCGGCATAGGTAAACACCTATTGTTCTGCCCCGAGCAACGATTTAAGAACTACAACATAACAGCAGAACAGACAGCACCCAGAATCGCCAGAAAGCTGGCTGAATGAAAACTCCACTAATAAGAGTAAAGGTGGGACGCTGAGACTCAGGAGCGGCGGGAGCGCAGCCTTTCAGACAGAAACAGGTTAGGAGCCGCCCTGGTCGCGCGCGCGGGCTGAGGCTGGAGCAGCACCCCCCGGCTGGATTTCTCCTATGGGGAGGGCGGAGACGTCCCACTACACGGACTCCCCAGCGCCAGGCAAGGTCCGAGATCCGGGGTACGTGGAGACGTCCCACTGCACAGATTCCCCAGTGCCAGGTGAGGTCCGAGGTCCGGGGGACGCACCCTGGAAGCGGGGCGCGGCAGAGGCTCCTAGTAGCAAGGGTCACCAAACCTGCGACTTGCCTCCCGGAAACTTGTCTCCTGGTTCCGGAAACCATCTATTTTACAACCTTGGGCTAGACTTTTGGTGTGCAGGCACATTTGGGGAAAGGTGGAGTGGTCTGGCAAGGGGAAGAGACTAGCGGCTTTCTCTTGGAGGAGTCTGCAGCCATCCCCATTCAACACAGACCCACACGCGCGAGCGCCGCATAGGATGCAGCTGACGCTGACGCTGCCTGCGCAGCTCAGAGACTCCGCCCATCCAACCTGAACACAGTCTCCCTTCACAGCCAATTGGCTTGGAGGTCAAACCCTCCTAGGGCTAACAACAACAAGCTGGGTTTAAATTAAAAAATACTGAATACAACCCATAAAGGATTGCAGTAAGAGTACCCACCTCAGGTAACTGGGGAGGCTGAGTCACTGTCTCTTTGAAGATATCCACCACATAAAGCAGCCACCATGCAGAGACATGGAAAGAAATCAGGTGTGAAAGAAATGGAGGAGAAAAGACGACAAGACATAGAGTTCAAAACCACGGTTATAAGGCTTTTCAAGAGGATCCTACAAAAGGCCGATCAACCTAATGAGAATTACAAGGAAATAAACAAGACCAACCAGGAAATGAATGCGAATTGCAAGGAAATGAATGCGAACCTCAAGGAAATGAATGAGACCCTCAAGGAAATGAACAAGACCTCTGAGGATACAAACCAGACCCTCATGGATAAAAAAAAAGGACCAACTAGAAATCAAGCATACACAGACTGAAATAAATATTACACAAAGTCCTAAAAGCAGTCCAGAGGGCCACAAGAACCAAGTCAAAGATTTGAAATACAAAGAAGCAAAATCCACTCAGCTGGAAAAGCAAGAAACAAAAAGAATTCAGATAATTGAAGATAGCGTAAGGGGCCTCTGGGACAACCTCAAGCATGCCAACATCCGAATTTTTGGGGTCCCAGAAAAAGAGAGAGAGCAAGTTAATGAAAACCTACTTAAAGAAATAGTGACTGAAAACTTCCCCCACCTGGTGAAAGAAACTGATTTAAAAGCTCAAGAAGTACACAGAACCCCAAAATATAGGAATCTAAAGAGGACCACACCAAGACATATCATAATTAAAATGCCAAGAGCAAAAGATAAAGAGAGAATATTAAAAGCAGCCAGAGAAAAACAGTTGGTTACCTACAGGGGAGCACCCATACGATTGTCAGCGGATTTCTCAACAGAAACGATGCAGGCCAGACGCGAGTGGCAAGAAATATTCAAAATAATGAAGAGCAAGAATCTACAACCAAGATTACTCTATCCAGCAAAGCTATCATTCAGAATTGAGGATCAGATAAAGTGCTTCACAGATAAGAAAAAGCTAAAGGAGTTCATCACCACCAAACCAGTATTATATGAAATGCTGAAAGATATTCTTTAAGAAGAGGAAGAAGAAAAAGGTAAAAATATAAATTATGAACAACAAATACACATCTATCAACAACTGAACATAAAACTCAAGTGAATTGATAGGCTGATGAACAAGATAAACTGGTGAATATGACAGAAACATGGACATAGAGAGGGCATGGACTGACAATTCTTGGGGAGAAAAGGGTTGTGGGAAGTACAGCAAGAGATTGGACAAAAATCTTGCAACAATAGGAGAGGACATTGGGGAGGGGGAGGTGAGGGTGGAGGGTGGGATAGGTACAGGGTGGAGGGGAGATATAGGGGGATAAAAAAGGGGAAACAATGTAATTAATAAACTGAACAATAAAGAAAAAAAGAGAAAATCCTATGTAGTAAAGAGGGAATATGCTAGTTGACCCTCACACTGTCACAATGATGGCAGTGATCACAACCAATAAGGAGGGAATATGATAACTGACTGCCCCTCCCTCAAAGATGGGGGCACTCATAACCACAAGATGGCAGCACCCAGTCCCCTCAGCCCTGCTCACATGCCTGCCTCTGGAGTCCCCCAGTCCCATCAGCTCCCCAGCCCCCCAGGTCCAGCCCAAGGCCCAAGCAAGCCCTGGATGGCAGCTGCCCAGCTGCACAGGACCGCCCGAGGCTCAGGTAACCTCAGCCGGCTGAGCCTTGCGCTGCCAGCAGTGGCAGCAGCAGAGGTGTGATGGGCATCACCTTCCCCTGATTGCTGGGTGGCCTCCCACTCCCTAGGGCTCCTGGACTGTGAGAGGGGGCAGACCAGGCTGAGGGACCCCCTTCCTCATGCACCGGACCTCTAATATATATATATTGCTTTTTCCCTTTCTTTAATCTATGTATGTATGTATTCATTTACTATTGGAATAGGAGAATAGAGAGTTAATAGGACTGAATTGTGATTGGAATTAAGCTATCAGTAGAAGAAGAAAACAAGTGAGGAGAGGAAAAACAGAAGAAAAATAAAAACAACAACAAACTAACCAACAATCAAACTAACAACAACAAGACAGAAAGAAAGAAAAAGGGGAAAAAGAGAGGAAGAAAAATTTTTGGATAGTGAAAAAAGAGAAGAGAGAAGCATGCATGAACTTTGAGCAGGGGAGAAGAAATTAGATATATGAGTAAGATCAATTTTTAACAGGGAGTAAAAATAAAGGATAGAGAAAAACTAAAACAGAAAGAGGGTAAGAGAAATAGAATGATAAAGGGGAAAAGTTAGGAAGAGTGTTGGCATAAAGAAAAAATGAGATAGAGTAAAATATTGCTAAAAGAAAAATAAAATATCCAACACTAATCCTAAAAAAATAAAATAAAGAAAAATAAAACAAAACTTTAAAAAAGGTAAAACAATAGTAGTAATAATAATTAAAAATATAATAATAAAAACTAAATTCAAATGAGAAAAAATTTGGTTTCTTAAATAAAAGATAAAAAATAAAAAAGTAAAGTATTGAAAGTTGTTCACTTCCTCTACTCTTCTGCTTGGCATGTCTGTTTCCTGTCAGGTAGTCAGCACATTTATTGAAGTTCCCTTTGATTCTCCACTCCTCTGTGTCATAAGTCACAATCATGTTTTCAAGCAGGTGGCATTTCTCTGCTCCATTTGTTTCTCAGCCTGCCTTTAGTTGTGTTTACACAAGAGTCAATTTCTGATACAACCCTTGGGTGGCAGTGTTTCTGTATTAATATCTGGGGCTAAAAGGCCCCTATCCCCAGTGTTTAGATTTTTCTTTCACTTCCTTACTTAATACTGGGTTGGAGGGATGGACTGCCCCAGCGCTGGTTTCCTGTTCGTCTCTCCCCACACTGATCCCCAGTTTCCACAAAAACAACTTTCCTCTGTAGTCTCAGTGAATGTTTTTAATTGGAAGATTCTATGTATTGGACTTAGCAAGTAAAAAAACAAGGAGTTAAAAAGGAAAAAAGCTAAAGCCAACTCGTGTCTTTTCCACCTGGCACTGTGCAGCCAGTATAGAAATTCAGGCTGCATTTCTGGGCCTAGTCCAGCTGTGGGCTAATATGTAGAGTCCCCTTCTGCCAGCAGCCCTGTGGATCCCCTTTCACATTTAAGTGCCCCAACAGCCGTGGGTTTTGTGGGGCACAGTCTTCCTTTGAGACTCTAGTCCCACTGTGTGTGTTTCTCCCTCCAGCCTGGATACCAGATCTCACCTTTCTCTAGGCAATATCTGACATTTCCATCCATGGATTGCCTCACCAGCTGTATTTAATTCGCCAATTCCATGTGAGTGTTGTTCTATTCAGCTGTTCCTTCTATCTGCTCTGTGAGAAGGTGCAGGGCCCGTCTGTGTATTTGGCACCACTTTGTCTCCTCTGGACAGACTTTTTAGGTGCCCATGGATGGGGAGGCTAGAGTCCTGGTGTTCATAGGTTTGCAGCTGAGGCAGATGGTCCCTGGTCCCAGGAGATAACCAAGGTCTCCCCAGTTGAAGGTAAGGCTGGGCTTCTGATCACAGCTGGTCTCCCTTTCAAGATGGTGTGGTCTCTGTGGCAGAGCTGGCTGTTCCTGGAGAGATTTCAGCAGCAGTAGAGGCTGCCTGGCCAGGGGCCTGGTCTGCCAGTCCCCAACAGTCCTGTGGAATATAGCCATCCCTCTCTCACAAATACAGACACTCCCCACATGACCACGAACTCTGTTTTCATTCTCTCACTCAACTATCTTGCAGCCTGCCCTTCCATTGGCAGCCATCTTGGATCTCCTCAATAGCATAGCTGTTTTATTCACTCATATACTAATGGACTCTTGAGCTGTTTCCAGATTTTGTTGGCTATAAACAACATTGCAATGATCATAAAATAGGGGTGTCTTTGAATCAGTGTTTCGGATTTCTTCAGATAAATTCCCAGATGTGGAATCACTCGGTAAAAAAGCAGTTCAATTTTTAATATTTTGAGATAATTCTGTACTGCTTTTCACCGTGGCTGTACCAATTTGCATTCCCATCAAGAGTGCATCATGGTTCCTTTTTCTCCATATCCTCAGAATACTTGTTTGTTGATTTATTGATGATAGTCATTCTGATAGGTGTGAAGTGATAGCTCATTGTGGTTTTAACTTCTCTGATGACTAGTTATGTTTAGCATCTTTTCATATGTGTATTGCTCATCTATCTGTCATCTTTGGAGAAGTGTATATTCAATTCCTTTTCCCATTTCTTGGATTTTTTGTTTTACAAGTTCCTTATAAATTTTGGATATTAAACTGTTATTAGATGTATTGGTGAATATGTTCTCTCATTCAGTGGGCTGTCTTCTCATTTTGTTGATAGTCTCCTTTGCTGTGCAAAAACTTTTTTCCATTTTCCTTGCTCAAGAAGATATCAGAAAAAATACTGCTGCAAGAAATGACCAATTTGCACTGTTTTCTTCTAGAATTTTTATAGTTTCAAGTCTAACATTTAAGTCTTTAATCCATTTTGAATTTATTCTTGAGTATGGTGCAAGAAGATGATCTAGTTTCTTATCTTACATGTATCTGTTCAACTCTCCCAACACCATTTAATGAGTAGACTATATTTAGCCCATTATATGCTCTTGCCTCCTTTGTCAAATATTACTTAACCAAATATTGGTTGCTTTCTGGGGTGCATATTCTTTTCCATTGCCTGTTATTGTGCTGTTTAGATTACAATTGCATCATGAATACATCATTGGTATTGGTAGGGATTGTGTTTAATCTGTAGATTGTTTTGGGTAATATGACATTTTAATGATGTTAATTCTCCCTACCCATTAACATGATATATGCTTCCACTTATTTGTATCTTTCTCTATTTCCTCCCCCCCTTCTTCCTCTATTTCTTTTTTCAACATCCTATAGTTTTCCAAGTATATGTCGTGTACCTATTTGCTTAAGTTTATTCCTAGGTATCTTATTTTTTGTTGTTGTTGAACTTTATTTCTCAAAGTTCATTATTGGTGTATAAAAATGCAACTGATTTCTGGATGTTTATTTTGTATCCTGCTACTTTACTGAATTCATTTATCAATTCTAGTATTTTTTTGGAGGGTGGGGATCTTTATGGTTTTCTATATACAGTAATATGTCATCTGCAAATAATGACAGTTTTACTTTCTCCTTTCCAATTTGGATAACTTTTATTTCTTTCTCTTGTTTGATTGCTGTGGCTGGGACTTTCAGTACTATGATGAATAAGTGTGGTGATAGAAGTCATCCCTGTCTTGTTTCTGCTCTTAACGGAAGTGCTTTTAGATTTTCTCCATTTTTTGTCATACATGGCCTTTACTATTCAGATATGCTCCCTCTTTGCTGAGAGGTGTTTTTTTGTTTTTTTGTTTGTTTTTTACCATAAACAAACTTTTTATAAAGTTTGTAAAAATATTGGATTTATTTCAATTTATAATATTGGATTTTGTAAAAATATTTCTCTGCATCTGTTCATATGATCATATAGTTTTTATCTTTCATTTTATGTGGTGTATCAAGTTTATTGATTTGCAAATATTTATTCTATAATTCCAGAATAAATCCATCCCACTTGATAATGGCATATGATCTTTTTAATATATTAGATTTTGTTGGCCAATATTTTGTTGAGGATTTTAGCATCCATGTTTATCAGGGATATTAGCCTATAATTACCGTCTTTGTGGTGTCTTTATCTCATTTTGGAATTTGAATAATGCTGGCCTCATAAAATGAGTTGAGGAATCTTCCCTCCTCTTAAATTTTTTGGAATAGCTTGAGATTATATGTGCTATTTTTTCTTTGAATGATTGGTAAAATTCAACCGAGAAACCATCTGTTCCATACCTTTTATATGCTGGTATGTTTTTTATATTACTGTTTCATTTTTACTAGTTATAATCAGTCTAATCAGATTCTCTGATTTGTTTTGATTTAGTTTTGGAAGATTGGATGTTCTAGCAATTGATCCATTTCTTCCAGATTGTCCAATTTATTGGCAAATAGTTATTCATAACATTTTCTTACAATCATTTCTATTTCTCTTTCATTTGTAATTTTATTTGGGTTCTCTCTTTTTTTTCTTCATGAGTCTGGTTAAAGTTTTGTCAATCTTGTGAATCTTTTCAAAGAACCTGTTTTTGGTTGCACTGACCTTTTGTATTATATTTTTGGATCCTATTTTATTTGGTTCTGCTCTGATATTTATATTTCATTCCTTCTATTCACTTTGGGCTATGGTTGTTGTTCTTTCTCAAGTTCCTTTAAGTGTGCAGTTAAATAGTTTATTTGAGATTTTTCTTGTTATTTAAGATTGGCCTGTAATGGTATGAATTTTCTTCTTAGGACTACTTTCATTGTGTCTCAGAGATTTTTGGTTGTGTTCTCATTTTCATTTGTTTTGGGGTATTTTTTGGTTTCTTCCTTGATCTCATTGTTAACCCATTCATTGTTTAGTAGCATGTTATTTAGCTTCCATGCCCTTGTGTGTTTTCCAAATTTCTTTTTGTGATTGATTTCAAGTTTGATAGCATTATGATTATAGAATAAAATTGATATGATCTTAACCTTTTAAAATTTATTGAGACTTGTTTTGTGTCCTAACATTTGGTTTATCCTAGAAAATGTTCCAGGTGCACCTGAAGACAATGTACATTCTGCTGCTTTGAGGTAAAATTCTCTAAAGATATCAATTAAATCCATTTTATCTACTGCATCATTTAAGACTGCCTTCTAAATATGGACATTAATTGGTATTTAAATCCCCTACTGTAACTGTATTACTGTCAATCTGTGCCTTTAAGTCCATCAAGATTTGTTTTACATATTTAGATGCTCCTATGTTGGGTGCACAAATGTTTATATACTCTTGTTGGACTGCTACCTTTATCATTATGTAGTGTCCTTCTTTGTCTCTCACTATACCTTTGGTTTTAAAGTATACTTGGTCAGATATAAGTATTCGTACTCCAGATTTCTTTTCCTTTTCATTTGCATGAAATACCTTTTCCCATTCCTTAACTTTTAGTCTGTGTATATCATTCATTTTGAGGTGGCTCTTTTAAAGATATCATATACATGGGTCTTATTTTATTATTCATTCATATAACTTATGTCTTTTGACTTGAGAATTTAAGCCACTTAAATTTAAAGTGATTATTGATAGGTATGTAATTATTTCCATCTTAAACTGTTTCCTTCTTTTTAAAAATAATTCTCCTCCTCCTCCTCCTCCTCCTCCTCCTCCTCATCATCCTTCTTTCTTCTTCTTCTTCTTCTTCTTCTTCTTCTTCTTCTTCTCCTCCTCCTCCTCCTCCTCCTCCTCCTCCTCCTCCTCCTCCTCCTCCTGCTCCTCTTTATTTTTTTAAAATATGTTTTTGTTAATTTCAGAGAGGAAGAGAGATGGAGAGAGAAATGGAAACATCAGTGATGATAGATAATCATTGATTGGTTGCCTTCTGCATGCCCCATACTAGGGATTGAGCCCACAATGTGCCATGAAGGTGAATTGAATCTTGACCTCCTGGTTCATAGGTTGATGCCCAGTCACTGAGCTATGCCAGCTGGACCTCCTCCTCCTCTTCCTCTTTTAGCAAGACCTATAACATTTCTTGTAATACTGTTTTGGTGGTAACAAACTCCTTTAGCTTTCTTTTGTCTGGGAAGATCTTTATTTCTCCTTCAATTTTAAATGATAGCCTTTCTGGGTAAAGTAGCCTTGGTAGGACCTTGTATTTCATCACTTTGAATATTTCATGCCAAGTTCTTATGGCCTGAAATGATTCTGTTGAGAAATCATCTGACAGTCTTGTTGCAGTTCCCTTGTAGTTAACTGACAAACTTCCTCTTGGATCTTTAAGATTCTGTCTTAACCTTAACTTTTGATGTTTTCATTATGATGTGTCTTGCTGTGGGCCACTTTAGGTCCATCTTGTTTGGGACTCTCCATGCTTCCAGGACTTGTATGTATTTTTCCTTTACCAGCTTAGGGAAAATTTCTGTCATTTCTTCAAATAATTTCTCAATCCCTTGCTGTCTCTCTCTTCTTTCTGGCACCTATATGACGCAGATGCTGTTAACCCTTCAAGTTGTCCCAAAGGTACCTTAAACTATCCTTATCTTAAAAAAATTATTTTTTCTTTTTGCTGCTAAGTATTTTTTCCTATCTTGTCTTCCAAATAGCTGATTACATTCTCTGCTTCAATGAGTCTGTTTATTCTTTCCAGTGTATTCTTTATTTCAGGTATGGCATTGTTCATTGTAACTGGCCCTTTTTACAGTTTCTATGTCTTTTTAAATGCTTGAACATCATCTTTTTTTGATAAATTTCTTGCTTACATTTTACTTAGCTCCTTTTTTATTTTTTAGATTCCTCCTCTTTTTTCATTTGGGTCCTGACTCTTTATCTCCACATTTTGATTACTTTCTTACGTTTGTGTCTATGTGTTGGTCTAGTGGCAAAATTGTCAACGCTTCAGTCTGGGTGTCTACAGAGGTAAAACTTGATCACCATGTATAAGACTGTGTACAGTGACTGTCTTCATAAGGCATTACAGTCCTATCTCAAGAAACAGGTAAAAGCTCAAATAAACAATCTAACTAAAAACTTTTAAAAAATATTTTTATTGTTCAAGTATTACATATATTAGTACATATATCTCCCTTTCCCCTCCATTGACCTTCCCCTAGTCTCTCCTAACCCCTGTCACATGCCTTCATCCCAACCACCCAGTGTCTTGTGACCATTGGTGTTCTTTGGTTGATCTATTTCCTTCTCTCCCCAGCCTTCCCACTGTAATTCGACAGTCTGTGGGTGCTTTAGTGCCTCTTTATCTATCTTTTTTATTCATCAAGTTATAATGTTCTTTATTTTCCATAAATGAGATCATGTGGTATTTTTCATTGCCTGGCTTATTTCACTTAACATAATGCTCTCCAGGTCCATACATGCTGCCACAATGGTAACAATTTCTTCTTTTTCATAGCAGCATAGTATTCCATTGTGTAGATGTACCATAATTTTCTAATCCACTCATCTGATGATGGGCATTCAGGCTGTTTCCAAATGTTAGCTATGCTGAATTGTGGTGCATATATCCTTTCTGATTTGTTTCTAGTTTCTTGGGATATATTCATAGAAGTAAAATTACTGGGTCAAATGGGAGCTCCATTTTTAGTTTTTTGAGGAAACTCCATACTATTCTCCACAGTGGCTGCACCAGTCTGCAATCCCACCAGCAGTGCATGAGGGTTCATTTTTCTCCGCATCCTCACCAGCACTTGTTTGTTGATTTGTTGATGGTTGCCACTCTGACAGGTGTGAGCTGGTACTGCATTGTCATTTTCATTTGCATTCCTGGGATAATTAGTGACTTTGAGCATGTTTTCATATGTCTCTTGGCCTTTCTTCTGTCTTCTTTTGAAAAGATTCTATTTAGGTCCATTGCCCATATTTTTATTGGATCATTTACCTTTCTTTTATTAAGTTGTATAAGTTCCTTGTAGATGTTGGGGATTAAACTTTTATCCATGATAACATCTGCAAATAGGTTCTCCCATACAATGGGCTTTCTTGTTGTTTTGTTGATGGTTTCTTTTGCTGTGAAAAAGCTTTTTATTTTGATGTAGTCCTGCTGGGAGCTGATAATTGTTTTAATGATAGAGAGCTGGGGACAGGGAATATGGAGGGCTGGTCCACCTTAATTGCTCTGAAGGGTCAGAGCTAATTATTGGATGTTGGTGGTTAGAGCAGCCCCCACCTGTTAAGTAGATTCACTGATTGGTTTTTATTGGTGTTTCCTGCCTGGGGGATATGGGTGTATCTTGTGACCTTAATCTTTTTTTTATCTTTATTTTTTATTTTTTTCTTTCTTTCTTTATTGTTCAGTTTATTAATTACATTGTTTCCCCTTTTTATACCCCTATATCTCCCCTCCACCCTGTACCTATCCCACCCTCCACCCTCACCTCCCCTTCCCCAATGTCCTCTTCCATTGTTGCAAGATTTTTGTCCAATCTCTTGCTGTATTTCCCACAACCCTTTTCTCCCCAAGAATTGTCAGTCCATTCCCTCTCTATGACCATGTTTCTGTTATAGTCACCAGTTTATCTTGTTCATCAGCCTATCAATTCACTTGATTTTTATGTTCATTTGTTGATAGATGTGTATTTGTTGTTCATAATTTATATTTTTACCTTTCTCTTCTTCCTCTTCTTAAAGAATATCTTTCAGCATTTCATATAATACTGGTTTGGTGGTGATGAAATCCTTTAGCTTTTTCTTATCTGCGAAGCACTTTATCTGATCTTCAATTCTGAATGATAGCTTTGCTGGATAGAGTAATCTTGGTTGTAGATTCTTGCTCTTCATTATTTTGAATATTTCTTGCCACTCGTGTCTGGCCTGCATCGTTTCTGTTGAGAAATCCGCTGACAATCGTATGGGTGCTCCCCTGTAGGTAACCAACTGTTTTTCTCTTGCTGCTTTTAATATTCTCTCTTTATCTTTTGCTCTTGGCATTTTAATTATGATATGTCTTGGTGTGATCCTCTTTAGATTCCTATATTTTGGGGTTCTGTGTACTTCTTGAGCTTTTAAATCAGTTTCTTTCACCAGGTGGGGGAAGTTTTCAGTCACTATTTCTTCAAGTAGGTTTTCATTAACTTGCTCTCTCTCTTTTTCTGGGACCCCAAAAATTCGGATGTTGGCATGCTTGAGGTTGTCCCAGAGGCCCCTTACGCTATCTTCAATTATCTGAATTCTTTTTGTTTCTTGCTTTTCCAGCTGAGTGGATTTTGCTTCTTTGTATTTCAAATTTTTGACTTGGTTCTTGTGGCCCTCTGGACTGCTTTTAGGACTTTGTGTAATATTTTTTATTTCAGTCTGTGTAAGCTTGATTTCTAGTTGGTCCTTTTTTTTTTATCCGTGAGGGTCTGGTTCGTATCCTCAGAGGCCTTGTTCATTTCCTTGAGGGTCTCATTCATTTCCTTGAGGTTCTCATTCATTTCCTTGTAATTCGCATTCATTTGCTGGTTGGTCTTGTTTATTTCCTGGTAATTCTCATTAAGTTGATCGGCCTTTTGTAGGATCCTCTTGAAAAGCCTTATAACCGTGGTTTTGAACTCTATGTCTTGTCGTCTTTTCTCCTCCATTTCTTTCACACCTGATTTCTTTCCATGTCTCTGCATGGTGGCTGCTTTATGTGGTGGATATCTTCAAAGGGACAGTGACTCAGCCTCCGCAGTTACCTGAGGTGGGTACTCTTACTGCAATCCTTTATGGGTTGTATTCAGTATTTTTGAATTTAAACCCAGCTTTTTGTTGTTAGCCCTAGGAGGGTTTGACCTCCAGGCCAATTGGCTGTGAAGGGAGACTGTGTTCAGGTTGGATGGGTGGAGTCTCTGAGCTGCGCAGGTAGAGTCAGCGTCAGCTGCGTCCTATGTGTCGCTCGCACGTGCGGGTCTCTGTTGGATGGGGATGGCTGCAGACTCCTCCAAGAGAAAGCCACTAGTCTCTTCCCCTTGCCAGACCACTCCGCCTTTCCCCAAATGTGCTTGCACACCAAAAGTCTAGCCCAGGATTGTAAAAATAAATGGTTTCCAGAACCAGGAGACAAGTTTCCAGGGGGCAAGTCGCGGGTTTGCGCGACCCTTTCGCGGAAACTCGCAGTTCAGGAGCCTCTGCCGCGCCCCGCTTCCAGGGTGCGTCCCCCGGACCTCGGCCGGATCTCGCCTGGCACTGGGGGATCTGGACAGTGGGACGGATCTCGCCTGGTGCTGGGAAATCCGGGCAGTGGGACGGGCGTTGCTGCTCCAGCCCCAGCCCGTGCGCGCACGACCAGGACGGCTCCTAACCTGTTTCGTCTGAAAGACTGCGCTCCCGCCGCTTCTGAGTCTCAGTGTCCCACCTCCACTCCAGTTAGTGGAGTGTTCATTCAGCCAGCTTTCTGGGGATTCTGGGTGCTGTCTGTTCTGCTGTTATGTTGTAGTTCCTAAATCGTTGCGCGGGGCAGAACAATAGGTGTTCACCTATGCTGCCATCTTTGCTTCTTCGTGACCTTAATTTTAATAAAAGGAAAAGTAAAGCCAGAGCAAGCAGTAGTTCTCCCACTATAGTTGGACTACTGCTTGGCCTCCATTTTACAAATTAATGTTTTTCTAAGTCTCTTTATTCATTTGTGTACGGTCTTCTCCATGATACCGGCGACCCTGAATCATGTGGGATGTGAAAGGGGTTCCCACATAGTCTCATTTGTTTATTTTCTCTTTGTCCCATTTGTTTATTTTCTCTTTAGCTTCCATTTCCCTAGGAGCGGTATCAGTGAAGAAATTGCTTCTCCAGATGTCTGAAATTTCTCTAGTATTTTTATGGTTTTCAGTTTTATGTTTAAGTCCTGTATGCATTTTGAGTTTATTTTTGTATATGGTGCAAGTTGGTCTAGTTTCAGTTTTTTGCATGTATCTGTCCAATTTTCCCAACACCATTTATTGAAGAGACTGTCTTGACTCCATTGTATGTTCATGCCTCCTTTGTCAAATATTAATTGAGCATAGTGGTTTGGGTCGATATCTGGATTCTCTGTTCTATTCCATTGGTCTATTCTTGCATCAGTACCAGACTGTTTTGAGAACAGTGGCTTTGTAATACAGCTTGAAATCTGGTATTGAGATCCCACCTACTTTGTTCTTCTTTCTCAGGATTGCTGTGGCTCTTTGGGTGTTTTTTATTCTAGATAAATTTTTGGAGAGTTCTTTCTAGTTCTGTTAAATATGCCATTAGTATTTTAATGGGGAGTGCATTGAATCTATAGATTGCTTTGGGTAGTATAAACATTTTAATGATGTTGATTCTGCCAATCCATGAACATGGTATGTTCTTCCATCTGTTTATGTCTTCCTTTATCTCATTTCTCAGTGTCCTGGAGTATTCCACATATAGGTCTTTTACCTCCTTCATTAAGTTTATTCCTAGGTATCTTAATTTTTTTGGTGTGATAGTAAATGGGATTGCTTTTTTAGTCTGTTTTTCTGTAAGTTCACTATTGGTGTTTAGAAATGCCATAGGTTTCTTGGCGTTTATTTTGTATCCAGCCACATTGCCGAATTCATTTAATAAGTCTAATAGTTTTTTATGGAGTTTTTTTTTATGTACAATATCATATCATTTGCAAATAAGGACAAATTTACTTCTTCTTTTCCAATTTGGATACCTTTTATTTCTTCTTCTTGTCTAATTGCAATGGCTAATACTTCCGGTACTATGTCAAACAGGAGTGGCGACAGTAGGCATCCCTGTCTTGTTCCTGTTCTTAGGGGAGATGGTTTTAGTTTTTGCCCATTGAGTATGTTAGCTGTGGGTTTATCATATATGGCTCTTATTATTTTGAGGTATGATCCTTCTACTCCCACCTTGTTGAGAGTTTTTATCAAGAAAGGATAATAGATTTTGTCAAATGCTTTTTCTGTATCAATTGATATGACTTTGTGATTTTTATCTCTCAATTTGTTTATATGATGTATAACCTTTATTGATTTGTGGATATTGGACCATCCATTCTTTCCAGAAATAAATCCTACTTGGTCATGGTGTATGATCTTTCTGATGTACTGCTAGATCCAATTGCTGAAAATTTTTTTGAGGATTTTGGCATCTATGTTCATGAGGGAGATTGGCCTGTAATTCTCTTTTATTGTGTTGTCTTTATTTGGTTTTGGTGGGGTTGGAAGTGTCTTTCCTGTTGAACTTTTTGAATAGACTGAGGAGGAAAGGTTTTAGTTTTTCCTTGAATGTTTGTTAAAACTCTCCAGTGATGCTGTCTGGCCCTGGGTTTTTGTTTGCTGGAAGCTTTTTTGGTGACTGCTTCAATTTCTTCAATAGTTACTGGCCTATTGAGATGTTTAGATTCTTCTGCCTGATTGAGTTTTGGAAGGTCATATTTTTCTAGGAATATGTCCATTTCCTCCAGGTTGTCCAGTTTGATGGAATAAAGTTGTTCATAGTATTTTTTAAAATAATTCTTTGTATTTCAGTGGGGTCCGTTGTTATTTCACCTCTTTCAATTCTGATTTTGTTTATTTGGGTCCTATTTCTTTGCTTCTTATTTAGCCTGGCTAGAGGTTCATCACTCTTGTTTATCCTTTCAAAGATCCAGCTCTTGGTTTTGTTGATCTTTTGTATTTTTTTTTTGTCTCCGTGCCATTTATCTCCTCTCTGATCTTTATTTCCTTTCTGCTTACACTGAGATTTTCTTGTTGCTCTCTTTCTATCTCTTTAAGTTGTAGGGTTAGGTAATTTATTACTATTGTTTCTTTTTTTTCTTTCTTTCTTTTTTTTTTGCAGTAGTCTTGTAGAGCTATGAACTTCCATCTCAAGACTGCTTTTGCTGTGTCCCATAGATTTTGGATTGTTGTGTTTTCATTGTCATTTGTTGCCAGGATGTTTTTTTTATTTCTTCCCTGATGTCTTTGGTAATCCATTGGTTGTTTAATAGCATGTTGTTTTGTTTCCATGTGTTTTATTTCTTTTGGATTTTTATTATAGTTGATTTCCAGTTTTATGCCACTGTGATCTGAGAAGATGCTTGATATGCTTTCTGTTTTCTTGAATTGGAAAAGACTTTGCCTATGACCCAACATACGGCCTATCTTTGTAAATGACCCATGTGCAGCTGAGAAGAATGTATATTCTGTGGCTTTGGGGTGAAATATTCTGAACCTGTCAATTTATTCTATCTGAGCTAGTGAGTAATTTAGGATCGATTTTTTTGATGATTTTTTTTTGTTTTTGTTTAGAGGATTTGTCCAATGGTGATAGTGGGGTATTAAAGTCTCCTACTATGATTGTATTACTGTCAATCTCTCCCTTGATATCCTCCAGGAGTTTATGAATTTGGGTGCTCCTGTATTGGGTGTGTATACGTTTACCAGAGTTATTTCTTCTTGTTGGATTGCTCCCTTTATTGAGAACAGTGGCTTTGTAATACAGCTTGAAATCTGGTATTGAGATCCCACCTACTTTGTTCTTCTTTCTCTTCTTTCTAGTATTATGAAGTGGCCTTCCTTATCTCTTGTTATATCCTTCAGTTTGAGATCTAACTTGTCAGATATAAGTATTGCTACCCCGTTTTTTTAAAATTTCCATTTGCCTGAAAAACCTTTTTCCATCCCTTAACCCTCAGTCTGTGTGTGTCTTTTTTTTCTTAGGTGGGTTTCTTGTATACAGCAGATATATGGTTTGTGTTTTCTCATCCAATCCTTTACTCTATCTCTTTTGATTGGGGCACTTAAACCATTTACATTTAAAGTTATTATTGATAGGTACTTATTTGTCACCATTTTAATTCTTTAGCCCTGTGTTCCTTCTTCGCTTCCTATTCTTTCTTTCTTTCTTTTTTTACAGCAGTCCCTTTAGCATTTCTTGCATTGCTGAGTTGGTGGTAATAAATTCCCTTAGTCCTTTTTGTCTGATTTCACCATCAATTTTGATTGCTAGCCTTGATGGGTACAGTATTCTTGGACTCAGACCCTTCCTTTGCATGGCTTTGTATATTTAATTCCATTTCCTTCTGGCCTGATGAGTTTCTGTTGAGGAATCAGTTGCTAGTCTGATGGGGGATCCTTTGCAGGTAACTTTCTGTCTCTCTCTGGCCACTTTCAAGATTATTACTTTGTTATTGGTGTTTGCCAATTTAATTATAATGTGCCTTGGCATTGGTCTTTGGGGGTTCATTTTGCTTGGGAGTCTGTGAACTTCTTGGATTTGTGAGGGTTTTTTCTTCCTTATATCAGCAAAGTTTACTGTCACTATTTCTTCAAACAGGTTACTACTCCGTGCTCAGTTTCCTCTCCTTCTGGTACCTCTATTATTCACATGTTATTTTGTTTCATGTTGTCCCAAAGTTCCCTTACGCTCTCCTCCTGGCTTTTTAATTTTTTTTTCTACAAGCTGCTCTACTTGGTTATTTTTTCCTACATTGTCTTCTTTTTAAAAAAAAATATATTTTATTGATTTTTTACAGAGCAGAAGGGAGAGGGATAGAAAGTCAGAAACATCGATGAGAGAGAAACATTGATCAGCTGCCTCTTGCACGCCCCCTACTGGGGATGTGCCCACAGCCAAGGTACATGCCCTTGACCAGAATTGAACCTGGGACCCTTCAGTCCACAGTCCGATGCTCTATCCACTGAGCCAAACCGGTCTCGGCTCCTACATTGTCTTCTAACTCGCTGATGCAGTCCTCTGCTTTCTCTAGTCTATTCTTTATGCTTTCTGTTGAATTCTTTACAGCAGCATTGTCATTTCTCACTTTTTCTTGGTTCTTCTTCATTTCTTCTTAGTCCTTAACACATATTGTCAAATTTGTCTTCCAATCTTTTCAGCCATCTAATGACCATTTCTCTGAATTCTTTCTCTGACAGGTTGCTTGCCTTGATTTTGTTTACTTCCTTTTCTGGTGATGCCTGTTTTTCTTTCATATGCGGGCTGTTTCTGTTTCCCCAGGGTCTCTCTTCTCCAGGTGTCTGGTTATATAGTTCTCTCTCTCCTGCATTAATTTGAAGGCACAAAATACAATACTACAAGATACAACACATAAAGTACTAAACAGAAATGTATTCAGTATATTAATAACACCAAATAAAGGTGACCACCAGAGAAAGGCAATTTAGAGGATAGGAGAGAAAGAAGAAGACAAAAACAAAAAACAAAAACAACTACAAAAAACCAAAAAACAGGAGTACAAAAATGAAATTGGGAAAAGAAAAAAAAAAGTAAGAGAGAAAAGAAAGAGAATAAGAAAGAAGAGGGGAACAAACTATATATATGGAGATAAATTCCAATAGAACAGCCACTAATCCCAAACAAATGCCAGCAAGTACCTGGAGATAAATATGAACTACAAACAACAACTAATGTCAAGGGAGGTGAGGGAAAACAGAAGCAAAAAACTAACAAAAACAAAACAAGAATGAGCAAAACAATCTCACAAACAAGCATAAAAATCAATATAATCAACATTCAAAGAAACAGCAACAACAAAAGGGTAGAGAGAAAAACAATTTTTGGATAGTGAAGACAGAGAAGAGAGATTTGTGTTTGGACTTGGGGCAGGGAATTGGAAATTAGATATTTAAGCAAGGTGAAATTTTTAACAGGGGTATAAAGAAAGAATATGGAAAATCTAAAGCACAAAAAGGATCAGAGAAACAGGCAACAAAAGGGGAATAGTTAGGAAGAGTGATAGCATAAAGGTAAAGTTGAGATAAAGTAAAATGATGGAGGTGAAAATAGAATGTAGAACACTAATCCCAAAGTAAAATAGATATTTTTTTTAAAAAAAGGTAAAATCGTAGTAGTAATAATACTGGTTGAAAATAAAAATGTAATTAAAAAGGTAAAATCAAGTGAGGAAAAAAGAAAAAAATTAGTTTCTTAATAAAAGATTAAAAAAAAAATAAAAATGTGCAGTAGTGGAAGTCATTCACTTCCTCTAATGTTCTGTTTGGCATGCCTGTTTCCTAGTCAGGACAGTATTGCAGTTCCCTGCATTCCATTGCTCCTCAGTGTTGTAATCTAGTCCTGATTTTTTAGCAGGCAGTGTGACTTAATTTCTTGTACTCCTTTATTTGTGATTACACAAGAGTCAATTTGTGATTCAATCCCTTAGTGGCAGCGTTTCTGGATGGACCTCAAGGTCTATATATAGGTTCTCTCTAGCCAGTGCTTAGATCTGCTTTCCCTGTGACACTCAATACCGGTTTGTGGTAGTGGGTTGCCCTAGAGCTAGTTCTCTGATGGTTATTCCCCGCTCTGATCCCCAGGTTCCAGAAAAACAACTTTCCTCTACAGTCTCTTAGGGTGTCCCCAATTGGGTGATCCTATGTATTGGGCTTAGTAATCAGAAGCAAGGATTTAAAGAGAAAAAAGAAAAGAAAAAGAAAAAAAAGCCAGTGTAAGTGTGCAAACTCCTGAGCTGCATGGAAGTCTGCAGTTTTTTCCCCCTTGGGTCTAAGTAGCAGGCACACTTTTAAAAATTGTAGGCTGTCCTTTGGTATCAAATCAAAATGGGTTGTTTTAGAGATCCATTTTATTAGCAGCTCTGAGGACCTGCTTCCACATTCATGGATCATGCCAGCCCCACCAGCCAAAGATTTTTCTAAGCGTAGGCTTCCCCTGGTCCTCCAGCTTCCGCAGTGTGCGTTTCTCTCTCCTGTTGGGACCAGAGTCCTCACTTTATCCCAGGAGATATCTGATCTTTCTGTGGTGCTATGTAGAGCTCCTCTGAATCTGCATGTTTTTGCCAACTGGGTACTGGTGTTCTGGAATTCGCAGCTGTTCAGTGGGTGCCATAGTTGTAGATTTTGTGGCTTCTGATAACATCCACTTTCCCTTTCAAGATGGCATGGTCTCTGCATCTGAGCCAGTCGCTCGGAGGGAACCCAGCAGCAGTGGGGGCTGCCTGAACAGGGGAGCACCATCCAGCATTCCCCCACCTTCTCCTGGAGTATAGATGTCCCTCATCTCACCAACAAACATTCCCCCAGATACCCTCAGCTGTTCTTTCTATCTGGTCCAGGACAAGGCTCAGGACATGTCTATGTATTCTGCTGCCATTTTCCCCCTATATGTTACTTTCATATACATATTATTAATTGTCTTTCATCTCTGACACTTCTATTATACAGAAAGGGCAAACAGCAATATTAAAATATTTCTTCTAATTAATTACCTTTTAGTGTGCACGAATTTCATGCACTGGGACACTAGTCAATTATAAACAATCATCCATTACAAATCCAATGGGAGGTATGGACCCTGGCACATATTCTTTCCCTTTACCTTGTCAATCAATTGTACCTGAGTTATACTATAAGAAAAAGTACTGAATTAGCAGTCTGTTAGTGAAGAGTGCTAGGTCATTTGTTTGTTTTGATCCTACAACCCTATAAATGTCCATATAATAAATTCATTATATTCTGTGGAGTTGCCATTTCCTGGTACCAAAATATGTGTATTAGTTTTCTGGGACTGCCATAACAAATTGCTCAAGTTTAGTAGTCAAATCTGCAAACTCTAGTGTATCTTTTCAAATTATAGTATATATATTAAAAAGTGGCATATATTTATAAAGTTAAATTTGATATACTTAGTTTTAAATGGAAAAGCTAAAAATTAAAACAGAAAAATCATACAAAGAACAATTTGCTGCCACTTTGAATTTTTGCAGGAACACTTCAAGTAGGAAAATTGTTAAAAACATATGTTTGTATTGATTTTAGAGAGGAAGGGAGAGGAATAGAGATAGAAACATCAGTGATGATAGAGAATCATTGATTGGCTGCCTCCTGCATGCTCCTTTTTGTGGATGGAGACTGCAACCCTGGCATGTGTCCTTGACCAGAATCAAACTCAGGACCCTTAAGGCTGCAGGTTGACACTCTATCTACTGAGCTAACATTTTCTTTAAAAACTCATTCAGCCAAATATTCAAGTTCTTCACTTACAACCAGCTAGGGCTAGGATAATTTTTTATAGTCAACCTTTTATAGAATGTCTTTTCATTGCTCCTCCCCCTCTCAGCCAACTGAGATAAAAAGAAAATATGTAAGTTAAGTTTCAGAGATTTGCGTGAGGATAGTTTAATATAGAATTTGGGAAATAATGGAAATATACAATGTAAATTAAGTTTAGAATATTTCCTATCTGCCCTAGAATGTGATTGACTTGAGTTTTAAACATTTTTATTAGAATGAATATGGTAGCAATATGTTTCTTTTAATAATACCCTATCTCTTTCCTTCCTGAAAGTGCTATATATTTTTGTGGGTATAGCAACTATGATAGGAGAGTGAAAATTAAGATCTTGGGAAATAGCCAAGATTTGGAGAGATAAATATGCTATGTAACAGCATAAATATGGATACCCAATGATTACTATACAAATACTTTTATAACTAACTATATCAACAGTTTTCTTAGATAAGAAAAAAGCCTAATCATCTGTCAGTCTATAATTGTAACTTTAAGTTGAGTCATTTAAAAACTGTCCATTAGTACACGATACTTTCTAGTACCTCATACACAAGACCTAAAAAACATGAATATAATGTCCTACCTATAAAAATAAAGTAGCAAAAAAGGAAGAGTAGACTGTCCAAGAAAATGTGACTGACTCACACGTTTCCAATACCTTTCATGGGTTGAGGCTAGAACAAACAGATGCAATTAGATCACATCTCCCCCTTACTACAAACCCAGAAAACAGAGGAAGGCATGCGCCCCTGATCATTAATACAATTCTTTTGTTAGTTACCATTGATAATATCATTTACCTACAAATAGATTTATTTAAATGAAATAATTCCTAGGTTTTCATAGTTTTGAATATAGGACCTATATCTTAACTACTTGCAGTTATTTTATATTGTTCATCTGGTGTGTACTCTTAAGCATGATTCCACTTACTACCTACTGGCAACTGTTAATCCTTTCTATAGGCCAGAGGACTTATTAAACATTTTTGTCATATAATTAAGCTATCAACCATGTTTCTCCTAACTTAGATCTGGTTTACAGTTCTACCCATTTGAGAAAAAAACTTCATGATTATTTCAATTTCTACAAAATTTTATTATACACAATAATTGTGTGTAGTAAATATAGTTTAAAAATAACCTCAAGAAGGGCATTTGGTAACATGATTCAAGTTGCTGCTAAGCTTACTGTTTTCACAAAGATGTACAGATGCTACTGTCTTAGCAGATTTCTAATTCTCAAACATCAAAACCTCTTCAGTGAGTTTTCATTTGGACTTTCCACATACCCACATGTTCTGCAAGCTAAATCAAGGTATAAAAAGCTTATTTTATACTAGAGGCCTGGTGCATGAAATTCATGCATGGGTGTGTGTGTCCCTCAGCCCCACCTGCACCCTCTCCAATCTGGAACATCCCTATCACAATCCAGGACTGCTGGCTCCCAACTGCTCGCCTGTCTGGCTTCTGCCTACCAGCCTGATCACCCCCTAACCACTCCCCTGCCAGCCTGATTGATGCCTAACTGCTTCCCTGCCAGCCTGATTGCCCCTAACTGCCCTCCCCTAAAGGCCTAGTTCCCCACAACTGCCTTGCCTGGAGGCTGGGTGCCCCCCAATTGCTTTCCTCTGCAGGCCTGGGTCCTGCCCCCAAATGTCCTTCCCTGCAGGCTTGGTTGCCCCCAACTTCCCTCCTCTGTCAGCCTGGCCACCCCTAACTGCCCTCCCTTGCAGGCTTGATTGTCCTCAACTACCCTCCCTTGCAGGCCTGGTCCCTCCAACTGCCCTTCCCTGCTATTCTGATTGCCCACAACTTCCCTGTCTTGCAGGCCTGGTCCCTCACTACTGCCCTCCCCTACTGGCCATCTTCTGTCCACATGGGGGTAGCCATCTGTGTGTTGGAGTAATGGTCATTTTGCTTATTATTATTTTATTAGATAGGATAGGCATTATATATACATATTTACTGTAACTATCTTCTGTAATAATTAAACTCCCAAATTTTACTCACCTATGTTCCTTCTTAACCTCCTTGTCTCTAATATGAATTCTTTGATTAGGTGTAAACTATGCCTAAAATTACTCCTTTAATCATGATAACTATAGGATCCCCTCCAAAAGCATTGTGTAAGGTTTCAGCCACAACTAAAGATCTTTCTACATTAATGACATTCATATATTCATTACTAACATTCTCACAATTATGATATAAGAATTTGATTTAATAGGAATTCTCCAGTTGAATGATTGCTAAAGATCTTTCTCCACATTGATTACAATAAGAGATGTTACTTTCCAAAGTGAATCATTTCATGTTGAGAAAGGTCTGAGATGTTTTACAGTGTCTATCATAAACTGCAAAAGCTTACATATACTCTTGGATGGAGTAATTCCAGTCTTAATGTAAAATCAACAGAAATACCTACACACATGCACAAAGAAATATACAATACTTATTACAGTAACTTTAATATAACACAAAATTATAAAAAATACAAATAACCATCAAGAGGATAAACAGAGGATATTCTTAAAGTGGAATGCTATATAAAATGAGTATTAAAACACTATTGCTACATACAATAATGTATGAATCTTCAGAATGTTGAGTGAAAAAAAACCAAAAGAATTCATGATGCGTGATAAAATTAAGTAAAGACATAAAAACGATTTCATAATGTTATAAGCCAGGGAAGTGATAATCTTTGGGGAAGTAATAACTATGGGGTTTTTTTCCACCAAATGTAATGAGAAATATAGTTCATATTTCATTTCTCTTATGGAGACTAATGCTTATAACCATTTAAAAATCTTGCCTCTCCAGGTATAAGTTTTTTTTAAAAAAATTGAGTCAGAACTTGAAAACAAAAATTAGATTCACTGTTGATAGAATTCAGTAACAATGAGCACACTAGTAAGCAGTAAAAAAAGTTATGCTCTATGATACTTTAAATTAATAACATCTATGATTAAAATGACATTAACATGATTTTAAAAACTAAAGTTTTACAATAATTTGTTCTCCCTTGTGAGTTCTCTGATGGACAGTGAGGTTTCTCTTATAACTAAAGGACTTACCACACTCATTACAAATATAGGGTTTCTCCCCTGTGTGAGTTCTCTGATGTACAATGAGATTTGTCTTCTGGCGGAAGCACTTTTCACATTCTTTGCACTTGTATGGTTTCTCTCCTGTATGAGTTCTTTGATGGTGAACGAGATAGGATTTCCTGCTAAAGGCTTTCCCACACTGAGAACATTCATAGGATTTCTGACCTGTATGTATTTTGTGATGTACAGCGAGGGTTGCTTTCTGGCGAAAGGATTTTCCACATTCATTACAAATATAGGGTTTTTCCCCTGTATGGATTCTCTGATGTAGATTGAGATTTGTCTTCTGATTGAAGGATTTCCCACATTCATTACATTCATATGGTTTCTCTCCTGTGTGAGTTCTATGATGATCAATGAGGTATGACTTCATTCTAAAGGCCTTCCCACAGTGAGGGCATTCATAAGATTTTTCCCCAGTATGTGTTCTCTGATGTGATACAAGGGTTGTCTTCTGGCGGAAGGACTTTCCACATTCATTACAAATATAGGGTTTCTCCTTATTATGAGTTTTCTCATGAAGAGCAAGAGTTGTCTTCTGGGAAAATGATTTCCCACATCCATTACAAATATAAGGCTTTTCCCCTGTATGAATTCTCTGATGTACAGTAAGGTTTGCCTTCTGGTGAAATGACTTCCCACATTCAACACAAATATAAGGCTTCTCTCCTGTATGAATTCTCTGATGTAGAGAGAGGGTTGTCTTCTGGCGGAAAGACTTCCCGCAGTCATTACACTTATATGGTTTCTCTCCTGTATGAGTTCTCTGATGACGGATGAGATGTGACTTCAATCTGAAGGCATTCCTACACTGTAGACATTCATATAATTTCTCCCCTGTATGTGTTCTCTGATGATCAGTTAGGGCTGTCTTTTGACGAAAGGACTTACCACATTCATTACAAACAAAGGGTTTCTCTCCTGTGTGCGTTCTCTGATGATCAGTGAGATATGACTTTCTTCTAAATGAACTTCCACACTGATGACAATGATAGGGTTTTTCCTCTGTGTGAATTCCCTGATGCAGAATCAATACTGACTTTCTGCAGAAGGACTTCCCACATTCAGTGCAAATATGTTTTTTTTCAATATTGATTGCTCTTCTCCTTTTATTATATTCAGATGTGTTTTCTTCTATGTATGTTCTCTGATATGTAAGTAAGCTTCCTTTTTTAAGCAATAATTTCTCACAGTCATTATATCCAAATGACTGAGCTGGAGTTTCCATCTTATGATATTGCATACAAACTTCATTATGACTGATAGGTCTACCATTCTGATTATGGAATTTGACTCCATAGTGAGCTGTCTCTGATTTAGCACTAAAGAGTGACTTCTCATATCCATCATACTCACTATGCCTCTTTCTTGCAGGACTTATATTACTGATGATTAATTCTGATACATTTTTAAAAATCTTTCCATGATGGTTATATTCAGGAATTAGATTTTTTGAATTTATAGAGTTTTTGCTTAAAGTAAATGTGTTGTCATATGCATTATTGTTCTCCTTAATCAGTTTTTTGTGACTGATGAATACAATTGGTCTAGAATACTTATGTTGGTGTTCCTTGAATTTCACTAAAATGTCTTCAGCTTTCCAGTTTTTTTCTAGAAAAGAATATAATTAATAATAACTTGTGAATGTTCACACATTTGCTATGAAAAGGAATTAAACTAGGGTCTATTATATGAAGTAAAAGAAGACCTCAGACAAATTTCTCACTGCCTGGGACACAAAAGCTAAATAAAACATCTGCTTCAGTGCGGAAAAGAATAAAAAAATAAGCATTGAATGCTAATAACGTTTCCACTTTGCACTAGAACATCATACATAAAGTTGACCAAACAAAGGAGCAGTGAAGAGAAGACAATAATGGTGGAAGAGGAATTGATGTTTTGATAGGTAGATTCATAGACAATAAAGTGAAACTATCAATGGCACTGAGCTTTAAGTAGGATTGATAAGATTAGTAGAACAGCTTATTCAGGGAAAATATTAGAAAAAAGATTACTTCGGGAGGACACAGATCAGAGGCTATAAACTTTTATTTAACACTTTTGGATTGCAAAGTAAAACACTTCCAGTTGTTCTACCATTCCTGTCCTTATAGCCACCAATAGTTAATTAATAATTCTAAGCATCAATTAATTTCCTAGTGTTTAGAAAACCTATCCTATAGTCTAGGTCTAATTCTCCTTTTAGCTGAGAATCATTTTCTCTTCTGAAAACAAACAACACAAAAAAACTAAGAGAACACAATAGGAAATTTAAAAAAGACTAGGGTTATTGTACTCACTGGTAAATTCAGATTGCTGTTACTATCAAGTCTTTCAGAATTATTCAATAAAAAATTCTCAAAACCATCGATTACAAAATTTCCTCTTTAAAATTGCTGACTTACTTTTTCAGGTTTAAAGAAAGACTGTTCAAATCTTTCCCCAATTTACAGTAACATTCTCAACTCCAGATGAGATTGTTCATTCTGGTTCTAGGTTGTTCTTGAACTTTCACCTTCATTTCTCTTATAAGGTTAGAGCTATATTTGACTTCTGTTACTTTGCATCATCCAAATCTAGTGGGACAATGCTAAACCTAGGCTCAAAAATATTTTTCTGCCTTGAGTCCATTACCATAAATACTAACAAGGAATTTATTCTGTAAATAAAACTTTATATCCCTTAAAAATTCCTTAAAGGAATTTAACATACAAGGAATTTATTCTGTAAATAAAACTTTACATCCCTTATAATCACTCTTTATATCCAACCAAGTTTTAAGGGTTGTTCCTATATCTGACAAATCTCAGCCATAAAAAATTTACATTGATTTTATGTGTCATAGGTAGTGTTTGGTAGAAATAAAAGATTTCAGTCAGAATGTATACTGCCATGGCCTAAATAGGTATATCCTGAAAGGAACTTATAAATACAGGTAGTCCTCGGGTTACATCAGACTCAATGTAGGTTGTTTTGTGGTTATGTCGCCATCTCCTGTTTATTTATAAAAAAAAAAAGTTCCATCATTTTGAGTATGTACATGAGTGCTTTACGTTTTTTATTATTTATTTACCACAAGTAAAGGTCAGGAATTGTTACCTTTCTATTAAATTTTTTTTACTGTTTCACTTCATTACTGCTGTGTATGTGCTCCATGTGAATGACATAGGTGCTTATGTAGTTGGATTCCAACTTGCGATGAAAATCACATTATGTCACACTGTAGGAACGGATCTCTGATGTAACCCGAGGACCTACTGAACATGCTTTCTGAATGAGGGAAACAAGATATCTCCCCTGTATAGCTCCACAAACAGTTCAGGAAGCAATTACTAAATACCTAACATGTTATATACCACAGCAAAGTCTGAAACAAGGGATCTTATCTTTGAGGGAAAGAATTCTTAAGCATCAACCATGTACAATCAGATATTACACTATATAATCATATCCAACTACTATATATGTCATAATTCATAAATAGCAAGGGAATTCACACAAAAAAACACAACAGTGGATGTAAGGAGTAGTCAAGCAATAATTCATGGAGAAGAACTCTCATGACTGAACCATAAGATACACAGTTTGTGAAAGTGAGAATACAACACAATGAAAAACACAGATATGACAAATCCTACAATGTTAGGAAAAAGTTAATAGACTGGATTAAGTAGAAATTAGGAAGAGTTTCCAAGAGAGAAATAAATTTGAAAAGAACAGACTAAGACTTATTATGTTAGTCCTTGAATAATTAAGAATTTAAATTTCATATAAAAACAAATAATAAGTAACAAGTGATAGATATCTTGTCATCAACTTCATAACCATTTAAACATTTATTTTCCACTAGTTTCATCTGCCTGAGAGTCAGAAACTCACCTAAGTAGGTCTGACCTGTCAACGATGTCCATGGCTCTTCTCCTCGTTCCAACTTCAGGATCACTTCAGGCTTGGTCATGTGACACCCTGATAAAGAAAGATTTGGATTAAGTTGCTTAAGGTTCAATATACTTGAAAAAACTAGTAAGGTTTTTTTCAATACCACATATTAAGATACACCTTTGTGTAACAGTAAACTTAACACCTTGTATCGTGCAAGTGAAGATACAATCATTCTTTCTATTGACCACAAAGGAATTCAAGATCACACATACTTTAGGCACTTTGAAAGAAAACACATGTTACTGAAAGTGTCAGAAAGGTTTTCTTACCCACAGAAATGAGGTGGCAATAGTTTTCCAACATCACATCCATGTATAGCGTCTTCTGAGCAGGATCCAGGTGCTGCCATTCCTCCTGTGTGAAGTCCACAGTCACGTCACTGAATGACACTAATCCCTGCAATGGATAGAAACTGTGATCACAACAAGATGACTAGATATTAGGCACTAGTTTTGATCCTGTTTCTTTGTGGCATTCATAAGAAAACTTGTAAAGAAAGCCTATCATTTTTGTGATTTACATTATGAGGAAAACAAAATCAAAGTATAAGTACCTGCCACCAAATTTATTTAATAACTCATTTTAAACTATTTACTGTGAAGTCACTTTGTACCCTAAAACTGCATTCGCTCACTGGGATGCCAAGACATACAAAACAGCTCAGCCTATAGGATACCTGTTCGATTCCTGGTCTGGGCACATGCCCGGGTTGCAGGCTTTATACCCAATAGGGGGTGTACAGGAGGCAGCTGATTGATGATGTTTCTCTCTTACTGATGTTTCTATTTCTCTTCCTCTCTTTCTAAAAATCAATAAAAACACACTAAAAAGAAGATATACAAAACACTGTCCCTGCTTGTAAGCTATTACAGCCTCAAAATTTGTAACATATACCTTCAAAAAAGTATATGTAAACACAAACCTGCAAGGTATTACCAGTAGTACAACAGAGGTATGTATAAGATGCAGTATGTCATAACAGCAGAACAATTTTCTCAGCCTTCAATGAAGAGATTAATTTTTTCCCCTTCAAGTTTACTGTAATGCGCAATAAAAATATGGTTTTAAAATGTATGGGAGTGACTTCTGGCATGAAGTGATCTCCATGATTGGCCAGGAAAACAATCTCTCAGATCTTATATAATAAAAGACTGCTTGTTCGACGGTTTGACCAGGTGCTATGACCCGCATTAACCACCTGGGGCAGATGCTCCGACCCATAGGTTAGCTTGCTGCTGGGGTCTGGCCCATCAGGATTGGGTGAGACAGGCTGGTCATGCTCTGAAGCCCTCCTAAGATCCCTCCCCAGCCAGCCAACCTCCTGAGGTCCCTCCCTGACCTTCTCTTAAGGTAGAAAATCAGAGTACTTCCTCAAAGGTGGTATAGAACAGAACTGGATGGCAGACAAGCTGGAGATTTAGGAATACATTTTGAAAGTTAGAGAACTATAGAACAGATAAGACGTAAAATCTGAGTCTAAATTCTGCCAGAACTCCAGATTGAGTTAAACTAAGTAACTGTTGTAGAGATAACAGAGGGCTTAGGAAAAGCAGACATAAAGATATCAGAAAAGAGTTTTAAAAATAAAAGTGCTCTTAATGAGATTGAGATTTCTGCATTTTTGATTATCAGAATTCCATAACTTGCTGATAGCTCAAAGAGAAAAAAAAGTAACTCTTACAGGCTCAGGTGTTAGAAATTGAGGCTGACAAAACAGTAGGATAGTATAAAGGGTAAAACCCTGGGAAAAAGAAAACAGTGGAAAAATAAGCCCCCATGACGAAACTGGTTTGGCTCAGTGGATAGAGCATCGGCCTGCGGACTGAAAGGTCCCAGGTTCGATTTCGGTCAAGGGCATGTACCCTGGCTGCGGGCACATCCCTAGTAGAGGGTGTGCAAGAGGCATCTGATCGATGTTTCTCTCTCATTGATGTTTCTAACTTTCTATCCCTCTCCCTTCCTCTCTATAAAAAATCAATAAAATATATTTAAAAAAAGAAAATAAGCCCCCAAATCTATGTATAAACACTCATCAATTCATTGCCTAAGAGCTAAAGAACATGAGGAGGAGAACTTACCTCTCCTTAGGGGGCCAGGGTACAGAGAAGTAGCTGGAATTTAAAAAATTAAGCTAATATATGAGCTGCTTCATACTTGAAGTGGAAATTGAGGGTGGGGGGCAGGGAGCACAGTAGGGCATAATATAAAGCTTGAATCCAACTAAGTGAATTGTCTGCTAGAAAAAACACACAGTAATCATTAGAACAATAGATATAACAGATTTTGAATTACTATAAGTATTCACAAAGCCCAAGTTTTTGTGTTTTTAAAAAAATATATTTTATTGATTTTTCACAGAGAGGAAGGGAGAGGGATAGAAAGTCAGAAACATCGCTGGGAGAGAAATATCGATCAGCTGCCTCTTGCACACCTCTAACTGGGGATGTGCCCGCAGCCAAGGTACATGCCCTTGACCGGAATCGAACCTGGGACCTTTCAGTCCACAGGCCGGCGCTCTATCCACTGAGCCAAACCAATTCGGCACAAAGCCTAAGTTTGTTTGTTTGTTTGTTTTTTACTCAGCTGCAGATAAAATTTATTAAGGCAACCACTGAAGCTCCAGGCACCTACAGCTTCCCAGGCAGGCCTCAACCCCTCCTGCTCTCCAATGCCCCCAGGCAGCCCTCCCTGCCGCAGGAGGCCCACTTCACAGACTAGAAGTCCAAGTCTGGGACCAAAAGACTGAGGTCTGTGGCCCTTGATGCAGAAAAAGAAGTGGGATAGAAGAGCTAGATCCCTGGCTTTTAGGGAAGAAAAAAAATATTTTTTGAAACCTTCTTCTAAATCAATTTAAAACCTTCTAGAAAACAATTTCAGAAACCTCACATCAATGACTGATGAGGTAAGGCTCAGAACACTCTTCCTCCAGGCTCAAAATGGTCTGTTTGGAGGATCCCAGCTTCCGGAGGCAGTAGCTGAGCTGAGGGTCAAGGAGGTCCAGTGCTCCTTGCTGACCACTCGGGAACGGATTGAGACCCTGAGCCCCCTTCCTGCTTATCTTACTTCTCTTCTGGGGCTTTCTCAGCGACTCCAAGGGCGAAGGGTCCCACCACCCATGTGATGGGCGTGTTCTGGGACACATACTCGACAATGTGGTCAAGGGACTCCCGGGCCTTGGCCACGCGCTCTCAGCTCTGTGTCAGGATGGAGCTGGACAGGTCTTAGAAGGAATGAAGGCTGGAAAAAGTGGCCTGGAGGTCCTCCACGTGGCGGTGAGCCTGCTGCACCTGGTCCTTCATGTGGGTAGGCAGCCCCTGGATGCTGGACCCCAGTGAGGTGCAGGTGGCCTGCAGCTGATGGGCAATGTCGTGCAGCATGGTGAGTGTCTGGGACTCGACCTGCTCTGGCTGCGCTGGGCTCTTCTCCAGGCCCTGGAGCTGCTTCTGGTTCCAGCTGAGCCACATCTGAGGCAGTTTCTCCTGGCCTTCCACCAGCTTCTGATGGATGCCCTGCTTGACATTTTCCATCAGGCTGAGGGCTTGCGCCAGCTACAGCAGAGCCTCTTGGGCCTTCTGCCTGGTGTGCTGCAGTTTGCTCAGTGAGTGTTTGTAGGCCTGATGGCGCAGCCGCTCCGACAGGGAGCCCAGACGCACGAAGTAGCTCTGCTCTTGCCGCTGCTGCTGCACCGAGGCGACGTTGGCGCCCTCCAGAGATGTGGCGAGGTGGGCCAGCTCCGAGTCTGTCATAGGCAGGTGGTTGTCTATCCATTCCTCCGACTTGCCCAACACTGTGTCCACCCCACTCAGCACCATCTGGCCCATGCGGGACCCCATGACCGACTGGATGCTGCTGGTCACCACGGACTTGGTCTTGTCCATGCTGCTCTGCACAGCTCCCCGGGTCACATCCATTGCCTCTGTCACTCTGGTGGTGCTGGCCACTGCTTCTCGGGCCCTGGACACCTTAGACGACACAAGCTCCTTGGTGTCTGCCAGGACCTTCCCCATCTGCTGCTGTAGAATAGGCAGGTTCTCTTCCAGCTTATCCAGCCCCTTGTGGGCATATTCACTGGCCGATGTGATCTGGGGCTCCAGCTTGGACAGGATGGGCTGGGCTCCACTGACAGCAGCTGCTGTGAGGGTCTTTACACCTTTCTCCACCGCGTTGCAGACTGTCTTGACGTGGGGGTGGCTCTCCTTGGTGGAGGTGTAGGCTGCCGACACCATGTTGCAGGTGGTGCTGATGAGGGGCATGTTGGCCACTCGGTCCACCATGCTGGGCTGCGGTACAGGTTCTTCAGCTGTCACCTGGGTGTTGGCAGGGGCTTCTGTCTCATTGGTACACATTTCTCAGAAGCACGCACATGGTCAGCGGGAGGTCCGGGGCGCAGGACAGGACTTTGAGGCTAACTCCAAAACTGAAGCCCAAGTTTTTAGCAAAAATTACTGGACATGCAAAGAAAACAAAACTAAAATAAAGGAGGATAAAAATGACCCATATTCAGAAAAAGATAGTCAGAGTAACTAAGTATTAGTGGGCCACTAGGTTGTATTTTGCCCAAAAAGGCTCAAAGTGTCTGTCCTAAATGTTTCAAAGAAGTAATGGAAAACTTGGCATGGAATGCCAGAATGTAAACTATTAAAAAGTACCAAATAAAATACTAGAATTAAAAGTACAATAACTCATATGAAAAATTCACTACATAGACTCAATAGCAGATAGAAATAGAAAAAAAAAGAATTAGAAACTTTGTAAACAGGTCAATAGAAAGTAAGCAATCTGAATAGAAAGAATAAGGAAAAATTAATAGATTCAGAGATCTGTGGATCAATTTCAAAATAACCCAAAACAGATGTAATTAGTGTCCCAGAAAGAGAAAAAAAAAGAGCTTGAAAAATTTTTAAGTAATAATGGCCTAACACATTCATTGTTAGCAAAAACTTTAGTTTACATACCAAAACAGCATAATGAATCTCAAAAGGACAAAAATCAAAGAGACCCACACCCTGGAAAACCCTAATCAAATTGCAAAGATAATGTCAACCAATATTATTTTCAGCAAAATTACCTATTAAAAATAAAGACAACATAAATCTCTTGTCAGGTAAAATCTGAGAGAATTCATCACTAGCAATACTGAACCTCATAAAGGAATTTTTTCAAATTAAAGATAAAAAATGTCACCCAATGTTAACTAAGATTTTTAGGAAAGAATGAAGAGGGTGAAAAAATTTATATGTGAAATACTATAAATATTAATTTCTTTCCTTTTTAAAAGACACGACTATGTTAAGCAGGTGTTGGTGAACATTTTCTGTTCTTTTAGCATAAAAGCAACCCTAACGGTATGTAAAATGAATGAGCAAAGTTGTGTTTCAATAAAATTTCATGTATGAACACTAAATCTGAATTTCATAAAATTTTCATGAATAGAAATATTTTACTTTTGCATTTTTCAAACATTTGTGAACTACAGAAACCATTTCTAACTCACAGTTTGTACAAAGGCAGATAACAGTTTGGATTTGGTTTGTGGGTTGTAGGTCATTGATTTAAAATAAGCATTCAAAAAACCATATTTTTTTACAAACATAAATATCCCATTCATGGCAAAACCAAAACCAAAACAAACCCCAAAAACAAAAGATGGGGACGTCAGGAAACATATCTATAATGTTATAAGATGGATGTATATTCCTTTAGTAATTCATATTCTAAGTAATTCTAAGTAAATCATAATGCTGTGCCTGGCTGGTGTGGCTCAGTGGTTGAACATCGATCTATGAACCACGGGGTTGTGGGCTCAATCTCCAGTAGGGGATGTGCAAGAGGCAGCCGATCAATGATTCTCTCTCATCATTGATGTTTCTATCTTTCCCTCTCCCTTCATCTCTGAAATAAATAAAAAAATATTTTTTAAAAATATGCATGTTGTATTCCTTAAAGCAATAACAAAATAATATAGCGGTAACTAAAATGTCAATAGATAAATAAAAATATATTATTAAAATGTATTTGACTGACACAAAATAAAAGAAAATTAGAAAAATATGAACAAAAACATGTTAGAAGAAACCTTAATGAATATTATGAAGTGTAAGACATCAATCAAAGGCTACATACCTTATCATTTCAACTGTACAGGCAAAGGCAAATTTATTGAGACAGTAGAAAGATTAGAGGAGAGGAAGTGATGAATAGGTAGAGCACAGAAGATTTTTAGGGTAGTAAAACTGTTCTGTGTAATACTATAATGGTGGAATATGTCATCAGACATTTCTCAAAATGTATAGAACACACAACACCAAGAATGTAAACTAATGTAAACTATGAACTTTGGGGGATAATGATGTGTCAGTGTGGGTTTCTTGACTGTAACAAAGGTACCACTCTGGTGGAAGATGTTGATAGGGAAGAGATTATGCATGTGTGGGATAGGGGGTAAATTGAGATTCTCTCCTCATTTGTTCTGTGAACCTAAAACTTCCCTATAATATAAGTCTATTAAATTGATTAAAAAAAAAACACCCAACAGATTAGGCACACAGAAAACAAATACCAAAATGACAGCCCTAAATCCAACTATACCTTTAAATGTGTTAAATGTAAATGGGCTAACCACTGCAATAAGAAGGCCAAAATTATTAGAATGCATAAAAAGCAACATTCAAATATGTTCAGTCTACAAGAGACATACTTTAAATAACATAGTCACAAATACACTATGAGAAAAAGGATGGAAAAACATATAAACAGGAACCATGGAAAAGCTGATTTGGCTATAATAAAAGCAAAAAGTCTATGATAAAAGTAAATAAACCATTATGTAGTAAAATGTAACATGTATACAAATGTATACATATGTGTACAGTTTCAAAATACATGAAATAAAAATTGGCAAAAATAAAACGAGACTTTAAAAAGTCCCAAATGAGATTCCAAGATGGTTGTAGAGAGGCTGGAAATGGCATTCACTTGCTCCCACCCCAAATCAGATTTACAGCTAAATTACAATTAACTTGAAAAACCACTTGAAGTATAACTGATCTGGAATATTATAACCAATGAATACAGAAAAAGCCATAGAAACTGTTAAAAAGGTCAGAGATGGGGAAGGGGAGATTACCTTCATGCAGGTCCAGGGGCAGCTGAGAAGCTGGAGGGATATATCACTGTTACAAAGCTTCCTCTCCCTAAGAGCATGGGGTCTCACCCTACACAGGGATCCCTAACCCAGAACATAGATTGAATGAGGAGCCTGTATAGCATCAATAGTGAAAAAATCAGTGAGAATTCTATCTGCCTGGGAGACTCTGACCGCACGATCTCAGTGAAGGAATGCTCCTATTGTTATAGCAAGAGTCTGGAGAGTTTGCTCTGGTTTCCAACTGCAGGAAAGCCCATGCTGTTGTAACTGGGTCCTGCAGAGGGGTCTGCTGGCTGAACCTGGGAGTGACTTTAAGAGGGCCTCTATTTTTGGGTGGAGATCCAAATAATGACTAAACTGTGTGGCTTGAGAAAGAACCGTCACCCTTAACTTGTTGAGTTGCATGGCTGCCTTCAGTCCTGCTGGGTTCAGCAGCACAGGGGAATGACACAGGACTGGGATATGTGGCCTGTTCTGCTGGGTTCAGAGCCCAAGTGAAGCTGGAAATTTTGGCACTGGCCTGTTGGGATCAACTTCACAGGGAGAGAGGAATGCTGCATAGGGCTGATTTTTGGCCCACTTGTGCTTGGTTAGCTGGTGAGGGGGTGCAGAAGAGTGGTACCAGAGCTGTGTCTCCTGGGGAAGCTTCTGTCCAGGAGCCAGACAGGTAAGTGGTGGGCTCTGAGGTTGCTTTGTGGGGAGGAGGGCAGGTTCAAACTCCCCTGTGAGTTCAGCCCATGCCACCATGGGAAGGAGGGGTGCCCTCCTACTATCTGGCAAATAGAACCACTTCCAATGGTTGACTGGATAGCTACATGGACTACCCCCAATGGTTGACTGTTTGGATGAGCCCTGCCAATACCAGATACTCCACTGGGTACAGTTTGGTGGGGGGGATGGGAGAATGGCTCAGAGTGACGACATTCAAAGTGTGAGACCCTCTGTGGCTATTGTTTCAGATCTGAGGGAAGTGACTGCCCCTTCCTGCAGGCTGGGCCAGCAACATCCTCAACAGGAGGCTTTTGATTTAGCCCATAGTGGCTGAACTTGCTCCTGCAGAGAAGGTTGGCTATATACAACCCTAAACTGCAGTGATCCTTCCTAAGGGGGATTACAGTTGGAGACTACTTTCCCCTCATTGAGTGCCTGAATGCATGATCCCCAAGTAAGGCAGCCACTACCTGTATCTTGGATAACCTTAGTTCATTTTACAGTTTCTTGTTTGTTGGAAGGCTTTGGAGGAAGACTAGGAAACCTCATGGATGAGGTGAAGTAGCTGACAGGTGGAGAAGGCCCTCAGTGAGCCTCAGTCCTGTCAAGATCTACCATCAGCTGGAAGCTGGAAGAAACTGACATTTTTACACAGATTGACTCCTCCCATGTAAATGCATATCTAGTAGATGCAGATACAAACAATGAACAGTGTGATAGAGACAGGCAGTCCAAGGCCAGTTACACAGCACGTCTGACAGCAACCTGCACCTGAAGCCCATCCAAGAGCTAAATCCAACTATCCACGCAAAGTGGCACATCCTAAAGGGGATCCTGGTAGGCATCAGACCCTGCTGGAAACAAACCTGCTTTAGGGGACAACACCTGTATAGCATCTCATACACAGGTTAACTCCAACCACAAAAGGGTCAATATCAATCAAGCCCCAACTACAACAGGGGGTACACATATCCCACAAAAAACATTTCTGGAGTACAGAGCTCAGGTCATCTGGAAGACGAAGCCACAGAGACCAATAGACATCTCGAGATTGCACCTGCATAGCAGCTTGTACACATGGTCAAGGTTAAGCCTGAATATTGTTCCCACCCATGAATGGGCCAACAGCAGTCAAAACCCAATTACACCAGGAGAGCCTACATAATCCACAAAAGGGACATTCCTAGAGAACCCTCCTCAGGAGATCAAGGAGAACACTCCACTGGTCCTAAGGGACACCTACTAATTAAGGCTACCTGAAGAAGTTTGGAAGACATAGCAGTTCTATCTAATACATAGAAACAAATACAAAGAGGTAGCCAAAACAGAAAGACAAAGAAATAGGAATCCGGAGAACTAAGATGGCGGCAAAGGTAAAACACCTATCTTGCTGTCATAATCAGCAATTTTAATACTGCAACTTAACGAAAGAACAAACACCTTCCAGAATCACCAGAAAGCTCGCCGAGTGAAAATTCCACAAATAAAAGTGAAGATAAGACACTGTGACTCGGAGGAGTGGCGGCGAACAGCGTTGAAAGATTCGCACGGAGAGAGGTTTGGAGTGCGCGCCGCGGAGAGGGCGGGCGGCTGAAAACCGGCTAGTTTTCTCGAACGGGGAGACAAAGGCGTCCCACTGGACTGAATCTCCAGCTCTGGGCGAAGTCCAGAGAAACCACTATCATACGGGGTGAAAACTGGACAGTGGGAGGGCACGCCGAAGCTCGGGTGCTGCGGGGTCTCCCGGATTGTGGAGAAGGCAGCTTGCGCGCGAACAGCTCGGCTGCGTGATGGCGCAGAGAGCACTCTGCGACTTGCCCTCTCATTCGGAAAACCGTCAGACTGTTTTGTTTTACGACCCTGGGTGAGACATTGCGCATGCAGACTCATTTTGGGAAAGTCTGAATTCCCCGGCAGCCGGTGGAGCTCGGCAGCGGCTCTCTCTCAGAGGTGCTGGCGGCCATTGCCCCTGGCACAGAGTCCCTGGGGCCGCATTGGGCAGAGCTAACACTATCTGCTTGGCCCGGAGACTCCGCCCACCCAACCTGAGCACAGCTGAGCTTCACAGACAATTGGCCTGGAGGTCAACCCTCCAAGTGCTAACAACGATTAACTGAGCTTAACTTCAGCAAGACTGTGCAGCCCATATCCACCTCAGGTAACCGGGGAGGCTGAGCCACTATCCCTAGTAGGAAGTCTACCACACAAAGCTAATTGACCAACTCAGGGAAGCAGCCATGATGCAGAGACATGGAAAGAAATCAGATGTGAAAGAAATGGAGGAAAAAAAACGACTGGACATGGAATTCAGAACCACGGTTATAGGGTTTTTTAAGAGGCTCCAACAAAAGATCGAGGCCTATAAGGAAATAAGCAAGATCACAAAGGAAATGAATGATTCCTACAAGAAAATGAACAACACCCTCAAGGATATAAACGAGAGCTGCAAATAAATGATCAAGACCAATGTGGAAATGAATGAGTCCTACAAGGAAATGAAAGAAACCCTCAAGGATATGAAAAAGGACCAACCAGAAATTAAGCATACACTGACTGAAACAAAAAATATTATACAATGACCTAAAAGTGCTCTGGAGCACCCCAAGAACCAAGTTAAATTTGAAATACAAAGAGGTAAAATCCACGCAGCTGAAAAAGCAAGAAACCAAAAGAATCCAAAAAATTGAAGATAGTGTAAGGGGCCTCTGGGACAACCTCAAGCATACCAACATCCGAATTATAGGGGTGCCAGAAAAAGCGAGAGGCCAAGACAATGAAAACCTATTTGAAGAAATAGTGACTGAAAACTTCCCACACCTGGTGAAAGAAATTGACTTAGGAGTCCAAGAAGTGCACCGAACCCCAATATATAGGAACCCTAAGAGGACCACACCGAGGCACATCATAATTAAAATGCCAAGAGCAAAAGACAAAGAGAGAATATTAAAAGCAGCCAGAGAAAAACAGTTGGTTACCTACAGGGGAGCACCCATACGATTGTCAGCGGATTTCTCAACAGAAACGATGCAGGCCAGACAGGAGTGGCAAGAAATATTCAAAGTGATGAACAGCAAGAATCTACAACCAAGATTACTCTATCCAGCAAAGCTATCATTCAGAATTGAAGGTCAGATGAAGTGCTTTGCAGATAGGAAAAAGCTAAAGGACTTTATCATCACCAAACCAGAATTATATGAAATGCTGAAAGATATTCTTTAAGAAGAGGAAGAAGAAAAAGGTAAAGATGAAAATTGTGAACAACAAATACACATCTATCAACAAATGAACATAAAAATCAAGTGAATTGATAGGCTGTTGAACAGGATAGACTGGTGAATATAACAGAGACATGGACATAGAGAGGGAATGGACTGACAATTCTTGGGGAGAAAAGGGTTGTGGCTGTGCAGCAAGAGACTGGACAAAAATCTAGCAACAATGGGAGAGGACAGTGGGGAGGGGGAGGTGAGGGTGGAGGGTGGGATAGGTACAGGGTGGAGGGGAGCTATAGGGGGATAAAAAGGGGAAACAATGTAATTAATAAACTGAACAATAAAGATTTTAAAAAAATAAAAATAAAGGCCAGGTTAATGAGGAAAAAAAAAAAAAGAAAGAAATAGGAATCCCCAGGAAAAGAGGTAAGTAAAATGGAAGTAAGCAATATATCAGAAATAGAGTTCAGACTGATGTTCATAATGATGCTGAAAAATCTTAGTGAGAACTATAACATCATGAAGAGACACAGAAACCACGAAAAATAACCCGTCAGAAACAAAGAATAACATATCTGACATAAAAAATACACTAGAATAAAAAAAGTAGGTAGGGTGAAGCAGAAGACTGAATCTGCGATTTGGAAGACAAAGTAGGAAAAAACACCCATTGAGAGCAACAAAAGAAAGAAGAATTAAAAAATAATGAGGAGCCAAAACTGGTTTGGCTCAGTGGATAGAGCGTCAGCCTGTGGACTGAAAGTTCCCAGGTTCGATTCCGGTCAAGGGCATGTACCTTGGCTGCGGGCAGTAGGGGTGTGTGCAAGAGGCAGCTGATCAATGTTTCTCTCTCATTGATGTTTCTGACTTTCTATCCCTCTCCCTTCATCTCTGTGAAAAATCAATAAAATATATTTAAAAAATAATAATGAGGAAAACCGAAGGGAACTTTGGGACAACATGAAACATAACAACATCCACATTATAAAGGTGCCAGATGTAGAAGAAAGTGGCAAGGGATAGACAAGCTCTGAAGAAATAATCCCTAACAGAAAATTTTCCTACTCTGGGGAAGGAAAATGTCACATAAATTCATATAACACAGAGTTTCCCAATCAAAAGGAACCCAACATGACGGACACCAAGATACATCATTCTTAAAATAGCAAAGGTTAAAGACACAGAGAGAATCTTAAAGGTAGCAAGAGAGAAACAATTAGTTACCTACAAGGGAATTCCTATAAGTGTATTGGCTGATTTTTCAACAGAAATACTACAGGCCAGAAGGGAATGACATGAAACATTCAAAGTAATAAAAAGCAAAGACCTGAAACCAAGACTACACTATCCAGCATGACCATCATTTAAAATTGAAGGTGAAATAAAGAACTTCCCATCAGACAAGAGAAACAAAACCAAAACCAAACTAAAGAAATTCATTACCACTGACTCAACATTGCAAGAAATGTTACAGGGACAACTTTCAAAAGTAGAAGGAATTGTACGTAAACACACACACACACACACACACACACACACACACACACACACACACACTAGAGGCCCATGTATATAGCAGAGGCTTGTTGCACAAAATTTGTGCATGGGAGGGGGTGTGACCCTCAGCCCAGCCTGCATCCTCTCCAATCTGGGGTCCCACTCACAATCTGGGACCACTGGCTCCTAACTGCTCACTTGCCTGCCTGATTGCCCCTAACTGCACTCACTGCCGGCCTGGTCACTCCCAACTGCCCCCCTCTGCTGGCCTGGTGGCCCCTAACTGCCCCTCTACCAGCCTGGTTGCCCCTTAGTGCTCCCCTGCTGGCCTGGTTGCCCCCAATTGTCTCCCCACCAGTCTGGTCACCCCTCACTGCCTCCCTCTGCTGGCTTAGTTGCTGCTAACTATCCCCTCCCCCGCCAACCTGGCTGCTCCTCACTGCCACCCCTGATGGCCTGGTTGCCCCTCACTGCCCCCTCCGCTGGCCTGGTTGCCCCTAACTGCCCCCTCTGCTGGCCTGGTCACCCATCACTGACCCCCTGCCAGCCTGGTCACCTCATGCAGCCTTCTGGTTAGTCGTTTGGTCATCCCTCGCTAACCTCCCTGCTGGCTGGTCGCCCCACGTAGCCTGCTATTTGGTTGTTACTGTGAAGGTGCCGTGACCAATTTGCATACTACCCTTTTATTAGTATAGATACTCTTGGTGGACTTTCAGGGATCAATTGACAGCAATATAATCATACTAGGGAATTTTACCAACACACTGTTATCAATGAACTAGAGGCCTAGTGCATGAATTCATGCATGGGTGGGGTCCGGTGGGTCTGCCCTGATGGGGAACCATTGAGCAGGCTGGCTGTGGAGTATAATGCTGGAAGCTATAGCTTTCCCCCAGCTGGATCAAATTATACTTTAAGGATGGCCAAAAGAAAACTCACAAAAGAACTGTTTTGCATTTCATGTGCCATGAGATGAAGTTGTTTATCTGTTGTTTGCAAACGTAAATCAAGATGGATGATGGCATTTTAATGATTTTTGCATTCTTCCCAGGGCTCTTCCCTCAGTTTTCCAGTATGATTTTCATGTCTGTTGGTTTAAAAGTTTTTCTGTTTTGAATTCACCTACCCTTTGCTGTTGTTCCTGGCAGCAAATGGGTCCTCTTTGCTGCCCCTTTTAAAGAGAGATTGAAAGCTCACCTAATCTGCAAGGCACCGTAATTTCACAAAAACCTCACCCAGCCACTCTACATTCTTCAACAAAGGGGCGCCATCCTGTTAATGCTTGGGTTGCCTTTTTGGCTAATTAGGAAGATCTCCTGGGGATGCAGTCAGTAGAGGGAGAATTCTACACTGTGGCTGCAGTATTAGCAGAGCCCTCTAGAGACTCTGGTCAGGGACAGAAGGGACTCATAATTATTTTCTTGTGCTTTCACTAAATGTACATGCATCAGGAATCCAGGCAGCGATTTAGGGGTGTTGGGGCTAATTTGGGGCAGGACCAGCCAGGACAAGGGGCCACAGTGGTTTGCCAGCCGGCTCCACCCCGCTCGGAGGTGGGGCTGGTCAGGGCAAGGGGTCACGGGCAGTTTGCTCATCGGCTCCGGTCATTCTAGTCATTCCACCATTTGGTTGCTTGGCATTTACTATATAGGATAGATCTTTCAGGCAGAAATCAACAAGGAAACAGCAACTTTAAAAAACACACTAGATCAGATGGATTGATATTTAAAGAACATTTATTCCAAAGCAGCAGAATTTATGTTCTTCTCCAGCGTACATGAAAAATTCTAAAAGCTAGACCTCATGTTAGGACATACACAAGCCTCAATGAATTAAATAAATTTGAAATCTATCAAGCAAGTTCTCTGAACATAATGGCATGAGTTAGAAAACAACTAAAATAGAAGATAATAACATTCAAAAACATGAAATCTAAATAACATGTTATCTATATTTATAAACGGCTAACATGCAAAGTGTCCCCTTGGGAGTTCAACCGGGAGACCAGGAGTTCAATTGCTCACTATGATGTGTGCTGACCACCAGGTAGTGGCAGGGAACAAAGGAAGGCCCCAGCTGGCATTTGGAAGGCCCCAATTAGCCCTGATTGTCAGCCAGGCTGAGGACCTTATCCTGTACATAAATTTTATGCACTGGACCTCTAGTTAAACAATAATAGGTTACTAATAAGATCAAGAAAGAAAGAAAAAATAACCTGGCCCTAACCAGTTTGGCTCAGTGGACAGAGTGTCGGCCTGCAGACTGAAGGGTCTCTGGTTCAATTCCGGTCAGGGACATGTACCTTGGTTGTGGGCACAACCCCAATGGGGAGTGTGCAGGAGGCAGCTGATTGATGTTTCTCTCTCATCCATGTTTCTATCTCTCTACCCCTCCTCTCTGTAAAAAAAACCAATAAAGTAAAATATATTTTAAAAAATAACAAATAACCTGGAAACAAATGAAAATGAACACACAACAACCCCAAATCTGTACATACAGCGAAGGCAGTTATGAGAGGGAATTAGCATACAAGCCTATCACAAGAAGCAAAAATAAAAATAAAGTAAGTATTCTAATACTACACGTTAGAAAAAAACACCTAGGAAAGAAAAGGCAAGATGAAGCCAGGGTAAATAGAAGCAAATAAATAATAAAGATAAGAGATTTAATAAATGACAGAAAAAATAGAAAAATGAATGAAACCAAGAGCTGGTTCTTTGAAAAGATAAACAAGATTGATGAATATTTAACAAAACACAATGAGAAACAAGGAAAGAACACCCAAATAAAATCAGAAGTGAAAAAGGGAAGTAAAAACTTACATCACAGAATTACAAAAGGATTGTAAGAAAATATTATGAACAACTACAAGGGGCCAGGTGCATGAAATTCGTGCACTGGGGGTGGGTGATTCCCTCAACCCAACCTGCCCCCTCAATGGGGCTGATGGCTGGCTCTGCCCCGGCCACCTTGGCTCCAACCCCCTGATCCTGGCCTTAGCCCTGGCCACTGGTGACTGCCCGGCAACCACCCGGTGACCACCTGGTCCCCGGGGTTGCTGGACACCTCAGCCCCACTCCCCCAGTTCAGGCCTTCGCCTCGGCAGCCCCAGGGGGCATCCTGCACTTGCAGCGGCCTTGGGCATGCCATTCAGCTCTGCCCACTGCCTCGGCCCTGCCCCACGCGCCTCAGCCCCACCCCCGCGCGCCTCAGCGGCCCTGCCCCCCACCTTGTGAGCACCTCGGCTGCCCCTCCACCCCCGTGCCTCGTGTGAGCCTCGCCCTCCCCCCCCCCCCCACCCCCGCCTTGAGCACTCGTCAGCCGCCTTTGCCCTGGCGGCCAGTGAAAGCCAGGCCCTGGAGGGCTCCCCTGCCTCCACGCTTGCTGGCTGCCTCATGCACGCCTCGGCCCTGCCCCTGCTCCTGATTGGCTGGTCAGCATGGCCTATGGGTATAGCAAAGATACAGTCAAATTTGCATATTACCCTTTTATTAGATAGGATGTACCAACAAATTGGACAACCTGGGAGAAATGAAAAAATTCCTAGAAACAGCTTCCAAAATGGAATCAGGAAGACACAAATAAACAGATAACCACTAATGAAATCTACCAAACATTCCAAGAAAAACTAACATTCAAAGAAAAACTAATACCTATCCCCAAAACTACTGTAAAATTTTCAATAGGAGGGATGACTCCCAAGCTGTTTTTACAAAGCCAGCATTATCCTATTTCCAAAACCAGATGAAGACACTACAAAGAAAATTATAGGCCAATATCCCTGATGAACATAGATGCTAACACCCTCAACAAAATGTTAGTAACTGAACCCAGCAATACATTAAAAAGATCATACACCATGACAAAGTAGGATGTATGTATACTAGGAATGCAAAGCTAGTGTAATATTTGCAAATCAAATAGGTTAACTAGATCTATAAACAAAATAAAAGATAAAAATCATATAATCATATCAATACATGCAGAAAAAGCATTCAGTAAAATCCAGCACCCATTTATGATAAAACCTCTCAGCAAAGTGGAAATAGAAGAACTATTCCTCAACATAATAAAGGCCATATATAACAAACCTAGAGTCAACATCATACTCAATGGGCTAAAACTAAAACCATTTTCCTGAAGATCAGAAGAAATAAGAGAAGGATATCCACTTTCAGCACTCTTATTCAACACAGCAGTGGAAGTCCTAGCCACAGTGATCAGATGAGAAGAAATGAAAGACATTCAAATTGGAAAGGAAGAAGTAAAACTTCCAATATTTGCAGGTTACATGACATTGAACTTAGAAAACCGTAAAGCCTCCACACAAAAAACCAAAACAACTAGATTTAAAAAATGAATTTGACAAATTAGCAGGATACAAAATCAACATTCAGAAATTGATGGTATTTTTATACACCAATAATGAACTCTAAGAAAGAGAAACTAAGAAAAGGATCACATTTAAAATTGCAACAACAACAAAAATAAGGTACTAGGCATTTACATAATCAAGGAGGTAAATGGCCTGTACTCAGAAAACTATATGACAGTGAAGAAAGAAACAGAGGAAGATAAAACATGTGGAAGCATATACCAGGTTCATGGAGTTAGAGGAATTAACATAATTGAAATATCCATACTACCCAAAGCAATCTATAGATTGAATGCAATACCTATTACAATACTAATGGCACAAATGCTCCAAAAATTTATATGAAAACAAAAAAGATCTCAAGTAGCTGCAGCAATTTTGAGAAAGATGAACAAAATTGGAGGGATCACAATACCTGATATCAAACTATACTACAACGCTACTGCAATAAAAATAGCCTAATATTGGCACAAGAACAGGTGGAGAGATCAATAGAACAGTACAAAGAGCCCATAAATGAACTCATGCCTTTATGGTCAATTGATATTTGACAAAGGAGGCAAGAACATACAGTGGAGTAAAGACAGTCTCAATAAATGGTGTTGGGAAAATTGGACAGGTACATGCAAAAAAATGAAACTAGAACACCAACTTACACCATATACAAGAATAAAAGACTTAAATGTAAGTAATGAGACCATAAGAATCCTGAAAGAAAACTTAGGCAGTAAAATCTCAGACATATTTTTGCCAATGTCTCTGAGGGTGAGGGAAACACAGGAAAAAATAAAAAAAAATGGTACTACATCAAACTAAAAAGCTGCACAGCAAAAGAAACCATCAACAAACAAAAAGGGAACCCACCATATGGGAGAACATATTTGCCAATGATTCATCTGAGAAGAGGTTAATCTCCAAATATATATAAAAAGAAATTATACAAATGAAAACCAGAAAGGCAAACAATCCAATTACAAAATGGACAAAGAACTTGAATAAACACTTCTCCAAAGAGGACATACAGATAGCCAATAGACCTATAAAAAAATGCTCAAGGACCTTAGTCATCAGGGAAATGCAAATTAAAACTAAAATGAGATATCATTTCACACCTGTCAGAATAACCACTACCAATAAATCAATAAACATGTGATGGCGAGGATGTGCAGAAAATGGAACTGCACTGTTGATGGGAATGGAGACTGAAGCAGCCACTGTGGTAAACACTGTGGAGTTTCCTCAAAGCATTAAAAATGGAACTGTCTTTTGACCCAGTGATCCTACTTCTGGGTATAGTCTGTAGGAAATAGGCCTCTGTGATCCATCTTCAGCATAGTCAACTTTTAATGGAAATGGTTGTTTTCTAATTTCCTGACATTCTGGAAACAGAATGTAGAGAGGAAGGAAGAGAATGTAAGAGCAATGAGGTGTAGGTGTGGGCCAGCATCATGGCGAAAACCTCTGAGGTGCCTGCCTCAACGAGACAGCGGGAGGTGGAGGCAACTAGAAATGAACTTAGTCTAATTTTTTAATGCACTGCCAGAAGTGCATAAAGATTGAAGTGCCAAGGAGGGCTGATTTTTATTTGTTTGTTTGCTTTTTATCCTCCCCTACTTTGAGTGGCAGCAAGGGAGTGCCAGGGAACCAGGTGGAACTGAGGTATTGCAACAGTGGGTTTCTGTCTGGGAAACAGAGGGGCATGTGCTGGGCCCATTAGCAGCATTACAGGGAAGGAGATCCAAACTCCCCTGAGAATACAGCCAGCCCAGCCCTGTGAAAGAGGAAGTGCCCGCCCTCTCTGCTACAGATTACAAGCACTACCTCCAACATGGATCTGTTGAAACCACTCAGGCCAGGTCCTGACAATCCCACAGAGCAAAGTTCCATGGGCGAAGGGAGAGCAACTCAGAGCAGCAACATTCAAGGAGCAAGACACAGGCAGGTCCAATCTCTGGGCATCAGAGGACCCATCCACCGGACTGCTGGGGCTCTGCCCTGATAGTGTCAGCCTGGTGGCCGAAAACCAGGCAGAGATAGTGATTCATATTGATTTAATCAGAGACCCTACTAGGAGCCTGTGACGGACACACCAAGGGGCCAGTCTTGGACCACAGCAGAGAAACATCCAGCAAGCTCCACAAGTCGCTGATCCAAAGAGTGAATGCAGTAAACATAGTAAGCACTGAAATTTGGGAAGCTGAACTCTACTTTTTTTCTTTTTCTATATTATTTTGTATATAATCTTCTCTGTATTTTTTATTTTTAGTTTTCACTTGTTTTTGCTTCTCTTTTTCTCTCATATCACTATTTCTCTTTTCTTTTCTCTATCTAGTTTATTTGCTTTCATTTTTTCCTATTTTTCTCTTCTTATTTCCTATATTCTTTTATTCACTATTATTACCTTCTTTAATTATTAATCCATATACATATGTATATTTCTCTCCCTCTCTTGTATTCATTTTTTTCCTTTCTTTTTCTTCATCTTCTTTCACATTTACTTCTTTCATTTCCTTCTTTATGCTCTCTAATTCTTTTGGTCTCTTGTAGTATAGTATTCCTCCCCCCCCCCCCCCCACTTCTCTTTTCTTATTCCCTGCAGTTGGAGAGGTCGTTTTTGTTCTTATTATCAGTTTTTATTGATTTTTATTGAGAGAGTAGAAGGGAGTATGCGGGCTGACGTTTTAATCACTACGCAATACCAGCCAAGGCTTTATGTATGTTCTTTTCACTTGTTCTGTCAACACCTGTATATCATCTGCCATGATGTGATTGGGATTGAGCCTCAGTCAGCCAACAAGTCCACCCATGAAAAGGACAACGGCAATCTAAGAGCCAATTATAATAGGAGGGTCTACATAACCCACAGAAGGGATATTTCTAGAGCACCCAGCTTAGAAGACCAAGGAAACTACACCACAAGACACCCACTACAGAAGGCCACACTAACAGTAGTGAAAGTCATAGCTAACCTACCTAATAAATAGAAAAAAAAGCATGAAGAGGCAGCCAACAAAGGGGAGACAAAGAAATAGGCCCCATATGAAAGAACAAGAGAATTCTCCAGAAGAAGGGTTAAGCGAAAGGGAGATAAGCAACTCATCAGATATAGAATTAACAGTAATGGTAATAAGGATGCTCAACACCATGAAAGAAGACATAGAAACTATGAAAAACAACCAGTTGGACAGCAGAAATAAAGAATACACTGAAAGGATTAAACAGTAGAGGAAGCTGAAAATCAAATCCATGAAATAAAAGACAGTATATAGAAAATCACTCAAGTGGAGAAGAAAAGTGAAAGAAATAATTAAAAAGCAGAAACACAGTGTAAGGGTACTTTCAGACAATACCAAACATAAAAAAAAATCTGTATCATAGGAGAACCAGAAGAATAAGAAAGTGAACAAAGGATAGAGAACCTATTTGAAGAAATAGGCAGAAAACATCCCTAACATAGTAAAGGCTAGCAAGGCTATCATTCAAAATAGAAGGTGAAATAAAGAGCTTCCAAGACCAGAAAAAGGACTAAAGTAGTTTAGTACCACCAAACCAGCATTGTGAGAAATGTTAAAGGGACTGATGGAAGAAGAATATACTATAGAGAGGAACACAGGATTAAAGAATAAAAATGGCACTCAGCCAGCATGACTCAGTGGTTGAGTGTCGACCTATAAACCAGAAGGTCACAATTCAATTCTCAGTCAGGACACATGTCCAGCTTTCGGGCTCAGTCCCCAATAGGGGTTATGTAGGAGGCAGCCAGTCAATCATTGATATTTATGTCTCTTTCATCATTGATATTTATGTCTCTCTCTCCCTTCCTTTCCTCTCTGAAATCAATAAAAATAAAAACATTTTTAAAAAGTGTAAAAATGGCAATAAATAACTATCATTAATAACCTTCAATGTAAATGGATTAAATTCTTCATGCAAAAGACATAGTGTAGCTAAATGGATAAAAAAAAATGACCCATATATATGCTTGTCTATAAGAGACCTTCCTTAGATTAAAAAATGAAGGGTTAGAAAAAAATATTCCATGCAAATGTAAACTAAAAAAAGGCTGAGGTACCAATACTTATATGTCGCAAAATAGACTTCACAAGAAAGGCCGTAATAAGAAACAAAGAAGATCATTACATAACACTAAAGGGAGAGATCAAATAAGAGAATATAATCAAGATAAACATAAATGCAACTCATAGTAGAGCAACTAAATATATATATATATATATATATATATATATATACACACACACACACACACACACACACACACACACTCTTGGAGGACTTTAAAGGAGACATTGATAGCAACACAGTCATACTAGGGGACTTTAACATTCCACTAACAGGACAGATATGCCAGACAAAATATTAAGAAGGAAACAGCATCCCTAAACAATACATTAAATCAGATAGATTCAACAGGTATTTACAGCACATTTCATCAAAAAGTAGCAGAATATAGGGGGGAGGAACCAAGATGGCAGCATAGGTAAACACCTATTTTGCTGCCCCACACAACGATTCCAAAACTACAACTTAACAACAAAACAAACATCATCCAGAATCACCGGAAAGCTGGCTGAGTGAAAATTCCACAAATAAAAGTGAAGATAGGGCACTGTGACTCGGAGGAGCGGCAGAGCACAGCCTTGAAGATGCGTGTGGAGAAAGGTTTGGAGCCGTGTGCGCGTGTGAGTGGTAAAGGGTGAGTGGCAGCAAACCCGGCTGGTTTTCTCCTACGGGGAGGGCGGAGGCATCCCATTGCATTGATTCCCCAGTTCCAGGCGAGGTCCAAGGTCCAGGGAAGGCACGCTAAAACCCGGGTGCGGTAGAGGTCTGCGAGTTTGAGGAGAGTGCGTGTAAACTTGGAACAGCAGTTTGCACGTAAACTTGGAGACAGAAGTGCGGGACCGCGCAGAGAGGACTCGTGACTTGCTCCCTCATTCGGGAGACCACCAGACTGCTTTGTTTTACAACCCTGGATGAGACTTTGGGTGTGCAGACTCATTTGGGGAGAGGCAGAGTTGTCTGGCAATGGGTGGAGACCAGTGGCTGCTTTCTCTCGGAGGTGCCTACAGCTGTTACCACCCGGCACAGAGACCCACAGGCCACATAGGGCGAAGCTGACGCTGCCTGCTCAGCACAGAGACTCCGCCCATCCAACCTGAACACAGCTTACCTTCACAGCCAATTGGCCTGGAGGTCAAACCCTCCTAGTGCTAACAACAACAAGCTGGGCCTAACTCCAACAATACTGTACAACCCATAAAGGATTGCAGTAAGAGTACCCACCTCAGGTAACTGGGGAGGCTGAGCCACTGACCCTTAGAGGACATTACCTCACAAAGCTAATGGACCAACTCAGGAAAGCAGCCACAATGCAGAGAAATGGAAAGAAATCAGGTGTGAAAGAAATGGAGGAAAAAAGACGACTAGACATAGAGTTCAAAACCATAGTAATAAGGTTTTACAAGAGGCTCCTAGAAAAGGCCGATGAACTTAATGAGAACTACAAGGAAATGAACAAGACCTATGAGGAAATGAATGAGGCCCTCAAGAATATGAAAAAGGACCAACTAGAAATTAAGCATAAACTGACTGAAATAAAAAATATTACACAAAGTCCTAAAAGCAGTCCAGAGGACCATAAGATCCAAGTCAAAGATTGGAAACACAAAGAAGCAAAATCCACTCAGCTGAAAAAGCAAGAAGCCAAAAGAATCCAAAAAATTGAAGATAGTGTAAGGGGCCTCTAGGACGACCTCAAGCATACCAACATCCAAATTATAGGGGTGCCAGAAAAAGAGAGAGAGCAAGGTAATGAAAACCTACTTGAAGAAATAGTGACTGAAAACTTCCCCCACCTGGTGAAAGAAATTGACTTAAAAGCCCAAGAAGTGCACAGAACCCCGAAATATAGGAATCTAAAGAGGACCACACCAAGACACATCATGATTAAAATGCCAAGAGCAAAAGATAAAGAGAAAATATTAAAAGCAGCAAGAGAAAAACAGTTAGCTACTTATAAGGGAGCACCCATATGATTGTCAGTTGATTTCTCAACAGAAACAAGCAGGCCAGACGGGAGTGGCAAGAAATATTCAAAGTGATGAATAACAAGAATCTACAACCAAGATTACTCTATCCAGCAAAGCTATCATTCATAATTGAAGGTCAGATAAAGTGCTTTGCAGATAAGAAAAAGCTAAAGGACTTCATTACCACCAAACCAATATTATATGAAATGCTGAAAGGTATTCTTTAAGAAGAGGAAAAAGAAAAAGGTAAAAATATAAATTATGAACAACAAATACATATCTATCAATAAATGAATCTAAAAATCAAGTGAATTAATAATCTGATGAACAGAATAAACTGGTGAAAATAACAGAATCATGGACATAGAGAGGGAATGGACTGACAATTCTTGGGGAGATAAGGGGTGTGGGAAGTGCAGCAAGAGACTGGACAAAAATCATGCAACTATGGGGAGGACAGTGAGGGGGGGAGGTGAGGGCAGAGGGTGGGATGGGTACCGGGTAGAGGGTAGCTATAGTGGGTGAAAGAAAGGGGAACAATGTAACTAATAAACTGAACAATAAAGATTAAAAAAAGTAGCAGAGTATATATTCCTCACTGCACAAGGAACACTGTCAAGGATAGATCACATCTTAGTGATAGATCCTCCCTCCCCCAACTGGTGGACGGAGTATGAGCGTCTACAGCTGGGATAGCCCCGAGACAGTGAACCACCAATCAGCGCGCCGAGTACCTTGGGTCCAACCCCTTCCCATTCCGCCCTGGGCCCAATCCCTTCATGTTCCTTCCATCAAAAGGCATGTTCACTGCCGCTCGTGTTGCTGTCTTTCCAGTCTGTGAGGCAGTCCTGCTGGCTCCTCCTTCTCGCCCGCCCCCCCCAATCTTGATCTTTCTAACCTCCTCTGTAATGAATCTTGCTCCTTAGTGCGGAATAAACCTCCTCTTTAACATGCCTTAGTCGCCGAGTCCCGTTTCCTATGCCTTGAACCTTATACTTGGGACACAGAATAAGACTTAACAAACAAAAAAAGATCTAAATCATATCAAACATCTCAGATCACAATGGCATGAAAGTAGAAATCAATCATAATAAAAAAAACTCAAAAACATTCAAACACACGGAGGCTAAATCCTATGCTATTAGTGAATGGGTTACCAATGAAATCAAGGAACATATCAAAAACTTTTTAGGACCAAATGGAAATAAACAAACAACCACAAAAAACCTATGAGACACAGCAAAAACAGTCATGAGAGAAAAGTTCATAGCATTACAGGCTTGCCTCAAGAAGCAAGAAAAATCTCAAATAACTAGACCTTACACCTCAAAGAACTAGAAAAGGAACAAGAAAAACCCCAAGTAAGGAGAAGAAAGGAAATAATAATTAAAAAAAACCAGAGAGGAAATAAATGACATAGATTCTAAAAAAAGATAAATAAAACTGAGAATTGGTTCTTTAAAAACATAAACAAGATTGATGAACTTTTAGCCAAACTCAATATAAAATGAATTGTCTGGACAGATAACATATTGATTGCTCGATCTCTTGGTAAATATAGCATCATCTGCATGGAGGATGTGATTCATTTGATCTATGCTATTGGAAAACGCTTCAAAGAATCAAACAACTTCCTGTGGCCCTTGAAATTACCTTATCCATGAGTTGGAATGGAGAAAAGACTACCCATTTTATAGAAAGTTGAGATACTGGTAACATGGAAGGCCAGATCAGCAAGCTCATTAGAAGGATAAATTAAGGTATCTACCATGGTTATTTTGTAATCTAGTCAGTTAATAAACAGTGACTGCTTTAAAATTGAAAACAAAAAAAGAGTTAATGAGAGCTCTTTTGGTCAAGACTGTCATGCTGGCAGGATTAGGAATATGTCATGGTCTTCATTCTGCCAACAAGCTCCAGAGCCACCGATGAGATCAGAAGTGGCATGATAAACAGTACAAGAAAGCCCATTTGGGCTAGATCCTAAAACCCAACCATTTTAGAGGTGCTTCCCATGTAAATGGAATTGTGCTAGAAAAAAGTAGGGCTTAAAACCAAACAGCCAAAATCTGACATTAGGAAGTATGTCAGGGTCTAGCTGACCAAAAAAGTAAAAAAAATAAAAATTTTAAAAATCACAGCCTTTGTACCCAATGATGGCTGTTTGAATTTTTATTGAGGAAAATGATGAAGTTAGGATTGCTAAATCTGGTCACAAAGGTTTTTAAAATAGATAATGTTGCCCAGATGGTGTGGCTCAGTGACCTCCTGTGAGCCAGGAGGTCACAGTTCAACCCTTAGTCAGGACACATGTCCAGGTTGCAGGCTCAATCCCCAGTAGGGAGTGTGCAGGAGGCAGCCAACAGATGAATCTCATCATTGATGTTTCTGTCTCTCTCTCCTTCTACTTCCTCTCTTTGAAATAAATAAAAACATATAAAAAATAGAAAATGTTTCTCCTTTGGCTTTATACAAAGGCAAAAAAGAAAAGACCAAGAGCCTAAGATTTGATGTTGGAAACACTGTATTAACAAATTTTCATTTGCAAAAAAAAAAAAAAAAAGTTAATTGAGAGTATTATATTGAATCTTAAAAAAACCCAGAGTACTTTCTATTTATTTTATGAAGTGACTGTTACATTGTTACCAAAACCAGAAAAAGACATTAAAAGAATATTACCGAGCAGTATCCCTGATAAATTCTGATAAAAATTTAAAAATACATTAGCAAAATGAATAAAGTAATATATAAAAAGCATTACACATTATGACCAAGTGGTGCTTATCCTTGGAATACAAGATTGGTATAACATCTGAAAATCAGTAATAATCATTATAATATCAGAATAAAGTAGGAAAACTATGATTATTTCAAATGAAGGAAAAGCATTAGATAAAATTTTAAATTTACATATATTTGCTCTCACCAATTCTATTAACACTGTAGATATTACATAATTAGAAAAAAATGAGGCATAAGACTGGAAAGGGAGAGTACAAACTATATACAGATAACATGATTAGATATGTAGAAAGGATTAAGGAATCTACAAAAAAGAGTACTGGAAATAATAAGTGAATTTAGCAAGTCATAGGATACTAATATCAAAATACATAAATCAACTCTGTTTTTATACACTAACAATAATTGAAAATGAAATGAATGAAAAATAACAAAATATCTGTAAGACCTGTACATCAAAAACTACAAAAATCTACTGAAACTTTACAAGACCATGGAAGTACACCAGGTCCAGGGATTATAAGACGTACAGCTGTTAATATTCCAAAAATCTCCAACCAACCCATAAAGTCTTCGAAAACACAATCACAGTCAAAGTAGGTTGTTTCTATAAGTTGAGTCTAAAATTTATATGGAAATGTAAAACCCCTAACATATCTAAAACAAGTTTGAAAAGAATAAAGATGGAAGATTCATATTACCTGATTTCAGGACTTAATATGGTTGTGTTACACTAGTAAAAGAATAACTATATAAATCAGCCCGCCAGCATGACTCTGTGGGAGGTCACAGCTTGATTTCTGGTCTCAGCATATTCCCAGGTTGTGGGCTTGATCCACAGTGTGGGGTGTACAGGAGGCAGCTGATCAATGATTCTCTCTCATTGTTGATGTTTCTCTCTCTCTCTCTCTCCCTGTCCCTTTCTCTCTGAAATTAATTTAAAAATATATATTTTTAAAAAGGAACTTTAATTCTACCTTACAAGCATACAAAAGACTTAAGTTAAAAAAGATTATATACTTAAAAGGAAAATCTAAAAGCATAAATCATAAAATTAAAAAACCTGATAAATCAGGCTTTGTTAAAATTAAAAACTTCAGCTCTGAAAGACACCACTAAGAAAATAAAAAATCAAGTCATAGACCAAGAAAAGATATTCGGAGTCCTTTTATTAGACAAAATGCTTGTATAAAGAACTCTGACAACAGAAGAATAAGAAAACAACCAATCCACTCAAAAGTTGGCAAAAGTTCTGAACTAGGATTATATAAATAACAGAAAAATGCTTACCATTTTCATTATATCAGGGAAATGAAAATTAAAACAATAATGAAATACTATTACACATTTACAAGGATGATTGATAAAATTATGAAGTGGCCATACCATATATTGGTGAGGCTATGAAGGTACTGTAAATTTCACACATCACTGGTGGGAATGTGAAGTGGCACAACTTTGCATACCAATTTAGCAGTTTCTTATAAAGATAAACATACATTTGTCATACAACCCACTGATTCCACAACTAGGTATTTATCCAAAAGAAATGGAAATATAGTCCATGCAAAGATTATCTCTGCAAATGTCCATAGAAGTGTCATTCATTATAGTCAAAAAGTGGGAAAAAATATCTACCAAAAAGTGAGTGGATAAACAAATTGTGATATATTATTCATTCATATACTGGAATTCAGCAATACAAGGAATATTCTCATATACACAACAAATGAATGAATTTGAAAAACATTGTTGAGTTAAATAGGCCAATCCCTTGAAAAGCACATAATCTATTATTCCAATTATATGAAATTCGAGAAGAGGCAAAACTAATTTATGGCAGAAGCAGATATAGAATTACTGAAGCCTTGGGGTGGCAGTGGAGCAACTGGATGTATTGGGGATGAGGGAACCTTTTGGAGTAATGGAAATGTTGTAATATTGACTGTTGTAGTGATTATACTGATCTATATATTTTTCAAAGTCCACGAACTCTGCACTTAAAATGGTGATTTTCATTGTGTGTAAATTATATCTCAATAAAGTTGAATGAAAAAATAAGCATTGGTTTCCACCTCGGCTCGGAGAAGCACAAAATAGCTTTTATTTGACTGTTATTATAGATAAACTCAAACTCCAAGTTAAAAAATGAAAAACTTCAACACCCTATTGACATAAATAAATAGATCTTTCCAACAGACTACCAACAAGCTGCTTTAAATGACACATTAGACCAGGTAGATTTAATTGATATTTAAATATTTCACCCCAAAGCAGCAGAATATACATTCTTTTTAAGTGCACTTGGAACCTACTATGCCACAAAACAAGATTCAATAAATTTAAGAAGGTTGAAATCATATAAAGCATCTTTAAATACATACATACATATATATATATATATATATATATATATATATATATATATATATAATCTTAGTGATTTTTTACAGAGAGGAAGGGAGAGGGATAGAGAGTTAGAAACATCTATCAGCTGCCTCTTACATATCCCCTACTGGGAATATGCCCACAACCAAGGTACATGTCCTTGACTGGAATCGAACCTGGGACCCTTCAGTCCGCAGGCCGATGCTCTATCCACTGAGCCAAAATGGTCAGGGCTAAAGCATCTTTTATGATGATAATGGTATAAAACTAGAAATCAATTTCAAGGAAACACACACACACACACACACACACACACACACACACGACGGTTAAATAACATGCTACTAAGCAACAAATGAATTAACAATGAGATCCTGGAAGAAATTAAAAGATACCTTGAGACAAATGAAAATGAAAACACAAGAACCCCAAATCTCTGGGACACAGCAAAAGCAATCCCAAGAGGGAATGTCATAGCAAGTCAGATCTACCTCAAGAAACAAGAAATATCTCAAGTAAAAAATCTAACCTTACATCTAAAAGAACTAGGGAAAAACAATAACAAGTAAGGCTCAAAGTGAGTAGAAAGAAGGAAATAATAAAGATCAGAATGGAAATAAATGAAATATGTAGTTTAAAAAACAAATAAGCAATACAAAGATCAAGGAAACCAAGAGCTGGTTCTTTGAAAACATATTTCAAGATTTACAATTCCTGTTTGAAAAGATCCACAAGACTAATAAACCTTTAACTAGACTTATCAAAATAAAAAGAAGAGGACCCCAATACATAAAATCAGAAATGAAAAAGAAGTGACAGCTTAAAACACAGAAATACAAAGGATTATAAGAAAATCCTAGCCAACATAATTATATGCCAACAAACTGGACAATCTGGAAAATATGAATAAGTTCCTAGAAAAATACAATCTTTTAAGACTGAAGAAACAAAAAATCTGAACAGACCGATCGATTATGACCAACAAAATCAAATTAGCAATTAAAAAAGTCCCAACAAACAAAGCCATGGATTGGTTTTTACCAAACATTCAAAGAATAATTAACACCTATTGTTCACAAAGTAATCCAAAAAATTCAAGAGGAGAAAAGGCACCCGAACTCATTTTATGAGGCTAGCATCACCCTGATTACAAAACCAGAAGAAGACATTACAAAAAAAGAAAAAGAAAGTTATAGGCCAATATACTGATGAACATAGATGCAATAATCTTCAACAAAATATTAGCTATATATGAAGAAGATAATACAGCATGATTAAATGGGATATATTCTGGGGATGCAGGGATGATTTAAAATCTGCAAATCAATCAATGTGATTAGCCAATTAACAAACTCAGTTAACATAATAAAACACATTAAAAATCATATTAATATGAATAGATGCAGAAAAAGCATTAGACAAAATCCAGTATCCATTTCTGGATAAAAACTATCAGCAAAGCAGGAATAAAGGGAATGTAGTTTAACATAATAAATGCCACATATGACAAATCCACAGATAACATTATTCTCAACAGGGAAAAGCTAAAAGTATTTTCCTTAAGATCAAGAACAAGACAGGATCCAGCCTAGCACCAGGAAAGCTCAGGGCCTACTCAAGAATGCAAATAATCCTTTCCACTAATATTTACAAGGTAAACTAAGATTATTGGTAGAATATTAAATTTGACATTAAAACAGTAATCAAGTCTCCAGATTAATTTAAATTGACTAGTTTAAAAAAGGGAATATTCAAGAAAATTTAATTGTACTGGACAAAAAGCTGTCCCTAAAGCATTAACTAAAATTTCTATTGGTAGTTCATCTCATTGTAAAATTGCTTAACATGCAATGAACTTAAAGCAGTCATATTTTTGTTCAAAAAATTAAAATTTAAAGTTATCAAGACTGCATTATAAAATTTACAAAAGCCTCCATTAATCAAAAAAAGGGGGATAATAGAGTAATATCATGAAAGGAAAAATATCCTGTAAGTAAATTACATCTAGAAAATTTTTACTTTATAAAAATGAATTTTCATTTGTAATGCTAACAGTAAGACACCCATGAAAAACAGATATGATGTCAAAATAAGCTAAAGGAAAATCATTTGGGCAAAAATAAAAAGGATCCCAAGTCAATTTTATAGAAAAGATTCCTTTATTAACTATTGGTCGAGAATATGTTGGTATATTTTCAGAAAAACAATTCCAAGACCATGTGGATTCCTGCAACAGAGAGGAATTGACAGGTCTGCTCCAACCACGAAGACAAGAGGAGAAACAGTCCAGAGATGGAAGATGGTGATGGCACCTTGCCATGCTAGCAGTCAGCAGCTGTGCGTTGCTGCTGGTTGCCTAGGACCAAACCAGAGAGGGTCAGACCTGCATTCCCACAATGTGTCCACCATCTAGATATCATTGCTGACATGTACATATAAGGAACTATTTGACACTGAAACTGACTCAGAACTGTTAGACACTGAAATTGTGACTCAAACATTTTTATTTATTTATTATACAATTATATATAATAAGTCTGCAGAGGCAAGATTTTTTGAAGAAAAGAAATGGGAAAAAAATAGATACAGAAGCAAAGAAACATTAAAAAGACTGTTGAACTACAGCAGGAAGGCAAAAGAGGTTGGAGAGGGGAGCTGAAAGAGACCAACCAAAGAACTTGTATGCATGCATATAAGCATAATCAATGGATACAAAACACTGGGGGGTGGGAGGAGGGCAGGTGAGGGCATATACTGGGGGGTAGAGGGAGCCAGGGGGAGGTCAATGGGGAAAAAAAGGAGACATATGTACTACAATTTGTAATACTTTAAACAATAAAAAGAATCATAAAAAAAGAACAAGACAGGAATGTCCAGTTTACCACTGTTATTCAACATAGTATTAGAAATCCTAGCCACAGCAATCAGGCCAGCAAAAATAAATAAAAGGCATCCAAATTAGAAAGAAAGACATAAAAGTCATTATTTGCCAATAAGATATAATACAGAGAGGATCCTAAGGATTCCATTATAAAACTACCAGAAGTGATAAATGAATTCAGTAAAGTAGCAGGGTATAAAATTAATATTAAATCAGTTGAATTTTATATCCCAATAATAAACTATCAGGAAGAAAAATGAAAAACAATTCCATTTACAATTGCATCCAAACATAAAATACCTAGCAATACATTTAACCAAGGAGATAAAAGATCTACATTCAGAAAATTATAAGACATTGAAGAAAGAAAACTGAAGATACACATCTACTGTGCTCATGGAAAGAAAAAGTAACATGGGTAAAATGTCCATATTATCCAAAGCAATCTACAGATTCAATGCAAAAACTATCAAAATACCAATGCATTTTTTAAAGAACTAAAACAAATTCATATGGACCCAAAAATGACACCTCAGTAATCTTAAGAAAGAAGAACAAAGTTGGATGTATCAGGCTACCTGATATAAAGTATACAAGGCTATAGTAATCAAAATGGCATGGAACTGCCATAAAACCAGACACATAGATCAATGGAAAGAATAAAGAGCTCAGAAATAAATCCATAGGTATATGGTCGGTTAAGCTATGACAAAGAGTCTAGAATATATAATGGGGTAATAAAGACAGTCTCTTTAGTAACCAGTTTTGGGAAATTGGACAGATACCTGCAAAAAAAAAAAAAAAAGAACAACAACAAAAAAAAAGAAACACCACCTTCGTACACAATATAAAGAATGGATTCAAATTATATAATTGTCTAAGCATTATGCTGTATACCTAAAATTAACAAAATAACATTGAACATTAACTGTAATTAAAATTAAATTTAAAAAAAGTTCTGGACATAGTGGTGCTGACATCAATGTGAATGTACTTAATGGTTAAAATGGTAAATTTTATGGTATGTCACAATTAAAAAAAGAAGTTAAACACAAAGATTCGTGAGTACTGGAATGAGAGCTTAAAAGACTGGAGAAGGAGCAAAGATAAATGGGAAGATAAGTGACTGCTATGAAAGAGGCACCCAAATAAAGATACATCAGTGGTAATCCTATCCTATTTAATAAAATCCAAATATGCTAAGTGTCCATTTGTCTGGTTGGCCGTTCAACCAATCAAAGCATAATATGGTAATGATATGCTAAGGCTGCTCAACTACTTGCTGTGACATGCACTGACCACCAGGGGGAAGACAGGTAACCCATCGACCAGTCACTATGACGTGCACTGACTACCGGGGGGCAGACACTCTGACCTGTAGGTTAGCTTGCTGCTGGGGTCTGGCCAATCAAGACTGAGTAAAATGGGCTGGACATGCCCTGGAGCCCTCCTGTGGCCCTTCCCTGGCTGGCCAACCTCCTGCATCCCTCCATGGCTGCGATCGTGCACCATGTACCAGTGGAGTCCCTTTGCCTGGCCTGTGCCCTCTTGCAATCCAGGACCCCTCAGGGAATGTTGGAGAGCTGTTTTCGGCCTGATCCTGCAGGTCAGGCTAAGGGACCCCACTGGTGCATGAATTCGTGCACCAGAACTCTAGTGAAGGAATAAGATTAAACAGTAAATGGTTCTGCAGTAGAAGTGATACATCTAATTCAAGTTAGCTGTATTAGTAGGTGGACTGGTGTCATAAGCAGACTGAGGGGGAAACAAAATCTAATGGGCAGGAGTTGATGAGATAAATAAGTCTTGGGCATGTGCCTGAAGTATCTGTGGCACATGCAGGTGATGGTGATATCTATTTGGAGGTTGGATATAGTTTTGACTTCAGAATAGCGGTTTTCAATTGAAATTAATCGAGCATCATTAGAATAACAGTAGTGGATTGTGAATAGGAACAGAGGACTGTAAAGAGAAGAGAACCAATACAGAATCTGGGCAACACCAGTATTTACTAGATCCACATAAAAAGATAAATGTTCTGAAAGAAATCACTAAGACAATTCTCTTTAAAACCAACGGCAGAATATTTCAAGAGTTATAATTTCAGTTCAGTAGGTGACCTAATCATACACAATTACCTCTTCTGCATCTGCATATAGAAATAGAAGAAATTTTAAAATAGAAATAAACCTATAACACCATTAGCATCCTGGGGGAGTATTACTGGCAGGCCACACATTTTAGGAATTGTTAGCAGCTATAAGCAAACTTTAAGGATCAAACAGCAGAAATACAGGAGTCTCAATCCTGTGTATAATTTGTCAAGCACAGATTCTCAAAGCCTCAAGATAGGATTTCCTGTCATTTAATAATCATAATCAATTCCATATCCATCTTGACTGTCTTATCTAAGCAAGACAGGTTGTGCAGTAATATATTCTCATTTATTTATTTACTCGAGGCCCAGTGGACCAAATTCATGCATGGGTGCAGTTCCTAGATCTGGGATGGCAATTGAAGCGTGAGTGTCTGGCATGGAAGGGCAGGTCCCAGCTAACCTCTGGGCCCTGGGCTGCACCTGGGCCCTCAGGCCTCTGTGTGCCCCACTCTGCCTGAGTATAATATATCCAAGCATATTTTGTTCGTTGCTTTTTAGAGAGAATGGAAGGGAGGGAGGAAAGAAGGAAGAGAGGGAGGAGGGAGATAGGGAGAAGGAGAAAGAGAAAAATCAATGTGAGATACACAGATTGGCTGCCTCCTGCATCCCCTCCAGCCCAGGTACCCTCTGACTTGGGCCTGGATAGAACCTACAACCCAGCTATGTGTCCTTGACCAGGAATCAAACTCATGACCCTTTGCCAAGTGGGCAATCCTCTATCCATTTAGCAACCCCGGCAAGGGTTATTCTCATTTAATTTGAGGAATTGCATTTTAGTCCCAGCAATGCTTCTGGGTGAAGACTGAGAAAGATGTTGAATGATATACCCTCTTAATATATAAACACTGGTTAAAATTAGAAGGAGCACTTGTAGAAGATAAATGTTTATCTGGCCAATATGGAAACAAACGAGAACCACTTCTCTTAAGGGAAATATAGGCAGAAGGATTTAAAACAAACAAGATAAACAAACAAACAAACCACACAAAGGCTCAAAAATCCTTCAAAAACAAAACAAAAAACTATTCAGAGAGAAACCATCATCTCACCTGAGCCATAGTTTTCAGATTTGCAAGAGGCAACCAGTCTTCCTTTGGGATCCTCTGGAAAAAGGGTGGTTCCTAAGAAGGCAAAGCCAAGATGAAAAGATGCCATGTTTCACCACACACATACTTATAGCTCTCTTATGACTCAAATTAAAATTGCCTCCATTTCCCTTGTTTTGGCCCTTGTCAACTCAGAACATGCCACATAAACAGTATGGGGGGTGGGAAGATGAGGTGGACAACTCTTATTTTACTTCCAAAGTCAGAAATACAGGTTATTGGAGCAACAGGCTAAATTTTGGGAAAGTTCCCCTCCCCTCTAGCACCGTCTTTTCTTGACTAAGTAGCCTACTGAATATTAACTACTTCCAAGCTGCTCTCCATTAAGGCTCTACCATTTATACTGTCACCAGCAATATATGAGAATACATTACCCCTGATGAATACTGCTGATAGGAACTTCTTAGTGCTTGCCTATCTAACATATATAAATTGTGCTTCTAGTCTTTATTTTTCTTATTATGAAAGAAGGTTAAGATTCTTTTCATAAGTTTAAAACCATCTTTAGTTTCTTCTGTCTTAAAATTATTTTGCTTTTCTATTAGGTCATTTTTATTTTCTAGATTGACATTAGATCTCTTTTAAAGAAAGGAAATTAATCCTGTATTTACTTAAAGTAATTTTTATACTTTCTCACTTGACTTTGTGTTTTTCCCCCACACAAAAATAACTTAAAAAGAAAAAAAAAAAGACTATTGGCCATCTGGTTATATAATAACCTATATTTCCTCTACTCACCGAAACTGCCATCTTTATCACATACTTTATTGCTTTTATGTATATGACTAGATCTGGACTTTATATTTAGTTACACTGACGTGTTCATAATTGCCAAGATCACTCTGCAGTTATTACAGTTTTAAAACACATTTAAATACTTCCCCCTTCATTATTTTTCTCTTTCAGAATTTCTGGCTTGTTCATATTCTCCTAAGAACTTTAGAAAGTTCAAAATTTTACTGAAATTTTAATGGAGCTGCATGAAATGCTTGGGAGTTTGGACATTTTATTATATTGTGTCTTCCTGTGCTTTTTCTTGTCTTATTTTTTAAGTCTCTTAGGAATATTTTTTTAAAAATTGCACATCTCATGCAATCCTTTACATCTCATATTTTTGATAGCCACTGGTCACTTTCATGTTTTCAGATATATCTATATCTATATCTATATCTACATCTATTATATGTCTGTATCTATGCAGCTACACACACACACACACACACACATATTTACAAACATCTGTGCCTTGCTAGTGTTTCTTTCCCAAGTAAACCTCGTTGTCAGTGTTAATTTTTAACAGGATGGTAACTCAGAAATCTTCTGCCTCAATTTCAGCAGATGCCCCCAAGATGGTGAGTGAAAAGTATCCCTTATTCTAAAATACTGTCTTGTAAAGCAGCTGATTATAGTTTTTTTTTTTACCATTAATTTAACCCCGACTTCAACTGGCTGGAGAGGCTGAGATAAGGAAGTAAGTTATTTTTAGAACACAGTTTTTCAGGGGGAAGAAAAGTGTGTGCTTCTCCCTTCCTGATAACCTACAAGGGGCCTCTCATATCCTGATGTTACTGGGAACCAAAGTGATGGGAAAATGTGCGGGGAACTTGTACATGTTTCCAGGATTTAAGAGACTAATTTAGCTAATTCTCACCTGAGCTCTAGATAAGGAATCCATGCATGGAGCCTGCCTACATTGGCTTGGATCCTCCTATCCAAGAGGACTGACTGGAGAGACAAGCCGCACCAGAGCAGATGTTCTACTGCATATCCAGAGGAAAGTAGTGGGGAAGCAGCTGAAGAAGTAGATGTGCCCATGAGAAGAAAAGTATATCTGGAAGTTCCCAGCAATGGGTTCTCCAAGAAGGTAAGAGATGACTTACACTAAATCCTACCTAATAAAAGAGTAATATGCAAATTGACTGTACCTCTGATTAAGCCACACCCACAGGCATGCCCACCAGCCAATTAGGAGCAAATTATGCAAATAAACCCCAACCAAGATGGTTGCCACCACTGAGAGCAGGAGGGAGGCTTGGGTTTCCCCAGCAACAGAGGAAGCCAAGCTTTCTGAGTGCCCTTGCTGGCTGAGGCCTCCACTCAATGCTACAAAGTTTCAATTATAGAAGATACATAATCCCAACAGAAATGGCGGCAGCCACGGAGCTGGAGAGAGAAGAGGCTAGGGTTGCCAGGGTGATGGAGGAAGCCAAACTTCTGCAGCCCTAGCCTAGGCCTCCACTCTAGGCTACAAAGTTTTCAAACAGAAATGTCTGTCACCACAGAGTGAGCAGAAGGCTTGGCTCCATTCCAGGTTACAGAGTTTCAATTGTAGGACATAAATTAATTCCAGATCCCAGGGCCTCTGCTTGGGTTGCTGGGAGGCCTGGCTCGCCTGTAAACCACCATAGGCCCCTCGCCCAGGCTGCCCTATACCCCAAGGGAACCCCCACCCTGATCCAGGACACCCTTCAGGGCAAACCAGCTGGTCCCCACCCATGCACCAGGCCTCTATTCTATCTAATAAAAGAGTAATATGCAGATTGACCATCATTCCAACACACAAGAGGGCTGTCCCATGTGATCAAAGATCCTTGCCCCCATTTGGACACAAGATGGCCAGTAGGGAAGGACAGTGGGAGGTTACAGGCCTGAAAGGGAGGGTAGTTGTGGGCCATCAGGCCAAAGGAGAGAACAGTTTGGGGTGACCAGGCTGGCAGAGGAGGAAAGTTGGGGGCAAACAGGCTGGCAGGAGAGCAGTTAGACATCAATTAGGCTGGCAGGGTAGTGGTTATGGGGTAATCAGGCTGGCAGGCAGGTGAGCAGTTTGAAGTTAGTAGTCCTGAATTGTGAGAAGGATGTCTGACTGCCCATTTAGGCCCGACATTCATCAAGGGGTCCCAGATTGGAGAGGGTGCAGGCTGAGCTGAAGGCCACTCTCCCCCCTACCCCCACCATGCACGAATTTCGTGTACTAGGCCTCTAGTCCTATCTAATAAAAGAGTAACATGCAAATTGACCATACCTCCACCATGCTACCAGCCAATCAGGAGCAGGGGGCGAGGCTAGGGGCGGGCCGAGCAGCGCAAGGGCTGGGCCCCAGGGGCGAGGACTGGGTGGCGGGGCGGGGGCAGTGGCAGGGAGCGCCCCACAGCCCCTGCTTGCGTAGGTGGCGTGGTGGGGCCCGGCCCCCAGGCACTACATGCAGAAGTGGCGGTGAGCGCTCAGCCCCTGGGGCTGGGTGGATACAGGCAGCTGGGGCTGAGCTGAACAGAGAGATGGCTCAGCCTTGGGCAGGCTGGGGATGAGCCATCAGTTGGACATCCCCTAAGGGCTCCCAGTATGTGAGAGGGGGCAGGTTGGGCTGAGGGACCACTCACCACTAGTGCATGAATTTCATGCACCGGGCCCCTAGTTATAATATGAGGTACCAGCTTCTTCCTGTTGTGACTTCTGACTTTGTTTCCCTTTTCTAGCTTCCAATCCATTCTAACTGAAGACTAAGCACCTAGGAGGAGTAAAGAGGAGACAAAATAGAGGTTGAGGAATTATAAAAGACATTGCAGGTTTCCAGCAGGAGGGACAGTTTTCTGCTTTTTAAAACAAATTTTGAAGTATTAACTTCTGCAATGAATATTTTACTTAGGTAAATGACTATTATAAGATGGAACTGCTGCTTAAATGTCCAACAGATTTTTTACTGTCTTCAGATTGACTGAAGAAATTATTAAATCTGCCCAGGAATTCATCCACTAGTAACAACAGCAGGAGAGGGGGGAAAAAACAAAACCCACCCAAATGGAAATTCTGAGAGCATCAGTTATCCTTCCCATCTAATAAAAGAGTAATATGCAAATTGACCATACCTCCACTACACCCACCAGCCATGCCCACCAGCCAATCAGCAGTGAATATGCAAATAAACCCCAACCAATATGGCTGCTGCCACTGAGAGCAGGAGGGAGACTTGGGTTTCCCAGGCAATGGAGGAAGCCAAAACTTTCCGCCTGCCCTTGCCAGCCTAGGCCTCCACTCAATGCTACAAAGTTTCAGTTATAGGAGATACATAAATCCTAACAGAAATGGCGGCAGCCACTGAGCTGAAGAGACCAGAGGCTAGGGTGCCCCCAGTGATGGAGGAAGCCAAGCTTCTGTAGCCCTTGCCAGCCACTCTAGGCTAAAAAGTTTCAATAATAGAAGGTAAATAAATTCCAACAAAAATGGCTGCTGCCACAGAGCAAGCAGAAGGCTTGGCTCCACTCCAGGCTACAAAGTTTCAATTTTAGATGATAAATTAATCCCAGATGCTTGGGTCACTGGGGGGGGGGGGGGGGGCGTGGCCAGCCTGCAAACTACCACAGGCCCCTCACCCAGGCTACCCCATGCCCCAAGGGAACCCCCACCCTGATCCGGGACACCCTTCAGGGCAAACGAGGTGGCCCCCACCCATGCACCAGGCCTCGAACCTACCTAATAAAACAGTAATATGAAGATTGACCATCACTTCAACACATAAGTGAGTTGCCCCCATGTGGTCAAAGATCCTGCCCCCACGTGGACACAAGATGGCCACCACGAGATGGCCAGCAGAGGAGGGAAGCTGAGGGTGACCAGGCCTGCAGGGAGGGGCAGTTGTAGTGGGGGACCCAGGCCTGCAAGGGAGTACAGTCAGTAAGAACCAGGCCTATAGGAAGGGCAGTTGGAGATGACCAGGCCTGAAAGGGAGGGTAGTTGTGGGCGGGGGGGGAGGGGGGGCAGGCCTACAGGGGAGGGCAGTTGGGAAGGACCAGGCCTGCAAGGGAGGGCAGTTGGGGGCAATCAAACCTGCAGGGGAGGGCAGTTAAGGGTGACCAGGCCAGCAGAGGAGGGAAGTTGGCGGCAAACAAGCTGGCAGGGAAACAGACATCAATCAGGCTTCAGGGGAGTGATCAGGTTGGCAGGCAGAAGCAGTTAGGGGTAATCAGGAAGGCAGGCAAGTGAGCAGTTGGGAACCAGTGTTCCTGGATTGTGAGAGGGATGTCTGACTGCAGTCAGACATCTCTCGAGGGGTTCCAGATTGGAGAGGGTGCAGGCTGGGCTGAGGGAGACCCCCCACCCCCTGCAAGAATATCATGACGGGGGTGTGGGGGAAGAATCCCGGATTGTGAGAGGGTGTAGGCCAGGCAAGAGGGACCCCACTGGTGTACTAATAGGTGCACTAATTGGTGCAACTGGCCTCTAGTTTCAACATATTAATCATTAGTCAATACGGGGGTCTCCCAATATACTAGCCAGCCATCTGAAAATTATTTTAATTTTATCTCATCCTCTTCATTTTAAAAATCTCTATGTTTTTCACTTGTTTAAATGCCACAGTCAAATTCTACAGGCATATAAAATAACCAATATTCGGATAATGTAAGCAACACATATTTAATCATGTACCCAATTCTCAAGTAGTCCATCTAGTTACACAGTGAGCCACCATTCATACGACCTGTGCACACAAAACGCTTTAACAAGTAGATATATGTACAGTGATAGCACCCACTGCTTGATCGCAGGCAGGTCATGCATAGTCTCGGGGAGCCCATCACATAACTTTTTCACAAAGTAGCAAAATCTCACTCACAAACCCTTTACTGTCTTCCCTCCAAAATCGCATCCAGTCTTAAACACAAATCTACTCGCACCTATTTTAAAAATTAGACACAGACCCTCTCACTTTCACAACCAATCGGTGTCACAACGTCACACCGAAGTAACACATGCCCAAATACACACACGGACGGGCACAAAAAGCTGCACAAAAAACTACACAAAGGGAACACTCAAGTGTGCCAAGCCGCGCTCAGAGAACTGGGGTTTGCTCATAATGGGGTGGAGGATGGGGGATGATGGACAAACACAGTTCCCGCCCACGCTGAGCTCAGACCCGCCTGGGGCTTCCAGTTCCCTCTTTTGCACTCTTCAGCCTGGATCGCGCGGCTGGACGGGCTCCTGGTCTCCTCCTCGGCGTTCCTGGCCTCTAGGTTCCCGGTTCCTTCCTCTGCCTAGGTTCTCACTTCCATTCTCGCTCTCTCTAGGGCCAGGACTCGCGCTTTCCTTCCGGGCATTTCAGCCTAGGTTCCCTCTTCCTTTCACGCTTCCCCCGCCCAGGTTCCCACCCCCTCCTCAGCGTTACCCTGCTGGCCACCACCCGCTGCTCCCGGCCCACACGCGCCGCCGCCTCACCTCTGACCACAAGCCAGGGGTCTGCGCCTGCGCACTCCGCGCCCCTACCTCCCAGCAGACGCCGCAGCTCTGCCGCTCGCCCCTCAGCCCGCCTCCTGCTCTGCGGGCCTTTCCAGCTTTGAACTACATTTCCCACAGGCCCCGGCGCTGGATGCTTTGGAAAAGAACTTTGATCTCGGTTCATTACCGGTGTCCTTCCAGGAAACCTCAAATACCTCCTTCTCCTAGTGTTAACCTAGGAATCTGGGCCCGCCAGGCGCTCACAGTGACGCGCGGTAGGGAGGTCGGGAAGGGTGCGGGATTGGTTTGTGTCTTTGTGTCTGCCTCCCCCCAACCCCCCGCGCGGGACTTTTGGAATGGCCTTGGTTGGCTGTCAGGTGGAGTATGTGGCAGGGTGAGGTTTGAGACCATCTATATAATAAAAGCCTAAGCAACGGTTATGGTGGAAAGACCAGAATAACCAGTTGCTATGATGTGTACTGACCACCAGAGGGCAGACACTCAAAACAAGAGCTTCCCCTTGATGGTCAATGCTGGAGCACTGCTCAGCCAGAAGCTGGACTTGCCACTGTAGTAGTGCTAAGGAGCAGCAAGTAGGAAGGTGGTAAGGAACGAGGGTTCCTGGACTGGGAGAGGATGCAGTCCGGGCTAAGGGACCCTGCTCTTCCAGTGCACAAATTTTGTGCACCAGGCCTCTAGTCTATCATAAGACAGTGCTGCCCCTACCTCATGCCATGTGAGAGGCTTTGACTATGATCCGTTCATTTCACTTGTGTTACTGGGATGAAACTTTATTTCTGAAGTTCTGGCTTTAAGAGTTGGGACTGAGAAGTTCTGCTGAAGATCTCTGATAGTTTGTCCCTGAAAATGAGGAGGCCTGTGTTAGCCAGAGCTGCCCTGCACTGAAGCTTGTCTTTAGCTGCCTTCCTCATGGCATCCCCGGGTCCGTTGCCCAGCTTCCTGCTGTGTGTGTGTGTGTATCGAGTGTGCCTACCAGGGGCCAATTTTAGCTTCTCTCCTTTGTTAGGATCTGTATTCCCGGGTGTCTTGCTGCTTCCTTTTCTCCCACTTCTCCCAGAATTATGAGGTAATTAATGTCTTTTTATTTGTATCCACAAACTTTTGGGGTGGTTACACAACAATAGATAACTGAAATAGGTGTTTAACTCTAGTCTTTTTTTTATCACCTTATATTGATATAATTATATTGGTCAACCTGTTTTGTAAAGTGACTTTTTTTGCTGATATTGTATCTTTAAAATATTCTATATCCTTTATTATTTTCAACAACTTTCATTTGCATATTACAAGGTTATTTTGTAACTAGAGGCTCGGTGCACAAAATTTGCAGTGAGGGTGGGGTGTGGGTGTCCTCAGCCCAGCCTGCACCCTCTCCAAATTGAGACCCCTCGAGGGATGTCCGACTGCCTGTTTAGGCCCGGTGGAATCAGGCCTAAATGGGCGGTGGATATCCCTCTTACAATTCAGGACTGCTGGCTCCTAAATGCTCATGGGCCTGCCTTCCTGATTGCCCCTAATGCTTCTGCGTGCCAGCCTAATCACTCCCTATCTGGGATTAATTACTCCCATGCCAGCCTGATTGATGTCTAACTGCTCCCCTGCCAGCCTGTTTGGCCCCAACTTCCCTCCTCTGCTGGCCTGGTCACACCTAACTGCCCTCACCTACAGGCTTGATCACCCCCAACTGCCCTCCCTTGCAGGCCTGGTCCCCCAACAGCCTTCCCCTGCAGGCCTAATCACTCCTAACTGCCCTTCCCTGCAGGCCTGGTCACCCCAACTTTCCTCCTCTGCCAGCCTGGTCACCCCTAAACTACCCTCCCCTGCAGGCCTGGTCCTTCCCAACTGCCCTCCCCTGCTAGCCATCTTGTGGTGGCCATCTTATATCCACATGTGGGCAGGATCTTTGATCACATGGGGGCAGCCCTCTTGTGTATTGGAGTGATGGTCAATCTGTGTATTACTCATGACCAATGATGCTGCAAACATCAATTCCTATGGACAATGGAATAATTCTTTTAGCCACAGAACTGGAATGAACAAAATGAAAATAAGTGACATTTTACATGTAACTCAGCAAGTGCAGTCTTGGCAGTTTATCTCAGAGAAGTGAAATGCCTATAGATGAGTGTTCATAGCAGCTTTATTATAACAACAACAACAACAAAAACTGGAAACAACCCAAATATCCTTTAATAGGTAACTGGTTAAATGAAGTAGGGCATATTTATTCCATGGAAAAAACACTCATCAGTAAAAAGAGGTGAGCCATTGAACCACAACTTAAATAGATATCAAGTGAATTATGCTGAGTAAGAAAGCAAATCTCATAAAATTACAAACTGCATGATTCTATTTATATAATGTTCTTAATATGACAAAATACAGAGATGGAGAATGGAAATAAAGAGGAGATGGTGTGACTATAAAAGAGTAGCACAAGGGATCCCTGTGAATCATGTTCTAAAGTGTTGGAAGTGGTCATGTGATTCTATACTTGATAAAACTGCATAAAATTAAATATACACAGACATACACAAATGGGTGCATGTAAAACTGGGAAAATGTGAATAAGGTCTGTAGATTGTATCAATATCAAAGTCTTGGGTTATGACATTATACTATAGTTTTACAAGAAGTTACCAGTGAAGGAAAGTGGATGAAGGTGATGTGGGAATCTCTATATTATTCTTTTCTTACTCGTTTTTAAAAGATCCTCACCCAAGAATATTTTTTCCATTGATTTTTAGAGAGAATAGAAGGGAAGGGAGGAAGGAAGGGGAGAGCGAGAGCGTGCACATAAGAGAGAGAGAAACATTGATTGGTTGCCTCCTGCATGCCAGGGGTCGAACCTGCAAACAAAGTATGTCCCCTTGATTGGGAATCAAACCTGCAACCCTCTTGTCCACGAGCCTATGCTTTAACCACTGAGCAAGCTGGCCATGGCTCTAAATTATTTCTTTCAACGGCATATAGATTTACGATGATCTCAAAACAAAAAGTTAAAATATAAGCATATAGATGGAAAAAGTGGTTTGGCATTTGGAAAAATATAAAATTATATCCATAACTCACATCACACTACAAGAATAAACTCCAAATACTGTATTTTCTGGCTTATAAGACGACTGTAACTGATGATGATAGGAGGAAGATAACAAACAATAGAGAGAGAGCAAGTGCCGGGCAAGTCCCTGGCAAGTTAGCAACACCCATCATAACTGCAAGCTACAGTATTTTCACACCTGGCGTATAAATGACCTCCGACTGTTGAGAAGATTTTCCTGGGTTAAAAAGTCGTCTTATATGCTGGAAAATATGGTAGATCAGGGATATAAACATAAAAAATGAGTCCATATAGGAAATCATGGGTGAATTCCTGTTTTAACTTCAGTGTTAGAAAGAACTCTAACTATGACCCAGAAAACGGATACCATAAAAGGAAATATTGAAAAATCTGAAGTATTCAAAAGTTTGACTACATTGAAAAAGTAAAGTCAAAAGATAAGTTACATATTGGGAGAAAATATTTGTTAAATATATCATAGATAAAGGGCTAATATTTCTGTATTAGTTTATTAGGGCTGCCATAACAAAAATACCATAGACTAGGTGGTTTAAACAACAGAAATTAATTTTCTCAATTCTCAGAGGCTGGAAATCCAAGATGAAAGCATTGACAGGTTTGGCTTCTCCTGCAGTCTCGTCTCCTTTGCTTGCAAATAGCTGCTTTCTGTGTCCTCATATGGCTTTTTGTTATTAAAATAAATGCCTGGTGTATCTCTCCCGGTATGTCCTAATCTCCTCTTAGAAAGACAGTACTTAGATTGGAAAAGGCCCACCCTAGTAGCCTCATTTTAACCTCATTATCCCTTAAAAGGCCGTATATCCAGTTATAGTCATTCTAAGATACTGGGGATTAGAGCCTGAACATATAAACTTGGGGAGTGGGGGACATAATTCAGTCCATAGAATTTCTAGTATCGAAAGAACCTCTTCATTTCACCATATATACAAATATTGAATCATTATGTCGTGCATCTGAAACTCATATAATGTCATGTCAATTATACCTCTTAAAATTGATGGAAAGACCAAAAAACAAAAAACCATGACATAAAAAAAAATGGATAAAAGACAATTCACAAAACATATGTAAAAGTGGTCCTTAAAATCTATGAAAAGAGAAATGTATATTAATATGATTCTGAAACTGTTTATACTTATTACAATGTCAAAAATTAAAAAGTTGAACATTAAAATTAATTAAAAATTAAAACATTCTGTTGGTAAGATGGTGTAATGGACAGAATGTCAACTTCAAAAAAGATATGTCCACATCTTAATTGCTGGAACTTGTGAATGGTACTTTATTTGGAAAAATGGTCTTTATAGATATACTTAAGGATCCTGAGGTGAGGAATTCAACCTGGATTGATTGGGTGGACCTAAATCCAATGACAGGTGTCCTTGTAAGAGTGAGGCAGAGAAAGATTTGATAAAAGGAGGCAATGTGATCATGGAGGCTGAAATTGGAGTCATGGGCCCTGGCCAGGTAGCTCAGTTGGTTAGAGCATTGTCCTGATTCGCTAAGGTTGTAGGTTCGGTCCTTGATCAGGGCACATACAATAATCAGTCAATGTATGCATGAGTGGGTGGAACAACAAGTTGATGTTTCTCTCTCTCTCTCTCTCTCTCTCTCTCTCTCTCTCTCTCTCTCTCTCTCTCTCTCTTTCTTTCTCTCTCTAAGCTTCAATTTTTAAAAAAGGTTAACTTCTATGCTAAAACATGATTTAAAAATATTGGAATTATGGGGCCATAGGTCAAGGAATATGAGGAACTGGAAGAGATTCTCCCCTAGAGTCTCTCAAGGGAATGTGGCCCTGCTGACACCTTGATTTTGGACTGCTGACCCCAGAACTGTAAGAGAGAATAAATATCTATTGTTTTAAACTACCCAGTTTCAGGAGAAGACCTGAAAAAGAGAAAGCCTGAGTTTATAAAGGCAAAAACCAATTTTTTCTATTGGCTATATAACTGGATATGATGACTAGTTCAAAAAGGATTGATCAGGTCCCTGTGTAAGACTCTGAGGTAAGCCTCTGCATGATAGGGATGTGAGTTCTAGGATGAGCTTCTATGGCAAGCACAAAAATCCAAACCTCATCTGGGTGTGGATGTGCCTGAACCTGACTTTCCTAATGATGTCCTGAGTCCAATTTAGGGCCCTTTGACACCGCTGATTCCATTTTCAGATGATTCTGTTCAAAATGAGAAGAAAGCTGCTCAAACATCTTAAACTTGACTCTCCACACCAGCTGAACTGCAATGGCTTTTCTCTTCTTGGAGCTTGTTTAGTCATTGCTCTTGCCACTATTCAGAGCTGTCTCCTTTCCTGCAACGAGGAAATCACACATGACTTAGAGATATAAACTCCTGTATATAGAAGAAATTGTCACCGGGCTAACTTTTAGAAAACCCTGCTCTTTCCCAATAGTGAAACTCTATATATCGTAAGCTGTGCTCGCTTACAAGTGAACTGCTGACAGTTAACCAAAGCACCTACAAACAGCTCAGCCCCAGAACCAGCCGGATCCAGATCAATGAAGAGGGTATTCAAAACCTGCTACCTCCACAACCTCCACTGACCTCCAGTGAACTTGTCCTCATATGCATATTAAAAATCACACCCACGGGGAAGAAATGGACATTGCTAAGCACAATTAGTACCCTGCATAAGGGAGCCATAAGAACTACACATAGCCCAGCTCTCCTGATACTGCCTACCCAACCAGTTTCTTTAACTGCCTGCCCCCACCCTTACCATAGAGAAGGTACCTTTCCAACATGAGCTCATTCTGCTCCATTCCTTAACCAAAGAAAAAAGTTTTTGCTTTGCTTTATTGAACTCAGTCTCTTTCTATTATTAGCATGGATTGTGCTTGACAGAAGGACCCTGGATTATGTCCCTAACCCAAAAGGGTCAGCAAAAAAATGGGACTGGATTCTGCTGTGATGATGTTTATCAGGGAAGAGGAATAAAAGGGCCAGAGGAAGACCAAGTCACCTTAGGTGTCAAGCAAAAGAAGCCTTAGTAATGTCAAAAGATAGTTATTGGCACCAATTCAAAGTCAACAAGGGGTGTGACAAATAAGAAAACTTTATTCAGTGAAAAACAGCTTAATTGTGATACAGTATGACTGTGCAAACAACACAACTGTAGAACAGCTCTGGGGCCAGATCCCTCTCCGGCTAGACAGCTTAGCTCTGCTCTTCCATGGTCTGCTCAGCTCTGCTCCATGACAATCTGCTTTGTGCTATGCTGGTCTGCTCCATTCATGATGGTCTGCTTCATTCATGATGGTCTGCTTCACTGTGCTCCACTTTGTTCTGGTGAGACATCTTTGGTGATTCAGCTCAGCCAGAAGAATTCAGTCTTCATTCTTGGGTTGAAAGGGAAAGTGCACTCTCTTAACCAGAGGAGAGCTGGCTGGTCAGAAGTCCCTGATTAGTCTGTCCTCATGCAAATGAGGACTACAAATTTCACAGTTTGATTGGTCCAAAGGCACTGTCCTGATTGGTCAGAATAGAACTGCTCTGTTTTGGTAGGAACAGCACAACTTGATTGCATGTGGAAACCCTCAGTCTTTTTGGTTGAAATAGGACTCTAGGAACTCCTTTATAAAGGCTAGCTAAGATGGCAGAAACACTGTGCAAGCAAACAGTCCAACAGGAGGTGTAGGCAGTTGAGTGCAGAGGTTTCTCTATGAAGTGCAGTTTGCATGAGAGGCCCTGTGCAAAAATGGCTGCTAGGCTCTGTTTTTAAAAATTTGAGCCAAGGTCTGGCCAGGTGGCTCAGTTGGTTGGAGTGTCATCCTGTATACCAAAAAGGTTATGGTTTCGATTCCCAGTCAGGGCACGTACCTAGGTTGCAGGTTCAGCCTAGCTGGGGAGGCAACCATTGATATTTCTTACTCACATTGATGTTTCTCTCCCACCTCCCTTCCTTTCTAAACAATTCAATAAAAAGCATATATATAGAACCAGTTAGCCACCAGCCCTTCTTAGTAGGTCCTTTTACCCCCTCAGGGTTCACAGTAATAACACAATTCAGTTCTTTATTTCCAGTTATACAAATGTCCAATCAGTTCTTCAAATTCTCTTGAGAGATTCATAATAAAGGAAAATACTTTCAGCAGGAAGATTATCAATAATAAGGTAAAATATTATTAATTGGCCAAACCAGGATTCAATATCACATCTTTGTAATTACATACCTCTGAGCAGGGTTCTAGCACTCACTCTCCACCTGGGAGAACTTGATGGGCATCCCTGGAAGTGACAGTCTTGTAAGTGATAAAAACATTCCAGCTCTACAAAGCTCAGTCTCATATGATCCTGGAGAAAAGAGGAGGATGGGCCAGACATGGGAACTAGACATCATATAGAAAAACATTTCTCTGATATGGTTAAGCATTTCTGAGTCAGGAAAAAATATAGTTGCTCCTCGAGTTATTGTGTCCCTATCAGCCAATTGTCAATTGAAAATGCTATTTGAATACTCTCCCAGCCTACTGAACATCATAGTTTAAGCTAACCTACCTTAAACATGCTCAGAACAATTATATTAGCCTACAGTTGGGCAAAATAATCTAACACAGAACCTATTTTATAAAAAAGTGTTGAGCCGAAACTGATTTGGCTCAGTGGATAGAGCGTCAGCCTGTGAACTGGAAGGTCTCAGGTTCAATTCTGGTCAAGGACATGTACCTTGGTTGTGGGCAAATCCCCAGTGAGGGGTATGCAAGAGGCAGCTAATCGATGTTTTTCTCTCGGGCTTAATGTCCTCATCTGGAACAGGGGATGGAAAAGATCTGCTTCTCTGGGGTTTTGTGAAGGTGCGTGTCTGGAGTCGGGTCCTAGGCAAACATGACAATGTTCATCGGCACACAAGAGTTTTATGGGGCCAAAACCAGTGTGGCTCAGTTGATAGAGCCTCGGCCTGTGGACTGAAGGGTCCCAGGTTCGATTCCAGTCAAGGGCATGTACCTTGCTTGCAGGCACATCCCCAGTTGGGGGGTGTACAGGAGGCAGCTGATTGATGTTTCTAACTCTCTATCCCTTTCCCTTCCTCTCTGTAAAAAATTATATATATATATATATATATTTTTAAAGAGACTCATTCCTTTCATTAGAACATGGGTTTTTATTTTTAAAAAATTTAAAAAGTGTTGAATATCTCATGTAATTTATTGAATACTAGAAGCCCGATGCACAAAATTCATGCAAGGGGCTTGGCCCTTGCAGCTCCGGCTGGCCCTTGCAGCCCTGGCCAGCCCTCGCAGCTATGGCTTCATCCAGAAGGTTGTTCGGAAGGACATCCAGAAGGTTGTTTGGCTGTTTGGTCTAATTAGCATATTAACTCTTTATTATATAGGATTGTATTGAAAGTGAAAAATAGACTGGTTGTATGTGTATGACTTGCACCATCGTAAAGTCCAGACATCACAAGTTGAACCCATTGTAAGTCTGGGATTGTCTGTGCACTCTAATAAATTCCAGAACCTCCTCACAATGTGATATTAAGTTGTTATTAAAAATTAGTCTGTAGAATAACCAAAACATATAGAAAAATTCAAAATATACTACCAATGACTAAAACAGGTTGCTACACATCTATACTAATAAAATATTAATATACTAATTAGACTGGAAGACCTTCCAGAGACCTTTTGGACATTCTTCTGGACAAAGCCAGGGGCTTGGCTGGCCTGCAAACTATCCCCAAACAGCTCTCAGCCCCTCACCCAGGCCAGCTACGCCCCCCATCGGGTACCCTTTCCTGATGGGGGTGTGGCCAGCCTGCAAACGGCCATCACCTCCTCACCCAGGGTGGCCCCACCCCCAACAGAGACCCCCCTACCCTGATGGGGGAATGGCCAGACTGAGAACTGCCAAAGCCCCTCTCCCAGGCTGGCCCCACCAATCAAGAGGAGACCCCCATACTGATCTGGGACCCCCTTCATGGCAGACCAACCTGCTCAAAAGGATAATATGCTAATTAGGCTGGATGTCCTTCCAGAGAAAGCCATAGTGGCAGGGCCAAGGAAGAGGCAGTTAGGGGTGATTAGGCTGGCAGGGAGAACAGTTAGGGGGATCAGGCAGGTGGTGGGGAGCAATTAGGTGGGTCACACTGGTGAGGGAAGGCAGTTAGGGGGATCAGGCGAGTCGGGGAGGGCAGTTAGGGGGATCAGGTCAGCAGGGGGTGGCAGTTAGGAGATCAGGCTGGCAGGCAGGTGAGCGGTTAGGAGCCAGTGGTCCCATATTGCCAGAGGGATGACATCCCCCGAGGGGTCCCATATTAGAGAGGGTGCAGGCCGGGCTGAGGAGCACCTGCTCATGTGCATGAATTTAAAGCACCAGGCTTCTAGTATACACATACAACTATCCCATTAATCAAAATTTACATATGTCATTAAAGGTAGAATGGCAGACATCAGCAAAAAAAGAAAAAGTATCTGAATTTATACATTTAAATATTAGCATTGGTGATTTCTAGGTGAGAAATCAAGATGGCAGCATAGGTAAACACCTAAAATGCTGCCTTACACCACCATTTCAAAACCACAACTAAAAGACAAAACGGACATCATCTAGAACCATAGGAAAGCTGGCTGAGTAGAAATTCTACAACTAGAAGCACAGAAAAAAGCATACAGAGAATCAGAAGAGCTGCAAAAGCCTGAGGTACAGAGACACACGGACCAAGAGGACAGGGCAGCTGGGTGCCTGGCTGGCTTTCTCTAGGGGTAAGGAGACAAAAGCTCCCAACTGTGCTGAACCCTAGTTCCAACTGCACTGAACCCCAGTTCTGGGCGAGACCCTGGGGACCCAGACCCATACGGGGGGAATCTGGACTGTCAGGAAAAGAGAAAAGCACACAGAAACTCAGGGGAGCTGTGAAAGGCAGAGGTCTGGAGGCATGCACACAAGTATGCACACAGAGGACTGACTGTTGAATGTGCCGCTGGCTTTCTCTAGCAGGAGTGAGATGGAAGCTCCTGACTGCATGGAATCCACTTCCCAGTAAGAATCTGGGAATCCAGATTCATTGGGGGAGAAACTGGACTGTCCGACAGAGGGCGAAACTCGAGGGGGGCTTTCTCTAGGAGGTGCTTATAGCGGTTACCGAGGGACACTGAGATCCAGTGGCCTCATAAGACAGGGCTGACGGGAAGCCAAGACTGTCTTCTCAGCCCTGAGACTCCGCCCCATACAGGCTGAGCACAGAGGCGTTTGCAACTTTGCAAGTCTTATCTCATAATGCTGTCTCCAGCACAGAAGTTCTCCCAGCTTATACACAGGTGATCCTCACAGCCAATTGACCTGGAGGTCAATTCCTCCCAGTGATAACAACAATCAAGACTTAACTACAACAAGGCTGTACACACAGTCCACAAAGGGGTGCACCAAGAGTGTCCAACTTAGGTAACTAGGGAGGCTGAGCCACTGTGCCATATAGAACACTTAGTACACAAAACTACTCTACCAACTCAGAGAAGCAGTGAAAATGCAGAGACAAAGAAGCAGATCACAAAATGAAAGAAATGGACCATAGAGTTCAAAACCACAGTTATAAGGTTTTTAAAGAATTTCCTAGAAAAGGCTGATAAATTTAGTGAGACCCTTGAGGATATGAGAAAGAACCAACTAGAAATTAAACATATACTGACTGAAATAAAAAATATCATTCAGAGACCTAGCAGCAGACTAGAGGAGCGTAAGAATCAAGCCAAAGATTTGAAATACCAAGAAGCAAAAAACAACTCAACTGGAAAAGCAAAAAGAAAAAAGAATCCAAAAATTTGTAGATAATGTCGGGAGCCTCTGGGACAACTTTAAATGTACCAACATCAGAATTATGGGGATGCCAGAAGAAGAGAGAGAGCAAGATACTGAAAACATATTTGAAGAAATAATGACTGAAACTTCCCCCACCTGGTAAAAGAAATAGACTTACAAGTCCAGGAAGTGCACAGAACTCCAAACAAAAGGAATCCAAGGAGGACCACACCAAGACACATCAAAATTAAAATGCCAAGAGCAAAAGACAAAGAGAGAACATTAAAAGCAGCAAGAGAAAAACAATTACCTACAAGAGAGCATCCATATGATTGTCAGCTGATTTCTCAACAGAAACTATGCAGGGCAGAAGGAAGTAGCAAGAAGTATTCAAAGTGATGAATAGCAAGAACCTACAATCACGATTACCCAGCAAAACTATCATTCAGAATTGAAGGACAGATAAAGAGCTTCACAGATAAGAAAAAGCTAAAAGAGTTCATCACCACCAAACCAGTATTATATGAAGTGCTGGAAGGTATTCTTTAAGAAGAGGAAGAAGAAGAAAAAGATAAAAATTATGAACAGCAAATACATATCTATCAAGTGAATCTAAAAATCAAGTAAATAAAAAATCCGATAAACAGAATAAACTGGTGAATATAATAGAATCAGGGGCATAGAAAGGGAGTGGACTGACAATTCTCGGGGGAAAGGGCGTAAGAAGTGCGGGAAGAGACTGGACAAAAATCATATACCTATAGCTGAGGTCAGTGCAGGGGAGGTAAGGACAGAGGGTGGGGTGGGAACCATGTGGAGGGGAGCAATGGGGGAAAAAAGAGAAACAATGTAATAATCTGAACAATAAAGATTTATTAATTTTGAAAAATGATTTCTAGGCTGTGATACTGATTTTTAAGTATATTTTCATAAATTTAAATTTAATGTATAGTTTCTGTTATCTTTATTTTTTAATTTCTATATTGATTAAAGTATTACATATGTGTCCTCATCCTCCATTACCCCTTCCAACCCCCTCCTCTCCACTCATGCCCTCACATCCTCTGGTGTCTGTGTCCATTGGTTAGGCTTATATGCATGCATACAAGTCCTTTAGTTGATCTCTTTCCCTTATCCCCACCCTCCTCTACCTTCCCTCTCAGGATTGACAGTCAATGCTTCTCTGTCTCTGGATATGTTTTTGTTCATCAGTTTATGTTGTTCATTATATTCCATAAATGAGTGAGATCATGTGATAGTTATCTTTCTTTGACTGGCTTATTTCACTTTGGATAATGCTCTCCAGTTGCATCCATTCTCTAGTTTAAAGCATCCACCTTTTCCTCCTTTTTTCTTCTTCTTCCTCTTCTTAAAGAATAACTTTCAGCATTTCATATAATACTGGTTTGGTGTCGATGAACTCCTTTAGCTTCTTATCTGTGAAGCTCTATCTGCCCTTCAATTCTGAAAGATAGCTTCGCTGGGTAGAGTAATCTTGGTTGTATGTTCTTGCTATTCATCACTTTGAATATTTCTTGGCACTCCTGTCTGGCCTCCACAGTTTCTGTTGAGAAATCAGCTGACAATCATTCGGGTGCTCCCTTGTAGGTAATTGTTTTTCTCCTGCTGTTTTTAATATTCTCTTTTTGTCTTTTGCTCTTGGCATTTTAATTATGATGTGTCTTGGTGTGGTCCTCTTTGGATTTCTTTTGTTGGGGTTCTGTGCACTTCCTGGACTTGTAAGTCTATTTCTTTCAACAGGTGGGGGAAGTTTTCAATCATTATTTCTTTTTTTTTATGGAGTTTTTTCTTTATTGAGAAACTTAAAGACTTGGATACATCAAATAAAACCAATTTCTGGGGAAGAGGGGGAAGATCAAAACCCACAACAGGGAAAAAAAAAAAAAGTTAACACTGTCTGAGCCGTAGCAGAACCCAGAGAATATATTTTTTTAATTGAAAAATTCTAGGTGCTTCATAATTGACCTTTTGATACAAAATGACCTATTAAATTTGCAATTTGTGGTTCTTAGTGTTGAGGTCCATAGGACAAGCTAGGAAGTCTTCAAACCTTGAGCTGAATTTCATGAGGGGTTATTTGGCTTTTGAATCTTTTTTCCTTGCCTAAGAGGTAGCAGCAGCAACAGTGCCCACCTTCTGGGCAGCTTCTTTCTTGGCACGATGAGCCTGTAGAACTGCCACAGCTTCATCCACCTTGGAGCGGAGAGACTCGGGGGACTCCAGCATGTGCAGCAGCTCGGAGTTGTCGATCTCTAGAAGCATTCCCGTAATCTTTCCAGCCAGGTTCGAATGCATGGTTTGGATGAGAGGGAACAAACGTTCGCCCAGCATCTGCTTCTGTTCCGGGGTGGGGGGGCGGTGGGGGGGGGTGCTGCAGCCAGCATGGAGGCGGTCAGGGGCTCCTGCCCCTGCACATGGACCGCAGGCTGGGGGTGCCTGCAGAGGTGGTATGGCGGGGTCAGGGCTGCGGACACTGGAGGCATACTTGTAAGGTGCAACAGCCCGAGGAGCAGCAGCAGCAGCCACAGCAGCGCGAGGCGCTAAGTTCTGCACAGCTGTAGGAACACCTCCAGACTGGCAGCTGTCAGTCAGCCCTTGCTGGGCGGCACCAGCCCCACCAAAGTCCATAGCCAAGCAGGTCCGGGCACTCACACCCGACTCTCTGAGCAGTAGTAGGGAGGCCACGAGAGGCTGGAGCATTACCAGTTGGAGCCAGATGGTGAAGTGTTGGACGAGGCCCAGACTGGCATATAGCACTTGGCATTCCTTGGAAGCCTTGAGGTCTCCCACCTTGCTGCCAGCGTGGATTAGGTCTCATCTGTGCCAACTGGTTAGGTGGATAATATGGAGGCCTTCCCTGGGCCTGTGGAACTGCTGGCACAAAGTAGCCACCAGCTGCAGGCTGGGACTGATTTAAGATGGCATTGGCAGGGAGTGCTCTCATTCCAGCCACCCGCTGTATATACTGGTTGGTCAGGTGAGCCTTTCGCTCTTCCTTCCTCTGGGCCAGGGCGACATACAGTGGCTTGGAGCCCACGATGCGTCCATTCATCTCAGTGACTGCTTTGGTAGCCTCTTCGGGAGATGAGAAGCAGACAAAGCCAAACCCTTTGCTTCTCCCATCCTCCAGCATTACCTTAGCACTGGTGATGGATCCGAAAGGAGAAAACTCTTTCCTTAACTTCTCATCATCAGTGGTGTCATCCAAGTTCTTAATGTAGAGGTTCACCCCCTGATATCGACTAATTCTCTCTTGCTTTAGCTGTTCAAATTTCCGTTTTAACTCGGCCTGCTGTTCCACTTTCTTCTGTGCACGGCCTACAAAAATGACTTTCCCACTGATTTCTTTTCCATTCATCTCTTCCACAGCCTTATTGGCATCCTCGTGTTTTTCGTAATTCACAAAGCCAAAGCCTTTGGATTTCCCAGTGGGATCTCTCATCACCTTGACACTTAAGGTCTTACCAAACTGGCTGAACAGCTCTTTCAGACTCTCATCATCCACCTCTTCCCCAAAGTTTTTGATATACACATTAGTGAACTCCTTGGCTTTGACCCCAAGCTCAGCTTCCCGCTCTTTCCGAGACTTGAATCTGCCCACAATCACTTTGCGGTCATTGAGGAGCATGCCGTTCATCTTCTCGATGGCTTTGTCTGCAGCCTCTTGGGTCTCAAAGTGAAGGAAGGCATAACCCTTAGAGCCGTTCTCGTCACACACCACCTTGCAGGACAGAATGTTTCCAAACGCAGAAAAAGTATCATAAAGTGCCTTGTTATCTATAGATTTGTCCAAGTTCTTGATGAAGACGTTTCCCACACTTATTTTCTCAAAGAGGGATTCCTTTGAGACCACATGATGCGGATTGGCTTTCCCTTAATCACATCCAAGTTCATAGTATCCAAGGCCCGCTCAGCGTCGGCAGGCTGCTGGAAGTTGACGTAGGCATAGCCCAGGGAGCGGCGGGTGATCATGTCGCGGCAGACCCGGATGGACAGCACAGGCCCCGCGGGGCTGAACTTTTCGTACAGCATGGCCTCGGTGACGTCCGAGTGCAGGTCACCCACGTACAGGGAGGCCATGGGGTAGCTGCTGGCGGCAGCGTTCATCTCCCCAGCCCCCACGACCCCCCAAGCCCCGCCAGGACTCCTCACAAGGACCACACAGGACAAAAGGGGTTCTTCCCGGAGCGGGGCCCGCGCCGCGGCTCCCAGGTGGCAGAGCTGGCGTAGGCTCAGAGGCAGGAGGCACCGAGCGGTTGGGGGGTGGGGGCGGCTCGCTCGAGACTGCAGGACCGCAGACAAAAGGCTCTCAAAAACAATATGGCCCTCCCGGGGAGTTTGTAATTTCCAGCTCCAAATTTCCAAAATAAATGTCTTAAAATGGGGACTTGCCTCCCAATTACAAAAATTCGTCAAGAGCCAGCCAAACGGTGCCCACGCGGCCCCCGGGGTACGCGTTTCCCGTTAAATATAGGCCTCGGGCCGCCGGCGGTTTAGGATTACAGCAGCCGGGGAAGAGGGATGCAAAATATTTGTCGGTGTCGGCGCGGCGAGCCTGGGGGGCCGAGGCGCAGCCGCCTTCACGCCGGCTGCGAAGGGCAGCGCGGACACGTGGTGCGCGGGGAGGACGGCGCGGGGAACAGGGGCGCGGCGCTGCCACGCGGCGCGGGCGGCGGCAGCTACGGCGGCGCGGAGGCGCGTGGACGCCGGCGGCTCACCCCCGGACCGACAGACAGGGACCCACGGACGCCCAGGTGCGGCAGCGGCGGGGCGGGGGGCAGGACGGAAGCGTGCAAAAGTGACTTCCCCGCGGGTTCTCCTAGGAGGATTCGCTTTTTCTTTCTTTTTTTTTTTCTTCTTCAGATTTTAGAGCGTTTTCAAGGTTTATTTATTTATTTATTTATTTACTTACTTACTTACTTACTTATTTATTTATTTATTTATTTATTTATTTATTTATTTATTTATTTATTTATTTATTTATTTATTTATTTATATCTTTTTCTCTCTTTTTTCTTCAGGCTACAGAGCCCGAAAGCGGGAGAGGCTGCGGCGACCCGGGGCGGAGAGAGCTCAATCATTATTTCTTTAAATAGGTTTTCAGTATCTTGTTCTCTCTCTTATCTGGCACCCCGCATAATTCTGATGTTGGTATGCTTGAAGTTGTCCCAGAGGCTTCTGACACTATCCTCAAAAACTTGGATTCTTTTTTCTTTTTGCTTTTCCGGTTGAGTGTTTTTGCTTCTTGATATTTCAAATCTTTGACTTGATTCTTGCATTCCTCTAGTCTGCTGTTGGGTCTCTGTAAAATATTTTTTATTTTAGTCAGTGTATGTTTAATTTCTAGTTGGTCCTTTTTCATATCCTCAAGGATCTCGCTGAATTTATCCACCTTTTCTAGGAACCTCTTGAAAAACCTTATAACCGTGGGTTTGAACTCTATATCCAGTCGTTTGTTTTCCTCCATTTCTTTTGTTTGTGATCTGTTTCTTTGTCTTCACATTTTCGCTGCTTCTCTGAGTTGGTAAAGTAGCTTTGTGTGTTAGGTGTCTCGGCCTCCCCTGTTACCTGAGGTGGACACTCTTGATGCACCCCTTTGTGGACTCTGTGTACAGCCTTGTTGTAGTTAAGTCTTGATTGTTGTTGATATCACTGGGAGGAATCGACCTCCAAGCCTATTGGCTGTGAGAATCAGCTGTGTCTATGCTGGGTGACAGCCTTATGTGTCAAGACTAGCAAAATTGCCAAAGCCTCTCTGCTCAGCTTGGATGAGGTGGAGTTTCAGGCTGGAGCTGACAGCCTTGGCTTCCAGTCAGCCCCACCCCACGAGGTTGCTGGGTCTCAGTGTCTACAGGCAATTGCTGCAACACCTCTGAGAGAAAGGTGCCCTCGAGTTTCGCCCACTGCCAAACAGTCCAGTCTCTCCCCCAATAAATCTGGACTTGCAGATTCTCGCTGGGACTGGGGATCAGTGCAGTCGGAACTGGGGTTCAGCGCTGTCTGGAGCTCCTGTCTTCCTCCCGCCAAATCAAGCCAGCAGTACACTTAAAAGTTTGTCCTCTCTGTGCGAACTCACACACATGCCTCCAGACCTCTTCCTTTAGCCGTTCTCCTGAGTTTCCCCTTTACAGTCCAGATTCCCCCATATGGGCCTGGATCCCCAGGGTCTTGCCCAGGACTGGATTCAGTGCAGTTGGAACCGGGGTTCAGTGCAGTCTGGAGCTTTTGTCTCCTTCCAGCTAGAGCATGCCAGCCTAGCACTCAGCTGCCCCATCCTCTCAGGCCCATCCTCTCTGTGTGTGTTCCTCTGTACCTCAGGCTTTGCAGCTCCTCTGATTCTCCATGTGTGTTTCTCTTCTAGTTGTGGAATTTCCAGTCAGCCAGCTTTCCTGTGGTTCTGGATGATGTCCATTTTGTCTTTTAGTTATATTTTTGAAATTGTTGTGCAGGGCAGCAGTTTAGGTGTTTACATATGCCGCCATATTGGTTTCTCTCTAGTTTTTGTTATCTTTATACAAACCATGAATGGATTATCCTATCTAATAAAAGAGCAATATGAATGTTGACTGTCACTCTAATACACAAGATGGCTGCCCCCATGTGGTCAAATATGGTTGCCCCCAATTGGACACAAGATGGCTGACAGGGAAGGGCAATTGTGGGCAATCAGGCCTGCATTGGAGGGCAGTTAAGGGTGACCAGGCTGGCAGAGGAGGGCAGTTAGGGGTGATCAGGCCAGCAGGTGAAGAGAGTAGGGGAGGGCAGTTGGAGGTGACCAGGTCTGCAGAAGATGGAAGTTAGAGGCAATCTGGCTGGCAAGGGGGAGAAGTTAAGGGTGACCAGGCTGGCAGGGGAGGGCAGTTAGGGGTGATCAGGCCAGCAGGTGAAGAGAGTAGGGGAGGGCAGTTGGAGGTAACCAGGTCTGCAGAAGAGGGAAGTTAGAGGCAATCTGGCTGGCAAGGGGGAGAAGTTAAGGGTGACCAGGCTGGCAGGGGAGGGCAGTTAGGGGTGATCAGGCCAGCAGGTGAAGAGAGTAGGGGAGGGCAATTGGAGGTAACCAGGTCTGCAGAAGAGGGAAGTTAGAGGCAATCTGGCTGGCAAGGGGGAGAAGTTAAGGGTGATCAGGCTGGCAGGGAGGTCAGTTAGGTGAAATCGGGCCAGCAGCGAAGCAGTTAGTTGTAAATCAGGCTGGCAGGGGAGTGGTTGGGGGGTAATCGGGCTGGCAGGCAAAAGCAGTTATGGCAATCAGGCAGGCAGGCAGGCGAGTGGTGGAGAGCCAGCATTTGGTCATTCTTCAAGAGATCCCAGATTGGAGAGGGTGCAGACTGGTTGAGGGACACATTCTGCTTATGGTGCATGGATTTTGTGCACCGAGCCTCTAGCAGAATATATTTTTAAGGTATTTTATTAAAGAAAAGTTCTTTTAAAAAAAATAGGTAAAAAGCTCGCTGTAATTTAGTAGCTCAGCATGGCTATAATGTATTTCTTTTATAATGTCTTGTAACAAAATGCTGGTTTCCAAGCATGCCTGCAAGTGTTATGTCTACAGAAGAAGAGCTAAGATATTCAAACGTTGGTTTTGCTGCTTTCTTTTATATCTTCTTGACAGAAGTATTTATTTCATTTCTGAAACATTAGCCATAATACCCTTCAACCAGTGAGAAAATCACCTTGCCCCATTAGTTTCCCTTTGGGCCTAATATCAACAGAATCAAAACTATAGAGCATAAAGTTGTCTAGAGAAAATTAATTCATACCCAGAGTTCTTGTGAATTCACAATAATTAGGACATGTTGCTATAGTTGGAATTCTTTATCATCTTCCACAGTTTATCTTCTGTTCTTCTCTGGAAGTCTTTGTCATGCTCTGGATTTGACCTATTTTTATTTCTCCTATTGAATGAACAACTACAGAAAGGTAGCAATTATACTTATTAATCTATTTCTTCCGAATACACATGCATAAATTCTTGTATATTGCAGGCATGCCCAATGTCTTATACAGAAATACCAATTCTAGAACATTTTGTCTTAGGAAGAAATAAAAATGAGCAAAAAATTATTACAAGGATGTACATTGCAGAATTCCAGATAATAAGCATAAAAATATTCTATAATAATGTATTAAATAAAATATAACAAACTACCTTATAATCATGATTTTGGTTCCAAATTAATTATTAAAGAGATACTCATCAGGAGTGGTTTAGTGAAACAGACATGATACAGAGCAGAAGGCATAGAGTTGGAAAGTTAAAAAATAGCATCTAGTTAAAGAATGAGGGTCTTGGAATTCAGATTCTGATTCCATCTCAGGTACTCTGCAACACTTCACTAGTTATTTCAGCTCTCTGTGCCTCACTTGCCAAATCAGTTTACTGATGAATGGTAATGACACCTCCTTCACAGTGTTATCATGAGTACTAATGAGAAAATGCATATAAAATATTTAGAATAGTGTATTAGTCAAGGTTCTGCAGAAAAACAGACCAAACAGGTATGTATGTGTGTGTGTGTGTGTGTGTGTGTGTGTGTGTGTGTGTGTGTATGTGTGTGTGTGTGTGTGAGAGAGAGAGAGAGAGAGAGAGAGAGAGGAGAGAGAGAGAGAAATTTTAAGGAATTGGCTCATGAGTTTGTAGGGTCTTGTAAAGTCCAAAATTTGCATGACAGGCCAGCACGTTGAATACTCACAGAACAGTTGTAGTTTGAGTCCAAAAGCTATCTGCTGGTGGGTTCCTTCTTGCTCTGGGAGAGGTCAATCTTTGTTCTATTAAGGACTTCAAATAATTGGATGAGGCCTACCCAGACTAAGGTAGGTGATTGACTCTACTCAGAGTCCACTGGTTTAAAAGTTAACCTAAAAAAAATAAATAAATAAAAAGCCCATCTTCATGTTTTGTCCACAATGAAGTTTAACCAAATATCTGGGCATTGTGGTCCAGCCAAGTTGACTCATAAAATTAACCATTATGAATCTACCCCTTGTCAACTTGGTATCTATACACATCTCCTTAAACCAAGCTTAATCTCTGAATAATAAGAATAACAAGGTCATACTTCCACCTAACATATACAACTATCTTGTATACAACCAAAAAGAACACTAACACTTTCCTTAAAAGAGGGTGCAAAGTGCTGTGTGATGTTTACTTTTCTTGATATCACACAATTTAAATATTGTGATATAAAGTTATTAATACTTAAATACTATGACAAAAGGTCAGTACATCTCAGGATACATGATAAAGGGATAAAAAAAGGGAAGAAAAGATATTTGCTACATTCCCTCTCCCAACAAAATAAAGAAAAACTCATAACAATTACAGTTCTTATTTCTGAAACTGGTCACATGGTTATAACTGATATTTTAACTACCTTCTTCCACTATCTATTCTGTATTCTTTTTGCCCTCAGCAAGCATCTCAGTGTGTTGTGGTTTTTTTACTTGGTAGGGTGATCCAAACATTGGATCTTGCCCATTGGTAATGCTGCCTGAATAGTGTTGCAGTTTTCTACTCACTTTAATCATAGGGTATGTTATGCTAAGAGATGCCTGAAAGGATCTTCTTACCTCCCTTGTGAAGTAGCAGTCCAACTTTCCCTTGTTAGTCAAGGTCAATCACCCCAGCCAGCATAGTAACTCTATTCTTGGTCTGCCGATTCAGAAAGTTGAGGAGCCCAAAGATGGGGAGCAGTCTTAACTTCTAGTTCAATGGAATCATGTTTCCTGATGGAAGCACTCCTCTTTGGAACTAAGACTTCTGGGCAGCAGAACACAGATTGTGGGGATAGGCAGCAAAGATTTTGCTGTAGGACGACTAGGGGAAATAGTCAGTGATATCACTCCCATTTCTACACCTTGCTTTTTGGCCTCATGAGTCCTGGCTATTCTAGAAAAAGCACCAGGTATAGGACACTGATCCACAGCATCTACAGCCTTTTAGAGAACGCTGCCCCAGCCCTGCAAGATACTGCCACCTGTCTGGCATTGTAAATGAGCCTTCAAAAGGTCATTCCACTGTCTGTCAAACCAGCTGCTTCAGGATGGTGGGCAACACTGTAAGACCAGTGAATTCTATGAGAATAGGCCCACTGCTGCTCTTCCTTGGCTGTGGCATGAGTTCCTTGATAACATCAATGCTGGTGTGGAACACCATGATAGTAGATAAGGTATTCTGTTAAGCCCACAGATGGTAGTTTTGGCAGAAGCATTATATGCAGTAAAGGCAAATCTGCATCATGAAGGTCTATTCCAATAAGAATAAAATGTCCCTTCCATGATGAAAGCAGTCCAGTGTAAACAGCCTGCCATCAGGGAGTAGTGTCAATATCAGGGACTCATTATTGGTCTCTGCTGTTGACAGATTGAGAATTCAGCAGTGGTGGTAGCCAAGTTGGCCTTGGTGACTGGAAGCCCAAGCAGAAACTCCATCACTACCACCATGGTTTGCTTTGTTCACAAGCCCATTGGTTGATGACTGGGTTGAATGAGGAAAAATCCTGATGGTTACTCACAGAATAGGTCATGCTATCCAATTTATTAAAATCCAACACTGCTAAGGATATTCTTTGGTGAACATTCACGTGGAACACGAATATCTTCACTTTTACCCATTCAGAAAGGTCCACACCTCTTTCCCAGACTTCCTTGTCCCCTATTTGCTAATCATGTTTCTTCCAATTCTCCAGCCAACCAGCCAAACCATTGTTCACAGTCCTTGAATCGATAAACAGTCACACATCTGGCCATTTCTCATTCCAAACAACATAACCAGTGCACTTCTCAAAGTTCTGCCCAATAGGAGGATTACTTGTGCCTTCAGGGCATACTCCACCAAAGCACATATCCTATCTGATAAAGAGGGAATATGTTCATTGACAATCACACCCTCACAAAGATGGCAGCAGCCACAAGATGGCAGTGAGCAATCCCCTCAGCCCTGCTGGGGCAGAAGGCACGTGGCATGGCCGCCCCACATCCCCCCAGTCAGATCTGGCCGCTCCTCACATCTGCCTCTGGTGTCCCCCAGTCCTCTCAGCCCCCCAGCTACCCAGAGCAGGCCCGAGGCACTGTTACACATCCAAAAATAGTGTCTGAGAAGATTAGGTGCTGCTTCTTATCTGAAATGTACATATTAACATTTTTTTGTTGTTGTTAACACTATTACAGATGTCCCTCATTTTCCTCTCCCTTTTGCCCACCTCCATCCTGCCCCTGTCCTCCTTCCTCCAGTCCCCTGGCCTTCACCACATGGTTGTCTGTGTCTATGGGCTATGCTATACGTGCTTTGGTTAATCTCTTTACCTTCTTTTATCCAATCTACCTTCCAACCCCTCGCCCCTGATATCTGTCAGTCTGCTTCATGTATCCACTCCTCTGGTTCTTTGTTTTTGTCAGTTTATTTTGTTCATGAGATTCCACATGTAACTGAGATCATATGGTATCTGTTTTTCTCTGACTGGCATAATAATCTCCAGGCCCATCCATATTAACTTTTAAAATTCCTTTCTTATATTACTTCATTTAAAGTAAAAGTTATTTTAATTGTTCAACCATGCTGACATTTTGTTGCAAATCCTTTCACCCTCCTTAGATATATTCATATATGCTTATGTACATATGTATTTTCCCCCAAAGATTACACCATGGTGGTATAATTCCTTATTTAAATACATTTAGGTCTCTTTGTCTTAATTCAGGGATAAGTTTCAGCAGATTTTTTAGTACGCTTCAGGTATGATTCGTTAATTCTCATCAATACTTTAAACACTCAGGTATTTATTTTTTTCTGGAATTTTTGTCCTATTTATTTATTCTTTTCCATCTGTTATTTTAGTCTCTACTTTTGACATTTCCATTACACATACCAGTACATTAGATCTTTTGGGTCATTTTCTACTTCCTTGATTTTTTCCATAATGTCCATCTTCATTTCCCTCTTATTTCAATGAGAATCTGTTTAGGGAAGGTCTGAGCAGGTTGGTTGGGTTTATTTCATTCATTTAATTACAGTGTTAGGACACTGGTCTGCCTCTCTAAGTCCCCCCTACTAAAGACCCTGGGCCCATCTTTTTATTTTTTTAAATATATGTTTTACTGATTTCAGAGAGGAAGGGAGAGGGAAAGAGAAATAGAAACATCAACGATGAGAGAGAATCAGTGATTGGCTGTCTTCTGCACACCCCCTACTGGAAATGGAGGCCACAACTTGGGCATGTGTGCTTGACCAGGATCGAACTTGGGGCCCTTCAGTCCGCAGGCCAATGCTCTATCCACCGAACCAAACCGGATAAGGCTGGGCTCATCTTTCTTGACTCCATCCTGTTGGATTTCCTCTTTGTTTTGAGTAAAGTTAGGATTTGTCCAACTTTCCTCTAATTTTTTATGGATGTGTGATTGGGGCCAGAGAGTAGGAGAAATGAAAGGGCAAGAAAAATATCACTCTGAAGTAACGCTTTGGGAGCTCAGAGTCAAGACCAACTCATGTCTTTATTTTTTCTGAGCTTTTATCATCCAAGAACACTGTGGAACCAAGACTAGCCGGTTTAGCTCAGTGGATAGAGTGTCAGCCTGTGGACTGAAGGGTCCCGGGTTTGATTCTGGTCAAGAACACATAACTTGGTTGCAGGTTCCCTGGCCCTGGTTGGGATGTGTGCAGGTGGCAAACAATCAATGTGTCTGTCTCACAGTGATGTTTCTCTGTGTCACTCCCTGTCCTTTCCACTCTCTCTAAAAATCAATGGAAAAATATCCTTGGGTGAGGACTAACAAAACAATCCTATACAATAAAAGGGTAATATGCAAATTGACCCTAACAGGAACAACTGGGAACAATCACCAGGGGGCATATGCTCAATGCAGGAGCTTCCCCAGGATGGTCAGTGCACTCCCACAGGGGGAGCTCTGTTCAGCCACAAGCCAGGCGGAGGGCTGCAAATGCAGCGGTGGTGGTGGGACCTTCTCCCACCTCCTCAGCAGTGCTAAGGTGTCTGACTGGATCGGGCCTAAGCCGACTGACAGACATGCCCTGAGGGCTCCTGAACTGTGAGAGGGTGCAAGCTGGGCTAAGGGACCCCACCCCCCCTGCCAAATGCATGAGTTTTCATGCACTGGGCCTCTAGTAAATAAATAAAGTGGAACCAAGAAAAAGACTAATAGGGGGGATGGGGGAATAAGGACACATATGTAACACCTTAATCAAGAAATAAATTTTTAAAAAGACAAATAAATAAATTGGATTCTTAAAAAAGCCATGCCCCATGTAAGTTTGTGTTTTCTTGTCCCTAATTGAAGTCATTTCTTTTCTATAGCTCAAATGAATACCTGAATTCTTTATCCCGATATTGTTATCTAATTGATATCATACAGTAACATATTAATGACTAGCTAAGCAATGATGCCAAACTTCAGGGTCTTCCTTTTTTGTTCCTCTCCTCTCTAAACAGTGTTCATATACTCATTAATAAATAATTCATCATTTTCCATATGTTCAGTCTTCTGCCAGAAACAAGGGGAGAAGATAAATAGTATTCTTTTGAGGGAAATATTAGTATTTCTCTTATCAAAACTTTTGTTTGATGAGATGATTTAACACATTTTTATCTTAAATTTTAACTTTATTTTTATTATTGACACTATTACAGATGTCCCCATCCTCCCCCTTATCCACCTCTTCCCAGTCCTTGTCTCCTTTCCCCTCTGGCTATCACTATACTACTGTTGTCTGTGTCTATATATATATATATATATATATGGTACTATGTTCAACTTCTTTCATCTAATTCCCCATGCTGGCTCCCCTCTGAAGTTGTCAGTCTATTCCATGTATCCATGACTCAGGTTTAATTTGTTCATCAGTTTATTTTGTCCAGTGAAATCATATGGTATTTGTCTTTTTCTGACTGGCTTATTTCACTTAGCATAATCATCTCCAGATTCATCCATGCTTTTGCAAAAAGTAAGATTTACTTCTTTTTATAGCCACTCGGTATCCCAGTGTATAAATGTACCACAGCTTTTTTATCCACTCATCTGCTGATAGGCATTTGGGCTATTGTAAATGTTGCTATGAACATAGAGTTAATATATTCTTTCGAATTACTATTGGAGATTCTTGGTACATATTCCCAGAAGTAGGAATGCTGGATCAAAGGCAGTTCCATTTTCAATTTTCTTGAAGCAACTCCATGCTGTTTTCTGCAGCAGCTACACCAGTCTGCATTCTTACCAATAGTGTACAAATTGGTCCTTTTTCTCCATATCCTCACCAGCACTTGTTGATAGCCATTCTGATAGGTGTGAGGTGGTATCTCATTGTGGTTTTAAATTGCAGCGCTTTGATAATTAGTGATGTTGAGCATTTTTTCATGTCTGTTGGCCATGTGTATGTCCTCTTTGGAGAAGTATCTATTCAGGTCCTTTGTATATTTTTAAATTGGATTGTTTATCTTCCTGGTGTTACTTGTATAAGTTTTTTATATATTTTGGGTATAATCCTTTATCAGATGTATTATTGGCAAATAATGTTCTCCCACACGGTGGTTTCCCTTTTCATTTCATGGTTTCTTTTGCTGCACAAAAGTTTTTTAGTTTCATGCAATCCCATTTGTTTATTTTTTTCTTTGTATTTCTTGCCATTGGAGATATCTCAGCAAAAATATTGCTGTGAGAGATGTCTGAGATTTTGTTGCCTAAGTTTTCTTCTAGGATTATTATGGTTTTGTGAATTACATTTAAGTCCTCTACCAATGTTGAGTTTATTTTTTTGTGAGTGGTGCAAGTTAGTGGTCTAGTTTCATTTTTTCGCATGTACCTATCCAATTTTCCCAACACTATTTATTGAGGAGACTGTCTTTACTCCTTGTGTGCTCTTGCCATCTTTGTAAAGTATTAATTGGCTATAAAGGTGTGGGTTTATTTCTGGGCTGTTTGTTCTGTTCCATTGCTCTAGCTGCCTATTATTATGCCAGTACCAGGCTGTTTTGATTACAGTAACTTTGTAGTATTGCTTGATATCAAGTATTGTGACACCTCAAACTTTTATCTTTTTTTCTCTCAAGATTTCTGAGGCTATCGTGGTCTTTTTTTTTTGGTTCCATATAAGTCTTTAGAATATTTCTTGATCTGTAAAGTATGCCTTTGGTTTTTTAATAGGAATTGTGTTGAATCTATAGATTGCTTTGCATAGTATGGACATTTCAATATGACAGGCACTCGTCTAAGTAACTAGGACTAAAACAGTAGGTATGGGGAAATGAAGAAACATAATCAAATCATGCGTGTGGGATTTAACTTGTAGTGAGAGAGACAAAATAAATATATAATTATATAGTGTAAGACAACACAAGAAACAATTATATATATGTAAATATATATATGTAAATATATGGATATATATAAAATTAACAAAATAATTACATGGTAAACCTAAGACCAATGAGCAAATATGTACCTTATGAATAAATGTATATGAGCTTTAGCTCACCTATTAAAAGAAAAAAGCTTTCAGAATGAGTCACAAATAAAACTTAACTTTATATCTGACATTTAAGTGATTCTGTAACTTAGAAATGTTACTTAAAAGGATGGATAAATCATAGCAGGCAAATAGAAACTAAAAAATGCAGAGTAAAATTCAGGCCTCATCACATCATTAAACAAGGCAAAGAAGGGACACTATATAATTCTAAAGTTTAAATTTCAAAATGAAGATATAATAGTTATGAATACACATGTATTGGATATTATAGCAACAACTTTCTAAAAGCAAATGGACAGACATGCAGAAGAAAAAATAGACACTTGTCAGTATTAGGGAACATTAATTCACTCAGTCAAAGTCAGGCCAAGTGGACACAATTTAGTAAGAATGTAGAAGTCCTAAATTACATATTTCCTGAAATATCCCTTATTAATGTCAATTAAATTCTGTATACTAATAATAGTGAATATCCATTATTTTCAAGTGTCGTGGACCATTCCAAACACACACACACAAAACAAACATTAGGCCACAGTAAAGCCCAAGAGTAGAAATGATAAACGAGAACCAAGATGGCGGCATAGGTAAAACACCTATCTTGCCGTCATACACAGCAATTTTAAAACTACAACTTAATGAAAGAACAAACACCTTCCAGAATCACCAGAAAGCTGGCTGAGTGAAAATTCCAAAAATAAAAGTGAACATAAGACACTGTGATTCGGAGGAGCGGCTGAGGACAGCGTTGAAAATACGTGGGGAGAGAGGTTTGGAGGCGTGCGCGCTGTGGATAGGGCGGGTGGCTGAAAACAGGTTGTTTTCTTGAACGGGGGAGACAAAGATGTCCCACTGGACTGATTCTCCAGCTCTGGGTGAAGTCCAGGGAACCCACTATCATATGGGGTAAAAACTGGACAGTGGGAGGGCACGCCGAAACTCCGGTGCTGCAGGGGTCTACCGGCTTGTGGAGAAGGCGAGCTTGTGCGGAGTGCACGTGAACTGGGAACAGAGCAGCTGCGTGATCACGCAGAGAGCACTCGTGACTTGCTCTTTCATTCGGGAAACCGTCAGACTGCTTTGTTTTACAACCCTGGGTAAGACGTTGGGTGTGCAGACTCATTTGGGGAGAGTCTGAATTCCCTGGCAGCCAGTGGAGCTCGGCAGCGGCTCTCTCTCAGAGGTGCTGGCGGCCATTGCCCCTGGCACAGAGTCCCTGGGGCTGCATAGGGCGGAGCTAACACTGTCTGCTTGGCCCGGAGACTCCGCCCATCCAACCTGAGCACAGCTGAACGTCACAGACAATTGGCCTGGAGGTCAACCCCTCCAAGTGCTAACAACGATTAACCTGAGCTTAACTTCAGCAAAACTGTGCAACCCATATCCACCTCAGGTAACTGGGGAGGCTGAGCCACTGTCCCTTGTAGGAAGTCTACCACACAAAGCTAATTGACCAACTCAGGGAAGCAGCCAGCATGCAGAGACATGGAAAGAAATCAGATTTGAAAGAAATGGAGGAAAAAAAACGACTGGACATGGAATTCAAAACCATGGTTATAGGGCTTTTCAAGAGGCTCCTAGAAAAGGTCGAGACCTATAAGGAAATAAGCAAGACCGGCAAGGAAATGAACGAGACCCTCAAGGATATGAATGAGACCTGCAAGGAAATGATCAAGACCAAGATGGAAATGAATGAGTCCTACAAGGAAATGAACAAAACCTACAAGGATATGAATGAGACTCTCAAGGATATGAAAAAGGACCAACCAGAAATTAAGCATACACTGACTGAAATAAAAAAATATTATATAAAGACCTAAAAGTACTCTAAAGCACCCCAAGAACCAAGTTAAAGATTTGAAATACAAAGAGGTAAAATCCACTCAGCCGAAAAAGCAAGAAACCAAAAGAATTCAAAAAATTGAAGATAGTGTAAGGGGCTTCTGGGACAACCTCAAGCATACCAACATCCGAATTATAGGGGTGCCAGAAAAAGAGAGCAAGACAATGAAAACCTATTTGAAGAAATAGTGACCGAAAACTTCCCACACCTGGTGAAAGAAATTGACTTAGGAGTCCAAAAAGCACACCGAACCCCAATATATAGGAACCATAAGAGGACCACACCAAGGCACATCATAATTAAAATGCCAAGAGCAAAAGACAAAGATAGAATATTAAAAGCAGCAAGAGAAAAACAGTTACCTATAAGGGAGCACCCATACAATTCTCAGCGGATTACTCAACAGAAACTATGCAGGCCAGACGGGAGTGGCAAGAAATATTCAAAGTGATGAACAGCAAGAATCTACAACCAAGATTACTCTATCCAGCAAAGCTATCATTCAGATTTAAAGGTCAGATAAAGTGCTTCGCAGATAAGAAAAAGCTAAAGGATTTCATTACCACCAAACCAATATTATATGAAATGCTGAAAGATATTCTTTAAGAAGAGGAAGAATAAAAAGATAAAAGTGTAAATTATGAACAACAAATACACATCTATCAACAAATGAATCTAAAAATCAAGTGAATTAATAAGCTGATGAACAGGATAAACTGGTGAATATAACAGAATCACGGACATAGAGAGGGAATGGACAGACAGCTCTTGGGGAGAAAAGGGGTGTGGGAAGTGCAGCAAGAGACTGGACAAAAATCATGCAACTATGGGAGAGGACAGTGGAGGGGGGTGAGGGCACAGGGTGGGATGGTTACCAGGTGGAGGGGAGCTATAGGGGGAAAAAGGGGGAACAATGTAATTAATAAACTGAATAATAAAGATTAAAAAATAAAAAATAAATGATAAACAATGTTCTTTAAACACAGTGAAATAGAGGTGGAATTTAATAGCAAAATCAGAAAAATAAAGTTACTTTTAGCAGCAGTTTGTAAAATCTGTCTTAATCATTCCTGGATCAAAGAAGACATACAACCTAAAAATAAAGAATTATAGCAATAGCACTACATATTGGCACATATAGGACTTAGTTAAATCGGGTGTCTAAGGGAAAGGTCAAGCTTTAAAATGCTTTGCACAAAAATAATGAAAATATGTAAGTAAAAACTAGAAGAAAATATGGAAGGACTTTACAAAGATAAAAGTTATATGCACCGGAAAACAGGTAAAATTATAATAATATAATAAATCAATAGGAGAAACCATCAACCCTCGAATCAGGAAAGAAAAGAGAGAGCACACACACATATACACATACACATACACACAAAAGGGAAAAATCAACAGAAAGGAAATTAAAAAGAACCTTGGAAAAATATTTTATTTGATTCTTTGCAAATACATTTTGCTTATCCACATATATACAATTTTCATGAACATGTCTGCATTACACCATAATTTATATAGTAAGTCATGAAATGCACTCCCTCCTCTATTTACCAGTGAAGTCATCTGTGGAAGAGAGAATGATGAGCACCCCCTGCCCTCTCATAATATATATCTACATGCTAATCCTGGAACCTGTTCATATATTACCGTACATGGCAAAAGAGATTTTGCAGATATGATTAACAGCTTTGAGAGGAGGAGATTATCTTGGATTATCTGAAGAGTCAGGGTCAGAGGGAGATGTAAGTATGGAATACGCATACTTCTATTAGAGAAATGCAACATTGCTGAATTTGAAGATGGAGGAAAGGAATCACCACCAATAAATGTTAAGAGGCCTCTATAAACTAGAGATTCCAGAAAGGTACCTTGATTTAGTCTAGAAAAACCCTTGTTGGACTTCTATAGGACTGTAAAATAATACATTTGCTTTTTAAAGCTATAGTATTTGTGGTGATTTGTTTCAGCTACAGTAGAAAACTTATATACCCTCTGAGTTTTGAGTTTTCTTAATGGGAGGTTTCAATTCCCTTAATATAGAGCTTTCGGGTTTTTTGTTTCTTCTTGAATCAGTGCAGTAAATTGTGTTTTTCAAGGGATATATTTATATCAATTTAGATATCAAATTTATTGGCATAAAGTTGTTCATAGTATTCACTTAATTTCTTTAAAAAAATAATCCTCACCAAAGCATATTTTTTTCCCATTGATTTTCAGACATAGTAGAAGGGAAAGTAGGGGGACGTGGAGAGAGAGAGAAAGATCAGTGTGAGAGACTCATCCATTGGTTACCTCGTGTATGTGCACTGATGGGGCACAACCGAGGTTTGTGCCCTTGACGGGGAATCAAATCCCCGAATCCTTCTGTCCATGTGCCAGCACTCAAACAACTGAGCAAAACCAGGCAGCACTCCCTTATTTTCTTCCTTTTTTTAAAAAAAAAATATTTTTATTGATTTCAGAGAGGGAGGGAGAGAGAGAGAGAGATAGAAACATCAGTGTTGAGAATCATTGATTAGCTGCATCTTGCATGCCTCCTACTGGGGATGCAGCCAACAACCTGGGCATGTGCCCTTGACTGGAATCAAACCTGGGACCCTTCAATTGGCAGGCTGTTGCTATACCCACTGAACCAAACTGGCTTGCGCCCTTATTTTATTTTTGGTGACAGATAGATATTGATGCTCCCTTTTGAATTCTTGATATTGATAAAGATTTTTTTTTCTAGTTTGCTCTTGCTATATCATGGATTACTGGTCTTATTTATTCTTTTCTTCCTTCTGAATAATTTAGATTTAACTTTTTCTTATTTTTTCTAACTTAAAAATTCCCTTCTTTTACCCATGTGTTATTTAGAAGAGTGTTATTTCACTTCCAAATGTTTGAGGACTTTTTCAGATCTTTCTAATGTTTCATTTTTAATTTAATTATTTTGTTGTTAGGGAACATACTCTATAACTTCAATCCTTTTAGATTTGTCAAGATTTGTTTTATGGACTGTCTTGGTGAATATTCTCTGTGCACTTAGAAAAAATTGAGTATTATACTATCTGGAGGAAGAGTGTTTGTTAGTTTGGTCAATTTGTTTTGAGTGCTGATCAACTCTTCTGTACCTTTACTGTTTTAATTTTTTTGTCACTTGGCCTAACAAGTGACATTGAGAGAGGACTGCTGAAACCTCAAAATACAATTGTGGATGAGTCTGTTATAGTTGTGTCAGTTTTTACTTTATATATTTTGAAGCTTTGTTATTAGATGCATGCATATTTGGGATAATTACACCGTCTTGATTAATAGACCCCTTTATTATTAAATTTGTTTTATTTATAAATGGAAAATCATTCTTAGTTTGAAGGCCATACAAAAAATGGGCTATGGGCTGAATTTGGCCTGCATGTCATAAATGGCCAGCCCGTGGTCTAGAGACTTGAAGGCAGAGATGGTCTGACTGAGTTTTTTTTTTTAAAATATATTTTATTGATTTTTTACAGAGTGGAAGGGAGAGGGATAGAAAGTCAGAAACATCGATGAGAGAGACACATCGATCAGCTGCCTCTTGCACGCCCCCTACTGGGGATGTGCCCGCAGCCAAGGTACATGCCCCCGACCGGAATCGAACCTGGGACCCTTCAGTCCGCAGTCCGACGCTCTATCCACTGAGCCAAACCGGTCTCGGCCTTTTTTTTTTTTTTTTGGAATCTCTTTATATATATATATATATATATATATATATATATATATATATATATATATATATATATATATATATATATATATATATATTATTGATTTTTTACAGAGCAGAAGGGAGAGGGATAGAAAGTCAGAAACATCGATGAGAGAGACATCGATCAGCTGCCTCCTGCACGCCCCCCACTGGGGATGTGCCCGCAGCCAAGGTACATGCCCTTGCCGGAATCGAACCCGGGACCCCTTAGTCCGCAGTCCGACGCTCTATCCACTGAGCCAAACCGGTCTCGGCTGGTCTGACTGAGTTTTTTGTGTGTATTTTTTTGAAGTAGGGCTAACTATATGAGAAAAAAATTAAAATAGCATGCAAATTGACCGTACCTTCGCTATGCTACCAGCCAATCAGGAGCAGGGGCGTGACCAGCAGACAGGGGGCATGGCCAGGGGTGTGACCAGTGGACATGGCCAGCAGGCATGGCCAGCACACAGAGGGCGAGGCTGGCAGGGGCATGGCCACAGTGCAACCACCATGCTATAAACTCTGCCTGCACGGTACTTAAGGGCCGGCCCTCCTTACAGTTATGGTGACTGAATCACATGCAAATGAGCGCCCGGGGCACCTTGGGTAATGGGAGCCAGGTGCAAGGTGGGGCTGTGAGCCAAGCGGCAGTCCGCTCCGTTGGGTGTTGTGAGCTGGCCAGGTCTGCTGGCGCACGCTATCAGCTCCTCAGGCCGATGCCTCTTTGCCCTGGTGGGCCGCCGCCACCTCCTTCCCCACCACCACAGAACCAGCACCAGTTGCTCCGGATCCTGGCACACTGAATGCAGGTGGGGTAGGGGTCACAGGGCCCCCCAGACCCTGCGCCCCGCGAGCTCAGTCCAGGACCCAACAGCCTCGTGGCTTCCCTTTGGGGCAGGTGGGGTGGGCGGGCCAAGCTTCCAGAGGAATGGCAGAGGTGGAAGGGAGGAGGGTGGCTGAAGAAAGCGAGGAGACAGGTGGGGGGCGGGGAATGAAGGGAACTAGGGTCGTGCTGCCAGGCTTCGGGTACAGGTGACCCTGGACAGCAGGAGAGAGGTCTTGTGGCTGCCATCAAGAAAGGCCCTCGCAGGAGGATGTTGCATCCCCCGCAGCCGCTGGAGCCGCAACTACTACTGTGAAAGCTGTGCGGAGCCTGGCCTTGGGCTCGCCTGCTCAGCCTGGGCCCTGCCCCTTGAGGCTGGAGTGGGTGCTGCACAGAGCGCCGGGACCGCCTGCATGCAGCATCCGCTCCGCAGCATTGGGTTCTATAAATCCCATGAAAACTGAATTTGCTACAAGTAAAAGTGCCCTTTAAAATGACTATGAACACTGAAGTAAAATGGTTTCATTTTATAAGTCTATATTTTACAGTATGCACATTTCACATAATAACACCCCAGAATTTATCTAGGGCAGGGGCCAAATGCCATTGCTGTAAGGAGCCAGAGTGCAGCTCAACTTTTGTGAGCTATACATTTTCTCAAATATTCAACTTCTGCAGTCCTAGCATGCAAAGCCCAAAGGAACGGGATGGCTGTGTCCCAACAAAACTTTATGGTCACTAAAATGTGAATTTCATATAATTTTTATGTCACAAAATAACATTCTTTTTTTCCTTCGTTGACCAAAAATAGGCAGAAAGCCAGATTTAGCCCAGGGGGCATAGTTTGTTATCTTTGATCTAAGCCTGGGTCCGAGGTGTGGGGCAAGGCAGAGGCAGTTAGGGGTAATCAGACCAGCAGGGGAGCACTTAGGAGCAGGGGCGATCAGTCAGTCAGGCCATGAGCAGTTAGGAGCCAGTGTTCCTAGCTTGCGAGAGGGATGTCCGACTGCCAACAGTCAGACATCTCTGACTGCCAACAGTCAGACATCCCCAAAGGGGTCTCTGATTGGAGAGGGTGCAGGCTGGGCTGAGGGAACCCCCCTCCATGCACGAATTTTGTGCACTGGGTCACTAGTTGTAAATAATGCTGCTATGAACATAGGGGTGCATATATCCTTTATGATTGGTATTTTGGGGTTATTAGGATTTATCTCCAGAAGTGGAATCATTGGGTCAAATGGAAGTGACATTTTTAACTTTTTGGGAAACTCCATACTGTTTTCCATAGTGGCTGCACCAATCTGCACTCCCACCAGGAGTGAATTAATGTTCCCTTTTCTCCACATCCTCACCAGCATTTGCTGTTTGTTGATTTATTGACAGATATGAGATGATACCTGTTTTAATTTGCACTTCTCTGATGTTTAGTGACTTTGAGCATTTTTTCATGTGTCCCTTGGCCATCTGTATGTCCACTTTTTAATTGGCAAATATGGTCTCCCATACAATGGGTTCCCTTTTCATTTTGATGGTGATTTCTTTTGCTGTGCAGAAGCCTTTTTATTTTGATGTAGTCCCATTTGTTTATTTTAGGAGATGTATCCATAAATAAATTGTTACCTGAGATTTTACTGCTTATATTCTCTAAGATTTTTATAGTTTCATGCCTTAAATTTAAGTCTTTTATCCATCTTGAGTTTATTCTGGTGTATGGTGGAAGTTGGTGGTCTAGTTTCTTCTTTCAGCATGTGTCTATCCAGTTTTACCTGCACCATTTGTTGAAGAGACTGCATTTACTCCATTGTATGTTCTTGCCTCCTTCATCAAATATTAATTGACCATAATGGGGTCTCTGTTCTTATCAATTGGTCTATATGCCTGTTCTTGTTCCAGTACCAGGATGTTCTGGTTATAATTGATTTGTAGTCTAGTTTGTTATCTGGTATTGTGATACCTCCTACTTCATTATTTATCAAGATTGCTGCAGCTAGTCAGTCTTTTATGGGTCCATATACATTTTTTTTGCATGAGTTCCCTGTAAATGTTAGAGATTAAACCCTTATCAGTGACAACATTGGAAAATATGTTCTCCCATGCAGTGAGCTTTTGTTTTTTTGATTGTTTCTTTCGCTGTGCAGAACTTTTTATTTTGATTTTATCCCATTTATTTTCTCTTTAGTTTCCATTGCCTAGGAGTTGTATTGGTAAAGATATTGCTATGACAAATGTCTGCTATTTTGCTGCCTATGGCTTCTTCTAATATTTTTATGGTTTTCCATCTTATGTTTAAGTCCTTTATCTATTTTGAGTTTATTTTTATGTATGGTGTAAGTTGGTGTCTAGTTTCATTTTTTTTTGCACGTATCTGTCGAGTTTTCCCAATACCATTTATTGAAGAGACTGTCTTGTCTCCATTGTATGCTCTTGCCTCCTTTGTCAAATATTAATTGAGCATAATGGCTTGTGTTGATTTCTGGATTCTCTGTTCTGTTCCACTGATCTATATGTCTGTTCTTGTGCCAGTACCAGGCAGCTTTGATAACTGACTTTTTAGTATAGCTTGATATCTGGTATTGTGATCCCTCCAACATTGTTCTTCTTTCTCAAGATTGCTGTAGCTATTCAGGGTCTTTTTTTCCTTTTCTTTGTATTCCAGATGAATTTTTGGAGAATTTGTTCTAGTTCTTTGAAGTATGCCATTGATAAATTTTAATGGGGATTGTGTTGAATTTATAGATTGCTTTGGGTAATATGGACATTTTAATGATGTTGATTCTACCAATCCATGAACATGGTATATTCTTCCATTTGTTTATGTCTTCCTTTATCTCTTTTTTTTTTAGCATCCTTAAATTTTGTGAGTACAAGTCCTTTATCTCCTTGGTTAAGTTTATTCCTAGGTATCTTAGCTTTTTTGTTGCAGTGATAAATGGGATTGCTTTTTTATTTCTCTTTCTGTGAGTTTGTTATTGGTGTATAGAAAAGCCATAGACTTCTGGGTGTTAATTTTGTATTCTGCTACATTGCGGAATTCATTTATTAAGTCTATTAGTTTTTTGATGGAGTCTTTAGGGTGTTCTATGTACAATGACATGATATTTTACTCTTCTTTTCCAATGTGGATGCTTTTTATTTCTTCTTGCCTGATCACAATGGCTAATACTTCCACTACTATGTCAAAGAGGACTGGTGAGGGTGGGCATCCCTGTCTTGTTTCTGTTCTTAGGGAAAATGGTTTTAGTTTTTGTCCATTGAGTATAATGTTGGCTGTGGGTTTATCATATATGGTCTTTATTATGTTGAGGTATGATCCTTCTATTTCCACCTTGTTGAGAGTTTTTATCAAGAAAGGGTGTTGGATTTTGTCAAATGCTTTTTCTGCATCAATGGATATGATTATATGGTTTTTATCTCTCAATTTGTTTATGTGATGTATCACATTCATTGATTTGCAGAAGTTGTACCATCCTTGCATCTGCGGAATAAATCCCACTTGGTCATGGTGTATGATTTTTCTAATGTAATGCTGGATTCGATTTGCTAGAATTTTGTTGAGGATTTTGGCATCTATGTTCATGAGGGATATTGGCCAGTAATTCTCTTCCATTGTGTTGTCTTTATCTGGTTTGGGGATTAGGATAATGCTGGCTTTGTAAAAGAGCCTGGAGCGTTCCTTCCTCTTGAATTTTTTGGAATATTTTAAAGAGGATAGATGTTAGTTCTTCTTTGGATGTTTGGTAAAATTCACATGCAAATCCATATGGTTCAGGACTTTTGTTTGCTGCAAATTTTTTATTTTTTATTTTATTACTGCTTCAATTTCATCAGTTGTTGTTGGGCTATTCAGGTTTTCTGATTTTTCCTCTTTGAGTATGGGAAGATTGTATGTATCTAGAAATTTGTCTGCTTCACCCAAATTATTTAGTTGTTAGAATATAGTTGTTCATAATATTTGCTTATAATACTTTGTATTTCTTTGGTGTCCATTGTTACATCACCTATTGTATATCTGATTTTATTAATTTGGGTCCTTTCTCTTTGTTTCTTGATGAGTCCAGCTAAGAATTCATCAATCTTGTTTATCTTTTCAAAGAACCAGTTCTTGGATTTATTGATCTTTTTACTGTTTGTTTTAGTCTCTATGTCATTTATTTCCACTCTGATCTTTATTATTTCCTTCCTTCTACTTACTCTACTTACTCTGGGATTTTCTTGCTGTTCTCTTTTTAAATCATTTAGTTTTAGGATTAGTTTTTATTCTTGTTTCTTATAGTAGGCCTGTAGTGCTATGAACTTCCCTCTCAGGACTGCTTTTGTCATGTCCCATAGGTTTTGGGTGGTGGTGTGTTTATTTTCATTCATTTCCAAGAACTTTTTACTTTTCTTTTTTTTCCTAATTAGTTCATAATAATTGTGTATGTATGTAGTGTGAGATAGTGGTCTAATTTCATTCTTTTGCATATGGCTGTTCAGTTTCTTTAAAACTATTTATTGTAGAGACTGTCCTTTCTCCATCATAAATTCTTGGCTCCTTTGTCATAAATTATTTGACTGTATGTGTATATTTATTTTTGAGCACTCTATTCTGCTCCATTGAGCTTTGTGTCTGCTTTTATGTCAGTACCATACTGTTTTTATTACTATAGCTTGAAATCAAGACTCATGGCCTATCCAACATTGTTTTTATTTTTCTTTGACATTCAGGGTATTTTGTGGTTCCATACATATTTTAGGATTGTGTGTTCTATTTCTATGAAAAATGACATTGGAATTTTGATAGGTATACATTAAATTTGTAAATCTTTTGGGGGTAGTATGGTTATTGTAATAACCTTACTGTCTATAAACACAAACTATATTTCCATTTTATTATGTTTTCAGAAGAGAATGTGTGGTACTCAGTAGCAAAAAAATCATGAATTTTCCCTGTAAAAATATTCATGTAAGACTCTCTATGGAATGAAAAAAGCTTTTTAAATTTGAAATAATTATTGACTCATAGGAGATCAGAAAGAAACATATAGAGAAGTTCCACATACCCTTTCTCCACCATCCCTCAACTACCTTACTGAACTATAGTATAAATATCATATCAAAACTTTGATGTTGGTGCAATCCATAGGACTTATTCAGATTTTACTCATATTTGTGTATATGTGTATCAAATACCGGTATATACTCGTATCACCATTGCAGTAGTCAAAATACTATACCATAGCATTACCATAAGATTTCCCTTGTTACCTTTTTGTAGTTATACCCATCGCTTTTTCCCTTATTCCTAACCTTTGGCAATTACTAATCTGTTCTACATCTGTATAGTTATGTTATGTTATGAACATTACATAAATAAAATCCTGTAGTTTTTGTCATTTTGAAATTGGCTTTTTTCTTCTACTTCACATATTTACATGTAAAAAGATATGTCTATATGAACAGCAATGTGTGTGTGTGTGTGTCCTATCCTATCTAATAAAAGAGTAATATGCAAATTGACCATACCTCCAAACAAGCCACGCCCACCAGCCAATCAGGAGCAAATAAACCCCAACCAAGATGGCTGCAGCCACTGAGAGCAGGAGGGAGGCTTGGTTTCCCTGGCAATGGAGGAAGCCAAGCTAGAAGATACATAAATCCAACAGAAATGGCTGCAGCCATGGAGCTGGAGAGAGCAGAGGCTAGGGTTGCTCAGGCAATGAAGAAAGCCATACTTCTACAGCCCTAGCACCTAGGCCTCCACTTTAGGCTACAAAGTTTCATACAGAATTTAAATAAATGCAAACAGAAATGGCTATCTCCATGGAGCGAACAGAAGGCTTGGCTCCACTCCAGGCTACAAAGTTTCAATTGTAGAACATAAATTAATCCCAGATCCCAGGGCTTCCGCTTGGGTCGCTGGGGTGCCGTGCCTGGCATGCAAACCACCAGGCCCCTCGCCCTGGCTGCCTCACGCCCCAAGGGAACCCCCACTCTGATCCATTACACCCTTCAGGGCAAACCAGCTGGCCCCCACCCATGCATCAGGCCTCTATCCTATCTAATAAAAGAATAATTTGCAGATTGACCATCACTCCAACACACAAGATGGCTGCCCCCATGTGGTCAAAGATCCTGCCCCCATGTGGACATAAGATGGCTACCACAAGATGGCCAGCAGGGGAGGTCTATTGAAAGGTTCCTGGCCTGCAAGGGAGGGCAGTTGTGGGTAATCAGACCAGCAGGGGAGGGCAGTTGGGAGGGTCCAGGGCTGCAAGGGAGGAGAGTTTGGGGTGATCAAACCTGAAGGGGAGGGCAGTTAGGGGTGACCAGGCCGGCAGAGGTGGGAAGTTGGGGGCAAACAGGCTGGCATGGGAGCAGTTAGATGTCAATTAGGCTGGCAGGGTAGTGGTTAGGGAGTGATCAGGCTGACAGGCAGAAGCGGTTAGGGGAAATCAAGGAGGCAGCAGGTGAGCAGTTTGGAGCCAACAGTCCTGGATTGTGAGAAGGATGTCCTATTGCCCATTTAGGCCTGCTCCTATTGGGATCGGGCCTAAATGGGCAGTCGGACATCCCTTGAGGGGTCCCAGACAGGAGAGGGTGCAGGCTGGGCTGAGGGACATTCCCTGACCCCGATGCATGAATTTCATGCACTGGGCCTCTAATATATATACATATATTTCTTAAATTTATGTAAAGGTTTGTATGTGAAAATAATTTTGGGGTAAAGATCAAATATGTAATTGCTAGGTGGTATGATAAGCTCATTTTTAGTTTAAGAGAATAACTGCCAAATCATTTTTCCCAATGGTCATATTATTTTATACTACAGGCCCAGTGCACAAAATTAATGCACAGGTGCAGTCCCTAGGCATGGTCAGTGATCAAAACATGAGAATCTGGCATGGAATAGGAGGTCCAAGCAGATCTCTGGGCCCTAGACAGCACCTGGACCCCTGGGCCCCTGCATGTCCCCCTCCACCTGAGTCATGGCACCTGAGTCCCTACAGGGAAATGCAGTGAGTGCAGCCAGCCGCAGGCTGGGGTGCAGCATGGGCCTCTGGACCACCCAGTGGTGCTGCACAGAAGCTGGGCAGGGAGTACGCTCTCTCCTGGCCAGCCTTGTAGACCAGCTCCTGTGCGAACCCACAGGGAGCCCAATCAGCCCCTGCAGTCCTGGCGGCTGCAGCCTGGGTCACTTGGAAGAGGTCGTGCAGGTGTGGGGAAGGTTCCTTGTGGGGAGCCTGCCACCTGAGTGTGGCCCAGTGTGCAAGCCCTGGTGTCCTGGGGGAGGATAGCAAGGGGAGTGAGAGCAAGGTTGGCAGACACCTCGCATTCTCACCGCACCTCTGTCCCTGTCATCCCTACTCCCAGGTAGCTGGTGAGAGGTCACGGCATGTTGTCGACACATGCCATGTTCTGCATCGCCCCCTGTGGTCAGCACACGCCATAGCAAGTGGTTGAACTCCCAGTCTCTCAGTTGAACTCCCAGTCAAACAGCCGCGTGAGGGGGACAATTTACATATTAGGCTTTTATTATATAGGACTAGAGGCCCGGTGCACAAAATTCGTGTACGTTCCTCAGCCTGATATTCACCCTCTCCAATCCGGGAACCCTCAGGGGATGTCCTACTGATGGCTTAAGCCCGCTCCCCATGGTTTTCTGCTCTTTGTGAGGCCAGCCTGCTCCACACCACAGCAATGGGCAAGCAGGCCCTGCTGGGTGCTGTCTGTGGGTCACACTTGCCTGCAGGGCTTATGTTGCCAGGGTGATGCCACCAGCATCCAGCCCCAGCCACTATGGGCGCTGCCATCTTTGTTGCGAGTGACTGTTAATTTGCATATAACTTTTTTATTAGATAGGATTCCCATTGACAATGTATGAGTGATTCAGTTTCACTGAATCCTAACCAGCATTTGGTATTATATCTTTGTCATTTTAACCATTCTAATAGGTGGGTAGTGAGATCTCATAGTGCTTTTAAGTTGAATTGCCTTACTGGAAAGTTATGTTGAACATCTTTTTATATGTTTATTTTCCATCTATATATCCCCTTCAGCTAAATGTCTGTTCATATTTTTTGTCTATTTTCTAATTCAATATTTTTTACTGTTTAATTTTTTTTATATATTCTATATATGTGACTTAAATATATTCTCCAAGTCTGTAATTTGTGTTTTTATTCATATAACAAGACCATTTGCAAAGCAAATATTTTAAATCTTGACAAAATCTAATTTATCCTTTAAAAAAAATCTTATGAATTATTTTCTGTTTTGTTGTTTTTGGTATCAAGTATGAGAACCCTCCACTTATTCCTAGGTCCTAAAGATTTTCTGTTATGTTTCTTTATTAGTGTTACATTTTCATTTAAGCTTGCGGTCCATTTTTATAGAAGATTTGAAATTTTAGGTCAAGGGTTTTTTTTGTTTGTTTGTTTTGTTTTGCCTATTTATGTCTAGTTGCTCCATCACCAGTTCTCTCTCCTCCATTGAATGGCATTTTCACCCTTGTCCAAAATTAGTTGGGCACATTTGTCTGACTCTGAGTTTTCTATTCTGTCCATTGATGTTTATCACTATACCTGTCAGTACCATACTTATTGCAGTTACTAGTATATAGTAAGCCTTAATATTGGAGTAATGCTTTCCACTTCATTAATTTTCAATTTTTGGCTATCCTTGTGGCCTTTTTTAAAATATAAATTTTAGAATAAGCTTATCTGAGTCTACAAAAAGCTTGCTGAGATTTTAATTGGCATTATTAAATCTATAGTTGAAGTTACAGAATGTACATCTTTAACTCTGTTGACTCTTCCAATCCATGAACACAGTATGTTCATCCATATTTTCTTTAATTTGCTTTATTAGCATTTTATAATTAATCATATAGATTCTATTAATGTTTTGTTAGTTTTTTAAACTAAGTCTTTCTTTTTTTCTTTCGATTATTTATGAATGATATATATAGCATTTTTACTTTAGTTTCTATTTGCTTGTTGTCAGTATATAGAATTCAGTTGATTTTGTATGTTGATCTTGTATTATTCTGTGATCTTACTCAACTCACTTATTTAGGTTTTTCCTTGTAGATTCACTCTTACAGAAAACTAGTAGCCCATTGCGTGATATTGTGTGCAGTAGGCTGTGCGCTGCTTTCGCAAGAGCCAACGGGAACCATGGTGTGCAGCCTGGAGCCACACAGCTCCCGGGGCAGCTGAAAGTGAGCTGCCAGTGCCCACAGCACCTGGGAGGAAGCTGTGAGGGACCCACACTGATTTCACGGGAGGCGGGAGGGAGCCATGCTGCTTCTGTGGAAGGAAGGCCCGCCATCTCCTCTTCAGGCCTGCACTCCGCCACAGAGGCTGCAGGCCGGCCTCCTGTCCCTGTTCATGCCTCCTCTGGCTCCAGGGGGCTGGCCCAAGCCAGGGCACTGCAGCTCGCTGGCCTCCTTCTCTGTTTCCATTTCCATCAGGGCCTCACTTGCGCACACAACCTCTTCCTCTCTGGTCATGACCCGTTATGGAGTCCTGGCCTAATTGGCACATTTCATATATATATATATATATATATATATATATATATATATATATATATATATATATATATAGAGAGAGAGAGAGAGAGAGAGAGAGAGAGAGAGAGAGAGAGAAATTATATCATCTGCAAATATATATTTTTATTTCTTTTTCCCAATCTGTGCCCTTTATATCTTTTTATAGCCTTACTAGAAGCCTGGTGCATGAAATTTGTGCACTTGGGGGCATGTCCCTCAGCCTGGCTTGCACCCTCTTGTAGTCCGAGAGCCCTCAGGGGATATCTGACTGATGACTTAGGCCTGCTTCCCTGGTGGTCAGTGCCATAATAGCAATTGGTTGACTGGTTGACTGTCTGCCCCTTGGTGGTCAGTGTATTCCATAGTGAGCAGTTGAGTGGCCTTAGCATATTATTAGCATACTAGAGGCCTGGTACATGAAGTTCGTGCACTTGGGGGAGGGGTCCTTTAGCCAAGCCTGAGCCCTCTCACAGTCCAGGAGCCCTGCAATTGATCACCCCACAGAGGGAGGCCTCACCCACTGCCACTGAATGGGTAGCCTGGGCCTCTTTGGGGTGATGGCGGGCCGCCTTGACCAATTACATCACACCCGTTTTGATGGTGGCAGTCAGTGCTGGGTCACTGCGGTGCCCATGACCCAAGAGGGACTGAGAGGTCAGCAGTTCAGCCCCCTCTCCAGTCCCTGCCCATCCAAGTCTGCTGCGTGTGCAGCCTGGTGTTCAGTCATCTGTTTGGTCATTTTGGACATTACAAACCCTGGATTACACTTTGATTGATTCAATGGCCAACCAGACGACTGGACATTTAGCATATTAGGCTTTTATTATATAGGACTAGTGGCCTGGTGCACGAAATTCATGCACATTAAAATGGTATTAGAGGAAATAATTTAATATTGCTATTTGCTCTTTCTTTATAATAGAAGTATCAGAGACTAAAGAAAATTAGTAAAATGAATATGAAAACCTTCCTCCTGTCAGAGTCTGGGACACACCATGGACCCAGAGTCAAGTCCCCACTCACTCATATGTGCCTCAAAATCACGTGAAACCCATACCCAGCACCCTTCCCCCCACATTGGGGTGGATACAGACCTAGCCAGTCCCACCCTTGTCAAGCCCCACAGGGCAGGGGGTGTCCTTGGGTCCCCTGGCCCAGCACCAGGATGGGGGGCATGGCCTGAGGTCCCCCATCAAGTCCCACCAGGTGGGAGACACGACCTGAGATCCCCTGTCAAGCCCCGCTGGGGAGGGGGCATGGCCTGAGGTCCCCCGTCAAGCCCCACCAGGCAGAGGAGAACAGCCTCAGGTCCCCCGGCCCAGCACTGGGAGGGAGGCGCAGCCTCAGGTCCCCTGTCAATCCTCACTGGCACGGGGGTGTAGGCTCAGGTTCACTGTGAAGCCCCGCTGGGTTGGGGGCACAGCCTGAGGTCCCCTGTCAAGCCCAGCCAGGCAGGAGGGGCACAGCCTCAGGTCCTCTGGCCTGGTGCTGGGGTGGAGGGTGTGGTCTGAGGTCCCCCAGCCTGGTGCCAGGGTTGGGGTGTGGCTTGAGGTCCCCTGTTAAGCCCTGCTGGGTGGAGAGAACAATCTGAGGTCCCCTAACCCAGCACCAGGATGGGAAGTGCACCTTGACAGGGAAGGTCCCCTGTCAAGCCCTGCCGGGTTGGGAATGTGGCTTGTAGTCCCCTGTCAAGCCACACCAGGTGAGAGGCACGGCCTGAGGTCCCCCAGCCTGAGGTATCCTAGTCCAGTGCCTGGGTGGGAAGCACACCTTGAGGTTCCCTGTCAAGCTCTGCTGGGTGGAGGGCATGGCCTGTGGTCCCCTGTCAAGCCCTGCCGGGCAGGGGGAGCAGCTGGAGGTCCCCTAGCCCAGCACCAGGACGGGAAGTACACTTTGAGGTCCCCCGTCAAGCCTCACTGGGTGGAGGACATGGCCTCAGGTCCCCTGGCCTGGTGCCGGGGTGGGGGTCGAGGCCTGAGGTCCCTTATCAAGCCCCTCTAGATTGGAGGAGGGTGTAGGCCTCCCATCCCACGTGCCATGGCCACGGCCACCACTGGCCTCCAGTCCCACTGCCACGATTACCTCACGCTCTCCGTGAGCAGGTATGCATAGGGAAGGCTGGGCCAGGATAATTGGGAGGGGGTGATGGGAGGCCAGCATCCTGGGTGAGCTGGGCCTCACAGCCTCTCTGCTTCAGCTCCCAGCACCCAGGACCTAAGGAATAGTGTTTTCACAGGGGCCTGGAAGGTACTGGATATGGCGATGCCTTAAAAACAGAAGAAGCCTCCTTTAACTCTGGCTGGAAGTGCATTGGGAACTTATGTTCGGGGGAAGCAGCCCAACATCAGGGCTGAAATAAGACCTTGGATAGCCTCTGGAGGGGTGACTTCAGTCCTTTGCCGCAGCCACTCCCCCCCGCCGGCCTCCCATCCTGTGTGCCAGCGGCCACGCCCCCCACCTGTCTCCGGTCCTGCACTGGGCACGCAGCGGCCATGCCCCCCACTCCTGATTGGCTGGTAGCATAGCGAAGGTATGGTCAAATTTGCATGTTTCTCTTTTATTATATAGGATTGGACTGGCTAAAACAGCAGTAAGAGCAGACATCCTTGCTATTTTCCCAATTTTAGAGGGAAGTCATTAAGGAATTCAGATTTTACCATGAAATAGGATTTTAGCTATGATTACCTCACGCTCTCCGTGAGCAGGTATGCATAGGGAAGGCTGGGCCAGGATAATTGGGAGGGGGTGATGGGAGGCCAGCATCCTGGGTGAGCTGGGCCTCACAGCCTCTCTGCTTCAGCTCCCAGCACCCAGGACCTAAGGAATAGTGTTTTCACAGGGGCCTGGCAGGTACTGGATATGGCGATGCCTTAAAAACAGAAGAAGCCTCCTTTAACTCTGGCTGGAAGTGCGTTGGGAACTTATGTTCGGGGGAAGCAGCCCAACATCAGGGCTGAAATAAGACCTTGGATAGCCTCTGGAGGGGTGACTTCAGTCCTTTGCCGCAGCCACTCCCCCCCGCCGGCCTCCCATCCTGTGTGCCAGCGGCCACGCCCCCCACCTGTCTCCGGTCCTGCGCTGGGCACGCAGCGGCCATGCCCCCCACTCCTGATTGGCTGGTAGCATAGCGAAGGTATGGTCAAATTTGCATGTTTCTCTTTTATTATATAGGATTGGACTGGCTAAAACAGCAGTAAGAGCAGACATCCTTGCTATTTTCCCAATTTTAGAGGGAAGTCATTAAGGAATTCAGATTTTACCATGAAATAGGATTTTAGCTATGGGCTTTTTGTTTGTGTTTTGTTTTGTTTTTCGGTGAAAGCTCTTTATGAGGTTGAGGAAGTTCCTCTCTGTTCTTAATTCCATAAGAGTTTTTGGCTATGTTAATATAATTGTGTGATATTTCTTCTTCAATTATTGATATGAGGGACTACCATGATAGGTCTATTGCTAGATTTTTGAATACTGAATTAACCTTTTATACCTGGAATAAATCCCACTTAGTCATGACATGCTATTCTTTTTACTTATTGTTGTATTTGATTAGCAAAATTTAATACTGGAAAATTTTCAGCTAAGTTCATGGGAGATATTGATCTGTAATTTTTTTTGTGCTGCTTTTGCCAGGTTTTGGTATCAGAGTAATAATGGTCTCATAAAGTAAGTTGGGAAGTGTTCTCTATTCCTTTTTTTTTTTTTTTTTTAGAAATGGTGCAAATCGTTCTGTGACTGGTAAAATTCTTCAGTGAGGCCATCTTTACATGGAGATTCCTTTGGAGGATCTATTACAAATTCAGTTTCTGTAGTTGTTATAGGACTATTCAGATGACCTACTTCATTTTGGTTGAATTTTGGTAGATTGTGATTTTCAAGGAATTGGTCCATTTCTTCTGAGTTGTCAGTTATTTGTGTAAAGTTATATGTGGCATTCTTATTATCATTGTAGTGGATTATCTCTATACTAGAGGCCTGGTGCATGAATTCCTGCACAGGTGGGGTCCAGCTGGGCTGCCCTGATCAGGGCCAATTGAGCCAGGCTGGCTGGGGGTAGGGGATTTGGGAAGTTGACCACCTGACCCAACCCAGTCAGAGTGGAGGGAGCTGACTAGGGATGAGGCAGGCTTTGGGGAGAGGCTGCAGCAGTTGGCAGGCCGGCCTGGCCCGGCCCCCTGGTCAAACTCCCGGTCGATGGAACAATTTGCATATTAGCCTTTTATTATATAGGATAATTCATTAAAAAGTTGATCCTTGAGCATCATGGGGTTTTAACTGCACAAGTCCACTTATTGAGGTTCCCCCCGCCCAATAGATATACTTCATATCCCTGGGTATTGCACCTGCAGATTTAACTATAGATACAAAGTCTATAGTATGCATTGTTCTATGCCATTTTATATAAGGGGCTTGTGCATCTATGGATTTTGTTATCAACGGGGGTCCACAGGGAAATCAAGGGATGATTATAGTTAATTTTAGGGGGAGTCAAATGTTATACAGATTTTCAGCTGTGCAGGGATTGGTGCCTCTAACCACATGTCCAAAGGGCAGCTGGATTATATATCCATGTATATGAAGGATATATATAATATATAATATATGTGCATATCCTTGTAATCTTTTTTTTTAAAAATAGACTTTCTCTTTTACTCATGGATTATTTAGAAGTATATTATCTGGAAGAGTTTGGAGATTTTCCTGTTGCTTTTCTTTTATTGATTTATAGTTTGATTCCATTATTGTCTAACGTGAGGGCACAGTCCACAAAAGTCTTCCCTTATTTCTGACACCAATTGCAATTTCAGGGGTTTCCAAGGCCATCATTAGATTTGATTATTCACTAGAAAGACTCATAGACCTCACTGAAAGCTATCATATTCACAGTTTAATACAGCAAAAAGATACACATTAAAATCAGCCAAAGGAAGAAGTACATAGGGCAGAGCCCAGGAAGGTTCTAAACAAAGAACTTCCAGTTGTCCTTTAACAGCAGAATCATAAACATTAACTTTTCCTATCGACATGCATAACAATATGCATGGAGCATTGCCAAATAGGGAAGCTCACCTGAGCCCTGATGTGAAGAACTTTTATTGTGGCTCCTGGTTGCTGGCTTAGTTTTAGTGCCCAACCTCCCAGGAGGTAGAATTGATACCTTAGTCTCTAGTTTCTTTAGAGGAGAACTGATGCCACATGGCTCAAAGCATCATAAATTCCACTGTTAGACTCTGGTGGCTGTGGTCTCCAGGTAACAAAGATTCTGTAGAGATTACCTCTCTGGAGATGAATACAAAAGCCAGAGCTCTCTAGTTAAGGTTAAGTTCTTTAGTATATATCACAATAACATACTCTATATGTTTGTTTTAAATTTAAAATTTGCTTCATGACCTAGAATATGGTCTATTTTGAGAAATGTTCAGTGTGTGCCTGAAAACATTATATATTCCACTGTTGTTGGGTGGCATGCTCCATAAGTGTTGGTAATCCTATTGGTTGATGGTCCTATTCAGTTCTTCAGTATCCTTGCTGCTTGTCAGTCAAGTAGTTCCATCAATTGCTGGGAGTAAGGTATTTGAGTCCCCAGTATAATTTTGATTTGTATATTTCTCCTTTAAACTTATAACAAGGTTTTGCTTTCTGTATTTTGAAGTTCTGCTGGTGGTATTAATTTTCTTTACTCTGAAGTCTGACTTGATATTATATAGCCATTTCTATTTTCTTTTACTATTTACATGTACTATTTATATAATTTTTGCTTTCAACATACCTATATCATTATGTTTGACATTTTTATAGTCACCATGTAATTGGGGTCATGTTATTTATTTATTGTGTCAATCTCTGCCTCTCACCTGGTGGTTGAGACCATTTACATTGAAAGTAATTATTGATATGTTAGCATCATTTTATTTGTTCTTGGCTGCTTCCCTGTTTCTTTTTCTTCTTTCTTTTTCCTTGCCTACATGTAAATTGATGAAACATTTTTAGAGTTCCATTTTGATTTATTTATAATGCTTTTGAACATATCAAATTTAACTCAAAAGATGTAACCATTTTGTAGGTCAGGAATTTGAGAAAGCCTTAGCTGAGGGGTTTTGATTGGCTACAGTTGGGTGCCAGTGGGCTCCAGTCATCTGAAGAGTTGGGTGATCATTTGGAACTTAGCTGGGGCTAATGACCAGGGTGACTACACGAAGACTCTAGCATTATGCTCTCAGTATGGGTGGCCTTCTTTGATGGAAACTTCATTTCCCAGAGTTAGAGTTAAAATACTCATCTGGTCCCCTTTTAAATTTCCTCTTTAGTATGAATTGTTTACTGTTATATGAGGAGTAAGATATGGCTAAAGTCATTCTTACAATAATTTCATTTGAAAAATTCTCATCTAATGTGAACTTTCTGGTGTTGTGTAAGGTTTGAACTATGACTAACTTCCACATTCATCATTTTTATATGTCCAGTAAGATATAGGTCATAGGTAAAGGTTATGCCCTATATCCTTCATTTTATTCATCATTTTTTTATCCAGTTAGAATTCTCTAATGTTGAGCAAAGAAGATGCTAGGTGCCTCCCTTTTTCTAATACAACTTTCCAATTTCATATAAAGCATTATTGGGGCTAAAGGTAATCTCACATTTATTACATTTGTCTGGTGTTATATTTTTAGGCTGTGGTTAAAGACTTTGTACATGCATTAAATTCACAGTTTTCACAACATTCATAGAGTATCCCTCTACTATGAATTCTCTGATTTGAACTATTACCATACTAATAATATTCAGTTTTTTTCTCTTCAGAAAAAATTATCTCATACTGTGAAAGTGTTGAGTTGTTTGGTAGTATCTACCAAAGCCACCAAATATAGAAATGCCTCAGGACCCAGAAATTTCACTCTGATGCATATACATGAGGGAAATAAATATATGTACATCTAAAGACAAATATATTCACAAAAGCATTACTTATTATGACCCTAAACTGTAAACAAAAAGTCCACCAACACATTGAATGTGTTGTGATATACTTATATAATGAATAATGAAATTCTATACAGAATAAAAATACATGAATTTCTGCCACATCACTAATGATGAATTTTAGAGAAAGAATAATGAATGACCAGGGTGACTACACGAAGTCAATTATGAAAAAATACATGATATATAATCCAACTTATATAAAAGTTAACAAGTAAAAACTATAATGTTAGAAATTACAATGCTGGTTAACTCTGAGGAGATAACAATTTTTATTCAATATTTGCAATGAGAAACACAATTCACACCTTTCTTTTTAAAAGTTGTTTGTTCACAGTGTGGTTCATATACCAACTGTATATTACTGGTTCACAACAAGGTAGGTATTAAAATAAAAAATGAGCAACTTTAAATATATGTAGCAATTTGACAGATAAATTTTATATCATATGAATCTAACAATAGAAAACTGGGGATTGTATTTTCAATGACTTTTGTCATTTAATTTGTCTAGTAATTGTTTTGTGTGTATGTTTTATAGGCTAGCAAGCAGTAAGTAAATATGTGATGAAGCAGTTCCTTAAACTGTTGACTATTATTATACTTGCAAGCAACATCATATACTGGGTTTATTATCACTTTTAAAAGTTTTTTACTAAAAAAAGTCACATCCTTTACTATATCCCAATGGTTTCTACCTTGTGAGTTTTCTGATGGACAATGAGGTTTGACTTACAACTGAAGAACTTACCACATTCTTTACATTCATACAGTTTCTCTCCTATGTGAGTTTTCTGATGGCGAATGAGGTTTGATTTCCTACTGAAGGCTTTTCCACACTGAGGACATTGATTGGATTTCTCTCCTGTATGTATTCTCTGATGAACAGTGAGGATTGCTTTCTGGCGAAAGGACTTCCCACATTCACTACAACTATAGGGTTTCTCCCCTGTATGAATTCTTTGATGGAGAGTGAGGGTTGTCTTTTGGCAGAAGGACTTTCCACATTCATTACAAATATAGGGTTTTTCTCCTGTGTGAGTTCTTTGGTGTACAGTGAGGGTTGTCTTCTGGATAAATGCCTTCCCACATTCATTACATTGATATGGTTTCTCTCCTGTGTGAGTTCTCTGATGATCAATGAGGTATGACTTCTTTCTAAAAGCACTTCCACACTGAGTACAATCATAGGCTTTCTCCCCTGTATGTATTTTGTGATGTCTGGTGAGGGTTGCCTTCTGGCGGAAGGATTTACCACAATCCATACAAATGTAGGGTTTCCCTTCTACATGTGTTTTCTCATGAAGAGTGAGGGCTGTCTTTTGACGGAAGGCTTTTCCACATTGACTACAAACATAAGGTTTCTCACCTGTGTGAATTCGCTGATGCTCAATGAGATATGACTTCCTTCTAAAGCTATTCCCACAATAAGAACAATGAAAGGGTTTCTCTTCTGTTTCAGATCTCTGATGTATAATAAAAATGGACTTCCTGCGGAGGAAATTCCCATATTTGCTATATGCATGGGCTTTCTTCTCCATGAGATTTTGTGGACGGACACTGGGATTTGACTTTTCAATGAAAGGCATCCCATCTTTCTTGTATTCAAAGAGTCTTTCTCTTCTATGAGTTCCAGTATGTGTAAATATTTCTTTCATAAGGAAGGAATTTTCACATTCATTATGTTCAAATGATTGCTCTGGAGTTTGAACCTTCTGATGTTTAATAAGCTCTTGTTTATTACTCAGACTCTTTTCTGTTTGTTTATAGAGATTTTCTGCAGAATGAATTTTCTCATGCTTTGTACTGAGAAGTGATGTCTCCCATCCATTACTCTCACCAAACTTCTCTCTTACAGGGCTTATATTTCTAATGACTGATTCTGAAATATTTTTCAAAACCTTTCCATCAGGTTTATATTCATGTAGTGTTGTTTTTGAAATAATATAGTTCTTGCCTATAGTAAGTGTCTTCCAAAGAATATTATTTCTTTCCTTAATTGGTCTTTCATGGTTGCTGAATACAACTGATCTAAAATGCCTATCTTGGTATTGTTTAAACTTCATTAAAACATCTTCAGCTTTCCCATCTTCTTCTAGAAAAGAATAAAATAAACCACAGTGTAAATCTTGATATAAATGTTATGAATTAGATGTATATACAACCAATTTATTGTGGCACTATCTCACTATTGTGATCTACAGAAAGGCCAAAATAAATTACCTCTTGGTAGACAAAATACATGGAACTTAAACACAAATCCTGCTATACTGTTAAAATGAGGAATAATTGGCATAAGCAAAGAACACTCATATCTTTGACATATTGTAAATATAAGTTACATCAACTAGCTCTAATTAATATAAGGACAAGTAAGCAAAAGATGGTGAAAAGTGGCATTATTCTTGGAATGTGCAGGTTTAGAGATGATGGAGTGAGCCTATCAAGAGTACTAACTAGTAAACAAGGGAAACTATTCAGGTGGATACAAGAAAGATGGGATGCCTTTCATTGAAAAGTCAAATCCCAGTGTCCGTCCACAAGTGTATGTACTTATTTCCTCATGCATAGAAAGGGGTTATAAAGGTGTCATTTGCTATCTGTAGCAAATAAAGTTTATCAAGCACTCATTTCATTATTTTCAAAGAAACCCTATAATCTATATCTAGGCCCTAGCTCTCCATATAACTGATTTATTTTCTCTTGAAATGGAAGAATTAGAAAAACATTTTCATTAGGAATTATAAAATAAACCAGAGGACAAAGCATACTTTCAAATGAACATAATCACTGATTGCTGCTATATCAGTGGGGGGGGGGGATGGTCAATAATTAAATTCTCCTGACCATCAATTCTAATTACTTTTTCAGTGTTATAAAAAGATGGGTTCAAGTTTTCCCCCCAATGCAGTAACATGCCTTAAACTCTGCTATTCCCTATTAGGACTGTGAAGGACTAGATTCTTCAGTATATGTGTATAGCACTCATTGACCTTACCTATTGTCCTATACTAGAGACGCAGTGCACAAAATTGTGTGAGAGTCAAGTTCCTAGGCCTAGCCAGCAATCAGGGCCATGTCCGATGCCCCATAACACCCCATGGCATCCTGTCATGCTTGCCTCTGCCACCCCATGATGCTCGCTTTGCTTGGCTCTACTGCTCCAGGACACTCTGTGAAGCTCCCTACCCCGAAATGGTCCTCAATGCTCCATGATGCCCTGTGATGCTTGCCGCTGTGGACCCGTGATGCTCCGTGAAGCTCCCCACCCTGCAAAGTGACACTTGCCACTGCCACCCTGCAATGTGCGCAGCCCCACAAAGCTCTGCAATGTTTAACTGTGCTGCCCTGTGACGTTCAATGCACCCCGCCATGAGACTGTTCAACGATGCTCCGGGAAGCTCCCCATCCTGTGATACTCTGCATGCTCTTTGCTACTGCCCCGAGATGCTCCTCGATGCTCTGCGACTGCTCTGCAATGCTTCATGACACTCCATGAAGCTCCTGGCCCTGCGATGCTTGTCACTGGTTGCTACTGGACATTCACCAGCACTTTCCATCTGCAGCCTGCCACCACTCAACAGTCCCCAGTCCCACTCTGCTATCACCAAGCTCAGTTCCTGTGGTTCCCCACTGGTCATCCAGTGATGGGATGCATCTCATAGTGACCAGTTGTTTGGCTGTCATGGTCGTCATGGACACTGGCTTTTTATATTTTAGGATAGTGGCCTGGTAAATGAAATTCACGCACGGGTGTTGGGGAGTGTCTCTCAGCCTGCTTGCACCCTCTCCAATCTGGGACCGCTTGAAGAATGTCCTACTGCCGGTTTGCAGGGATCAGGCCTAAACCGGCAGTAGGACATGCCTTTCGCAATCCAGGACTGCCAGCTCCTAACTGCTCACTTGCCTGCCTGCCTGATTGCCCCCAACCACTTTGCCTGCTGGCCTGCTTGCCCCCAACTGCCCCCCACTGCTGGCATGCTCACCCCCCAATGAAGCCCCCTCCCCCAGCTAGCCTGATTATCCCCAACTTCCCCCATGCTGACCTGCCCCTCTGGTGGCCTGCTCACTCCAAAATGCGCCTCTCCTGTCCTGATCACCCCCAACTGACCCCCACTGACAGTCTGCTGACTCCAACTGCCTCCCCCATGCTGGTCTGCTCAGCCCCAACTGTTCCCCCCCACTGGTCTGATCACCCCCAATGGACACCCCACTGGCCTAATCACCCACAACTGCCAATCTATCTTGGCCTGATCACCCACAACTGCCCTCCCCTATTGGCCTCTAACTGCCTTTATCTTGGCCCTGCCATCATGACTTTGTCCAGAAGAATGTCCGGAAGATCTCCTAGAAGGTCTTCCAGTCAAATTAGCATATTACTATTTTAATAGTATAGACTAGAGGCCCTGTGCATGAAATTTGGGGGGGGGGGGTTGGTCCCTCAGCCCAGCCTGCACCCTTTCCTATCTGGGACCCCTAGAGGCATATCTGACTGCCCATTTAGGCCCAATCCCACTGGGATCACAATCTAGGACTGCTGGCTCCCAACTGCTTGCCTGCATGCCTTTCTGATTGCTCCTAACTGCTTCTGCCTGCTAGCCTGATCACCCCCTAACCACTCCCCTGCCAGCCTGATTGATGTCAAACTGCTCCCCTGCCAGCCTGTTTGCCCTCAACTTCCCTCCTCTGCTGGCCTGGTCACACCTAACTGCCCTCACCTGGAGGCTTGATCGCCCCCAACTGCCCTCCCTTACAGGCTTGGTCCTTCCCAACTGCCCTCCCCTGAAGGCCTGGTCCCCCCACCCCCACAATAGTCCTCCCATGTAGGCCTGATCACCCCTAGCTGCTCTCTCCTGCAGGCCTGGATCCCTCCCAACTGCCCTTCTCTGAAAGCCCAGTCATTCCCAACATCCCTCCTCTGCTGCCTTGGTCCCTCCGAACTGCCCTTCCCTGCTGGCCATCTTGTGGTGGTCATCTTCTGTCCATATGGGGAAAGGATTTTTGACCACATGGGGGCAGCCATCTTGTGCATTGGAGTGATGGTCAATCTGCATATTACTCTTTTATTAGATAGGATAGAGGCCTGGTGCATGGGTGGGGACAGTTGGTTTGCCCTGAAGGCTGTCCTGGATCAGGATGGGGGTTCCTTTGGGGTGTGGGACATCCTGGGTGAGGGGCCTGTGGTGGTTTGCAGGCCAGCCATGCCCCTCCCCGCACCACTCGGTGACCCAAGCAGAGGCCCTGGTATCTGGCATTTATATCTTTTAAAATTGAAACTTTGTAGCCTTAAGTGGAGGCCTGGGCTGGCCAGGGCTACAGAAGCTTGGCTTCCTCCATCACCCTTGGCAACCCTAGCCTGCTACCTCTCTCCAGCTCAGTGGCTGCTGCCATTTATGTAGTATTTATTTATCTTCTATAATTGAAACTTTGTAGCATTGAATGGAGGCCTAGGCCGCAAGGGCAGGCAGAAAGCTTGGCTTCCTCCATTGCTGGGGAACCCAAGCCTTCCTCTTGTTCTCAGTGGCTGCAACCATCTTGGTTGGCTTTATTTGCATATTCTCTTCTGATTGGCTTGTGGGTATGGGTTGTGGGTGTGGCTTTGTTAGTGTAGTGGAGGTAGGGTCTATTTGCATATTACTCCTTTATTAGATAGGCTAGAGGCCACTCTTTTATTAGATAGGCTAGAGGCCTGGTGCACGGGTGGTGGCCAGTTGGTTTGCCCTGAAGGGTGTCCTGGATCAGGGTGGGGATTCCCTTGGGGTATAGGGCAGCCTGGGCGAGGGGCCTACGGTGGTTTTCAGGCCGGCCATGCCCCCATTGGGTGAGGATCCCTGCTGGGATGGGTGTGGCTAACCTGGGTGAGGGGCTGAGGACTATTTTCTTTTCTTTTTTAAAATCTTTATTGTTCAGTTTATTAATTACATTGTTCCGTTTTATCCCCCTATAGCTCCCCTCCAACCTTTATCCATACCACCCTCCACCCTCACCTCCCCATCCCCACTGTCCTCTCCCATTGTTGCAAGATTTTTGTCCAGTCTCTTGCTGTACTTCCCACACCCCTTTACCCCCCAAGAATTGTCAGTCCATTCCCTCTCTATGTCCATGATTCTGTTACATTCACCAGTTTATCCTGTTCATCAGCTTATTAATTCACTTGATTTTTAGATTCATATGTTGATAGATGTGTATTTGTTGTTCCTAATTTGCACTTTTATCTTTTTCTTCTTCCTCTTCTTAAAGAATATCTTTCAGCATTTCATATAATATTGGTTTGGTGGTGATGAACTCCTTTAGCTTTTTCTTATCTGTGAAGCACTTTATCTGACCTTCAATTCTGCATGATAGCTTTGCTGGGTAGAGTAATCTTGGTTGTAGATTCTTGCTGTTCATCACTTTGAATATTTCTTGCCACTCCCATCTGGCCTGCATAGTTTTTGTTGAGAAATCCGCTGACAATCGTATGGGTGCTCCCTTATAGGTAACTAACTGTTTTTCTCTTGCTGCTTTTAGTATTCTATCTTTGTCTTTTGCTCATGGCATTTTAATTATGATGTGCCTTGGTGTGGTCCTCTTAGGGTTCCTATATATTGGGATTCGGTACGCTTCTTGGACTCCTAAGTCGATTTCTTTCACCAGGTGTGGGAAGTTTTCGGTCACTATTTCTTCAAATAGGTTTTCATTGTCTTGCTCTCTTTTTCTGGCACCCCTATAATTCGGATGTTGGTATGCTTGAGGTTGTCCCAGAGGCCCCTTACACTATCTTCAATTTTTTGGATTCTTTTGGTTTCTTGCTTTTCCAGCTGAGTGGATTTTACCTCTTTGTATTTCAAATCTTTAACTTGGTTCTTGGGGTGCTCTAGAGTGCTTTTAGGTCTTTGTATAGTATTTTTTATTTCAGTCAGTGTATGCTTGATTTCTGGTTGGTTCTTTTTCATATCCTTGAGAGTATCCTTCATATTTTTGTAGGTCTCGTTCATTTCCTTGTATGACTCATTCATTTCTGTGTTGGTCTTGTTCATTTCCTTGCAGGTCTCGTTCATATCCTTGAGGGTCTCGTTCATTTCCTTGTAGGTCTTGCTTATTTCCTTATAGGTCTCGACCTTTTCTAGGAGCCTCTTGAAAAGCCTTATAATTGTGGTTTTGAACTCTATGTCTAGTCCTCTTTTTTCCTCCATTTCTTTCACACCTGATTTCTTTCCATGTCTTTGCATGGTGGCTGCTTTATGTGGTAGATGTCCTCTAAGGGTCAATGGCTCAGCCTCCCCAGTTACCTGAGGTGGGTACTCTTACTGCAATCTTTTATGGGTTGTACGGTATTTTTGAATTTAAGCCTAGCTTGTTGTTGTTAGCCCTAAGAGGGTTTGACCTCCAGGCCAATTGGCTGTGAAGGGAGACTGTGTTCAGGTTGGATGAGCGGAGTCTCTGAGCTGAGCAGGCAAGCCACAGCATCAGCTACGTCCTATGTGGCGCTTGCGTGCGGGTCTCTGTTGGGTGGTAATTGTTGCAGGCACCTCCAAGAGATAGCTGGTAGTCTCTACCCCTTGCCAGACAACTCTGCCTCTCCCCAAATGAGTCTGTCTCTCGCCCAGGGTTGTAAAACAAAGCAGTCCAGTGGTCTCCGGGACCAGGGGGCAAGTCGCCAGGGAGCAAGTTGCGCGTCTGTGCTGTCGCACACTTTACACGCGCAAACTGCTTTTCCAAGCAACCCGGTTTCTTCTCAGACTAGGAGACCTCTGCCGCGCCCGGCTTCCAGGGTGCGTACCCCGGACCTCGGACCTCACCTGGCACTGGGGAATCCGTGCAGTGGGACATCTCTGCCCTCCCCATTGGAGAAATCCTGTCTGGGTTGTTGCTTCCAGCCCTATAGCCCGTGCATACAGCCACGGCTCCTAACCTCTGTTTCCACGCATATCTTCAAGGCTGCACTCCGCCGCTCGTGTGAGTCTCAGTGTCCCACCTTTACTTTTATTTGTGGAGTTTTCATTCAGCCAGCTGTCCGGTGATTCTGGGTGATGTTTGTTTTGTTGTTTTGTTGTAGTTTTTGAATTGTTGCGCGGGGCAGAACAATAGGTGTTTACCTATGCCACCATCTTGGTTGCTTCCTGAGGACTATTTTCAACTGGCCACACCCCTTTCAGGGTTGGGGTTCCTGCTGGTGTGCCTGGCCAGTCTGAATGAGGGGCAGGTGGCAGTTTGCATGCTGGCCAAGCCCCGCAGTGGGGACCATCACCCATGGGGGTGTGTCCAGCCTAGGTAAGGGGCTGAGTGGCTTTTCAGGCTGACAACACCTCCCGGTGACCCAGGCTCCCAGCCCGTCCTTGAGTGGAGGCCAGGGCAGGCTGGAATCCTGGGTCACTCCCAGCCACTTCTTCAGCAGCTGCCAAGGTGGGTAGGAAGCTTGGCTTCCTCCATCGCTGGGGGCAACCCAAGCCTCCTGCTCACTCCAGCTCTATGGCTGCCACCATCTTTGTTGGGTTACTTTGTATACTCACTCCTGATGGATGAGGATAGCAAAGTGACAGTCAATTTGAATTCTTTTCTTTTATTAGTGTAGATAATAAAGAGCTAATATGCTAATTAGACTGGATAGTGGAACAACCTTCTAAATGACCTTTCGGAACAACCAGTAGAAGGGGCAGGCTGTGGGGCTGTGAGGCAGCAGGGGCTGCAAAGGCCTATTCTTGCATGAATTTTGTGCACTGGACCTCTAGTTTTCCTTATAAATTTTGGAAAATTTTACTACTGTTGTCTTACTACAACCTACATCTGGTGGAGCAATTTTATTTATTTATTTTTAATTTTTATTATTTTATATATATTTTTTCTTTATTGTTCAGTTTATTAATTACATTGTTTCTCCTTTTTTAATCCCCCTATATCTCCCCTCCACCCTGTACCTATCCCACCCTCCATCATCCCCTCCCCCTCCCCAATGTCCTCTCCCATTGTTGCAAGATTTTTGTCCAATCTCTTGCTGCACTTCCCACAACCCTTTTCTCCCCAAGAATTGTCAGTCCATTCCCTCTCTATGTCCATGTTTCTGTTATAGTCACCAGTTTATCTTGTTCATCAGCCTATCAATTCACTTGATTTTTATGTTCATTTGTTGATAGATGTGTATTTGTTGTTCATAATTTATATTTTTACCTTTTTCTTCTTCCTCTTCTTAAAGAATATCTTTCAGCATTTCATATAATACTGGTTTGGTGGTGATGAACTCCTTTAGATTTTTCTTATCTGCGAAGCACTTTATCTGATCTTCAATTCTGAATGATAGGTTTGCTGGATAGAGCAATCTTGGTTGTAGATTCTTGCTATTCATTATTTTGAATATTTCTTGCCACTCGCATCTGGCCTGCATCGTTTCTATTGAGAAATCCGCTGACAATCGTATGGGTGCTCCCCTGTAGGTGACCAACTGTTTTTCTCTTGCTGCTTTTAATATTCTCTCTTTATCTTTTGCTCTTGGCATTTTAATTATGATATGTCTTGGTGTGGTCCTCTTTAGATTCCTGTATTTTGGGGTTCTGTGTACTTCTTGGGCTTTTAAGTCAGTTTCTTTCAACAGGTGGGGGAAGTTTTCAGTCACTATTTCTTCAAGTAGGTTTTCATTAACTTGCTCTCTCTCTTTTTCTGGAACCCCAATAATTCGGATGTTGGCATGCTTGAGGTTGTCCCAGAGGCCCCTTACGCTATCTTCAATTATCTGAATTCTTTTTGTTTCTTGCTTTTCCAGCTGAGTGGATTTTGGTTCTTTGTATTTCAAATCTTTGACTTGGTTCTTGTGGCCCTCTGGACTGCTTTTAGGACTTTGTGTAATATTTTTTATTTTAGTCTGTGTATGCTTGATTTCTAGTTGGTCCTTTTTCATATCCGTGAGGGTCTGGTTCCTATCCTCAGAGGTCTTGTTCATTTCCTTGAGGGTCTTATTCATTTCCTTGAGGTTCTCATTCATTTCCTTGTAATTCTCATTCATTTCCTGGTTGGTCTTATTTATTTCCTGGTAATTCTCATTAAGTTGATCGGCCTTTTGTAGGAGCCTCTTGAAAAGCCTTATAACCATGGTTTTGAACTCTATGTCTTGTCGTCTTTTCTCCTCCATTTCTTTCACACCTGATTTCTTTCCAAATCTCTGCATGGTGGCTGCTTTATGTGGTAGATATCCTCAAAGGAACAGGGGCTCAGCCTCCCCAGTTACCTGAGGTGGGTACTCTTACTGCAATCCTTTATGGGTTGTATTCAGTATTTTTGAGTTTAAACCCAGCTTGTTGTTGTTAGCCCTAGGAGGGTTTGACCTCCAGGCCAATTGGCTGTGAAGGGAGACTGTGTTCAGGTTGGATGGGCGGAGTCTCTGAGCTGCGCAGGCAGCGTCAGCGTCAGCTGCGTCCTATGCGGCGCTCGCGCGCGCGGGTCTCTGTTGGATGGGGATGGTTGCAGACACCTCCAAGAAAAAGCCGCTAGTCTCTTCCCCTTGCCAGACAACGCTGCCTTTCCCCAAATGTGCCTGCACACCGAAAGTCTAGCCCAGGGTTGTAAAATAGATGGTTTCCGGAACCAGGAGACAAGTTTCCAGGGGGGCAAGTCGCGGGTTTGCGCGACCCTTGCGTCGAAACTTCTTTTCGCTGCCTCCGGGTTTCTAGCAGGCTAGGAGCCTCTGCCGCGCCCCGCTTCCAGGGTGCGTCCCCCGGACCTCGGACCTTGCCTGGCACTGGGGAATCTGTGCAGTGGGACGTCTCCACGTACCCCGGATCACGGACCTCGCCTGTCGCTGGGGAGTCCGTGTCGTGGGACATCTCTGGCCTCCCCGCTGGCGAAATCCGGCCGGGGTTGCTGCTCCAGCCCTAGCCCGCGTGCAACCAGGACAGCTACTAACCTGTTTCCGTCTGAAAGGCTGCGCTCCCGCCGCTCCTGAGTCTCAGTGTCCCACCTCTACTCCTATTAGTGGAGTTTTCATTCAGCCAGCTTTCTGGCGATTCTGGGTGCTGTCTGTTCCGCTGTTATGTTGTAGTTCTTAAATCGTTGCGCGGGGCAGAACAATAGGTGTTTACCTATGCTGCCATCTTGGTGTTCCCACTGGTGGAGCAATTTTAAAGATGGGTTTACCTTACCCATAATTTTCTACTTTATTTGCAATAGCCTTAAACTGGAAACAGCCCAATTATCTATGACAAGGCCTCTGCTTGTGTCATGTATACTACTCAGCAATAAAAAAAAGGGGTGGGGGGAGAAAACCTACTGATGACAAAAGGGATGAAGCTAAAACATTTTTCAGAGTGAAAGCTTTATGCAAAAGAGTAAATATTGCACAATTCCACTTATGTTTAATCCTAGAACATGCAAAACTAATCTGTATTGGTAACAGGAGTTACATTGTCTTCCTAAGAACCTTAATCACCTTCAGGAACATGCTACTACCCAATTTATCCAAGTTTTCACATATTCTCTCTATCCTTCAATATCTAATTTGTCTGAAATTAGAATATAATTATAGTTTGGACTACCCATTTCAAGAAACATTTCAACAGTCTCAATGAGGGAAAAAGAAGACATATGAAACACTTTCAACAATAATGAATTTAATTACAAAAACAGACTATGAATATATTTCGAAGATTAAAAATGGCGGTAGAGTAGGAGGATGCTGCATGGACATGCTCCCAGGAATAAACTGGAATTACAGCTGAAATATGGAAAACTCACAGGAGAGAACCCTGATACCTAAAGACTGAAGGTGGAGACCACATAGAGACTAGTAGGAGGGGCAGAGGTGTGAAAGGGCTGGCCTGGCACCCACAGATGGCAACTGAAGTCCCAGAGAGATATCTCAGCTGTGGGGGAATTGGTTCCTACTGAGAACTCTGGGATCTAATCTCTAAGCTGGGATCCCCAGCACAGAGCACCAAACTGAGGAGGGTACCAACATAACATCTAACTATGAAAAGCAGTGGGGTGCTGTCTGCTAGGGAGTGTCAACTGAAAGTTATGGCACCCTCTTAAAGGGACAATGTACAAAAATTCCCTGTGAAGCCACCCACCTTATGCTGTAGCAAAAGTAGGATGAAGTGGACTGAGGCTGTGAAAGCAGAAACCAGGACTGGGGACTTGGGAGGATAAAGCTCAGCATTCAGACACCCCAAATTTCCTGGGCTGAGTCATCCCCTCACACAGTGGAGGACATCTTCCCCAGATAGATATTTGCCTTGCCTAGGGGGAAGACAGTCAACACAAGCTATTGGAAAACATCTTGCCCTGGGTCCACTTAAGAGGTTAAAAGTAACAATTAGCTTCTATGCAGAAGCAACTATCCCACCCTATTGAAAAACTCTTGCCACACCTGAAGATGATTGCCTGGGGGCAATTCATGTCGGAATGTATTGGTTTGTAGATAGAGGTGGTCTCTGGAAGCTTTGAGTCATTGCTGGATCCAATTTAACACTGTCCTACACTAGTAATTGAGAGGTATAGAGGATCTAAATAAAACATAGTCACAAACTCAAACAGACAACCAAAATGAGGAAACAAAGAAACAACCCCCAAATGAAATAACTAGCAAAATCTCCAGAAGCAGAGATAAATGAAGAGATAAGAAATTTATCTGAAACAGAATTTGGAGTAATGATGGTAAAAATGCACATGAGTATGAAAAAAGATATAGCAACTATGAAAAAAGAATAGTCTGAGATAATGACATAACACAAATAAACACATTGGAAGGAATACACAGCAGACAAGGGGAAGCTGAGGATCAAATCAGTGAATTAGAAGACAGAGTTGAAAATACCAATCAGAGAACCAAAAAGAAAAAAGTAAAAAACAGGAGGACAGTTTTAATGGAGTTGGGGGACAATGCGAAATGTAACAATATTAGAATAGCAGGTGTCCCAGAAGAGGCAGAAAGGGAGAAAGGAATAGAGAAGGTGTTTGAAGAAATAATGGTGGAAAACTTCCCTAACATGGTAAAGGAAAAAGTCACACAAGTTCAGGAGGCACAGAGAACCCCAAACAAGAAGAACCCACACAGACCCATGTCCAGTCACATCATAATTAAAATGCCAATAATTAATACCAAAAAGAGAATCTTAAAGGCAGTAAGAGAAAAAAATCTGTTACCTACAAAGGAATTCCCATAAGGCCAACACCTGATTTCTCATCAGAAACTCTACAGGTCAGAAGGGAAGGCATGAAGTACTCAAGGTAAGGGAAAGCAAAGATCTGAGACCAACATTACTGTATCTAGCAAGGCTATCATTCAAAATAGACGGCCAAATAAAGAGCTTCCCAGACCAAACCCCCCCCCCAAAACCCAAAACAAACAAACAAACAAAAAAAAACACTAAAGGACTTGATCACCATCAAGCCAGCATTACAAGAAATGCTAAAGGGATTGCTATAAGGGTTTGCTCAGGAGAAGAAACAGAGGAACCTAGCCATACAGAGTTTAGATGACTATAAGTACCTCTCAATAATAATCCTAAATGTATATGGATTAAATGCTCCAATCAAAGGCTGTTGGGTAGATAAATGGATACAAAAACATGAGCCAACTATATGCTGTCTACAAGAGACCCACCACAGAACAAAAGTTACACACAGGATGAAAGCGAAGGGAATTTTTTTCCCCATGCAAATGAAAAAGAAATATAAAGCTGAAGTACCAATACTCATATCTAAGAAAAGACTTTAAAAAAATTTATTGATTAGGGTGTTACATGTGTCCTAATTCCCCCATTACTCCTCATCCCCCTGACTCATGCCCTCACCCGCCCTGTTATCTGTGTCCATTGGACAAAAATAGACTTTAAAAGCATCATGCTAAGTGAAATAACCCAGTTGGAGAAAGATAAATGTCATATGATCTCACTCATTTGCAGAATATAATGAACAACATAAATTGATGAACAAAAATAGAACCAGAGAGGGGGAAATACACTAGAAGATATTAGAAGTAATCCTGTTATTTGCAGAGAGGAACCAAGATGGTGGCATAGGTAAACACCTATACTGCTGTATTGCACAACAATTTCAAAACCACAACCACAAGACAAAACGGACATCATCCAGAACCACTGGAAAGCTGGCTGAGTGGAAATTCTACAACTAGAAGGAAAGATAAAAGGACACTGAGATTCATAGGAGAAGTGGAGGGCAAAGTTGTGGAGACACTGAGACGCATGCAAACGAAAAGGGTGGGCGGCTGAATACCCGACTGGTTTTTTTGAACCCCTAGGGAGGGAGACAAAGGCTCTCCACTGTACTGAACCTCAGTTTCTGGTGAGTCTTGGGGAACCCAGACACATACGGGGTGAAACTGGACTGTCAGCAGACAAAACACAAGGGCAGCTTTCTCTCAGAGGTGCATGCAGCCATTGCCGCAGGACGAGGAGAACCAGAAGCTGCTTAGGGCAGGACTGATGGGAAACCAAGGCTGATTGTTCAGCTCTGAGACTCCGCTCCATCCAAGCTGAGCACAGAGGCTCTGCCAGGGTAGACACAGCTGAATCTTCACAGTCAATTGGCCTGGAGATCAACACATCCCGGGATACCAGCAACAATCTAGGCTTAAGTACAAGCCAGTGCTATCCATAAAGGGTTGCACCAAGAGTATCCACCTCAGGTAACTGGGGAGGCTAAACCACTGTCCCCTAGAGGACACCTACCACACAAAGCTATTCAACCAACTCAGGGAAGCAGCAAAAATGAGGAGACAAGGAAAGAGATCACAATTGAAAGAAATGGAGGGGAAAAAAGACTGGACATATATTTAAAAAACCACGGTTATAAGGTTTTTCAAGAGGTTCCTAGAAAAGGTTGATAAATTTAATGAGACCCTCGAGGATACGAGAAAGGCCCAACTAGAAATTAAACATACACTGACTAAAATAAAAAATACTATACTGAGACCTAAAAGCAGACTAGAGGATGGCAAGAATCAAGTCAAAGATTTGAAATACAAAGAAGCAAAAACCATTCAGCTGGAAAGCAAAAATCAAAAAGAATTAAAAAAATTGAAGAGAGTGTAAGAAGCCTCTAGGACAACTTCAAGTGTACCAACATCGAATTATGGGGATGCCAGAAGAAGAGAGAGAGCAAGATACTGAGAACCTATTTGAAGAAATAGTGACTGAAAATTTCCACCACCCGGTGAATGAAATAGACTTACAAGTACAGGAAGCACACAGAAACCCAAACAAAACCAGCAAGAGAAAAACACAATTACCTACAAGGAAGCACCCATACAATTGTCAGCTGATTTCTCAACAGAAACTATGCAGGCCAGACGGGAATGGCAAGAAATATTTAAAGTGATGAATAGGAAGAACCTACAACCAAGATTACTCTACCCAGCAAAGCTATCATTTAGAGTTGGAGGGCAGATAAAGAGCTTCACAGATAAGAAAAAACTAAAGGAGTTCATCACCACCAAACCAGTATTATATGAAATGCTGAAAGGTATTCTTTAAGACCGTGATGGCAAACTTATGACACACGTGTCAGCACTGACACACATAGCCATTTTCGATGACACACGGTCACATGCGGTGACATAAAAAGTATGGAGCCCCATGCCCAGAAGGACATTTCAACCTTGGCTACTACATGGCCAGGAGGAAACATTTGTTGTAGTGTAGTGTAGACACTCTGTGCTGGAGGTCTGTAGGACAAAAAACAAAACTCCGGCACAGAGCGTCTAGTTCTGGGACTTCCAGTTAGGCCATTAGGGGATCTTTGACCTTACTTTCGGCTGGCAGAGACGGGAGCAGGGGAATACCGCAGGGGACGTATCTCTGGGAGCCCTATGAGAGCCATTACCAGCAACCATATAACCACGGAAACCATCATCCAATCTACTGTTCTGGAGTGTTGTGGATTTCTAAGTGACCATCATTACTGAGGTAAGTGAGGGAAGGCTGGGAGAGGCAAGGGTCTGTGCTATGGGTGCCGTTTCCCGGCATTAGAAATAGCGGCAGCCATCTTAATTTATATAAGGTATGTCATTTTGCAGCACAGTGCAGACTCCATTTCACCACTATTACTGTTGTGCATCCTTATTAACCCCTATTTCTGCTTATTAACCCTCCCCTTTCCTAAAAGACAGTTACATGTGCCATCTTGTGGTCAGTTAGGCTAGTTAACCTCTAATTGCCAACAGGGCTAACAGGCTATCTATAATTCTATCTTCTGTCACTGCCCCCTGATGGAGAACCAAAAAAATAAAAAACCAAGGTTAACTAAAGGAAGTGGTAATAGCAGTAGCTGACCCTTTCAAGAGACATGGACCAAGATGTATGGCATTACAGAAAAAAATGGCAGATCATTTTGCATTCTGTGTACTGAAACGGTAGTAAGCAGAACATGAAATATAAATAGACATTTTGAAACTAATCATTTCCACCTCTTGAAAAAATAGTGAGGATGAAAGGAAGGAATACATTTCCAGGCAGCTACATCTTTATAAGAGCCAATCTAATTCCAGCCTTAAATTTATAAAAGGCTCTACAAATTTAACATCTGCAAGTTTGAGCATTGCTCACTTCATAGCTCAGCATGGAAAAGCACTCAGTGAGGGAGAATTTATTAAAGAAACTCTCCTAAGATGTGCACCAGTTCTATTTCACAATATTCAGAAAAAAGATGCAATTATTTAGAGAATATCTGAGTTACCACTCAGTACAAATATCATAAAAGACCAAATAATGAGACTGAACACAAAGGTACATCAATTACAGAGAGACATAAGTAATCGTAAATATTTTTCGATCTCTCTTGATGAAACTACTGATGTTACATCACATGCTCAGTTGGCCATTATTGGTTGATATTCTGATGGTCTCACAATGAGAGAAGAATTGTTAAAGTTAGTATCAGTGCCAACAATTACAACAGGAAGCGAAATATGTAAGGTTGTTATCCAACATTCTGTGATCTAAGCATTGATATCTCTAAAGTTGTGTCAGTGACAACAGATGGGGCACCAAACATGGTGGGGAAAAAAGTCAGATTTGTCAAATTGTTTACAGAAGGTATTGGACAACTGATTGTACCTTTTCATTGTATTATTTATCAGGAGGTTTTATGTGCCAAGGCAGGATTCACCAACTTAAACGACTTAATGTCAGTTGTTACAAAAATAGTTAATAGCTGCTTGCCCCCTTCAGAAGCAAGAATTTTCTGCATTTTTACTGGAGATTGATTCCATTTACAGTGGATTGCTGATGTACAATAATGTAAGATGGCTGAGCCGAGGCAAAGTTCTTGAGCATTTTGTGGAGTGCTCTGAAGAAATTAAGGTATTTTTTGAGGATAAGAATCTGGGAAACTTTTCTCAGCTCAATGATGATAAGTGGGCCAACACCCTGATATTTTTAAAGATCTCTCTGTTTATATTAATTAACTGAACTTAAAATTACAATGTTTTGGCAAAAGTATTGACGTTTTGTCTGGATACATAAGAGCTTTTGAAAGTAAACTTAAAATTTTCAAGCAAGATGTAGAAACTAAAACTTGTAAGTATTTTCCTCGAGTAACAAAGTATTTTGAGAAGGCCAGTGCACCTGTACAAAATGAAATGGAACCCTTGCATATAAAGTACCAGCGTGTTTTAGATTCGTTACTTGACCAGTCCAGTGATAGATTTAATCAATTTAGAAGCCTAGAACAGACCATACAAATAATTATGTATCCTGTTGTAGTAGAATACAGTAGTTTGGAATTAAATGGTTTCCAGTGGATACAAACTGATGATTTGGAGATGCAACTTGCAGAATTGCAAGACAGCATCTGGGCTTAGGTGTTTGTCGACTTGAGGTCAAAGCTTGAAAATCTGGAAAGGTGCTGCTTGGAGAATCAAGAGGAGTGCCACTATGAACAGGAAGTTTGGAGTGCCTGGAACCCATTACCAGACACTTTTAGCACCCTGAAAAATATAGCAATGGCTTTACTCACAATTTTTCCCTCTACGTACTTTTGTGAGACCTTATTCTCAGTGTTAAATAATATCAAAACCTATTAAAGAAACAGATTGACAGATGAAGTTAGTAGCGCTTGCTTGGGCTTGAAGTGTACAAAATACCAACCTTCAATTGAAGGTTTAGTCAATGAAATTCAGCAATAAAAAAGTCAGTAATAGGCAGGTTAGTTAAAGAATTCCCCCTCCCCCTCACTTATCTTAGTTCATGGCACCCCACATAAGTTAAATAATATCAAGACCAACAAAAGAAACCAACTGACAGATGAACAAAGAAGTCACTAAGCAGGTAAGTTAAATAATTAGTTTTTGGTTTATTAAATACAGTTATATATTACAAGTATACATTTTGGTATTTAAACTATAAATATCGTGAAAGTATAGTTTTTTCCTCAAAGTGACACACCACTCAAGTTATGCTCGGGTTTCTTTTGGTGAATTTTGACACACCAAGCTCAAAAGGTTTAAGAAGAGGAAGAAGAAAAAGGTAAAGAGAAATTATGAACAACAAATACATGTCTATCAACAAGTAAATCTAAAAATCAAGTGAATTAAAAATCTGATGAACAGAATAAACTGGTGAATATAATAGAATCAGGGGCACAGAAAGGGAGTGGTCTGACAATTCTTGGGGGTAAAGGGGTGTAGAAGGTGCAGGAAGACACTGGACAAAAATCATACTCCTATGGATGAGGACAGTTGGGGGGGAGGTAAGGGCAGAGAGTGGGGTGGGTACTGGGTGGAGGGGAGCTATGGGGGGGAAAAGGAGGAACATTGTAATAATCTGAATAAAGATTTTTAAAAAATCTTGTTATTTGCAGATTTTTAATATTCCTAAGACTTTTGTAATATCATACTACGTTAGTACAATTTTGGTAATATTATCATACTTAAAGTCTTCTCATCTTAAAATATTAATGTTTATTGCATGTAATATTATATGTAAGACTAGAGGCCCGGTGCACGAAATTCATGCATGGAGGGAGGGGCGGGGGCAGGGGATGTCCCTTAGCCCAGCCTGTACCCTTTCAAATCTGGGAATCCTCGAGGGATGTCCTACTGCCCGTTTAGGCCTGATCCCAGGAGGATCAGGCCTATACAGGCAGTCAGACATCCTTCTCACAATCCAGGACTGCTGGCTCCAAACTGCTCATCTACCTGCCTCCCTGATTGCCCCTAACCGCTTCTGCCTACCTGTCTGATCACCTGCTAACCACTACCCTGCCAGCCTAATTGATTTCTAACTGCTCCCCTGCCAGCCTGTTTGCCCCCAACTTCCCTCCTCTGCCAGCCTGGTCACCCCTAACTGCCCTCCTCTGCAGGCTTCATCAGTCCCAACTGCCCTCACTTGCAGGCCTGGTCCCTCCCAACTGCCCTCCCCTGCTGGCTATCTTGTGGTAGCCATCTTGTGTCCACATGGGAGTAGGATCTGTTGGAGTGATGGTTAATCTGCAAATTACTCTTTTATTAGATAGGATAGAGGCCTGGTGCATGGGTGGGGGCCAGCTGGTTTTCCCTGAAGAGTGTCCCAGATCAGGGTGGAGGCTCCCTTAGGGTGAGGGGCGGCCAGGACCTGTGGAGGTTTGCAGGCCAGCCATGCCCTCCAGCGACCCAAGTGGAGGCCCTGGTATCTGGGATTAGTCTACGTCTACAATTGAAACTTTGTAGCCTAGAGTGGAGCCAAGCCTTCTGCTTGCTCAGTGGCGGCAGCCATTTCTGTTTGAAACATTGAAACCTACAGTGGAGGCGTAGGCCAGTGTAAAACTTGGCTTCCTCCATTGGCAGGGAAACCCAAGCCTTGTTCTCTCCAGCTCAGTGGCTGCCTCCATTTCTGTATCTTTTATAATTGAAACTTTGTAACATTAAGTGGAGGCTTAGGCAGGCATGGGCAGGTAAAAAGCTTGGCTTCCTCTTTTGCTGGGGAAACTCAAGCCTTCCTCCTGCTCTCAGTGGCGGCAGCCATCTTGGTTGGGGTTTATTTGCATAATCTGCTCCTCATTGGTTGGTGGGTGTGGCTGTGGGCATGGTTTGTGGGTGCAACAAAGGTACGGTCAAATTTGCATATTACTCTTTTATTAGATAGGATTATTTTTCTTGAATAGTTTATTGCATGTAACATCATATTTAAAATAGTTTTCCTTAAAAAAAAAGGCTACATTTCAAATTAGAATTATCAGGGTTAGAGTTGATTGGATTCATTTTATTGGATTCATGAGCTCTAGGTCTCTTGATTGGTTCAATTCCACTTATTATGGTGAATGAATGAGAAAGATGTTTTCCTTGCATGGTACCATAAATAATCAATCAGTTAACTCTGCATGTCTAGCCTTTGTTACAAGCTACAGTAAGGAAAAGCAAAAGGGAGGACCTTATTTTGAGGGATCTGTTAATCAGATGGGAGAAAGAAGCCTCAGATAAAACATGTTGAATAATGTACCACTTTATTAGACCATATCAGAGGATATGTCTATTTGTTGGTTACATCTAATCAAGAATGAATGAGAGTGCAGGAAAAAAGGTATTGACATGGTTTGGAGTAGTCAGGGAACAATTCATGCAGGAAGTGAAACCTGATCTTTTAACTAAAGGATATGTAGCATTGTATGGTAAAAAATATAACCTTGCCCAATGAGAGCCTTGACATTTGCCTTTGGCTTCTGAAAGATAATCTCTAAGCTTATGGAATGTCATGCTTGACGGAGTGTATTAGTTTGTTTGGGAGTCTGTTGGCCAGCCAGAAAGTAACAGTGTGATTTAAGGGTAGGGTGTTTGAGCCACACCAACAGGTGATTTAGTATGTGGGCTTTTTTTTTCATCAGAAATTCTTTTTTTTTCATCTTTATTGTTCAGTTTATTAATTACATGGTTCCCTTTTTTCCCCCTATAGTTCCCCTCCACTTGGTACCCATCCCACCCTCTGCCCTCACGCCAGTCCACTGTCCTCTCCCATAGTTGCAGATTTTTGTACAGTTTCTTGGTGTACTTCCCACATCCCCTTTCTCCCCAAGAGTTGTCAGTCTATTCCCTCTTTATGTCCGTGATTCTGTTACATTCACCGGTTTATCCTGTTCATCAGCTTATTAATTCACTTTATTTTTAGATTCATTTGTTGATAGATGTGTATTTGGTGTTCATAATTTACACTTTTATTTTTTCTTCTTCCTCTTCTTAAAGAATATCTTTCAGCATTTCATATAATATTGGCTTGGTGGTGATGAACTCCTTTAGCTTTTTCTTATCTGCGAAGCACTTTATCTGACCCTCAATTCTGCATGACAGCTTTGCTGGATAGAGTAATCTTGGTTGTAGATTCTTGCTATTCATCACTTTGAATATTTCTTGCCACTCCCTGCATCGTTTCTGTTGAGAAATCCGCTGACAATCGTATGGGTGCTCCCTTATAGGTAACTGTTTTTCTCTTGCTGCTTTTAATATTCTCTCCTTGTCTTTTGCTCTTGGCATTTTAATTATGATGTGCCTTGGTGTGGTCCTCTTAGGGTTCCTATATATTGGGGTTCTGTGTACTTCTTGGGTTTTTTAATCATTTTCTTTCACCAGGTGTGGGGAGTTTTCGGTCACTATTTCTTCAAATAGGTTTTCATTGTCTTGCTCTCTCTCTTTTTCTGGCACCCCTATAATTCGGATGTTGGTATGCTTGAGGTTGTCCCAGAAGCCCCTTACACTCTCTTCGATTTTTTGGATTCTTTTGGTTTCTTGCCTTTTCAGATGAGTGGATTTTACCTCTTTGTATTTCAAATCTTTAACTTGGTTCTTGGGGTGCTCTAGAGTACTTTTAGGTCTTTGTATAGTATTTTTTATTTCAGTCAGTCTATGCTTAATTTCTGGTTGGTCCTTTTTCATATCCTTGAGAGTCTCCTTCATATCCTTGAGGGTCTCCTTCATTTCCTTGTAGGACTCATTCATTTCCACGTTGGTCTTGATCATTTCCACATTGGTCTTGATCATTTCCTTGCAGATTTTGTTCATATCCCTGAGGGTCTCGTTCATTTCCTTGTAGGACTCATTCATTTCCTTGTCGGTCTTGCTTATTTCCTTATAGGCCTCGACCTTTTGTTGGAGCCTCTTGAGAAGCCCTATAACCGTGGTTTTAAATTCCATGTCCAGTCGTTTTTTTCCTCCATTTCTTTCACATCTGATTTCTTTCCATGTCTCTGCATGGTGGCTGCTTCCCTGAGTTGGTCAACTAGCTTTGTGTGGTAGACTTCCTACAAGGGACAGTGGGTCAGCCTCCCCAGTTACCTGAGGTGGATATGGGTTGCACAGTCTTACTGAAGTTAAGCTCAGGTTAATCCTTGTTAGCACTTGGAGGGGTTGACCTCCAGGCCAATTGTCTGTGAAGCTCAGCTGTGCTCAGGTTGGATGGGAGGAGTCTCCAGGCCAAGCAGACAGCATTAGCTCCGCCCTATGCGGCCCCAGTGACTCTGTGCCGGGGGTAATGGCTGCTAGCACCTCTGAGAGAGAGCCGCTGCCAAGATTCACCAGCTGCCGGGGAATTCAGACTCTCCCCAAATGCGTCTGCACACCAAATGTCTCACTTAGGGTTGTAAAACAAAGCAGTCTGACGGTTTCCCAAATGAAAGAGCAAGTCGCGAGCACTCTCTACGTGGTCACGCAGCTGTGCTGTTCCCAAGGTCACACACAAGCTTGCCTTCTCCACAAGCCTGCAGATCCTTGCAGCGCCCGAGCTTCAGCGTGCCCTCCCACTGTCCAGTTTTCACCCCGTATGATAGTGGGTTCCCTGGACTTCACCCAGAGCTGGAGAATCAGTCCAGTGAGACATCTTTGTCCCCCCGTTCGAGAAAACTGGCCGGTTTTCAGCTGCCCGCCCTATCCGAGGCGCGCGCTCCAATCTTCTCTCCGCGCCAATGTTCAACGCTGTCCTCAGCCGCTCCTCCAAGTCACAGTGTCTTATCTTCACTTTTATTTGTGGAATTTTCACTCAACCAGCTTTCTGGTGATTCTGGAAGGTGTTTGTTCTTTCATTAAGTTGTAATTTTAAAATTGCTGTGTATGACGGTAAGATAGGTGTTTTGCCTATGTCGCCATCTTGGTTCCTCCTCGGTATGTGGGCTTTGGGATGACCGCTCAAGAAGCTGAAAACTGAGTTCAGCCATATGAATAATCAGTCAAGCCTATGTTATGGAGCCCCAATATAAACACTGGATACGAGGCTTGGGTGAAGCCTTTCTGGTTGGTGATATTTTGTAATGCTGTCCATAAATCCAGAGAGAGGGCTATTAAATGCTCCATGTTTGGTACTTTTGCAAATTCTGCCCCATGTGCTTGGTTTGATTTTAATCTTTAGACTTTTTGTTGTAACAAACTATAACTGTGAGTGTTACAGCTTTCAGGAAGTTCTGTGAGTCCTTCTAGCAAATTATTGATACTAAAGTAAGTAGTTCTGGGGATTTGTGAACTTGCAATTGGTGTCAGAAACGAGGGTGGTCTTATGTGTAATGTAGTATCCTCTAATTGTCTAGTTAGCTAACTGCAAGTATCCATATGGGCACAGAAACCTGTCACATAATGAAAGACCCAGTTGTAAAGAATAAAATCAATTGCATGGAGTATATTTGGGAGACTAAAATAAATAGGATTAGCAAAAGTTCTCAGTCACAGAGAAAAATACACCTGGAATGACCAGATGGGATATTATTCTGTCAGCCCTTGATGAAAGAACTGGGAGGAAATAATGGCAAATCCAAATATTAACTATAGCGGTCCATACCTGGAATAAAATAGCTTTCATTTTGGAAGATGCCAGTGGCAAATGAGAATATGAATCTGTAAAGATATTTCATAGAGTAAAATAACATAACACAAATTATGGAGAGATTATTAAGAAAAATAGAGATGATGGAATCAGCCTGCTACTATAAGGGGCTGATTATCAGAACAAAAGTATATAGAAAAAAATCAGAGTAAGTTAAAGAATGACTATTATTTTTGATATATCAATAAATGAAATGATGAGACAACTGATTATTGTATTGCTGTAGGCAGATTAAAATATACCACTAGAGTTCGGGTGGGGGAAATGGGCTAAAAAATGTCTATTTGAAAGACATTCACATAAAACAAGGGAATCACAACTGGAGATGGATAGAATTATTATAGCTTATGGGATCTTTATACTAACAAGAAATGAGGATGAAGAAAAACACTTCACACCAATGAGAGCCTATGGAAATAAAATCCATTTATTCAACAAATATTGATTTTCCCCAGCAATGCAAATAAACGGAAGAAAAGCAACCAAGATGTGAATGGGCATTTAGAGAAACAGAATGAGAATGAGTTAGTATTATTCACCCAAGGTAGGTAGATATTAGGAATCTGACCATTATGATATGACACATGGAAAAAAAGTGGCCTGTGAAATCTGATGGCAGGTCATGGTGAGAACAAGATGCGGGATTGAGTGTAGGAAGCAAGAATAAGGTACTGTACAGGGAAAGGAAGGAAAAATGAAAACTAAGAGGAAAATAAATATTTGACAATTATTTCCTTTTATCTTTATCTTTTGGATATATTTAAGAATGCCTATAAATAGGACACTATATCAAAAGAAGAAATAATACTGAAATGTTAAAGAAACAGGTAAGAAAGGCCTAAACTACCAAAGTGTCATTCATGAACTTTTTACTACCTGAGACCCTTATGGGAGATCCACAAAGTCAAAACTATTTTTGCTAATAATAACAATACTTTGTCTTTTTAACTGTGTTTTAATTTGTATGAATGAAGCAAAAGCAATAGTAAATGTCTTATTTGTACTCATGGAATTTAAACTTATGGAGGTGAATGATGACAAAGAGAGGCTAATGCCATTAAAGGAAGATTGTTATTATTTTCATTTCCTGCAGGGCCACATGAGGTCAGGAGACAGCAGCAGTGAGGGGAAAGTCTAGGCCAAAGTCATTATTGGGGCTTGCTTCTACAAAAAAGGGAACTTCAGATAGGCTAGTTTCAATATTGTTGGCAGGCTATGGGTCATAGGATTGGTCTCTAGTTTGCTAGTACCTGATCTTGGATAATTTAGGACAGGGAATATATTGGCTTGGTGTGTGAGAGTTAGATAAAGAAGGTGGTTGAGGGTATGGACTTGGGATTTGTTGGTTTGTATAATAACAGGTAGGCTCACCAATAAGTGGCTTACTGTCTCTAGGAAGTAGTTCTGGGAGGGACAGTCTCTTCCAACCATCAAGGCCCCCCAAAGATGTCAAAACATCATAAAATATACAAAATAAAAACATGATTAATACAGTGGATAAACTGTTAACACATTAGCATAAACCAAAGCACTGGCATCAAACAATAATAGTAACCACTCCATTTCTAACTGGCACATATAAGAAAAAATTTAAGACTGTCGACAGAGCAGGAATGTATTATTAATTTTATTAGAGGCCTGGTGCACAAAATTTGTGCACAAGGTTGGGGGTGTCCCTCAAGCCCAGCCTGCACCCTCTCCAACCTGGGACCCCTTGAGAGATGTCCAACTACCCGTTTAGGCCTGACCTTGGTGGGATCGACTAGGATCGGGCATAAATAGGTGGTCAGACATCTCTCTCACAATCCAGGACTGCTGGCTCCCAACTGCCCTGTCCTGCAGGGTTGGTGCCCCCCCAATAGCCCTCCCCTGCAGGTCTGGGTCCCCCAACTGTCCTTCCCTATAGGCCTGGGTTCCCCCAAACTGCCCTCCCCTGAAGGCCTGCCCCCCTCAAACTGCCCTCCCCTGAAGGCTTGTTCCCCCCCCCAACTGCCCTCTCCTCCAGGCCTAGCCCCCCCCCAAGTGCCCTCCTCTGCAGGCCTGGTCCCCCAACTACTACTCTCCCCTGAAAGCCTGCCCCCCCCAAACTGTTCTCCCCTGCAGGCCTGCCTCCCCTGCAGGCCTGCCCCCCACAAACTGCCCTCCCCTGATGAATTGGTCTCCCCCAACTGACCTCCTCTGCTGGCCTGGTCACCCCCAACTGCCCTCCCTGCTTGCCTGATCGCCCAGCTGGGCCTCATCTGGGCACATCCAAACCTCAAAACAAAGAGGTGGAATCTGCAGACCTCTCTGTAGCTCCTGCTGGGTGCTGAGGATGTGTACCTAGTGGTCAGAGTGAGGCCATCCAGATTACAACTTTTAACATCCATAAGAGGACACACTCAGGGGCAGGCTCACTGAGTGCCAAAGCCTCACTGAAGCAAGTCCTGCACCATTGGGTGTCTTCAGCACAGAAGTTCTCCCATTGTAGATGCAACTATTCCTCATAGCCAGTAGCCCTGAAGGTCAATTCCTCCCAGTGATACCAACAGCAATTAAGGCTCAACTACAAGACTGTGCACACAGCCCACAAGGTGTGCATCAAAAGTGTCCACATCAGGTAATTAGGGAGGCTGAGCCACTGGGACATATAGGACACCTAGCACACAAAGCCACTCTATCAACACAGAGAAGCAGCCAAAATGTGGAGAAAAAGACACAGGTCACAAACGAAAGAAATGGAGGAAAGCAAATGACTGGATATAGAGGTCAAAACCACAGTTGTAAGGTTACTCAAGAACCTTCTAAAAAACCTCTCAGAAATATAGTAATACCATCAAGAATATGAAAGAAGACCAATTAGAAATTAAGGATACACTTACTGAAATAAAGAATAATATACAGAGATCCAACAGCTAGAGGATCCCAAGAATCAAGTCAAAGATTTGAAATACAAAGAAGCAAAAAACACCCAACAAGAAAATAAAAAAGAAAAGAGAATGCGAAGATATGAAGATAGTTCAAGGAGCCTCTGGGACAACTTCAAGTGTACCAACATTCAAATTATAGGGGTGCCAGAAGAAGAGAGAGAGCAAGATACTGAAAACTTATTTGAAGAAATAATGACAGAAAATTTCCCTGACCTGGTGAAAGAAATAGATTTACAAGTTTAGGAAGCACAGAGAAACCAAGACAAAAGGAATCTAAGACACATCATAATTAAAAAGCCAAGGGCAAAAGACAAAGAGAGAATATTAAAAGCAGCAAGAGAAAAGCACTTAAATACCTACAAGGGAGCATCCAAATGATTGTCAGCTGATTTCTCAACAGAAACGATGCAGGCCAGACAGGAGTGGCAAGAAATTTTCAAAGTGAACCTACAACCAAGATTACTCTACCCAGCAAAGCTATCATTTAGAATTGAAGGGCAGATAAAGAGCTTCACAGATAAGAAAAAACTAAAGGAGTTCATCACCACCAAACCAGTATTATATGAAATGATGAAGGGTATTCTTTAAGAAGGGGAAGAAGAAAAAGGTAGAGATGAAAATTATGAACAACAAAGTGACAACAAATAAATATCTATCAACAATTGAATCTAAAAATCAAGTGAATAAAAAATCTGATGAACAGAATAAACTGGTGAATAGAATAGAATCAGGGGCATAGAAAGGGATTGGACTGACAATTCTCAAGGGGAAGCGGGTCTGAAGGGTGTGGGGTGAGGCTGGACAAAAATTGTACACCTATGGATGAGGACAGTGGGGAGGAGGCGGAGTAAGGGCAGAGATGGGATGGGAACCGGGAGGAGGGGATCTATGAGGGGAGGGAATTAAGGAACAACTGTAATAATCTGAAACATAAAGATTTATTTAAAAAATAAATAAGTTAGAGTGAAAAAAATGAGGTATCAGAAAACACCCAATCAAAACAAGAAGAAAATTAAGCAAAATGAAGATAGTTTAAAGGGCTTCTGGGACAACATCAAACATAAAAACATTCACATTATAGGAGTACCAGAAGGAAGAGAGAGCAAGGGGTGGAAAAATTATTTGAAGAAATAATTATGGAAAACTTCCATAACCTGGTGAAGGAAATAGATATACAAGGCCAGGAAGCATAGGGAGTCTCAAACAAGATGAACCCAAAAAGGCCCACATTAAGACACATTATAATTTAAACACCAAAGATTAAAGAGAAACCAAGATGGCAGCATAGATAAACACCTAAACTGCTCCCTCGCACAACCATTTCTCAAAACTACAACAAAAACCAAAAAGGACACCATCCAGAACCACAGGAAAGCTGGCTGAGTGGAAACTCTACAACTCGAAGAAAAGAAGAAAGCACATTGAGACTCAGAGGAGCTGCAAAAGGCTGAGTTATGGAGACATGCACAGAGAGGATGTATGGCTGAATGCACGGGTGGCTGAGTGTGTGGCTGGCTTTCTAAAGCAAGAGGGAGATGGAAGCTCCCAACTGTGCTGAACCCCAGTACCAAATGTGCTGAACTCCAGTTCAGATGATAACCTGGGAATCCAGATTCATTGGGGAAGAAACAGGACTGTTTGGCAGTGGGCGAAACTTGAGAGCAGCTTTCTCTCAGAGGTTCTTGCAGTGATTACTGAGGGACATTGAGACCCAAGAGCCTCTCAGGGCAAAGCTGAAGGGAGCCAAGGCTGTTGGCTCAGCCCTGAAACTGCCCCAACCAAGCTGAGCACAGAGGCTTTTGCAATTTTATCAAGTTTGTCCCATAAGGGTGTATCCAGCACAGAAGTTCTCCCAGTGTAGACACAGCTGATCCTCACAGCCGATTGGCCTGGAAGTCAATTCCTCCCAGTGACACCAACAACAATCAAAACTTAACTACAACAATGCTGAGCACACAGTCCACAAAGGGGTGCACCCAGAGTGTCCACCAGTGCCAGAAAAAGAGAGAGCAAGATAATGAAAACCTACTTGAAGAAATAGTGACCGAAAACTTCCCACACCTGGTGAAAGAAACTGACTTAAAAGCCCAAGAAGTGCACAGAACCCCAAAATATAGGAATCTAAAGAGGACCACACCAAGACACATCATAATTAAAATGCCAAGGGCAAAAGAAAAAGAGAATATTAAAAGCAGCAAGAGAAAAACAGTTACCTGTAAGGGAGTACCCATGCGATTGTCAGTGGATTTCTCAACAGAAATGATGCAGGCCAGACGGGAGTGGCAAGAAATATTCAAAGTGATGAATAGCAAGAATCTACAACCAAGATTACTCTATCCAGCAAAGCTATCATTTAGAATCAAAGATAAAGAATTCCACAGAGAAGAAAAAGCTCAAGGAGCTCACCCACACCAAACCAGTACTATAAGAAATGTTTAAAGGGACTTCTTTAAGAAGGAAGAAAACTAAAAAGTATGAATAATAAAATGGCAATAATTACATAGCTATCAATAATCACTTTAAATGTAAATGACACAGCGTGGCTTATTTGATAAGAAAACAAGAACCTTAAATATGTTGCCTTATAAGATATTCAACTGAGATAAAAAAAACACACAGATTGAAAGTAAAGGGATGGAAAAAGATATTTCAGGAAAATGGAAATGTAAAAAAAGCTGGAGTAACAATACTTGCACCAGACACAATAAACTTTAAAACAAAGGCTATACCTAGCAATTCCACTTTTAGGTATTTATTCCAAGAAATATACCATTATTTACAATGGCCAAGATATGGAAGCAAGTGTCCATGAATAGATAAATGTATTAAAGAAAGTGCTACATATATTTAATGAAATATTACCCGGCCATATAAAAGAATAAAATCTTGCCATCCTATCTAATAAAAGACTAATATGGAGATTGACCATCACTCCAATACACAAGATGGCTGCCCCATGTGGTCAAAGATCCTGCCCCCATGTGGACACAAGATGGCCACCACAAAATGGCCAGCAGGGGAGGGCAGTTAGGAGGGACAAGGCCTGTAAGGAAGGGCAATTGGGGGTGATCAAGCCTGTAGGAGAGGGCACTTAGGGATGACCAGGCTGTTAGAGGAGGGAAGTTGGGGTGACTGGGCCTGCAGGGAAGGGCAGTTAGGGGTGACCAGGCCTGCCGGGGAGGGCAGTTATGGGCAAAAAGGTTGGCAGGGGAAGAATTATGCATCAATCAGGCTGGCAGGGGAAGAATTATGCATCAATCAGGCTGGCAGGGGAGTGGTTAGGAGTGAGCAAGCTGGCAGGCAGAAGTGGTTAGGGGCAATCAGGAAGGCAGGCAGGTGAGCAGTTGAGAGCCAGCAGTTCTGGATTGTGAGAGAGATGTCCCAGATTGGAGAGGGTGCAGGCTGGGCTGACGGATAGCCCCTGCCTCCATGCACAAATTTTGTGCACTGAGCCTCTAGTCTATAATAATATGGATGGACCTAAAGGGTATTATACTATGTGAAATAAGTCAGAAAGAGAAAAGAAAAACACCAAATGATTTACTAGTATATGTAAATTTTTAAAAACAAAGGAATAAACAAAATAGACTTACAACAAGTACGGAGAACAGACTGATGGTTGCCAGAGAGGGGAGTTGCTGGATGGGTGAAAAAGGGGAAGGGATTAAGATGTAATCTTCTATGTTTCTCTCCCTCTCCTTTCCTCTCTGACAACAATGAAAATATCTTACCTAATAATAGACAACATGTAAATTGACTGTACCTCTGCTACACCACCAGCCAATCAGGAGTGATATGCAAGTTAACCCAACAAAGATGGCAGTTGATTTGCATACACAGGCACCAAGTCATGGGGGTGGGATGCTATAGCAATGACACAGGCATTCTGCCCCATCCCCAATCTCTCAGGGCCTCTGGGCAGCGTGAGAAGGCGGGGATGGAGCAGAAAGAGGCGGCTCTAGTGTCTGAACAGAAAGGGGCTGGACTGAAGTGGAAAGGCGGTGTTGGCAGCCAGGCAAAGGAAAGCCCATTTTAGTACGAATCTTTGTGCATTGGGATTTTAATATTTATAAATAAAAAGAAATACAGCACTAGCCAGTTTACCTCAATGGATAGAGTATTGGCCTGTGGACCCTAGAGTCCCAGGTTATATTCCAGAAAAGAGCATGTATCATGGTTGCAGGCTTCTCCCTGGCTCAGGCCCTAGTCAGGGTGCATGCAGCAGGCAACCAATTGATGTGTTTCTCTTATATGGATGTTTCTGTCTTTCCCTCTGTCTTCCACTCTCTCTCTAAAAAATAAAAAATAAAAAAATATCCTCAGTGAAGATCAACAAAAAATAATTTTAAAAAAGAAGTACAAATTCGTAATTACAGTTGTCATGGGGATATTCAGTACAACATAGGGAATGTAGTAAATAATAGTATCTAATAAAAGAGTAATATGCAAATAGCGTACCTCCGATCAGGCCATGCCCACCAGGCAATCAGAAGCAAATTATGCAAATAAATCCCAACCAAGATGGCTGCTGCCACTCAGAGCAGGAGGTTTGGGTTTTCCCAGCAATGGAGGAAGCCAAGCTTTCCGCCTGCTGTTGCCAGCTTAGGCCTCCACTCAATGCTACAAAGTTTCAGTTATAAAAGATACATCATCTGAACAGAAATGGCATCAGCCACGGAGCTGGAGAGAGCAGAGGCTAGGGCTGCCCAGAGGCTAGGAAGCCAAGCTTCTGCAGCCCTGGCCGGCCTGGCTACAAAGTTTCAATTATTGAAGGTAAATGTCCCAACAGAAATGGCTACCACCATGGAGCGAGCAGAAGGCTTGGCTCCACTCCAGGCTACAAAGTTTCAATTGGAGAACATAAATTAATCCCAGATCCCAGGGCCTCCACTTGGGTTGCTGGGGGGCATGGCCGGCCTGAAAACCACCACAGGTTCCTCGCCCAGGCAGCCTCTCACCCCAAGGGAACCCCCACCCTGATCTGGGACACTCTTCAGAGCAAACCAGCTGGCCCCCACACATGCACCAGGCCTCTATCCTATGTCATAAAAGAGTAATTTGCAGATTGACCATCACTCCAACACCCAAGAGGACTGCCCCCATGTGATCCAAGATCCTACCCTCATGTGGACACAAGATGGCCACAAGATGGCCAGCAGGGGAGGGCAGATGGGAGGGACCAGGCCTGTAAGGGAGGGCAGTTGGGGGCGATCAAGCCTGCAGGAGAGGGCAGTCAGGGGTGATCAGGCTGGCAGAGGAGGGAAGTTGGGGCAAATAGGCTGGCAGGGGAGCAGTTATAGACATCAATTAGGTTGGGGGTGATCAGCTGACAGGCAGAAGTGGTTAGGATCAGGCCTAAATGGGCAGTCAGACATCCCTTAAGGGGTCCCAGATTGGACAGGGTGCGGGCTAGGCTGAGGGACACCCCCCGCTTCACGTTCATGAATTTCATGCACCGGACCTCTAGTCCTATATAATTAAAGCCTAATATGCAAATTGACCAAATGGCAAATGACTGGTCACTATTACATGCACTGACCACTAGGGGGCAGATGCTCAATGCCGGAGCTGCCCTGTGGTGGTCAGTGTGCTCAGCCAGAGCTGGGCTCACGGATGGTGAGTGCAGTGGTGTTGGCGGGAATCTATCACGCCTCTGCGGCAGCGCTAAGGAGGTCCGAATGTCAGTTTAGTCCTGCTCAGTGGGACATTCCCCAAGGGCTCCTGGACTGTAAGATGGCACACGCCCAGGCGAGGCATCCCCCCCCCCCCCAGTGCATGGATTTCATGCACTGGGCCTCTAGTATTGTAATAATTATATATAGTGTCAGATGGGTACTAGATTTATTGGGAAGTTTGCTTTTAAGTTATATAAATGTTTAATCACTATGTTGTACACCTGAAACTAATGTAATATTGAATGTCAACTGTAACTTAAAAATAAAAGATTAAGTAATACAAATAAATAATACTTTTATTTTAAAAATAAGTAATATTATGCCAAACCGGTTTGGCTCAGTGGATACAGCGTTGGCCTGCGGACTGAAAGGTCCCAGGTTCGATTCCGGTCAAGGGCATGTACGTTGGCTGTGGGCACATCTCCAGTTGGAGGTGTGCAAGAGGCAGCTGATCAATGTTTCTCTCCCATCGATGTTTCTGACTTTCTATCCCTCTCCCTTCCTCTCTGTGAAAAATCAATAAAATAGATATAAAAATAAATAAATAAAAATAAAAATAAGTAATATTATAATCCTACTAGAGGCCCCGTGCACAAAATTTGTGCACGGGGGGGCGGGTTTCCTTCAGTCTAGCCTGCAACCTCTCCAATTGGGGACCTCTTGTGGGGTATCCGACAGCTGGTTTAGACCTGATCCCACAGGGATTGTGCTTAAACTAACAGCTGCACATCCCTCTCAAAATCTGGGACTGCTGGCTCCTAATCGCTCACTGCATGCCTGTCTGATTGCCCCTAACCACTCTGCATGCCTGCCTGATTGCCCTGAACCTCTCGGCCTTCCTGCCTGATTGCCCCTAACTGCCTCTGCCTTGGCCCCCACCACCATGGCTTTGTCCGGAAGGAAAGTGGACTCAAAGATAGTGGGTCAACCCAGTCTAATTAGCATATTACCCTTTTATTAGTATAGATATAGTAAAGACATAATATGCAAATTGACCCTCACACTCTCACATCACAATATGGCTGTCCCATGTCATCACAAAATAGCCACCCCCACGTGGTCACAAGACAGCTATTTCCACGTTGTCACAAGATGGCCACCAGAAAGATGGCCACCTCTCATGCCATCACAAGATGGCCACCATAAGATGACTGCCCCCACATCGTCACAAGATGGCTGCCCCACATCATCACAAGATGGCCATCACAAGATGGCTGTCCCCATGTTGTCACAAGATGACGGGCAGAGGAGGGCAGTTGGGGGCAATCAGGTCTGCAGGGTGGGCAGTTGGGGGAGACCAGGCTTGTAGGGGAGGGCAGTTGGGGGGAATCGGGCCAGCAGGTGAGCAGTTAGGTGCCAATCAGGCTGGCAGGGGAGTAATTAGGGAGCTACCAGGCTGGCAGGCAGAGTGGTTAGGGGTAATCAGGCAGCCAGGAAGGTGAGTGGTTAGGAGCCACCCTGCCCTTGATTGCTCCCCCACCCCAACAGGGGGCAGGGCTGGCCAACCTACCTCCCACAGCCTCTCCTGTCAGCTTCCTCCCCTTATGGGCCCCCACCACACTGATCAGCCTGTAACCTCTCCCCCCAGCCTGCTCTGCCCCTGATGTCCCCTCCCTCTAGCCCTATCAGGGGCAGGGCTGGCTGGCCAAGCACCCATGGCCCCTTCCCCAGGCCACTGGCCCCTGATTGGCAGCACCCACCTCATTTGGGGGTGGAGCCAGCCGGCTCACTACCTACAGCACCTCCCCATGGATAGCCACACCCCATTTGTCACCCTAACCCCAACTGGAGCAGAGCCTGTCAGCCAATTGTCCACAGTCCCTCCCCCCAGCCAGCCCAGCCCTGATTGCCCCGATTGGGGCCAGACCACTGAACCTCAGCCATGCATGAATTAATGCACTAGGCCTCTGGTAACTTTATATTATGTCAAATGGGTACTGGACTTATCAGGTTGATTCCTTTGCACCTTACATAAATGTCTAATCTTGTACACCTGAAATGAATATAATATTGTTTGTCAACTGTAATTGAAAAGTAAATAAAATTTTTAAAAAAATATTAAAAGCTTTGAGATAAACTTAATGAAAGATACAAAAGACTAATACACTAAAAATAATAAACCACTGTACAACAATTAGAGAATTAACACAAATGGAAAGGTATAATCATGGACTGAAAGACAATATTGCTATAATGTTAGTTTTTATCAATAAAAATCTCAGCACTTATTTAAAAGAATCTAGAAATTGATTTCAAAATGTATTTAAAAAAGAAAATGATCTAGAATAGCCAAAACAATTTTTAAAAAGAAGAAAGTTAGACTATCAAAAACACCAGACTTCAAGACTTATTATAGCTTAGCTGGTGTGGCTCAATGGTTGAGTGCTAACCCATGAACCAGGAAGTTATGGTTCAACTCCTGGTCAGGGAACATGCCTAGGTTTCAGGCTCTATTCCCAGTAGGGGGCATACAGTAGGCAGCTAATTAATGATTCTCTCTCATCACTGATGTTTCTATTTCTCCCTCCTTCTCCCTTCCTCTCTGAAATAATGAAAAACATATTTTTAACAAAAATGTATCATTAAGCGAAAATAATCAAAGACCCCATGGCATTGGTAATAGGATTTAAAACATGTCAAAGGAAAGAATAGTCTAAAAATAGACTGACACAATCCTATATAATAAAGAGGGAATGTGTGAACTGACCAGCACTCTGTCACAATGTGGTGCCCACAGCAGAGGTGGGGGCACTTCCATAACACAAGATGGCTAGGCCCACAGCGGAGGCAGAGGTTTCTGTAATACAAGATGGCTGCAAGCACAGCTGAGTCGAGCTAACAAGCCTTAATGAACGATTGGCAGGGACCTGAGGCTGAATCCCACACCCGACCCCATTGGGCTTGACAGGGACCTCCATCTGCACCCCCTCTACCCTGGAACCAGACCAGGGGACCTTAGGCCGCACTCCCCATCTGGTAGGGCTTGATGGGGGATCTTAGGCTGCGCGCCCCCCCCCCCCACACATCTCAGTGCCAGGCCAAGGGACCTCAGGTTGTGTCCCATCTGGCAGGGCTTGATAGGGGACCTCAGATCATGCCCCCTTCCCGGTGGGGCTTGATAGGGCATCTCAGGCCACATCCCTCATCCAGCAGGGCTTGATGGGGGACCTCATGGCGTAGCCCCTGCCCCAGTGCTAGGCCAGGGGACTTCAGGCCGCACCTCCCACCCAGCTGGGCTTAACAGGGGACCTCAGGTGGTGCCCCACCCTTCAGGCACTAGGCCGGGGGCCTGAGGTTGTGCTCCCCGCCTGGCGGGGCTTGATGGGGGACCACAAGGTACACCCCCTACCCCAGTGCTGGTTGGGGGACCTCTGGCTGCTCCCCTCGCCCTGGGCCAGGGAGACCTCAGGCCGCACCCCCACCCAGTGGGGCTTGATAGGGACCTCAGGTCATTCCCTCCCCCTCCCCCCCTCAGCGTGGCTTAACAGAGGACCTCAGGCCACATCCCCTACCCAGCAGGGCTTGACAGGGGAACCTCATGGCATGGCCCCTGTGATTTTGAGGCCCATGTGGGTGGGCAGGGACTTGACTCTGGGTCCCATGGTGCGTCCCACTCTGACAGGAGGATGATTTTCATATACATTTTACTAATTTTCTTTCATCTCTGACATTTCTATTATAGAGAAAGGGCAAACAGCAATTCTATATAATAAAAGTCTAATATGCAAATAGACTGAACAATGGAACAACCAGAACAACTGAACAAACGGTCACTATGATGTGTGCTGACCACCAAGGGGCATGTGTGGAACATGGTAGGCACTGGCTGCAGCAGGATGGTGGAGCAGGTGAGTGAGGATGCCAGACCAAGGTGGGGCACTGGTCGCTGTCATCGGGGCAGGCCTCTGTTTATTACTGAATTGTTTTTGCTCCCACATGCCGTGATCCCACCTGGCACTCACACCTGCTGCTGGCGCCGGCTCCACTTGCACCTGCAGCTGGTCCCGATCACTCAGTGCCATCAGCAGGTGTGAGCAGTGGCTGCCGGCCCCCATTGCCCCTGAGGGCTTCTCCACCATCCCTGCTCCCAAAGGGCAATCAGAATAGCAGCCATTGCTTGCACCTGCTGATGGCACGAGCCCTGCCTGCATCCAGTGCTGGAGCCAGCCCCAATCGCTCCATTTTGTCAGCAGGTGCGAATGGGGCCAGTGCTATAAGCATGTGGAAGTGGAGGCGGTGGAAGCGAGGCTGCTGGCAGACAGGGAACCAGAGCTGTGGCAGGAGGGGCTGGGCAGGGGTGCGGTGGATGGGCCAAGACCTGCCTCTGTGCCTACTACAGCCTCTCGGCCCATAGTTCCTTTCAAGGTGCATGGATTTGTGCACTGGGCCCATAGTATTAAAATATTTCCACTAATTCCCCCTTTTTAAATTTCTTTATTGATTAAGGTATTACATCTGTGTCCTCATCACCCATTACCCTTCCAATCCCCCTCACCCCCATCTTATGCCCTCACCCCCCTAATGTCTGTGTCTATTGATTAGGCTTACATGCATGCATCCAAGCCCTTTGGTTAATCTCTTCCCCTTTCCCCCACCATCCTCTACCATCCCTCTGAGGTTTGACAATCAATATGCTTCGCTGTCTCTGGACCTGTTTTTGTTCATCAATTTATGTTGTTCATTATATTCCATAAATCAGTGATATCATGTGATACCTATCTTTCTTTGACTGGCTTATTTCACTTAGCATAATGCTCTCCAGTTCCATCCATGCTCTAGTTTGAGGCAACCACCTTTTCCTTTTTTTAAAATCTTTATTGCTCATTTTATTAATTATATTGTTCCCCTTTTTCCCCCTATAGCTCCCCTCCACCTGGTGCCCATCCCACCCTCCACCCTCACCCCCCTCCACTGTCCTCTCCCATAGTTGCATGATTTTTGTCCAGTCTCTTGCTGCACTCCCCACACCCCCTTTCTCCCCAAGAATTGCCAGTCCATTCCCTCTCTATGTCCATGATTCTGTTACATTCACCAGTTTATCCTGTTCATCAGCTTATTAATTCACTTGATTTTTAGATTCATATGTTGATAGATGTGTATTTGTTGTGCATAATTTACACTTTTCTCTTTTTCTTCTTCCTGTTCTTTTTTTATTTTTCAGTTTTGAACAGTGTTGTGCAGTTTGGATTTTATTTTAAATCTTTATTGTTCAGTTTATTAATTACATTGTTTCCCCTTTTTTATCCTCCTATATCTCCCCTCCACCCTGTACCTATCCCACCCTCCACCCTCACCTCCCCCTCCTCACTGTCCTCTCCCATTGTTGCAAGATTTTTGTCCAGTCTCTTGCTGTACTTACCACAACCCTTTTCACCCCAAGAATTGTCAGTCCATTCCCTCTCTATGTCCATGTTTCTGTTATATTCACCAGTTTATCCTGTTCATCAGCCTATCAATTCACTTGATTTTTATGTTCATTTGTTGATAGATGTGTATTTGTTGTTCATAATTTATATTTTTACCTTCTTCTTCTTCCTCTTCTTAAAGAATATCTTTCAGCATTTCATATAGTATTGGTTTGGTGGTGGTGAACTCCTTTAGCTTTTTCTTATCTGCGAAGCACTTTATCTGACCTTCAATTCTGAATGATAGCTTTGCTGGATAGAGTAATCTTGGTTGTAGATTCTTGCTATTCATTATTTTGAATATTTCTTGCCACTCGCGTCTGACCTGCATTGTTTCTGTTGAGAAATCCGCTGACAATCGTATGGGTGCTCCCCTGTAGGTAACCAACTGTTTTTCTCTTGCTGCTTTTAATATTCTCTATCTTTTGCTCTTGGCATTTTAATTATGATGATATGTCTTGGTGTGGTCCTCTTTAGATTCCTATATTTTGGGGTTCTGTGTACTTCTTGGGCTTTTAAGTCAGTTTCTTTCACCAGGTGGGGGAAGTTTTCAGTCACTATTTCTTCAAGTAGGTTTTCATTAACTTGCTCTCTCTCTTTCTGGCACCCCAAAAATTCGAATGTTGGCATGCTTGAGATTGTCCCAGAGGCCCCTTACACTATCTTCAATTTTCTGAATTCTTTTTGTTTCTTGCTTTTCCAGCTGAGTGGATTTTGCTTCTTTGTATTTCAAATCTTTGACTTGGTTCTTGTGGCCCTCTGGACTGCTTTTAGGACTTTGTGTAATATTTTTTATTTCAGTCTGTGTATGCTTGATTTCTAGTTGATCCTTTTTCATATCCATGAGGGTCTGGTTCATATCCTCAGAGGTCTTGTTCATTTCCTTGAGGGTCTCATTCATTTCCTTGTAAGTCTCATTCATTTCCTGGTTGGTCTTGTTTATTTCCTCGTAGTTCTCATTAAGTTGATCAGCCTTTTCTAGGAGCCTCTTGAAAAGCCTTATAACCATGGTTTTGAACTCTATGTCTTGTCATCTTTTCTCCTTCATTTCTTTCACCCCTGATTTCTTTCCATATCTCTGCATGGTGGCTGCTTTATGTGGTAGATGTCCTCTAAGGGTCAATGGCACAGCCTCCCCAGTTACTTGAGGTGGGTACTCTTACTGCAATCCTTTATGGGTTGTATTCAGTATTTTTGAATTTAAACCCAGCTTGTTGTTGTTAGCCCTAGGAGGGTTTGACCTCCAGGCCAATTGGCTGTGAAGGGAGACTGTGTTCAGGTTGGATGGGCGGAGTCTCTGAGCTGCGCAGCAGCCTCAGTGTCAGCTGCGTCCTATGCGCCAAGCGCGCACGGGTCTCTGTTGGATGGGGATGGCTGCAGACACCTCCAAGAGAAAGCCACCAGTCTCTTTCCCTTGCCAGACAACTCTGCCTCTCCCCAAATGGGTCTGCACCCCCAAAGTCTAGCTCAGGGCTGTAAAATAGATGACTTCCAGGACCTGGAGACAAGTTTCCAGGGGGCAAGTCGCGGGTTTGCGCAACCCTTGCTCGAAAACTTCTTTTCCCCGCCTCCAGGTTTCTCGCAGACTAGGAGCCTCTGCCGCGCCCCGCTTCCAGGGTGCGTCCCCCGGACCTCGGACCTCACCTGGCACTGGGGAATCTGTGCAGGGGGACGTCTCCACGTACCCCGGATCTTGGACCTCGCCTGGCGCTGGGGAATCCGTGTAGTGGGACATCTCCGCCCTCCCCGTCGACGAAATCTGGCCGGGGTTGCTGCTCCAGCCACAGGCCGAGCACGGGACCAGCACGGCTCCTAACCTGTTTCCATCTGAAAGGCTGTGCTCCTGCCGCTCCTCTGAGTCTCAGTGTCCCACCTTTACTCTTATTTGTGGAGTCTTCACTCAGCCAGCTTTCTGGCGATTCTGGCTGATGTCTGTTCTGCTTTTATGTTGTAGTTTTTAAATTGTTGCGCGGGGCAGAACAATAGGTGTTTACCTATGCCGCCATCTTAGTTCCCCTCTCTTCTTCCTCTTCCTAAAGAATATCTTTTAGCATTTCGTATAATATTGGTTTTGTGGTAATGAACTCCTTTAGCCTTTTCTTATCTGCAAAGCACTTTATCTGACCTTCAATTCTGCATGATAGCTTTGCTGGATAGAGTAATCTTGGTTGTAGATTCTTGCTGTTCATCACTTTGAATATTTCTGGCCACTCCCGTCTGGCCTGCATTGTTTCTGTTGAGAAATCCGCTGACAATCATATGGGTGCTCACTTATAGGTAACCCTCTGTTTTTCTCTTGCTGCTTTTAATATTCTCTCTCTGTCTTTTACTCTTGGCATTTTAATTATGATGTGCCTTGGTGTGGTCCTCTTAGGGTTCCTATATATTGGGGTTCGGTGTGCTTCTTGGACTCCTAAGTCAATTTCTTTCACCAGGTGTGGGAAGTTTTCGGTCACTACTTCTTCAAACAATTTTTCATTGTTTTGCTCTCTCTCTTTTTCTGGCACCCCTATAATTCGGATGTTGGTATGCTTGAGGTTGTCCCAGAGGCCCCTTACACTATCTTCAATTTTTTGGATTCTTTTGGTTTCTTGCTTTTTCAGCTGAGTGGATTTTACCTCTTTGTATTTCACATCTTTAACTTGGTTCTTGGGGTGCTCCAGAGCACTTTTAGGTATTTGTATAATATTTTTTATTTCAGTCGGTGTATGCTTAATTTCTGGTTGGTCCTTTTTCATATCCTTGAGAGTCTCCTTCATATCCTTGTAGGACTCACTAATTTCCACATTGGTCTTGATCATTTCCTTGCAGGTCTCATTTATATCCTTGAGGATCTCATTCATTTCCCTGTAGGACTCATTCATTTCCACGTTGGTCTTGATCATTTCCTTGCAGGTCTCGTTCATATCCTTGAGGGTCTCGTTCATTTCCTTGTAGGACTCATTCATTTCCTTGTCGGTCTTGCTTATTTCCTAATAGGTCTCGACCTTTTGTAGGAGCCTCTTGAGAAGCCCTATAACCGTGGTTTTGAATTCCATGTCCAGTCATTTTTTTCCCTCCATTTCTTTCAAATCTGATTTCTTTCCATGTCTCTGCATAGTGGCTGCTTCCCTGACTTGGTCAATTAGGTTTTTGTGGTAGATGTCCTACTAGGGACAGTGGCTCAGCCTCCCCAGTTACCTGAGGTGGATATGTGTTGCACAGTCTTGCTTGTTAGCACTTGGAGGCGTTGACCTCCAGGCCAATTGTCTGTGAAGTTCAGCTGTGCTCAGGTTGGATGGGTGGAGTCTCCGGCCAAGCAGATAGCGTTAGCTCCGCCCTATGTGGCCCCAGGGACTCTGTGCTGGAGGCAATGGCCGCCAGCACCTCTGGGATAGAGCTGCTGTGGAGCTCCACCGGCTGCCAGGGAATTCAGACTCTCCCCAAATGAGTCTGCTCACCCAGTGTCCCACCCAGGGTCGTAAAACAAAGCAATCTGATGATTTTCCGAATGAGACAGAAAGTTGCGAGTGCTCTCTACTAGGTCAGGCAGCTGCGCTGTTCCCAAGTTCATGCGCAAGCTGCCTTCTCCACAAGCCGGCAGACCCCTGCAGCACCCGAGCTTCGGTGTGCCCTCCCCCTGTCCAGTTTTTACCCCGTATGATAATGGGTTCCCTGGACTTCGCCCAGAGCTGGAGAATCAGTCCAGTGGGACATCTTTGTCTCCCTGTTCGAGAAAACTGGCCGGTTTTCAGCCGCCCGCCCTCTCCGCTGGCGCGCGCTCCAAACCTCTCTCCGCGCGAATCTTCAATGCTGTCCACAGCCGCTCCTCCGAGTCACAGTGTCTTATCTTCACTTTTATTTGTGGAATTTTCACTCGGCCAGCTTTCCGGTGATTCTGGATGGTGTTTGTTCTTTCGTTAAGTTGTAGTTTTAAAATTGCTGTGTATGACGGCAAGATAGGTGTTTTACCTATGCCGCCATCTTGGTTCTCCCCCACCTTTTCCTTCTTTTTCTTCTTCTTCCTCTTCTTAAAGAATACCTTTCAGCATTTAATATAATACTGTTTTGGTATTGATGAACTCCTTTAGCTTCTTATCTGTGAAGCTCTTTATCTGACCTTCAATTCTGAATGATAGCTTTGCTGGGTAGAGTAATCTTGGTTGTAGGTCCTTGCTATTCATCACTTTGAAAATGTCTTACCATTCCCGTCTGGCCTGCATAGTTTCTGTTGAGAAATCAGCTGACAATCGTATGGGTGCTCCCTTGTTTTTCTCTTGCTGCTTTTAATATTTTGTCTTTTGCTCTGGGCATTTTAATGATGTGTATTGGTGTGGTCCTCTTTGGATTCCTTTTGTTTGGGGTTCTATGCGCTTCATGGACTTGTAAGTCTATTTCTTTCACCAGGTGGGTTAAGTTTTCAGTCACTATTTCTTCAAATATGTTTTCAGTATCTTGCTCTCTCTCTTCTTCTGGCACCCCCTTAATTTGGATGTTTGTACACTTGAGGTTGTCCAGAGGCTTCTTATACTATCCTTAAATTTTTGGATTCTTTTTTCTTTTTTCTTTTCCAGTTGAGTGTTTTTGGCCTCCTGGTATTTCAAATCTTTGACTTGATTCTTGCGTTCCTCTAGTCCACTGTTTGGTCTCTGTAAAATATTTTTATTTCAGTCAGTGTATGTTTAATTTCTAGTTGGTCCTTTTTCATATCCTCGAGGGTCTTGCTCATATCCTTGAGGGGCTCGCTAAAATTATCGGCCTTTTCTAGGACCCTCTTGAAAAACCTTATAACCGTGGTTTTGAACTCTACATCCAGTCATTTGTTTTCCTCCATTTTTATCGTTTGTGATCTGTTTCTTTCTCTTTGTGTTTTCACTGCTTCCCTGAGTTGGTAGGATAGCTTTGTGTGCTAGATGTCTCGGCCTCCCGTTACCTGAGGTGGACACTCTTGGTGCACCCCTTTGTGGACTGTGTACAGCCTTGTTGCAGGTAAGTCTTGATTGTTGTTGGTATCACTGGGAGGAATTGACCTCCAGGCCAACTGGCTGTGAGGATCAGCTGTGTCTATACTAGGAGACAGCCTTATGGGACAAAACTTGCAAATTTGCCAAAGCCTCTGTGCTCAGCTTGGATAGGGTGTTGTTTCTGGGTTAGTCGGAGTTTCACGGTGGAGCCGACAGCCTTGGCTTCCAATCAGCCCTGTCCCAAGAGGTCACTGGGTCTTATCGTCCATGGGCAATCACTGCAAGCACCTCTGTGAGAAAGGCACCCTCGAGTTTTGCCTGTTGCCAGACTGTCCAGTCTCTCCCCAAATGAATCTGGAATCCCAGATTTTCGCCTGGCACCAGTGTTCCATGCAGTCAGAACTTCTTATTCCCTTCCACTGGACCACGCCAGCAGCACAGTCAATAGTTCGCCCTCACTGAGCGCACTCGCCTGCGTGCCTCTTGGGCTCTGCTTTTAGCTGTTCCCCTGAGACTGCCTCACAGTGCCACCCAGGGCTCTTCTCTCTCTCCTGCCAGATAAAGCTAGTGGCACAGTCTGTCTTCTCTGCACGCGCGCGCCTCTGGAGCTCTGCCTTTGGCTGTTCCTCTAGGATTCCATCTCACAGTCCAGATTCCCCCGTAAGGGCTTGGATCCACCAGGTTTCGAGTGCAATCTGAACTGGGTTCAGTGCAGCCTGGAGTTTTTGTCTCCTTTCTGTTAGAGCACCCCTGCCAGGTGTTCAGACACCCCGTCCTCTCCGGCTCTGCGCGCACACGAGTCTCTGTACCTTAGGCTTTGCAGCAGCTCTGATTATCCGTGTGCATTTCTGTTTCCTCCTAGTTTTAGGATTTCCAGTCAGCCAGTCCTCCTGTGGTTCTGGATGATGTCCACCTTGTCTTTTATTTGTATTCTTGAAATTGTTATGTGGGGCAGCAGCTAGGTGTTTATCTATGCCGCCATTTGGTTTCTTCTCCTAATAAATCCCCTTTTAATGTGCACCAGCGCATTAATGCGCTGGGCCATTAGATTATGATAAGGTCAACAGAGCAATTTCATTCAACAAGTGATGAATCCATATAAATCCATATGACAAACTGATATCCATATGAAAGAAAACAGACTATCTACCCTTACTTTACATGATAACATGAGGGGGGCTACAGAACTAACATTTCTAGAAGAAAATACAGAGAACTATCTTCACAACCCTGGAGAAGGCAAATACTTGTTGGATAGGTCAAAGAAATAATTATGAATGAAATAATAATAAACTGTACTTTTCCAAAGTTAAAAACTTATGCTCAATGTAAGACACCATTAAAATGAATAGGCAAGCCTCAGACTAGAGGAATTTTTGCAACACCTATAACAAACAAAAGACTTCTATCCAGACTACATAAAAATTTCCTCTTACTCAAGGGAAAATATATTAACCATAAGAAGTGGGTAAAACATTTAAATAGGCACCTCTGAAAAAAATATAGAAAGTACTTGAAAAGTTTTCAATGTAAACTAAAACTGCAAAAACATGCTTCCATATCTTTCAGAATGACCAAAATGAGAATATTGATAACAATCAAAATTCTCATATATTGCTATTAAAGGTTTAAAATGGTGTAGTAACTCTTAAAAACTCACTGTTTCTTTAAAAAGTGAAATTTATACTGCCTTTTGAATGAGCAATATCAACTACAAGGTTTCTACTGAGAAGCACATACATATCTAAAAAAGTGCATTAGAATATGTTCATAGTAGTTTATTCACAATAGCCCCAAACTAGAACATTTCAAATGTCTATTATTAGGAAAGGCATAAACTGGTGAATTCATATAACTGAATATTATTTTACTATTAAAATAAACTGCTTATGTATACAAAAACATGTATCAATCTTTGAGACATTAAGCAGAGTGAAAGAAAGTATACATGAAAAGTCTAAAATAGACAAAACTAACTTACGCTGGTAGAAATCACAACTGAGATTGTCCTAGTGGGAGGGACTAACTTGGAAGAGGCTTGATGGAATTTAATAGGTTAATGGAAGTGTCCTTTATTTTGACTGGGGCATGAGATACATAGCTTTTATTTCTGTCAGAACTCAAAGAGATTTACACTTAAGATCTCTATGTACTTTATATCTACAAAACATGAATTATTGATAAGGTAATGGCAACTAATATCTCTATGCACTAAGGCAACAAAGAAAGCACTTACATGGGGGATGATATTCAAACTAAATTTAGACTATAGAGCTATGGAAGTCAGTCATGTATAGGCTCTTCAAAGATCTCAAGCTTTTAGTACGATGGCTACTATAAAAAACACCAGAAAATAATAGATGTTGGTGAAGATGTGGAGAAACTGGAATCCTTTTACATTGCTGGTGGGAATGTTTAGTTGTGCAGCCACTATGGAAAACAGCATTGCAGTTTCTCAAAAAATTAAACAGAATTACTGTATAATCCAGCAATTCTACTTCTGGTTATATATCTAAGAGAACTGAAAACAGTGACTCAAATAGATATGTGTATGCCCATGTTTGTAGCAGTATTATTCACAGAAGCTAAAAGGTGGAAGCCATCCAAGTGAGCACTGAGAGATGAATGGATAATCAAATTGTGGTATGTACATACAAAGGAATGTTATTCAGCTTCAAAAGGAAGGACATACATACTACAACATGGGTGAACCTTGAGGAAATTATCTATACTAATAATTATCTATACTAATAAAAAGGGTAGTATGCTTAATATGCTAATTAGACCAGGTTCATCAGCCATCTTCTGGACATCTGACTTCCTTCCAGACAAAGCCATGGTGGTGGGGGCCAAGGCAGAGGTAGTTAGGGGCCATGAGGCCAGCAGAGAAGATCAGTTAGGGGGCGAGCTCAGGCTGGCAGGGGGTTAGGGACGACCAGGCCAGCAGGGAAGGGAAATTGTGGGCAACCAGGGGAGGGCCATTGAGTGTGACCAGGCTGGCAGGGGAGGGCAGTTGTGGGCATTAGGCAGGCAGGCAGGCGAGTGGTTAGGAGCCAGAGGTCCTGGATTTCAAGAGGGATGTCTGACATCCCCCAAGGGGTCCGGGATTGGAAAGGGTGCAGGCCAGGCTGAGGGACACCTCCCACCCCCCACCCCCCCCACAAATTTCATGCACCAAGCCTCTAGTATTAAATAAGTTAGTCACAAAAAAGGCCAAATATCATATGATTCATCTTACATGAAATAATTACAAGTAGTCAGATCCACAGAGACAGAAAGTAAAATGGTGGTTGTCTGGGCCAAAAGGGAGGAAAAAATGGGAGTTATTGTTTAATGAGTACACAGTTTCTGCTCTGCAAGATGAAAATATTTCTGGAGATAGATGGTGGTAATAATTGCACTAATGCCACTGAACTCTGTGCTTAAAAATAGTTAAGATGGTAAATTTTATGTATTTTACCACAATTAAAAGACACATATATCCCTAAAAACATTCAAAGGTGTCAATACCTGAGTTCGCTGGTCTTTATCTATACAGACTCACCTAAATAACTCTGACTTGAAAAAATTCTCTCTGTTGTCCATAGTTCTTTTCCTTCTTCCAACTTGCAGATCATATCAGGTTTAGTCATGTGAAACCCTGATAATAAAAAAAAAAATGAGACTTATTTCCAGGCTCTTCATTCTGTTCCATTAATCTATATGTCTGTTTTTATGCCAATACCATGCTGTTTTGATTATATGCTATCTTTGTAGTATAGCTTGATATCAGTTAGCATGATTCCTGCCTTATGATCTAGCAATTCCACTTCTGGGAATATATCCAAATAAATCGGAAACACTAATTCAAAAGAATATATGCACCCCTATGTTCATAGTAGCATTATTTACAACCAGAGGCCAAGCGCACAAAATTTGTGCACTTGGGGAGGGTCCCTTAGCCTGGCCCGCACTCTCTTGCAGTCTGGGAACCCTTGGGGATGTTGTTGGACATCCTTAGCGCTGCTGCGGAAGTGGGAGAGGCTCCTGCCACCACTGCTGCACTCCTTAGATGAGAACCCAGGTTCTGGCTGAGTGAAGCTCCCCCTGTAGAAGTGCACTGACGCTCCTGCATTGAGTGTCTGCCCCTCTAGTGGTCAGTGCGTGTCAAAGTGACGGGTCATTCCACCATTTGGTCAATTTGCATAGTAGCCTTTTATTATACTAGGGGCCCAGTGCATGAAATTTGTGCACTTGGGGGGAGTCCCCTCAGCCCAGCCTGCCCCCTCTCACATACTGGGAGCCCTCAGGGGATATCCTACTGATGGCTTAGGCCCCATGGGGAGCAGGCCTAAGCCACAGTCTGGCCTCCCTTTGTGGGAGGCGACCTGGCTGATCAGGGAAAGGCACCAGCCCCATCACCCCGCTGCTGTAACCACTGCCAGTCACTGCAGCCACCAAAGTGTTTTCATCAACATGGACTCCGGTCCCTTCACCATGAAAAAATGACAACTTTCTTTAGGCATTTCCAAGATGTGTCTTTCATAGTATATGACATTTCCTTTTTTTTTTTTTACCCTCACCTGAGGATATGTTTCTGTTGATTTTTAGAGAGTGTGGAAGAGAAAGGGAAAGACCAGAGAGAAACATCAAAGTGAGAGGAACACTTTTGATTGATTGCCTCCTGCATGAGCCCTGACCTGGGCCACAGCCAGGGAGGAGCCTGCAACATAGGTACATGCCCTTGATCAGAATCTAACCGGGACCCTGCAGTTGGCAAACCTAGGCATTATCCACTGAGCCAAACCGCCTAGGGCAGGATATGACATTTCTTAGTCTTCCAGCAGTGACCTTCATTTTATTCTCCAGGAGTGTGGTGGAAAAACCCTAGAATATTTTTTTTTTGGATCCTTATACCCAAGTTACTAAGAATATTACCAGTGGCATACAGGGAGCTTAGCCAATGAGCGGTCAGAAAAGGTGTTTCCTCTATACTTCGCACCTATCTCCTCTGATCTCCAGCTTTACCCCTGCCAAGGCCTAAAGTCTCTGGCCCGTGGCGGTGGACCCCCAGCTCTCTGTGATCGTCCTGCTCCGCCCTTGGCCAAGCCTCTGGCTGAGGCTCCAAGGCTTAGGCCCTGGGTGGGGGACCTCTAGCTTGCTGTGATTGCACTGAGATCGCTCTGTTCCGCCCACCCTCCCCCAACACCTCAAGCCTCTGGCCAAGGCTCCGAGGCTTGGGCCCTGGGTGGGGGACCCCCAGCTTGCTGCGATTGCACTGTGATTGCCCTGCTCCAGTCCCAGCCAAGGCCTCATGCCTCTGGCTGAGGCTGCGAGGCTCGGGCCCTGGGCGGGGATCTCACTGTGATCGCCCTGCTCTGCTCCCAGCCAAGGCCACAAGCCTCTGGCCGAGGCTCCGAGACTCAGGCCTTGGGTGGGGGACCGCCAGCTCTGCCCTGGCCAAGGCCGACAAGGGCAGGCAGAAAGCTTGGCTTCCTCCATTGTTGGGGAAACCTAAGCCTCCCTCCTGCTCTCAGTAGCCACAGCCATTTTGGTTGTTTATTTGCATATTGCTCCTGTTTGGGTTGTGGGCATGGCTTGTGGGTATAGCGGAGGTATGGTCAATTTTCACATTACTCTTTTATTAGATAGGATAGGATAGTCAAGATGTGAAAGCACCCCAAGTGCTCATCAGTAGATGAGCAAATAAAAAAGCTGTGGTACATCTACACAATGGACTACTACTCAGCTGTAAAAAAAGATGGAAATCTTACCTTTTTGTAACAGCATGGATGAACCTGAAGAGTATTATATTAAGTGAAATAAGCCAGTCAGAACAAGACAAGTACCACATGATGTCACTTATATACTGATTGGCCAGTTTATGCATTGAGATAATAATCTGGCGCACGCGCGCGCGCGTGCACACACACACACACACACACACACACACACACAAGTGGCCAGATTATTATTGTGTATTCAGAGATCACTTGAGAGGGTCCCTGATTAGGATCTGCAGTAATCTGATGCACTGTTGCCATTCTGTTGTCTTGTACCTGTCTTGCCATTCTCTGTTCTGGCCTAACATTGACTAGTCGCTGATAGCCACAATTCGCATGTTCAGACCCAGATTTTTGGCTGACAGTCTCATCTTTAAACACTTTAACAATAACTGCTCTTGAACATTTAATGAATTCACCTGTTTTGCTAATACTCGCTCCATGGCTCCGAGTGCCAACAACCATCCCACATTCAAAGGCTGTTAAATTGCATTGTTTACCCATATCTTCAGGGAAAAAAAAATCACTTCTACTGTCGTGGTAAACGACCTGCTTCCCTATTTATAATGGTCTGGCCCTCTAGCAACTTCAGCATGAAATTATAGCTAATTTTCCTACAAATGTCTGGTGATCATAATAATCTGGCCACTCAGTGTATATGGACTCAAACAAAATAAACAAACTAGAAACAGACTAACAGATATGGAGAACACACTGACAACTATCAGAAGGAAAGGGGTTTGTGGCTGGGTGAAAACAGTGAAGGGATTAAGAAAAACACTCAAAGACACAGATAACAGTATGGTGATTACAAGGGGGAAAGTGGGATGGGAGGAGGCAGAAGAAGGTAAAGGCGAGATTAAATGGTAATGGAAAGAAACTTAACTTGGGATGGTGAACAAACAATATAAGATACAAATGATGTACTATAGAATTGTATACCTAAAACCTATATAATTGTATTAATCAATGTCACCCCAATAAATTCGATAATTTTTTAAAAAATGAGACTTAACCTAATGTCCTTGGGCTTCAAAATAATTAAAAGAAGAGAAAGATATAGCTTCAAGGCAGCAGACAAGGTATACATTAACATCTTACCAAAGTTAACAGCTTGCACCAGGCAAATGAGAACATACCAGACTTTCTGCTAACAGAAAGGGATTCACCAACTATGTTCCCTGAAATTCAAAGTTCCATTAAGTTTCAGAAACTCTTGAAAGGAGATGCATGACACTGAAAGATTCAAAGAGTGCTCCTTACCCACAGAGATAAGGTGGTAATAGTTTTCCAACATGACATCCCTATAGAGGGCCTTCTGATCAGTGTCCAGTTGCTCCCACTCCTCCTGGGTGAAGTCCACAGTCACATCTTTGAATGACACTGATCCCTGTAAGGGCATACTCTAGTTCATCCTAAAGTGATTGCAACTAGTGAAAACTAGATATTGCAGGCCTGATCCCTCCCAACTGCCCTCTCCTGCTGGCCTGATAGCCCACAACTGTGCTCCCCTGCTAGTTATCTTGTGGCAGCCATCTTGTGTCCTGGAGTGATGGTCAATTTGCATATTACCTCTTTATTATATAGGCATCTATAACAGCATTGACATACTGGAAAGGTTTTCTCTGGCAGGCCACAGTTTGTAGAAATTGCTGGCAGACATGGATAAAATAGAGGGATCAAAGAGGAGAAATGCAAAATCTCAGTTTTCTGATAAGCTTGCAAGTAAATCTATATCCTGAGAACTTCACAAAACAGGATATCTTACCACAACTGCAAAACCTAAGTCAATGGGTATGATTAAGGTTTTTCCATGTCTGCACTTTTATTCCTCACAACTTACATCTCAAATCCATGTCTAGACTAGATTCATTCAAGTAATATATCCCCATCTAGAACAAGATCATACATTTCTGTTTCAGCAATAACTTTTGTGAGAAGACAGAAATGATGATGATATACCCAATCTATATGTGAACATTGGCTTCAACTAGAAAGTCCACTTGGGGAAGGCTTAAATTTATCTGGTTAGAATAAAAGAAACTTGGAACAGGGCTATAACTAGGATGAGGCAGGCAAGGTAGCTATGATGTAAAATTTAGGGATGCACAGCTCTGAGAGTAATCCTTCAATTTTGTACCTAGGCTACCCAATCTAGGCCCTACTAGAGACTAGTTTCATAGAAGCCAACCCCCATATCCAGGAAATTTAAGAATAGGGAAATAAATGTTCATATAACCTGGAAACAAGTTTTTCAGAAAGAGAGGAAACATCATCTCACCTGAGGCATAGCTGTGAGATTTACAAGAAGTGAACCTTTTCTTTTGAGCTCTTCTTTTGGAAAGGGAAGAGTCCTGAGAAGGCAGAGATGGGAAGATACAAGAAACCATATGAAACCGTATCTGACTTAGATTTTCCAGAATAACCCAGTTAAATCTACATCAATTTTCACTGTTTCAGCACTTCTCCACTCTGTATTCAATATAAATCCTGCTGCCTCACCAACACCAGAAACCTAATCTCTTGGTGGAGTAAAATAAATTCTAGGGAATCTATTGTGGCTTGGAGAGGGGGATCATTCCCTGTACAGACCTACTTTCATCTTCCATAGAGGATGGGTTTATTATATATTTCCAGGGTTTTTTCCCCCATAAACTTTCTACCAATTTATACCACCACCAGTAGTGCATAAGAATACCTTCTCATACCTTGATGAATATAGCTAGCTGACTACAATTTTTCAATCTCTACTATCAATATTATAATTCTACCAGAGGCCCAGTGCATGAAATTCAAGCACGGGTATGGGGGATTGTCCCTCAGTCCAGCCTGCACCCTCTCCAATCTGGGACCCCTTAAGGGATGTCCACACCCATTTATGGGTGGTCGGACATTCTTCTCACTATCCAGGACTGCTGGCTCCCAACTGCTTGCCTGCCTCTGCCTGATTGCCCCTAACAGTTTCTGCCTACCAGCCTGATCACCCCCTAAACACTCCCCTGCCAGCCTGATCGACACCTAATTGCCCTCCCTCCTGGCCTGGTCACACCTAACTGCCCTCCCTTGCCAGCCTGGTCAACTCTAACTGCCCTCCCCTACAGGCCTGGTCCCCCTCAACTGCCCTTCCCTGGAGGCCTGGTCCACCCCAACTGCCCTCCTCTGCAGGCCTGGTCCTCCACAACTGCCCTCCCCTGAAGGCCTGGTCCCTGACAACTGCCCTCCCCTGCAGGCCCAGTCACCTCCAACTGCCTTCCTCTGCGGGCCTGTTCACCCCTAACTGCCCTCCCTGCTGGCCTGATTGCCCACAACTGCCCTGCCCTGCAGGCCTAGTTCCCCCCAAAATGCCCTCTCCTGCCAGCCTGGTTCCCCCCAACTGCCCTCCCTTGTAGGCCTGGGTTCCCCCAACTGCCCTCCCCTGCTGACCTCAGTCTCCCTGAACTGCCCTCCTCTGCCGGCCCGGTCATCCCTAACTGCCCTCCCTGCTGGCCTGATCACCCACAACTGCCCTCCCCTGCAGGCCTAGTCAGCCCACAACTGCCCTCCCTGCAGGCCTAGTCACCCCCAACTGCCCTCTCCTGCAGGCCTGGTCCCCCCCCAAATGCCCTCCTCTGCAGGCCTGCCCCCCCCCCTCCGCCAACTTCCCTCCCCTGCCGACTAGTCTCCCTCAACGGTCCTCCTCTTCCAGCCCAATCATCCCTAACTGCCCTCCCTGCTGGCCTGATCACCCACAACTGCCCTCACCTGCAGGCCTGGGTCCCTCCCAACTGCCCTCCTCTGCTGGCTTGGTCACCCCTAACTGCCCACAACTGTCCTCCCCTGTAGGCCATCTTGTGGGGCAGCCATCTTGTTTCTTGGAGTGATGGTTAATATACATATTACTCTTTTATTAGATAGGATTATACATATTCCTTATTATGAGTGAGAATAAGCTCCTTTTGATAAGTTTAAAGAAGACCCTGGCTGGGTAGCTCAGTTGGTTAGAGTGTTGCCTGATACACCACGGTTGAGGGTTCAATTCCCAGTCAGGGCTCATAAAAGAATCAACCAAAATAAATAGAACAACAAATCAATGTTTCTCTTTCTTTTTCCCTCCCCATTCCCTTCTCTCAAATCAATAAAAATTTTAAAAAGTTTAAAGACGCTTTTATTTCTTTTATGTGATGGCATCTTCTTATAATATGTCTTTTCTTCTCTGGCGGGTTTTTAACTTCCTAATTTGTTGATATTATTTTTTTAAATTTACTAAATTAACCCTTTACCTACTTAAAGTTGCAAATACATTTTCTTAGTTATTCACATAACTATTAAAGTGTTTTTGCTTTGTGAAGATTTTATCCAGTGTTTTGTTGTTTAGCAATACTACATAACATATAATCCGTATTTTCTCAATTTATGTGAAATAAATTCCATCATATATTCCATATCCCTACCTGTTTGAGAATATCTGGACTTTCTATTTCTCTACTTCATCTCTTTATTGATTCCTCTGTTTCACACTATGTAATAAGCACAGTTATTAATAATAACTATTTATTATTAATTTTCTAATAGCTAATTTAAATGTTAATGGTAAGCAACACTTTTTAGTTGTATAGGTATGGAAATAGAAATGTACCTTTCCACTTTATAGGCTTCTAGACAGAAAGCACAGTATTTTTCTAAGCAAAGTCAGAAATATAGACTGATACAATGAATATTTTCATTCACAAAATAACTATTTTAATGACTAAAACAAGATGGGCTTTGTGATTAAAAGTGTACCAACTACTCTTTATTATCTTAGAATGCCCGAAGAAGCTATTAACCTTGTCATCACTTTCACCCAGAAGCAGGAAATCTCACAGATAGATATCAGTATTGAAAGCACTAATTATGGAACATATTCATTTTAACACAACACTTTTAGTTCATACAGTGTTTCATGCAATGAATCTTACCATCTAGAAATTATAAAACTGTCATCTCTTCCTTTCCAATATTTATCTCTATTTTATTTGCTAAATAGCTATTGAGTTACAATTTTGAAGGCAGACTTAATGAATGCTACTCAGATAATCATATCTTACATACCCAAGTAGACAGCGGTCATGCAGAGTTTCTCCATCACAAAAAATAACAGTGGTTTACAAACACATGCATAGTTTACAGTCAATCAAACTTACCTCAGCAAACCAGCATCCCATAGCCCCCATATATCACAACCTCGGACAGCACATTCATTACCTAATTCCTGGCAAAGTCTCAAAATCATATTGTGAATCACTTCCGCTTCTCCATCATCACCTACAGCCTCAAACACGACTCACACATGATCTCGAAATAGACAAAGGCAGAAGAAATCCCAGGTAAAAACATTACGCTGTCAACTTTTCACACAATCCACACACACACACAATCCACACACACACCGTCCATACACACACACACACTCCGTGTGTGCGGCTTCGTTGCTGCCAAGCGCTTCCTCAGTGCCAAACGCACCCAATCCCCCCTCGGAGCTCGTTCCAGGTCACCTGCGATTGTCACCCGCACGCGCACGCCCATGGACCACGCCCGAGGCGCTCCCCCTCCACCCCGCCCCCCAACAGATCTGAGTGTATAGTTACCACGGGCCCAGTTCCAGCTCCCTTCTCTGAATAACCAGGACCGGTTTTGACCCGGCTTCCTCCTTGGCCTCTCCGCTTGGCCCCGCTTCCCTAGTGTGACCTCCTGGCCCCGAGCTTCCCGGTCTCTCCTTCTCCAGAGCCCTCAGGACTCACACGGCTAGGACCCAAACGCCTCACTCCGGCCCAGGCTTGGTAGTCTGCGCTTGCGCACTCCCGCGTGCGTCGGAGCTCCCAGGAGCCTCCGGGGCGTCCCGTCTGGAGCCCGAGATCCCAGCTGTGGCAGCGCAGTTCCGTTTGGGTCTTGGTCCGCGCTTTTCTGGCTTGGGTTACGTTTCTCGCGGGCCCCTGGGGGAGCTAATGGACTTCGACCTCTAGTTCACTTCACGCCAGCCGTGCGGTCACCATGATCTGTGTGGTGAGTGGAGGGGATGCAGGTTCGGGGTTGCGGAGGGACGCAGGAGGCCCGGAGATTTCCGGGTGCGGGTGCAGGTGGAGGAAGCTTGTGTGAATCACCTGCTGAAGAAAGTGATGGGAGGTGGAGGGTGGACGGTGGGTGGAGTGTGTGTGCATGATTATGTGGCTGCGTCAGCTTGGGATGTAATTATGAGAGTGCATGTCTGTGTGTGTAAAAGAGAGCGTGTGTGTTGTGCTTGTCTGTGCGTGCCATGCCCAGGATGTCCGCGTGGTAGGGAAGCCTTGATCTGCCCTGATTAGGCTCCTGGGACTGTGAGTGGGATGGGTGGGCCCTTCTCTACAACAGGGTTGGCTGTGACTGTGAGGTGCGTTATACTGTGACCAAGTGATGCTGTGACTGGAGACTAATCAAAATTGTCCTAATCTAGCTTTCATTACTTTTAGGAGGGTAGAGCTTCATTTAAAGTGTTTTTTTTTTTTATTGTTTAAAGTATTACATGTAGTATTACATATGTCTTCTTTTTCCCTCCATTGACCTCTCCCCGGCTACCGCCAACCCCCAGCACATGCCTTCACCCCACTAGTGTTTGTGTCTATTAGTTATGCTTACATTCATGCATACAAGTCCTTTGGTTGATCTCTAACCACCACCCTCTCCTCCTTCCCTCTGAGGTTTGAAAGTCTGTTGGATGCTTCTCTGTCTCAGGATCTATTTTTCTTCATCAGTTTATGCTGTTCATTACATTCCACAAATGAGTGAGATCATGTGATATTTATCTTTCTCTGATTGGCTTATTTCTCTTATCATAATGCTCTCCAGTTCCATCCAAGTTGTTGCAAATGATAGGAATTCCTTATTTTTTAATGCAGCATACTATTCCATTGGGTAGCTGTACCACAGTTTTTTTTTTTTAATTCACTCATGTACTGATGGGCAGTTAGGCAGTTTACAAATCTTAGCTACGGTGAATTATGCTGCTATGAACATAGGGATGCATATTTCCTTTCTGATTGGTGTTTCTGACTTCTTGGGATATGTTCCTAGAAGTGGGATTACTGGGTCAAATGGAAGTTCCATTTTTTAATTTTATGAGGTAATGCCATACTGTTTTCCACAGTGTCTGCACCAGTCTGCATTCCGATCAGTAGTACATGAGGGTTCCTTTTTCTCCGAATCATCTCCAGCACTTGTCATTTGTTGATTTGTTGATGATAGCCATTCTGAAAGGTATGAGATGGTACCTCATTGTTGTTTTGATTTGCATCTCTAAGATGATTAGTGACTTTGAGCATGTTTTCATATGTCTCTTGGCCTTCTGTATGTCCACTTTTGAAAAGTGTCTAAGTCCTTTGTCCATTTTTTTTTTTTTACTGGATTGTTTATCTTCCTTTTGTTAAGATGTATGAGTTCCCTGTAAATTTTGGAGATTAGGCCCTTATCTGAGATAACATTGGCAAATATGTTCTCTCATATAGTGAGCTCCATTTTCATTTTATTGATTTCTTTTGCTGTGCAGAGGAAGCTTTTTAGTTTGATGTAGTCTCATTTGTTTATTTTTCCTTATTTTCCATTGCCCTAGGAGCTATATCGTAAAGATACTGCTATGAAATATGTCTGATATTTTGTTGCCTGTGGATTCCGCTTAGATTTTTATGGTTACTTGTCTTATGTTTAAGTTCTTTATCCATTTTGAATTTATTTTTGTGTATGGTGTTAGTTAGTGGTCTAGTTTTGTTTTTGTTTGCATGTTTCTGTCCAGTTTTCCCAACACCATTTATTGAAGACTATCTTGACTTCATTCTATGCTCTAGCCTCCTTTATCAAATATTAATTGAGCATAGTGGCTTGGGTCGCTTTCTGGATCTGTTCCATTGGTCAATATATGTTTTCTTATGCCAGTACTAGGCAGCTTTGAGAACAGTGCTTTTGTAATATAGCTTGACATCTGGTATTGTGATCTCTTCAGCTTTGTTGTTCTTTCTTAAGATTGCTGCAGCTATTCTGGGTCTTATTTATTTATTTATTACTTAAGAAATTACAAATAGTAGTATGTATGCCTCCTTTTTCCTGCCTCTCCCCCAACATTGATCTCCTCTGGGCCTCCCCTAGCCCCGGCACTTCCCCTCCTCCCAATTTCTTATGTCTATTGGTTGTGCTTATATGCATGCATACAAGTCCTTCGGTTGATTTCTTACCTGCACCCCCCAACCCTCCCCTCCTTCCTGCTCTAGTTTGGCAGTCTGTTCTATGCTTCTTTGCCTCTACCTAGTTTTGTTCAGCAGTTTGTAATATTCTTTATTATCCATAAATGAGTGAGATTATGTGGTATTTATCTTTCACTGACTGGCTTATTTCACTCAGCATCATGCTGTCCAGTTACATCCATGCTGTTGCAAATAGTAAGAATTACTTTTTTTTTTTTACAGCAATGTAATATTCCATTATATAGATGTACCACAATTTTCTAATCATCTCATCTGCTAATGGGCATTTACGCTGTTTCCAAATCTTAGCTATCGAAAATTGTGCTGCTATAAATATAGGCATGCATACATCCTTTCTGATTGGTGTTTCTGTTTTCTTTGGATATATTCCTAGAAGTGGGATTACTGGGTCAAATGGCAGTTCCATTTTTTTTTAATTGTCTGAAGTTTTACATATGTCTCCTGTCCCCACTTGACCCCTCCCTCCGCCCCCAGCCATTCCCATCCTGCGCAAACCCTCACCACCCCAGTGTCTGTGTCTATTGGTTATGCTAATATGGATGCATACAATTCCATTGGTTGCTCTCTAACCCTCCAGCCCCTACCATTTGTCTCTGGATCTATTTTTGTTCATCGAAATATGTTGATCATTATTTTTTTTCAACACATCACTATTTTATTAATAATAACTTCCATTTTCACATAATCTTATTAATATTACACCACTCAACCCTGAAGCTCCCATGAGAAATCTCTCTGATATTATTATTATAATGGGTAATATTCTTTTTAAAAAAATATGGAACACTTCATGACTTTGCATGTCATCTTGCATGGAGCCATGCTCATCTTCTAGTATCATTCCAATTTTAGTATATGTGCTGCCGAAGAGAGCACTGGATAATATTCCTTTGCTGTTCTTAACACATTCTAACAACATTGATTTTTCAAACAATATATATAGTTTTCTGATTATTCACAAAAATCACATCTTTCTATGTATATGTCAAAGAGTATAATAATTATTCTTTTACTAAAATATGAGTGTATTATATATATGTTTCAAAATTTGTTTTTGTTCTCTCTAAAACATGTTTCCATGTTAATACCTAAAGATTTATTTAATTATTTTTTAAAAATTATCTTTATTGTTCAGTTAATTAATTACATTGTTTCCTTTTTTCCCCCCCCTATAGCTCCCCTCCACCTGGTACCATCCCACCCTCCGCCCTCACCCCCCTTCACTGTCCTCTCCCATAGTTGCATGATTTTTGTCCAGTCTCTTGCTGCACTTCCCACACCCCTTTTCTCCCCAAGAATTGTCAGTTCATTCCCTCTCTATGTCCGTGATTCTGTTACATTTACCAGTTTATCCTGTTCATCAACTTATTAATTCACTTTGTTTTTAGATTCATTTGTTGATAGATGTGTATTTGTTGTTCCTAATTTACACTTTTATCTTTTTCTTCTTCCTCTTCTTAAAGAATATCTTTCAGCATTTCATATAATATTGGCTTGGTGGTGATGAAGTCCTTTAGCTTTTTCTTATCTGCAAAGCACTTTATCTGACCTTCAATTCTGAATGATAGCTTTGCTGGATAAAGTAATCTTGGTTCTGGATTCTTGCTATTCATCACTTTGAATATTTCTTGCCACTCCCATCTGGCCTGCATTGTTTCTGTTGAGAAATCTGCTGACAATCGTATGGGTGCTTCCTTATAGGTAACTAACTGTTTTTCTCTTGCTGCTTTTAATATTCTCTCTTTGTCTTTTGCGCTTGGCATTTTAATTATGATGTGCCTTGGTGTGGTCCTCTTAGGGTTCCTATATATTGGGGTTCAGTGTGCTTCTTGGATTCCTAAGTCAATTTCTTTCACCAGCTATGTGAAGTTTTCGGTCACTATTTCTTCAAAAAGGTTTTCATTGTCTTGCTTTCTCTCTTTTTCTGGCACCCCTATAATTCAGATGTTAGTATGCTTGAGGTTGTCCTAGAGGCCCCTTACACTATCTTCAATTTTTTGGATTCTTTTGAATTCTTGCTTTTTCAGCTGAGTGGATTTTACCTCTTTGTATTTCACATCTTTAACTTGGTTCTTGGGGTGCTCCAGAGCACTTTTAGGTCTTTGTATAATATTTTTTATTTCAGTCAGTGTATGCTTAATTTCTGGTTGGTCCTTTTTCATATCCTTGAGAGTCTCCTTCATATCCTTGAGGGTCTCATTCATTTCCTTGTAGGACTCGTTCATTTCCTTGTGGTACTCATTCATTTCCACGTTGGTCTTGATCATTTCCTTGCAGGTCTCGTTCATATCCTTGAGGGTCTCGTTCATTTCCTTGCCGGTCTTGCTTATTTCCTTATAGGTCTCGACCTTTTCTTGGAGCCTCTTGATAAGCCCTATAACCGTAGTTTTGAATTCCATGTTCAGTCGTTTTTTTTCCTCCATTTCTTTCAAATCTGATTTCTTTCCATGTCTCTGCATGCTGGCTGCTTCCCTGACTTGGTCAATTAGCTTTTTGTGGTAGATGTCCTACAAGGGACAGTGGCTCGGTCTCCCCAGTTACCTGAGGTGGATATGGGTTGCACAGTCTTGCTGAAGTTAAGCTCAGGTTAATCGTTGTTAGCACTTGGAGGGGCTGACCTCCAGGCCAATTGTCTGTGACGTTCAGCTGTGCTCAGGTTGGATGGGCGGAGTCTCTGGGCCAAGCAGACAGCATTAGCTCCGCCCTATGTGGCCCCAGAGACACTGTGCCGGGGGCAATGGCTGCCAGCACCTCTGAGAGAGAGCCGCTGCCGAGCTCCACTGGCTGCCAGGGCATTCAGACTCTCCCCAAATGAGTCTGCACACCCAAGGTAACACCCAGAGTTGTAAAACAAAGTAGTCTGACGGTTTCCCAAATGAGAGAGCAAGTTGCGAGCGCTCTCTACGCGGTCAGGGTCATGCAGCTGCGCTGTTCCCAAGCTCACGCACACTCTGCACAAGCTCACCTTCTCCACAAGCCGGCAGACCCCTGCAGCACCCGAGCTTCGGCGTGCCCTCCCACTGTCCAGTTTTTACCCCGTATGATAGTGGGTTTCCTGGACTTCGCCCAGAGCTGGAGAATCAGTCCAGTGGGATGTCTTTGTCTCCCCCGTTCGAGAAAACTGGCCAGTTTTCAGCCGCCCGCCCTATCCACTGGTGCGCGCTCCTCCAAACCTTTTTCCGCGCATATCTTGAACGCTGTCCTCAGCCGCTCCTCTGAGTCACAGTGTCTTATCTTCACTTTTATTTGTGGAATTTTCACTCAGCCAGCTTTCTGGTGATTCTGGAAAGTGTTTGTTGTTTTGTTAAGTTGTAGTTTTAAAATTGTTGTGTATGACGACAAGATAGGTGTTTTACCTATGCCGCCATCTTGGTTCTCCCTATGTTGATCATTATATCCCACATATGAGTGAGATCATGTGATGTTTATCTTTCTCTGACTGGCTTATTTCACTTAGCATAAAGCTCTCTAGTTCCATCCAAGTTGTTGCAAAATGGTAGGAATTCCTTATTTTTTAGTGCAGCATACTATTACATTGGATAGATGTACCACAGTATTTTATTTTATTATTTTTTATTTTTTATTATTATTATTTTTTATTTTTTATTTTTAATTTTATTTACAATATAACTTATATTTTATATTAGTATATATGTTTTCCTCCCCCACCAATATCCATCCCCCAGCCTCTCTTACCCTCCAGCACATGTCCCCACCTGCCCCCCTCCCCGCCCCAGTGTCTTTCATTCATTGGTTATACTCATATTTATGCATACAAGTCCTTTGATTGATCTCCCCCAGCATCTGCCTCCCCTCCACTCCAGCCTCCCCCTGTAGCCTTGACAGCCTGTTCGAGGCCACCCTGCCTCTATATCAATCACTCTCCCCTGTTTCTTTTCTTCAAAAATATCTTGCATCTACATACTGAAAACAAACGTATAAGAGCAAAAAAACTTTGAGTGTCAGTTTCAATGTCCAACTGTTCTGAGTCCCAGTTTCAATGTCAAATAGTTCTTCATGTGTACATGTCAGCAGTGGTATCCAGATGGTGGACACATCGTGGCAATGCAAGGCCATCCTCTCTGGTATGGTCCTGGGCTGCCTGCAGCAATGCACAGCTGCCGACTGCTAGCATGGCAAGGTGTCGTCAGTGTCCCCCATCTCTGGACCATCCTCGTGACTAGAACAGATCCGTCAATTCCTCACAGTCGCAGGAACCCACATGGTCTTGGAGTTGTTCTCTGAAAACACACAAACACATTCTCGACCAAAGTTAACAAAGGGATCCTCTCTGCAAAATAGACTTGGGATTCTTTTTATTTTTGCCTAAATGATTTTCCTTTGGCTTATTTTGACACCATGTGTGTTTTTTCATGGGTGTCCTGCAGTTGGTTTTACAAATGGAATTTTCTTTTCTGGAGTAAGAATTTTCTACATGTATTTTACTTATAGGATATTTTTCCTTACATGATATTACCCCACTGTCCCCCCCCCCTTTTTTTTTATTAATAGGGGCTTTTGGAAATTTTATCTTGCAGTCTTGGTAACTCTAAATTTCAATTTTTGCACACAAATATTACTGCTTTAGGTTCTTTGGATGTTAGGCAATTTTGCAGTGAGATGAACTACTAACAGATATCCTAGTTAATGTTTTAGGAAAAGCTTTTTGTCTAGTACAGTTAGATTTTCTTGAGTATTCACTTATTTCACTTCGCCACTTTAAATTATTCTGAAAACTTGATTACTATTTTACTGTCAATTTTAATACTCAAGCAGAAATCTTATTTTACCCAGTAAATACTTGTGGAAAGGAATATTTGCATTTTTGAGTAGGTCCTCAGCATTCCTGGTAATAAACTAAATTTATATATAGAGCAGCTATTGCTGGCCGAGTCTCTGTCTGCCACCTGGGTCCCGGTGTGAGTTGTGCGTGGGAGGCGTAGCAGCCGTGGGGGTAGGAGACCTCCCTCAGAAGGGGTGAGAGTTCAGGCCCCTGCAAGGTTTGTGGATGAGGGTCTGTGTCCCACCTCTGTTGATCTTTTAGTTCTCTCCTGTTGGCCCCTCTGCGACTGTGCCTGTCTTAGGTTGTTCCTTCCCTGAGGAATCTTACCCGTCTCTGGCTAACCAGCCATCCTCTGGGGCCAAACAGGGTGATGTGAGGTTCAGTCCTGTATCCTTTGTAGTCTATGCCCCTGTGGCCTCCACGTCCAGCACCTGCCTTGGGGTCCCCACGCCTGCTGGCGGGGTCCCGGTACTGATCACATATCTCAGGTGACCCAGGTTTCTTCTCCAGAGAGGGCCCAGCTCACGCCATTGGTCGAGAGACAGATACATGGTGCCAGCTGCCCAGAGGCTTCAGCCACAGCTTGAAATGAAAGTTCACGCATCAGCTGTGTGTATTTGGATAATAAGAAGAGGGTCCCTCTTGGCAAAAGGGCCAGAGGGGCCAATATAGAATGCTCAGATGCCTTCCCAGTGCCTTAATTCCCTCTGAAAGGGATTAATTCCTTTCCTATCCTTTTTTTAAGTTGCTGCCCAACTTTCAAAAAATTAGTTTGTAAGTTTATTTGGGATAATTGTATAATATCCTGTTGTCAAATATCATTATAATGACATTGTAGAATAATATCATGTAGGGGTATTGTGGTGTCACAGGAGGTTAATTAGGGCCTAGCCTAAGGACTGGTGTCCATAAGAGATGACATGCTCTAGGCCATGTTAATTCAATCTGAAACTAGCTGCCAATTTTTTTTTTATAACTTTATATAAACTTTGTCAGGGATGTAAAAACACAAATCACTTACCTTAGTTCAAGCATTCAAATATATTGACTTTCCCCCTTACACCCACCACCTGCCACTTACCCTGAGGTTTGACATTTTGATGGACTTTTCTCAGTCTCTGGATCCATTCTTGTTCATCAGTCTATGTCATTCATTATATTCCTCAAATGAGTGAGATCATGTGATATTTGTCTTTCTCTGCTTGGCTAATTTCACTTAGCATAATACTCTCTAATTCCATCCATGTTGTTACAAATGGTAGGAGCTCTTTCTTTTTTACCGCAGCGTAGTATTCCATTGTGTAGATGTACCACAGTTTTTTAATCCACTCATCTGCTGATGTGTACTTAGGCTGTTTCCAAATCTTAGCTATGGTAAATTGTGCTGCTATGAACATAGGGGTACATATATCCTTTCTAATTCGCCTTTCTAGTTTCTTGGGGTATATTCCTAGAAGTGGGATCATTGGGTCGAATGGGAGCTCCATTTTTAGTTTTTTGAGGAAACTCCATACTGTTCTCCACAGTAGCTGCACTAGTCTACAATCCCACCAACAGTGCAGGAGAGTTCCTTTTTCTCCGCATCCTCGCCACCACTTGTCATTTGTTGATGTGTTGATGTAAGCCATTCTGACAGGTGTGAGATGGTACCACATAGTCGTTTCACTTTGCATCTCTTGGATAATTAGTGACTTTGAGCAAGTTTTCATATGTTTCTGGGCCTTCCTTTTGTCTTCTTTAGAAAAGGTTCTATTTAGGTCCGTTGCCCATTTTTTTTTATTGAATCATTTGTCTTCCTTTTATTGAGTTGTGTGAGTTGCCTGTAGATGCTTGAGATTAAACCTTTATCACTGATAACATTTGCAAATATGTTCTCCCATATAGTGGGTTTTCTTGTTGTTTTGTTGATGATTTCTTTAGCTGTACAAAAGCTTTTTATTTTGATGAAGTCCCATTTGTTTATTCTGTCTCTAGCTTCCATTGCCCTAGGAGCAGTATCATTGAGGAAGTTCTTTTGGCATATGTCTGAGATTTTATTTCCTGTAGATTCCTCTAATGTTTTTATGGTTTCCCGTCCTACGTTTAAGTCCTGTATCCATTTTGAGTTTATTTTTGTGTATGGTGTAAGTTGGTGGTCTAGTTTCATTTTTTTGCATGTATCTATTCAATTTTCCCAACACCATTTATTGAAGAGACTATCTTGACCCCATTTTATGTTCATACCTCCTTTGTCAAATATTAATTGAGCATAGTGGTTTGGGTTGATATCTGGATTCTCTATTCTATTCCATTGATCTATATGTCTGTTCTTGTGCCAGTACCAGGCTGTTTTGAGAACAGTAGCTTTGTAATACAGCTTGAAATCTGGTATTGAAATCCCACCGACTTTGTGCTTCTTTCTCAGGATTGCTGTGGCTATGCGGGGCCTTTTTTTATTCCAGATGAATTTTTGGAGAGTTCTTTCTAGGTCTGTGAAGTATGCCATTGGTATTTTAATGGGGAGTGCATTAAATTTATAGATTGCTTTGGGTAGTATGGACATTTTAATTATGTTGATTCTCCCAATCCATGAACATGGTATGTTCTTCCATCTGTTTACATCTTCCTCTATCTCTTTTTTTAGTGTCCTATAGTTTTCCGCGAATAGGTCTTTTACCTCCTTAGTTAAGTTTATTCCTAGGTATCTTAATTTATTTGGTGTAATGGTAAATGGGATTGCTTTTTTAGTCTCTCTTTCTGTAAGTTCACTATTGGTGTATAGGAATGCCATAGATTTCTTGACATTGATGTTGTAGCCTGCTACATTGCTGAACTCATTTATTAAGTCTATTAGCTTTTTTATGGAGTCTTTCGGGTTTTTATGTACAATATCATGTCATCTGCAAATAAGGATAGCTTTACTTCTTCTTTTCCAATTTGGATGCCTTTTATTTCTTCTTCTCGTCTAATTGCAATGGTTAATACTTCCAGTACTATGTTGAACAGGAGTGGTGAGAGTGGGCAACCCAGTCTTGTTCCTGTTCTTAGGGGAAATGGTTGTAGTTTTTGCCCATTGAGTATGATGTTTGCTGTGGGTTTCTCATATATGGCTTTTATTATGTTGAGGTATGATCCTTCTATTCCTATCTTGTTGAGAGTTTTTATCAAGAAAGGGTGTTGGATTTTGTCAAATGTTTTTTCTGAATCAATTGATATGACTATGTGATTTTTATCTCTCAATTTGTTTATGTGATGTATCACATTTATTGATTTGCGGATATTGTACCATCCTTGCATTCCTGGGATAAATCCTACTTGGTCATGGTGTATGATCTTTCTGATGTACTGCTGGATCCGATTTGCTAGAATTTTATTGAGGATTTTGGCATCTATATTCATGAGGGATATTGGCCTGTAATTCTCTTTCATTGTGTCATCTTTATCTGCTTTAGGTATTAGGGTGATGTTAGCTTCATAGAAGGAGTTTGGAAGTGTTCCATCCTCTTGAATTTTCTGGAATAGTCTGAGTAGGATAGGTTTTAGTTCTTCCTTGAATGTTTGGTAAAACTCCCCTATGAAGCCGTCTGGCCCTGGGCTTTTGTTTGCTGGAAGCTTTATGATGACTGCTTCAATTTCTTTCACAGTTATTGGTCTATTGAGTTGTTTAGATTCTTCCTGATTGAGTTTTGGGAGGTTATATTTTTCTAGAAATATATCCATTTCCTCCAGGTTGTCCAGTTTGTTGGAGTAGAGTTGTTCATAGTATTTTTTAACAATCCTTTGTATTTCGATGGGGTCTGTTGTTATTTCACCTCTTTCATTTCTGATTTTATTTATTAGGGTCCTCTCTCTCTGCTTCTTGGTTAGTCTGGCTAGAGGTTCATCGATCTTGTTTAATCTTTCAAAGAACCAGCTTTTGGTTTTGTTGATCTTCTGTATTGTTTCTTTGGTCTCTATGTCATTTATTTCTGCTCTGATCTTTACTATTTCCTTCCTTCTGCTTACACTGGGCTTTTCTTGTTGCTTTCTTTCTAACTCTTTGAGTTGTTAGGTTAGATAATTTATTGCCACTGTTTCTAGTTTTTTGCAGTAGGATTGTAGAGCTATGAACTTCCCTCTCAGAACTGCTTTCACTGTGTCCCATAGATTTTGGATTGTTGTGCTATCGTTGTCATTTGTTTCCATGATGTTTTCTATCTCTTCCTTGATCTCTGTGGTAACCCAGTCATAGTTTAATAGCATGCTGTTTAGTCTCCATGTGTTTGATTTCTTTGGATTGTTTCTATTGTAGTTGATTTCCAGCTTTATGCCATTGTGATCGGAGAATATGCTTGATATGATTTCTATCTTCTTGTATTTGGAGAGACTTTGCCTATGACCCAACACATGGTCTATCTTTGAGAATGACCCATGGGCACTTGAAAAGAATGTATATTCTTTGGCTTTGGGGTGAAATGATCTGAAGATGTCAATTAATTCCTTCTGGTCTAGTGATTCATTGAGGATTGATGTTTCTTTACTGATTTTTTGATTAGAGGATTTGTCCAATGGTGATAGTGGGGTATTAAAGTCTTTTTACTATGATTGTATTGCTGTCTATCTCTCCCTTGATATCCTCTAGGAGTTTTAGTATGTATTTGGGTGCTCCTATATTGGGTGCATATATGTTTATCAGAGTTATTTCTTCTTGTTGGATTGCTCCCTTTAGTATTATGTAGTGGCCTTCTTTATCTCTTGTTACATCCTTCATTTTGAGATCTAATTTGTCGGATATAAGTATTGCTACCCCACCTTTTTTTTCATTTCTATTTGCCTGAAGAACCTTTTTCCATCCTTTCACCCTCAGTCTGTGTGCGTCTTTTTTGGGAGGTGGGTTTCTTGTAGACAGCAGATATATGGGTCGTGTTTTCTTATCCAGTCTATTACCCTATGTCTTTTGATTGGAGCATTTAAACCATTTACATTTAAAGTAATTATTGATAGATAGTTATTTGTAGCCATTTTTGTTCTTTGCCCCTATGTGGTTTCATGGCTTCCTATTGCTTTTCACAGCAGACCCTTTAGCATTTCTTGCATTGCTGGTTTGGTGGTAATGTATTCCCTTAGACCTTTTTTGTCTGTGAAGCTCCTGATTTGACCTTCAATTTTGATTGATATCCTTGCTGGGTACAGTATTCTAGGATTCAGACCCTTTCTTTGCATAACTGTGTATATTTCATTACAATCCCTTCTGGCCTGATAAGTTTCTGTTGAGAAATCACTTGCTAATCTGATGGGGGTTCCTTTGTAGGTGACTTTCTGTCTCTCTCTGGCAGCTTTTAGGATTCTCACTTTGTCGTTGATGTTTGCCAATTTAATTATAACATGCCTTAGTGTAGGTCTTTTGGGGTTTAATTTGCTTGGAACTCTGTGAGCTTCTTGGATTTGTGTGGGTTTTTTCTTTCCTATATCAGGGAAGTTTTCTGTCATTATTTCTTCCAACAGGTTTTCTATTCCTTGCTCAGTTTCCTGTCCCTCTGGAATCCCTATTATGTGGATGTTGGTTTGTTTCATGTTGTCCCAAAGTTCCCTTAGGCTCTCCTCCTGCTTTTTAATTTTTTTTCTAGAAGCTGCTCTACTTGGGTGTTTTTCCTACCTTGTCTTCCAGCTCACTGATGCGGTCCTCTGCTTCATCTAGTCTCCTCCTGATACTTTCAATGGAGTTCTTTACCTCAGCAATGTCACTTTTCATTTCTTCTTGGGTCTTCTTCATTTCTTCATAATTCTTCTTCATTTCTTCATTATTCTTCTTCATTTCTTCCTGGCTCTTCTTCATTTCCTCTTGATTCCTCTTCAATTCCTCATAGTTCTTACTCGTATTGGCTTCTGTTCTCTTCATCCACCCTATGACCATTTCTCTGAACTCTCTCTCTGACAGGTTGCTTGCTTCCATTTCGTTTACCTCTTTTTCTGGTGAGGCTTGTTTTTCTTTCATTGGTGGGCTATTTCTTTGTCTCCCCATGGTCTTTCTTCTCTGTGTGTCTTGGTATGTAGTTCTCACTCTCCTGTGTTGATTTAAAGGCTCAGACTACAACACCACCAGGTGCAGCACACCAGGCACTGAAGAAGAATGTATTCACAGTATTGGTAACTCCAAATTAAAAGTGATTGCTAGAAGAAGGTAAATTAGGTGATAGGTGGGGTAAAAGAGAGTAAGAGAAAACACACTCACACACACAAAATAAAGAAAGAAAGAAAGAAAGAAAGAAAGAGAGAAAGAAAGAGAGAGAGAGAGAGAGAGAGAGAGAGAAAGAAAGAAAAGAAGGAAGGAAGGAAGGAAGGAAGGAAGGAAGGAAGGAAGGAAGGAAAGAAAGAAAAAAGGGAATGCCAAAATAAAATTGGGAAAAGGGGAAGGAGTAAAAAGAAAGGAAAAGGAAGTAAACTATAAATATGGGTTGGAAACTCCAAGAGGGCTGCCACTAATCCCAGCAAAAGCCAGCAACGAGTACCTGGAGACTGATACAAACTACATACAACAACTAAAATAAAGGGAGGTTAGGGTACAGAGAAGCTTAAATCTATCAAAAAACAATGTAAACATCACCAAAACACAAAACAATGCCAACCTCCGCCCCACAAAACAAATTAAAAGAAAAGAATAACCAAACCAATCTCACAAATATGCATAAAATATAAACAACATCAGCAGGACCGAGAGAAAAACAGTTTAGGATAGTGGAGTCGGAGAAGCATTAGATGTGTATGGACTTGGAGCAGGTGGTTGCAGATTGGATATAAAAGTGGGGTGAAATTTTAACAGGGGCTAAAAAGAGAGAATAAGGAAAATCTAAACCAGAAAAAGTGTAAGGGGAATAAGACACTAACTAAGGAAAGGTTAGCAAGAGAGTGCTTGCATAAGGGGGAAGTTGAAGTAGATTAAAGAGCTACTAAAGGGTAGATGAAAAAAGACTATATAACACTAATCTCTGAGTAGAATAAAGATTGGATAAAATGGCACTTAAAAATTTAAATAGTAGTAGAAATAAAATTGATTCCTTAATTTGTGTTACACAAGAGATAATTTGTGATTCATCCCCTAGGTGGCAGTGTTTCTGAATTGACCGCCGAGTCTATTGGTCCTCTCTCGCCTGAACCAAAATCCCGCTAAGTCTATGGTATTCACTACTGATTTGTGGAAATAGGCTACCCCAGAGCTGCCTCTCTAATTGTGAGGACCTGTTCTGATCCCCAGCGTCAGACAAACAGCTGGCCCCTGTGGTCTCCCAGGTTCTCCCCCACCAGGGGATCCCCGCTCCTCGTTCAGCGCTGAGAAATTCGGATTTAGAGAAGACAAACGCAGGTGCGCGAACTCACGTCCTGCTCATATGTTGCGCGAAACCCTTTCTCCCGTTCGGTTTGGCAGCCCGCTCCTTCCCAAAACTGCCAGGCTGGCCCTCTCCTTCAGGTCTAAGTGGGTTGCCCTCTATGTATCCCCCCTCCCTGTCACCAGCTCCGAGGACCCTCTTCCACGTTTGCCGGCTCCAACAGCCACGGGCTTTTCCTCCTTTTTTCCCCCAGGCGAGAAACTCCCTGTGTTACCAGCTCCCTTAACCCCCGGAGAAACCTGACCTTTCCGTGGCGGAGCACAAGTTTCCTCGGAGTCCGCTTCTTCACCAACTAGGAACCGATCTGTACCACAGTATTTTAATTCACTCAGGTGCTGATTTCAAATCTTAGCTATGGTGAATTGTGCTGCTATGAACATAGGGATGCATATTTCCTTTCTGATTGGTGTTTCTGATTTCTTGGGATATGTTCCTAGAAGTGGGATTACTGGGTCAAATGGACGTTCCATTTTTTAATTTTATGAGGTAATGCCATACTGTTTTCCACAGTGTCTGCACCAGTCTACATCCCGACCAGCAGTACATGAGGGTTCCTTTTTCTCCGAATCATCTCCAGCACTTGTCATTTGTTGATTTGTTGATGATAGCCATTCTGAAAGGTATGAGATGGTACCTCATTGTTGTTTTGATTTGCATTTCTCAGATGATTAGTGACTTTGCGCATGTTTTCTGATGTCTCTTAGCTTTCTGTATGCCCTCTTTTGAAAACTGTATTTAAGTCATTTGCCCATTTTTTTATTGGTTATTTATCTTCCTTTTGTTAAAATGTTTGAGTTTCCTGTAAATGTTGGAGATTAAACCCTTATCAGAGACAACATTGGCAAATATGTTTTCCTATGTATTGGGCTTTCTTGTTTTTTTGTTGATGGTTTCTTCTGCTGTGTACAAGATTTTTATTTTGATGTAGTCCCATTTGTTTATTTTCTCTTTATTTTCCATTGTCCTAGGAGTTGTATTGGTGAAGATATTGCTTTGACAAATATCTGCTATTTTGCTGTCTATGATTGCTTCTAATATCTTTAGGGTTTCCCATCTTACGTTTAAGTCCTTTATCTATTTTGAGTTTATACTGAGTGGCCAGGTTATTATGATCTCTGAATGCACAATAATCTGGCCACTCAGTGTATTTGTATTTCAAATGGGTACCAAATATGTATTCTAGACTTTTGCTGGAGATCAACCACCTATTTGCCCTGAGCTTTCTATCAGTCAGTGCAAAGGGGAAAACTGATCAAGTGAACAATTTATAGTATCTTTGATATCAAATAAATGAGGTTCTCAATAATCTGAGTGACCAGATTGTTATGCATTCAGAGATCATAATAATCTGGCCACTTAGTGTATTTTTATGTATAGTGTAAGTTGATGGTTTAATTTCTGTCTTTTTTTTGTTGTTGTTGCAATTATCTGTCCAGTTTTCCCAGCACCATTTATTGAAGAGACTGTCTTGTCTCCATTATATGCTCTTGCTTCCTTTGTCAAATATTAATTGAGCTTACTGGCTTGTGTTGATTTCTGGATTCTCTGTTCTGTTCCACTGGCCCATATGTCTGTTCTTGTGCCATTACCAGGCTGTTTTGAGAACGGTGGCTTTGCAGTATAGCTTGATATCTGGTATTGTGATCCCTCCAACATTGTTCTTTCTGAAGATTGCTGCAGCTATTCGGGGTCTTTTTTTTTTTTTCCCCAGATGAATTTTTGGAGAATTTGTTCTAGGTCTTTGAAGTATGTCATTGGTATTTTATTGGGGATAGCATTGAATTTATAGATTGCTTTGGGTAGTATGGACATTTTAATGATGTTGATTCTACCAATGCATGACCATGGTATAGTCTTAATTTTTTGAGTACAGGTCTTTTGTCTTCTTGGTTAAGTTTATTCCTAGGTATCTTAATTTTTTTGTTGTAATGGTAAGTAGGATTGCTTTATTATTTCTTTTCTCTGAGTTCATTATAGGTGTACAGAAAAGCCATAGACTTCTGGGTGTTAATTTTGTATCCTATTTCATTGCCGAATTCATTTATTAAATCTTGTAGTTTTTTGATGCAGTCTTTGGGGTTTTCTATGTATAATATCATGTCATTTGTGAATAAAAACAGTTTTACTTCTTCTTTTCCAAATTGGATGCCTTTTATTCTTCTTGTCTGATTGCAGTGGCTAGTACTTCTAGTACTATGTCAAACAGAAGTGGTGAGAGTGAGCATCTCTGTTTGTTCCTATTCTTAGGGGAAATGGTTTTACCTTTTGTCATTGGCTGTGGGTTTGTCATATATGGCTTTTATTATGTTGAGGTTTGATCCTTCTATTCCTACCTTGCTGAGAGTTTTTATCAAGAATGGGTTTTGGGTTTTGTTAAATGCTTTTTCTGCATCAATGGATATGATTATATGGCTTTTATCTTTCAGTTTTCTTATGTGCTGGATCACACTTATTGATGTGCAAATGTTGTACCATCCTTGCATCTGCAGAATAAATCCCACTTTGGTCATGGTGTATGATCTTTCTAATGTAATGCTGGATTTGATTTGCTAGCATTTTTGTGTGTGAAGATTTTTGCATCTTTGTTCATGAGGGATATTGGACTTTATTTCTCTTTCATTGTGTTGTCTTTATCTGGTTTTGGATTAGGGTAATGCTGGCTTCATAGAAGGAGCTTGGACTTGCTCCTTCCTCTTGAATTTTTTGGAATAGTCTGAGGAAGTTAGGTTTTATTTCTTCTTTGAATGTTTGATAAAACTCCCTTGTGAAGCCGATGGGTCCAGGGCTTTTGTTTGTTTGAAGTTTTTTTTTGTTTGTTTGTTTGCTTTTTTGTTCTGCTGCTTCAGTTTCCTCCATAGTTATAGGCCTATTCAGATTTTTTTATTCCTCCTGGTTGAGTTTTGGAAGATCATATTTTTCTAGGATTATGTCCATTTCTTCTAGGTTGACCAGTTTGTTAGAGATCATAGTTATTTTTAAACAATTCTTCGTATTTCTGTTGGGTCTGTTATTATTTCACCTCTTCCATTTCTGATTTTGTTTATTTGGGTCTTCTCTCTGCTTCTTGCTGAGCCTGCCTAGAGGTTCATCAGTCTTGTTTATCCTTTCAAAGAACCATCTCTTGGTTTCATTGATCTTTTCTATTATTTTTTTTTTTTGTCTCTATTCATTTAGTTCCACTCTGGTCTTTGTTATTTCCTTCTTTCTGCTCACTCTGGGCTTTTCTGTTGCTCTCTTTCTAATTATTCAATTTGCAGTGTTAGATGTTTTATTATTAGTTTTTGTTTGTTTGTTTTTGTTTTTGAGGTAAGGCCTGTAATGCTCTGAGCTTCCCTCTCAGCATTGCTTTAACTGTGTCCCAAAGATTTTGAGTTGTTGTGTTTTTATTGTCGTTTGTTTCCAGGATGCTTTTTATTTCTTATTTGATCTCTTTGTTAACCCACTCATTGTTTAATAGCATGTTATTCAGCCTCCAAGTGTTTGAATTTTTGATTGTTTTTATTGTAGTTGATTTCTAATTTTATGTCATTATGATTTGAGAAGATGCTTGATATGATTTCAGTCTTCTTGAATTTGGAGAGTCTTTGCCTGTGTTCCAATACATGGTCTATCTTTGAAAATGTCCCATTTGCTCTTCAGAAGGATGTATATTCCATAGTTTTGGGATGGAATGTTCTAAAGATGTCTTTTATGTGCATCTGATCTTGTGAGTCATTTAGGATTGAAATTTCTTTTCTAATTTTTTGTCTAGAGGATTTATCCAGTGATGTTTATGGGGTATTAAAGTCTCCTACTATGATTGTGTTGCTGTCATTCTCTCCCCTGATATTATCCAGAAGCTTTTTTTAAAAAATGTATTTCAGTGCTCCTGCATTGGGTGAATAAATGTTTACCAGCGTTATGTCCTCTTGTTGTGTTGATACTTTAGAATTATGAAGTGGCCTTTCTTGTCTCTTGTTATGGTCCTCACTTTGAGGTCTATTTTGTCAGATACAAGTATTGCTACTCCAGCATTTTTTTTTTTTTTTCATTTGCCTGGTAGATATTTTTCCATCCCTTCACTTTCAGTCCGTGTGAGTCCCTTGTTCTGAGATAGTTCTCCTATAGACAGCATATATATGGTTCATGTTTTCTTATCTATTCAGTCACTTGATGTCTTTTGATTGGAGCATTTAATCCATTTGTGTTTAATGTTATTATTGACTAGAGACCTATTGCAGGAACATTCCTGCAAGAATAGAGCTTCCTGCGGCCTGAGCAAAGCTCCCTCCCTTCTCTGCTGCCTCACTCCCTTCTCCACTACCTCACTCTCTCTCGTCTCTGCTGCCTCACTCCCTTCTCCACTGTCTCGCTTTCTTCTCTGCTGCCTCCCTTCCTCTCATCTCCTCTGCCTTGCTCCCTCCCTTCTCTCCTATCCCGCTTGCTTACTTCTCTGTAGCTTTGCTCCCTGCTGTAGTACTTGGCTTCCCTCTACACTGTTTTATGCACAGGGATATGCAAATTAACTGCCATCTTGGTTGGGTTAATTTGCATACTCGCTCTGATTGGCTTGTAGGTGTGGCTTGTGGGTGTAGCGAGGGTACAATCAATTTGCATATTACTCTTATATTAGATAGGGTAGGTACTTGGTTTTAGCCATTTCTGTATTTTATGCCTGTGTTCCTTCCTGCCTTTCTATTTCTTCTTTTTACAGCATTCACTTTAGCATTTCTTGCATTGCTGGCTTGGTAGTGATAAATTCCCTTAGCCTTTTTCGTCTGCGAAGCTCCTAATTTCCCCTTCAATTTTGATTGATTGGCTTGCTGGATAAAGCATTATTGGACTCAGTCCTTTGCTTTGCATCACTTTGTATGCTTCCTTCCATTCCCTTCTAGCTTGATGTGTTTCTGTTGAGAAATCATTTGATAATCTGATGGGGGGTTCTTTGTAAGTAACTCTCTGTTTCTCTCTTGCAGCTTTTAAGATTCTCTCTTTGTTGTTAACATTTGTCATTGTAATTATGATGTATCTTCCCCGCTTGTTTGTGGTGGCAGTGGGTTTTTGCCTTCCAAAACTGCCTGGTTTGGCAACCCCTTAGAAGACCCGCAGGATCTGACTGCCCCTATCTCTCTCACACACACACCACACACATCCATACACTCCTCTATAGCTCTCTCACTCTCTCACACTCTCTCCCTCCCTACCTTCTTGCTGGTCACCATCCCCAATCATTTGATTCTTTTTCATCATTGATGTTTCTGTTACTCTCTCCTTCCCTCTTCCTCTCTGAAATCAATTGTGTGTGTGTGTGTGTGTATTTAAAAAGAGTCTCTTTCCTACACAGAGTCTCTGGTTGAGGATGTTGCAGGTCCCACCCTAAGGAGGGGGCCAAGCACTTTTTTTCAGTTCCAAGAAAATAGCCTCTGAGGGTCTCACATTTGCAATGTCTTGCTCTGAGCTGCTCTCCCATTCCCCACAGAGCTACACCAAGCATGGGTATCCAGGACTTCACAGAGCTGAAACAACCAGTTTTTTGTTAAGAGCGGTGTTTATGGCCTGCATGAGGGGAGACAGGCTCTACTTCTCCTTCCCGGGGCTGCCTGTGGGAACTCACAGGGAACTCACATCAGCCTCCCCACCATGCAGTAACAGAACCCAGCATTCTTCCAGCTGTATCCCTAGTAGGATCCTCCCTGGGGGATACAGTCCTACAATCCAAGCACTGCATGGAACCAATACCCTCATGCCACCAGTCCAAGCCAGAGTGTTTAGAAAGTTAGCCTGGCCCAGGACTATGATCTCTCCACACAGCTGGTGTTCACTAAGTGGGAGCCAAAATCTCAGCTCAATTGATGCTCTCAACTCTCCCCCGTGTGGGTCAAAAATCCCCCAACTGTGCTGCTACCCTGTTTCCCCGAAAGTAAGATATCCCCCGAAAACAAGACCTACTCGCTGTAATATAAGGCATCCCCCTGAAAATAAGATCTAGCACATATTTGGGAGCAAAATATGTCTTATTTTCGGGGAAACAGGGTACCTTTTTGCAGCCAATTCAGCAGGTGGGAGTAGCCTGGGAAGCTCTACAGGTATGGGGAACGGTTCTCACCCAGCATTTGAGGTGGGTCCTTTTGCCCTTCCCAATGCCAAACAGTTTAGTTACTGACTGGGGTTCTACCTAATGCCTTTCAAGAAAGAAGAGGATCCCTCAAAGTCACTGCTGGATGTAGCCTGCAGACAACTCTGCTGGACCCAAACACCACAGAGCAGCCTTTTCAGCAGTCAGTGTCCCTGCATACTTCTCAAGCTGGCACTACTAACAAAAAGGAACCTTCCTGCCCTGGAAAGATATGGTCCCAGTCTCCCAGTCAGACAGAATTCCCCTTGTCCCCTCTACCTAATGCTATGTGGGATTTTCCATATCTACTGCTCTGGGTTTAGGATCTCTGCATGGAGTTGAGACTCCATATTTCCAAAGGGAAGGCACTTTACATCTGATATCTTTAAGGCTGAGGCCTGCTGTACCTGCTCTGGGGGGCCTTCCCTCTCCTCAAACCTCTCCCCCTTTCACTAGTCTCTATGTGCTTTCTTCGGTGCTCCTTAGATAGGATATGTTCAATCAGCTGTACTTCACCTGGTTTTACAAGTTGATTGCATAGTATTTTAGCTGTAAATTTGGTCTCTGGCTGGGAGGAAGGGCCCTCAGCCTCTGGTTATGCTGTAGCATTCTCGGGGAGTCTAAATAAAAAGTTTTTAAAAAAGAAATCACCATACAAAAGGAAAGGCAGCAGGAATCAAAAATGATAAAGGAATTATATCCTATATAATAAAAATGTAATATACACATGGTCGTTACTCCGTGAAGTGTAACAACCAACCACGTAATGACTGGATCACGGATCGGTAGGACGGTGGGGCAGGGAGCTACAAGCAGGCAGCAGAGAGCTACAGGAGGGGCAGGGCAGCAAGTTATAAGGGAGGTAAGGGAGGCAGAGGGAGCTACAGGAGGGCAGGACAACAGAGGGAGAGCTACTGGAGAGTAGCAGTGAGGTACCTCTCCTCTCCCACCTCTCCTCTCCAGTTAAATTCTGTGTCAACTAATCACCCAACTTCAGAATCACTCCCAATGTGAACTTCCTTGGACCTCTCATTTCATACTTGCTTAGCAGAGCCTGATTCCTAAGTATATCCAAGTCTCTTCCTACTCTGTCCCTACATCTATGTCGCTGAACATGACTAGTGAAAATCACCAACTTAGTGACAGATTTATATTTTTATAATTTACTAGATTCCCGGTGCATGAAATTTGTGCATGGGGAGGGGTCCCTTCAGCCGAGCCTGCACCCTCTCCAATCCGGGACCCCTTGGAGGATGTCAGACTGCTAGTGATCCTGGCCTAACCTAGCAGTCAGACATCCCTCTCACAATCTGGGACTGCTGGCTCCTAGCTACTCACTTGCCTGCCAGCCTGATCACCCCTAACTGCCTCTGCCTGCTGACTTGATCACCCCCAACTGTCCCCCTGCCATCTGGGTCACCCACAACTGCCCTCCCCCCTGCTGGCCTGGTCGCCCCTCACAGCCCCCCTGCATGCCTGGTCACCCCCAACTTCCCTCCCCTATTGGCCTGATTGCCCCAACTGCCCCCCTGTTGGCCTGGTCACCCTCACTGCCCCCCCTCTGCCAGCCTGGTCGCCCCCAACTGCCCCCCGCTGCTGGCCTGATCACCACCGACTGCCTCCCTGCCCCGCCGGCCTGGTTGCCCCTCATGGTGCCCCCTGCTGGCCTGGTTTCCTCCAACTGCCTCCCCCTCCGCCAGCCTGGTCACCCCTCACTGCCCCCCTGCCAGCCTGATCATCCTTAACTGCTTCTGCCTCCTGGCCTGATTATCCCCAACTGCCCCCCTGCCATCCTGGTCGTCCCTCACTGTCCCCCCTGCTGGTCTGGTTACCCCCAACTGCCACTCCTGCTGGCATGGTCGCCACCAACTCTCCCCCCTGCCGGCCTGGTTGCCCCTCACTGCCCCCCTGCCGGCCTGGTTGCCCCATGCAACCTGTTCAGTCATTTGGTTGTCCCTCACTAATCTCCATGCCGGCCTGGTTGCCCCACACAGCCTATTGTTTGTTGTTTACTGTGAGGGTGTCCTGACCAATTTGCATATTACCCTTTTATTAGTATAAATTTTTCTTCTTAAATGGATCAGGCCTAAGAAGATACATATTCTGATGTCTTATAACCCATCCTTGCCCTGTCCATTTTTTCCTTCCCACCTCCTAACCTTTACAGATGAGCAATTTTATGTTTCTTGTATTTCTTCTCAGTGTTTTAAAGCAAATACAATTATATACCTATATATTACTTTCCACACTTTATACAAATGGAAACATATATACACTGTCCTATACTTGTTTTTTTAATTAAATTCTAAGGCTAGTGGTTTCTTTATTTTTCTATAGGTGCACATCATCCATTTAATTCTATTTATCATAATTTATTTAGGCAGACTTCAGTAGATGGTTCCAATATATTACTGTAACAAACAGTGATGCAACGAATACTCATGAAAGTACATCATTACACACACACACACACACACACACACAAACACACACACACAGTCCCATAAGTCTCAGAAGTCAGATTGCTGAGTCAAAATAAAAAGTGCATTTATAATTTTGATAGATGCTTATCAAATTATCCTCTACAGAAGGTGGCCCATTTACTAGATACCAGCAGTATATGAGAGTACTTGTTTGATAGGTACTTGTTTGTTGCCATTTTCTATTCTTTACGCCTATGTTCCTTTTTCACTTCCTATTTCTTCTTTTTACAGCAGACCCTTTAGCATTTCTTGCACTGCTGGTTTGGTGGTGATAAATTCCTTTAGTCCTCTTTTGTCTGTGAAGCTCTTGATTTCACCTTCAATTTTTATTGATAGCCTTGTTGGATATAGTATTCTAGGATTCAGACCCTTCCTTTGCATGACTTTGTATATTTCATTCCATTCCCTTCTGGCCTGATGTGTTTCTGTTGTAGAAATCAGTCACTAGTCTGATGGGGGATCCTTTGTAGGTAACTTTCTGTCTCTCTCTGGCCACTTTTAAGATTCTTACTTTGTCGTTGGTGTTTGCCAGTTTAATTATGACATGCCTTTGCATTGGTCTTTTGGGGTTCATTTTGTTTGGGATTCTATGAGCTTCTTTGGCTTGTGTGAGTTTTTTTTCTTCCCTATATGAGGGGAGTTTTCTGTCATTATTTCTTCAAACAGGTTTTCTATTCCTTGCTTAGTTTCCTCTACTTCTGGCACCCCTATTATACAGATGTTGTTTTGTTTCATGTTGTCCCAAGTTCCCTTAGTCCAGTGGTTGGCAAACTCATTAGTCAACAGAGCCAAATATCAAGAGTACAGCAAATGAAAATTTTTTTGAGAGCCAATTTTTTTAAACTTAAACTTCTAATGCCACTTCATCAAAATATACTCGCCAGGCCGTGGTATTTTGTGGAAGAGCCACATTCAAGAGGCCAAAGAGCCACATGTGGCTCATGAGCCGCAGCTTGACGACCACTGTCTTAGGCTCTCCTCCTGTTTTTTAAGGTTTTTTTTTTTTTTTTCCTAGATGCTGTTCTGCTTAGGTATTTTTTCCTACCTTGTCTTCTAGCTCACTGATGTGGTCCTCTGCTTCTTCTGGTCTACTACTCATGTTTTCTATTGAGTTCTTTATAGCAGTGATGTCATTTTTCCTTTCTTCTTGGTTCTTCATTTCCTCTTGGTTTTTACACATATTGTTGAATTTTTCTTATATTCTTTTCAGCGACCTTATGACCATTTCTCGGAATTCTTTCTTTGACATGTTGCTTGCCTCCATTTTGTTCACTTCCTTTTCTGTTGATACCTCCTTTTCTTTCGTATGTGGGCTGTTTATTTGTCTCCCCATGATCTCTCTGGATATCTGGTTATGTAGTGCTCTCTCTTTTCCATTGATTTAAAGGCACAAAATACAACACAACAAGGCACAGTGTACAAGGCACTGAAGAAAAATGTATTCACGTTACTAATAACCCCAAATAAAGGTGACCACTAGAGAAAAGAGATTATGGGATAAGAGGAAAAAAAGGAGTGCAAAAATGATACTGAGAAAAGGGAAAAAAAAGTAAGAGAGAAAAGAGAGTAAAAAAAAGAAATGGGGAAAAACTATTTATATGGAGAGAAAAATCCAGTAGAGCAACCATTAATCCCAAAAAATGCAAACAACAAACACCTAGAGAAGAATGCAAACTACAAACAACTAACTGCCGAACCGGTGTGGCTCAGTGGATAGAGCGTCAGCCTGTGGACAGAAAGGTCCCGGGTTCGATTCCGGTCAAGGGCATATACCTTGGCTGTGGGCACATCCCTAGTAGGGGGTGTGCAGGAGGCAGCTGATCGATGTTTCTCTCTCATCGATGTTTCTGGCTTTCACCCCTCTCCCTTCCTCTCTGTGAAAAATCAATAAAATATATTTAAAAAAAAACACAAACATCTAACTAATAATAAGTGAGGAGAGGAAAAACAGAATAAAAAAACAAACAAAAACAAAAACAAAATAAAAAAAGAGAAACAGTCTCACAAACAAGTACACAAAAAGTCTAATCAATAATTAAGCAAACAATAATAGGAAAGAGAGAAAGCAGAGCAAAAAAAACACCTAGAACAAAAAAACAAAATAAGAAAACAACAAAAAAAGGGAAAAGAGAAATTTGGATAGTGAAGAAAGAGAAATGGGAGGTGTGGAAATTAGATATATAAATAGAATGAACACATAACAGGGGGAAAAAAGAAGGAATAGGGAAAATCTAAATCAGGAATAGGGTAAGAGAAACAGGACAACAAAATGGGAAAAGTGAGGAAGAAAGTGTTGGCATAAAGGTAAAGTTGAGATAGAGTAAAATGATGCTAAAGGAAAAATGAAAATAGAATGTGGAACACTAATTCCAAAATAAAATAAAGAGAAAATAAAATGCCACTTTAAAAAAAAACAGAAAAGGTAAAATAGTAGTAGTAATAATACTGATTAAAAGTAAAAAATATAATAATTAAAAAGGTAAAAAATCTTTTTTCCAAGTGGGGAAAAAAGAAAAATAATTTCTTAAGTAAAAGATGGAAAAATAAAAATGTGCAGTAGTGAAGGTCACTCACTTCCTCTACTGTTCTGTTTGGTATGCCTGTTTCCTGTAGGTAGTCAGGACAGTATTGAAGTTCCCTGCTTTCCACTGCTCCTCTGTGTTGTAAGTCACAGTGCTGGTTTTCAAGCCGACAGTACTTTGTTTCTCAGCCTGCCTTTATATGTGTTTACACAAGAGTCAATTTGTAATTCAACCCCTGGGTGGTAGTGTTTCTGGATTGACCTCCAGGGCTATAAGTCCACTCTAGCCAGTATTTAGATTTTGTTTTCCTGTCACACTTAATATGGGTTTGGGAGAATGGACTGACCCAGAGCTGGTTCTCTGATTGTTATTCCCCCCACTGATCCCCAGGTTCCACAGAAACAACTTTCTCCTGCAGTCTCTTTAAGTGTCCCCAATTGGATGATCCTGCGTACTGGGCTTAGTAATCAAAAGCAAGGATTTAAAGAGAAAAAAAGAGCCAGAGGAAGTGTGTGAACTCGCGCTTTTGCCCTCTGGCACTGCGCGCAAGTCTCTGTACAGTCTTTTTCCCCCTGGCACTAAGCTGCTGGCACACTGGTAAAATTTCAGGTGGCTTTTTGCGCCCAGCCCTATGGATCCCCTTCCACATTCGCAGATCACGCTAGCCTCAATGGCTGCGGATTTTGTGGGGCCCAGACTTCCCCTGAACCTCTAGCTCCTGTTTGCGCATTTTTCTCTCTCCTGCCTGGATCACAGACCTCACCTTTTCCTAGGTAAAATATGATTTTTCTGTGAGAAGGTTCAGAGCTCATCTGAGTCTGCATATTCGTGCTGCTTGAGATCCGGTGTTCCTGGCTTCGCAGCTAGTCCCTGGGTGTTGATAACAGCCACTCTCCCCTTCAAGATGGCACAGTCACTCTGGGAGAGATTTCAGCAGCAGTGGAGGCTTCCTGGTCAGGGGAGAGTAATTATACTCTCTTGGAGTATAATTGTCCCTTACCCACAAATATGCACTCCCCGTACGTCCACACACTCCCCTTTCGTTCTCTCGCTCACACACTATCATTCAGTCAGCCATCTTCCTATAAACATCAGTACTTGTATCCTTATACCCAAATCAGCAAAGCATTTTGTCAAAACATTTTATTTTTACCAATTTAATAAGGGAGAAATGGCATACTGGTAGACTTTTCATTGTTATTTCTTGAGTATTTTTCTTTTTATAAGAGCCTTTTATATTTATTTTTTGTAAACTTTCATTCATGTCCTTTAACCCTTTTCCTACTGGGCTGTTGGTCTTTATTTATTTTTTGAATTTTTAAAAATTCTTTATAAATTAGATAAATAATAAATTCCTTGTCTGTATATAAGTTTTAAATGCTTTCCCCCATTTGTCATCTCTCTTCTGCTTTGCTTATCAATGTTTCTTGTCATGCAAAAGTTTTTTATATTTACACAGATAAATTTGTTAATCTTTTCTCTTATAGTTTCTGGATTGTGAGTTCTAGTTACAGAGGCCTTCCTCACATCAAATATGGAATAACATATTTGCCAATGATAGATAACATTGGATAAGGGGATAATTTCCAAAATATATAAATATCTCATACAACTCAACCAAAGGAAGACATAAATGGACAAAAGACTTAAATAGACATTTCAGAGAGGACATACAGATGGCCAACAAACATGAAAAAAATGTTCAAAGTCGCTATCAAAGAGAATAAAACGACAATGAGGTATCACCTCACATCTGCCGGATTGGCTATCATCTATAAATAAACAACAGTGTTGGAGAGGATGTAAAGAGAACCTTAGTACACTACTGGTGGGAATGCAGACTGTTAAAAGTACTATGGAAATTTCCTCAAGAAATTAAAAATGTAATTGCCATTGACTAGGTGATCCCACTCTAGGACTATATCCTAAGAATCCCAAAACACCAATTAGAAAGAATATATGCATCCCCATGTTCATAGCAGCACTATTTACAATAGCTAAGATCTGAAAACAGCGCAAGTATCTATCAATACATGAGTGGATTAAAAAAAGCTGTGGTATATTTACACCATGGAATACTATGCAGCTGTAAAAAAGAAAGGATCTCTTACCCTTCAAGAAAGCATGGATGGACCTGGAGAGTATCATCCTAAGTGAAATAAGCCAGTCAGAGAAACAAAAGTATCATGTGATCACATTTAATAAACAAAAATTGATGAACAAAATAGGCCCAGAGGCATGGAAGCATGGCACAGACTGACAGATGTTAAAGGGAATTGGGGAGGGCAGTCAGAGAATTACCAAAAAACTTATATGCATACTAGCACTATGATTCACAAATTCATGCACATTGAAAGGAAATTAATTAGAAGAAATATTTTAATATTGCTATTAGCCCTTTCTCTATAATAGAAATGTCAGTCCACCAAATTCATGAATGACAATGACAGATGGAAATATGGGTGCAATTGGCACCAGTGAGAGCTTTATATGTATCGCACATACGCAAGTCAACTTAGCCTTTCTTTAAAATTTAATAAATCTTTATTGTTCAGATTATTACAATGTTCCTCCTTTCCCCCCCTCATATCTCCCCTCTGCTCGGTACACATTCCACCCTCTGCCCTTACCTCCCCCCCACTGTCCTCATCCATAGGTGTACGATTTTTATCCAGTCTCTTCCTGCACCTCCCACACTTCTTTCCGCTAAGAATTGTCAGTCCAGACCTTTTCTATGCCCCTGAGTCTATTATATTTACCAGTTTATTTTGATTATCAGATTTTTAATTCACTTGATTTTTAGATTCACTTGTTGATAGATATGTATTTGTTGTTCATAATTTTTATCTTTACCTTTTTCTTCTTATTTCTCAAAGAATAACTTTCAGCATTTCATATAATACTGGTTTGGTGTTGATGAACTCCTTTAGCTTTTTCTTATCTGTGAAGCACTTTATCTGACCTTCAATTCTGAATGATAGCTTTGCTGGGTAGAGTAATCTTGGTTGTAGGTTCATGTTATTCATCACTTTGAATATTTCTTGCCATTGTTGTCTGGCCTGTTGAGAAATTAAAAAAAAAAGGCTAAGTTGACTTGCGCATGTGCGATACATATAAAGCTCTCACTGGCGCCAATTGCACCCATATTTCCATTAGTCATTGTTGATCATGAATTTGGTGGATTGACATTTCTATTATAGAGAAAGGGCTAATAGTGATATTAAGATATTTCTTCTAATTAATTTTCTTTCAAACGTATGGTTGCTCCCTTGTAGGTAACTGTTTTTCTCTTGGCTGCTTTTAATATTCTCTCTTTGTCTTTTGTTCTTTTTAAAAAATCTTTATTGTTCAGTTTATTAACTACATTGTTCCCCCTTTTCCCCCCCTATAGATCCCCTCCACCCGGTACCCATCCCACCCTCCGCCCTCACCTCCCCCCAGTTGTCCTCTCCCATAGTTGCATGATTTTTGTCCAGTCTCTTGCTACACTTCCCATACCCCTTTTCTCCCCAAGAATTGTCAGTCCATTCCCTCTCTATGTCTATGCTTCTGTTATATTCACCAGTTTATCCTGTTCATCAGATTTTTAATTCACTTGATTTTTAGGTTCATTTGTTGATAGATGTGTATTTGTTGTTCATAATTTTCTTCTTCCTCTTCTTATAGAATATCTTTCAGCAATTCATATAATATTGGTTTGGCAGTGATGAACTCCTTTAGCTTTTTCTTATCTGTGAAGCACTTTATCTGACCTTCAATTCTGAATGATAGTTTTGCTGGGTAGAGTAATCTTGGTTGTAGATTCTTGCTATTCATCACTTTGAATATTTCTTGCCACTCCCCTCTGGCCTGCATTGTTTCTGTTGAGAAATCCCCTGACAATCTTATGGGTGCTCACTTATAGGTAACCAACTGCTATTCTCTTGCTGCTTTTAATATTCTCTTTTTATCTTTTGCTCTTGGCATTTTAATTATGATGTGTCTTGGTGTGGTCCTCTTTGGATTCCTATATTTTGGGGTTCTGTGCACTTCTTGGGCTTTTAAGTCAATTTCTTTCACCAGGTATGGGAAGTTTTCAGTCACTATTTCTTCAAGTAGGTTTTCATTATTTTGCTCTCTCTCTTTTTCTGGCACCCCTATATTTTGGATGTTGGTATGCTTGAGGTTGTCCCAGAGGCCCCTTACACTATCTTCAATTATTTGGATTCTTTTGGTTTCTTGCTTTTCTGGCTGAATGCATTTTGCTTCTTTGTATTTCAAATCTTTGACTTGGTTCTTGCAATCCTTTTGACTGCTTTTAGGTCTTTGTGTAATAAATTATTTCAGTCAGTGTATGCTTAATTTCTGGTTGGTCCTTTTTCATATCCTCATAGGTCTCGTTCACTTCCTCGTAGGTCTTGTTCATTTCCTTATAATTCTCATTAAGTTCATCGGCCTTTTCTAGGAGCCTCTTGAAAAACCTTATAAACGTGGTTTTGAACTCTATGTCTAGTTGTCTTTTTTCCTCCAGTTCTTTCACACCTGATTTCTTTCCATTTCTCTGCATTGTGGCTGCTTTCCTGAGTTGGTCCATTAGCTTTGTGTGGTAGATGTCCTCTAAGGGACAATGGCTCAGCGTCCCCAGTTACCTGAGGTGGATACTCTTGCTGCAGCCCTTTATGGGTTGTACAGTATTGTTGAAGTTAAGCCCAGCTTATTGTTGTTAGCACTAGGGGGGTTTGACCTCCAGGCCACTTGATTGTGAGGGTAAGCTGTATTTAGGCTGGATGAGCGGAGTCTCTGGGCTGAGCAGGCAGCGTCAGCTTCGCCCTATGCGGCGCGTGGGTCTCTGTGCCAGGTGGTAACGGCTGCACGCACCTCCGCACCTCTGAGGGAAAGCAGCTGCCGGTCTCCAACCGCTGCCAGACAACTCTGCCTCTCCCCAAACGAGTCTGCACACCCAAAGTCTCGCCCAGCGTTGTAAAACAAAGCAGTCTGGTGGTCTCCCGAATGAGGGAGCAAGTCACGAGTCCTCTCTGCGCAGTCGCGCACTTCTGTCCCCAAGTTTACACGCAAACTGCTGTTTCCAAGTTTACTCGCACTCTCTACAAGCTTGCCCTCTGCCACGCCTGGGTTTCAGTGTGCCTTCCCTGGCCTTGCCTGGAACTGGGGAATCAGTGCAGTGGGACGCCTTTTCCCTTCCCATTGGAGAAAACCAGTCGGGTTTGCAGCTGCCAGCCCTTTCCACTCGTGTGCACACCGCTCCGAAGCTCTGGCCCCGCACTTATCTTCAAGGCTGCACTCTGCCGCTCCTCTGAGTCACAGTGTCCTGTCTTTACTTTTATTTGTGGAATTTTCACTCAGCCAGCTTTCCAGTGATTCTGGATGATGTTTGTTCTGTTGTTAAGTTGTAGTTTTAGAATGGTTGTGTGGGGCAGCAAGATAAGTGTTTACCTATACCGCCATCTTGGTTCCTCCTTCTGTCTTTTGCTCTTGGCATTTTAATTATGATGTGTCTTGGTGTGGTCCTCTTTGGATTCCTTTTGTTTGGGGTCTGTGCACTTCCTGGATTTGTAAGTCTATTTCTTTCACCAGGACGGGGAAAATTTCTAATCACTATTTCTTCAAATAGGTTTTCAGTATCTTGCTCTCTTTCTTTTTCTGGCACCCCCATAATTCAGATGTTGGTATGATTGAGGTTGTCCCAGAGGCTCCTTACATACACTATCTTCAATTTTTTGGATTCTTTTTTCGTTTGCTTTTCTGGCTGAGTGGTTTTTGCTTCTTTGTATTTCAGATCTTTGACTTGATTCTTGCCGTCCTCTAGCCTGCTCTTAGGTCTCTGTATAATATTTTTTTATTTTAGTCAGTGTATGCTTAATTTCTAGTTGGTCCTTTTTCATATCCTCGAGGGTCTCATTAAACTTATCAGGCTTTTCTAGGAACTTCTTGAGAAACCTTTTAATCATGGTTTTGAACTCTTATGTCCAGTCGTTTTTCCCCCTCCCTTTCTTTCAGATGTGATCTGTTTCCTTATTTCTGCATTTTTTTTCTTTTCCATTCTTTTTTTTTTTTGTATTTTTTTTATTTTTATTTTTTAATTTTTTTTATTGTTCAGTTTATTAATTACATTGTTTCCCCTTTTTTATCCCCCTATATCTTCCCTCCACCCTGTACCTATCCCACCCTCCGCCCTCACCTCCCCCTCCCCAATGTCCTCTCCCATTGTTGCAAGATTTTTGTCCAATCTCTTGCTGTACTTCCAACAACACTTTTCTCCCCAAAAATTGTCAGTCCATTCCCTCTCTATGTCCATGTTTCTGTTATAGTCACCAGTTTATCTTGTTCATCAGCCTATCAGTTCACTTGATTTTTATGTTTATTTGTTGATAGATGTGTATTTGTTGTTCATAATTTATATTTTTACCTTTTTCTTCTTCCTCTTCTTAAAGAATATCTTTCAGCATTTCATATAATACTGGTTTGGTGGTGATGAACTCCTTTAGCTTTTTCTTATCTGCGAAGCACTTTATCTGATCCTCAATTCTGAATGATAGCTTTGCTGGATAGAGTAATCTTGGTTGTAGATTCTTGCTCTTCATTATTTTGAATATTTCTTGCCACTCCTGTCTGGCCTGCATCGTTTCTGTTGAGAAATCCGCTGACAAAAGTATGGGTGTTCCCCTGTAGGTAACCAACTGTTTTTCTCTTGCTGCTTTTAATATTCTCTCTTTATCTTTTGCTCTTGGCATTTTAATTATGATTTGTCTTGGTGTGGTCCTCTTTATATTCCTATATTTTGGGGTTCTGTGTACTTCTTGGGCTTTTAAGTCAGTTTCTTTCACCAGGTGGGGAAAGTTTTCAGTCACTATTTCTTCAAGTAGGTTTTCATTAACTTGCTCTCTCTCTTTTTCTGGCACCCCTATAATTTGGATGTTGGTATGCTTGAGGTTGTCCCAGAGGCCCCTTACGCTATCTTCAATTATCTGAATTCTTTTTGTTTCTTGCTTTTCCAGCTGAGTGGATTTTGCTTCTTTGTATTTCAAATCTTTGACTTGGTTCTTGTGGCCCTCTGGACTGCTTTTAGGACTTTGTGTAATATTTTTTATTTCAGTCTGTGTCTGCTTGATTTCTAGTTGGTCCTTTTTTTTTATCTGTGAGGGTCTGGTTCGTATCCTCAGAGGTCTTGTACATTTCCCTGAGGGTCTCATTCATTTCTTTGTAAGTATCATTCATCTCCTTGTAAATCTCATTCATTTGCTGGTTGGTCTTGTTTATTTCCTGGTTGGTCTTGTTTATTTCCTGGTAATTCTCATTAAGTTGATCGGCCTTTTGTAGGAGCCTCTTGAAAAGCCTTATAACCGTGGTTTTGAACTCTATGTCTTGTCGTCTTTTCTCCTCCATTTCTTTCACACCTGATTTCTTTCCATGTCTCTGCATGGTGGCTGCTTTATGTGGTGGCTATCCTCAAAGGGACAGTGGCTCAGTCTCCCCAGTTACCTGACGTGGGTTCTCTTACTGCAATCCTTTATGGGTTGTATTCAGTGTTTTTGAATTTAAACCCAGCTTTTTGTTGTTAGCACTTGGAGGGTTGACCTCCAGGCCAATTGTCTGTGAAGCTCAGCTGTGCTCAGGTTGGATGGGCGGAGTCTCCGGGCCAAGGAGACAGCGTTAGCTCCGCCCTATGCAGCCCCAGGAGCTCTGTGCCGGGGGCAATGGCTGCCAGCACCTCTGAGAGAGAGCCGCTGTGGAGCTCCACCGGCCGCCGGGAATTCAGACTGTCCCCAAATGACTTTGCATGCGCAATGTCTCACCCAGGGTCGTAAAACAAAGCAGACTGACGGTTTTCCGAATGAGAAGGCAAGTCGCAGAGCTCTCTCTGCGCCGTCTCGCAGCCGAGCTGTTTGCGCGAGAGCTGCCTTCTCCACAAGCCGGCAGACCCGGCAGCACCCGAGCTTCGGCGTGCCATCCCACTGTCCAGTTTTCACCCCGTGTGATAGTGGGTTCCCTGGACTTCGCCCAGAGCTGGAGAATCTGTCCAGTGGGACGCCCCTGTCTCCCCTTTCGAGAAAACTGGCCGGTTTTCAGCCGCCCGCCCTCTCCGCGGCGCGCACTCCAAACCTCTCTCTGCGCGCGAATCTCTCAACGCTGTCCGCCGCCGATCTCCGGGTCACAGTGTTTTATCTTTACTTTTATTTGTGGAATTTTCACTCGGCGAGCGTTCTGGTGATTCTGGAAGGTGTTTGTTCCTTCGTTAAGTTGTAGTATTAAAATTGCTGATTATGACGGCAAGATAGGTGTTTCACCTTTGCCGCCATCTTAGTTCTCCCTCCTTATTTCTGCATTTTGACTGCTTCCTGAGTTGGTTGAGTAGCTTTGTGTGGTAGGTGTCCTATAGGGCCCAGTGGCTCAGCCTCCCCAGTTACCTGAGGTGGATACTCTTGGTGCACCTCTTTATGGGCTGCACAGACTTGTTGTAGTTGAGCCTAGATTGTTGTTGGTATCACTGGGAGGGGTTGACCTTCAGGCCAATTGGCTGTGTGGATCAGCTGTGTCTGTGCTGGGAGAGCCTCTGTGCTTAGCTTCAATGGGGCGGAGTCTCAGGGCTGAGCAGTCAGCCTTGGTTTCCCATCAGTCCTGCCCTAAGCGGCGCCTGGGTCTCTGTATCCTGTGGCAATGGCTGCATGCACCTCTGAGAGAAAGCTGCCCTCAAGTTTTGTCCACTGCCAGAGTCCAGTTTCTGTCCAAGTAAGTCTGTATACCCAAAGTCTCACCTGGAACTGTAAAACAGTGCAGTCCAGAGGTATTTTTTTTTCTCCTACTGAATGAGAGAGCCAGCCACGCTTTCTCTCTGTGACCTTGCACACCTCTGCAGCTCCCGAGTTTCAGTGTGCTTCCTCCTGACAGTCCAGTTTCACCCTGTATGAGTCTGGGTTCCCTGAGACTCACCTGTAGCTGGGAATCAGTGCAGTTGGGAGCTTTTGTCTCCCTTCCTGTTCAAGAAAACCAGCTGGGTATTCAGACTCCCACCATTTCTGCTCGCATGCATCTCCACACCTCTGTCTCCACGTCTCTGCAGCTCTGCCCTCCGCAGCTCCTTTGAGTCTCAATGTCCTTTTATCTTTTCTTCTATTTGTAGAATTTCCACTCAGCCAGCTTTCCGGTGTTTCTGGATGATGTCCATTTTGTCATTTGGTTGTAGTTTTGAAATTGTTGTGCGGGACAGCAGTATAGGTGTTTACCTATGCCGCCATCTTGGTTCCTTTCAACTTAGCCTTTTATAGATGTAGAACAAACTTGCTTAATTAGAACTCCTTTCTGATTTAGCTAAACTTTTCCTAGTCCAGTGAAGCACCTCGCTTCTCTTTCAGGTGATTGTCAGCAATAAATATCAACATGAAGCAGACTGTTGTTATAAATCTTGCAAGGAAAACAAAGGGTAAAATATTTAACTGCAGCAGTGTTTGACTATATTCTGCACAGTGAGAAAACATAAAGTTATTTTCAAGGTTCACCATTTCTTCTTTTTAGTCAGGTCAAGTTTCTAAACAATCCAAATCTCTGTTTTCCAGCTGATGAAAAGAAAAATATGATTTCACTCCAGGACTTCTGTGAGGATCAAATGAGAAAACGCTTCATAGACATTTGGTTACAGTGTAAATTCCACCCAGCTAAAGTGTTCTTGGGCTGAAGAAACTGCAAGGAGGCTAGGTAGAGGATGCTACATGACATAATTACCCTGATGAAGGGAAGGACACTTAGCATATTAGTCTTTTAGATGGAATATACATAATCCATGGACACAGACAATAATGTGGGAAAGGCCTGGTGTGGGCCAAGAGCTGATTGGAAGGGGGCAGTGGAGAGATATCTGTAATAAAGAATTTTAAAAAAGAAAAAGCACCAACCCATATATTCAAGAAGCTCAATGAATCCCAAGTAATATCAGCACGCGTGCGCGCGTACGCACGCATAAAACCAAAACCTAAATCTATGCTCCTAATAATCATCCTGATGAATATTAAGGTTAAAAGGGAAAGTAACCAAACTAACCCCTTAAAAAAGATACATTGCACAATAATAATTAAAGATTTATTCCCATTAATAACAATGGGTAAGAAGACAACAAAACAATATCTTTAAAATGTTGAAAGAAAGCTATAAATCTATACCCAACTAAAATCCTTCAAAATAAGGGAAGTTGGATAGGTGTTGATTTGAGACAAACAAATGCTGAGAGGATTCTTCACCTGAAGGCCATATTACAAAAAATATTAAAGAAAGTTCTTCAGGCACCAAATATTGATACTAGGTTGAAACCTATCCGCAGAGGAATGAAGAATGTCAGAATGGTAAATCTGGAGGTAAATATAAAAAGATCATTTTCAGTTCATCATTTCTTTAAAAGATATTAGACAATTTAAAGAAAAAAAAGCATGTGTGGTTTAAACATATTTAGAAATAAAATATATCAGAATAGCAAAAGGGAAATGGAAGTATCCAGTTTTAATATTTTTACATTATATATGAAATTATATAACAATTATTGGAAGACTCTAATAAGTTTTTAAAAATACATTTTTATTGATGTCAGAGTGAGGAAGGGATAGGGAGAGAGAGAGAGAGAAAAATCAAGGATGAGAGAATCATTGATCGGCTGCCTCCTACACACCCCATACTGAGGCTTGAGCCCACAACCTGGGTGTGTGCCCTGATGGGAATCAAACTGTGACCTCTAGGTTCATAGGTTGATGCAAAACCACTGAACAACACAGGCCAGGCTAATAATTTTTTTAAATAAGCACATTAAAAACTTTTAGAACAACCCCCCAAACAGCAAAACAATAGAAATAGTTCAGCTAATAATTCTATAATGGAAATAAATGAAATACTGAAAAACAGTGGAGATAAATAGAATACTTAAAATGCAAATTAGTCCAAAAAGAAGGGAATACAAAACAAAAGAGCAGATCACAAGATGATAGATTAAAACCTAATAGTTATATTCAATTTAAATGGTCAATATAGGGTTTAACAAACTGTTTCTGAAAAGGGTCAGATAGTAAATATATTAGACTCTGTGGGTCACATACAGTCCCTATCACATATTCTTTTTTGTTTTATTTATAAGCCTTCATAAATGGAAAGTCATTCTTAGCTTGAAGGTCATATAAAACTAGACTGTGGGTTGAATTTAGCCTGCATGCTATAGTTGGCCAACCCTAGGTCTAGAGACTTGAAGGCAGATATTGTCTGACTGGATTAAAAAAAGATAAGGTGGGGGGGCTATATTATATAGACAAAATAAAAATAGCTTAAAATACAAGGATGGAAAAAACATATGCCACAAAACAATTGTAAAAGAAAGCATAAGGAGTTACATTTAAAAAGAAAATAGAATCCAGGCTCTTGAGAACCAAGATGGCAGCATAGGTAAACACCTATTGTTCTGTCCCACGCAACAATTTAAAAATTACAACATAACAACAAAACAAACATCACCCAGAATCACCAGAAAGCTGGCTGAGTGAAAACTCCACAAATAAAAGTCAAGGTGGGACGCTGAGACTCAGCGCGGGAGCGCCTTGAAGATACGCCTGGAAACAGGTTAGGAGCCGTCCTGGTCGCGCCTGCGGGCGGTGGTTGGAGCAGCAACCCGGGCTAGATTTTGCCAATGGGGAGGGCGGAGACGTCCCACTGCACAGATTCCCCAGTGCCAGGCGAGGTCTGAGGTCCGGGGGACGAACTCTGGAAGCCGGGCGTGGCAGAGGTCTCCTAGTCTGTGGAGAAGCCGGGTGCTTGAAAAAGAAGTTTGCGCGCACTTAAACTGTGCCACAGCACAGGCTCGTGACTTGCTCTCTGGAAACTTGTCTCCTGGTCCCGGAAACCATATGTTTTACAATCCTGGGCGAGACTTTGGGTGTGCAGACTCATTTGGGGAGAGGCAGAGTTGTCTGGCAAGGGGAAGAGACTAGCGGCTTTCTCTTGGAGGTGCTTGCAGCCATCCCCATCCAACAGACCCGACCCGAGCGCGAGCGCCGCATAGGACATAGCTGACACTGAGGCTGCCTGCGCAGCTCAGAGACTCCGCCCATCCAACCTGAACAGTCTCCCTTCACAGCCAATTGGCCTGGAGGTCAAACCCTCCTAGGGCTAACAACAACAAGCTGGGCTTAAATTCAAAAATACTGTACAACCCATAAAGGATTGCAGTAAGAGTACCCACCTCAAGTAACTGGGGAGGCTGAGCCACTGACCCTTAGAGGATATCTACCACATAAAGCAGCCACCATGCAGAGATATGGAAAGAAATCAGGTGTGAAAGAAATGGAGGAAAAAAGACAACTAGACATAGAGTTCAAAACCATGGTTTTAAGGCTTTTCAAGAGGCTCCTAGAAAAGGCCGATGAACTTAATGAGAATTATGAGGAAATAAACAAGACCAACCAGGAAATGAATGAGACTTACAAGGAAATGAATGAGACTCTCAAAGAAATGAACAAGACCTCTGAGGATATGAACGAGAACCTCACGGATATGAAAAAGGACCAACTAGAAATCGAGCGTACACTGACTGAAATAAAAAATATTACACAAAGTCCTAAAAGCAGTCCAGAGGGCCACAAGAATCAAGTCAAAGATTTGAAATACAAAGAACCAAAATCCACTTGGCTGGAAAAGCAAGAAACAAAAAGAATTCAGAAAATTGAAGATAGTGTAAGGGGCCTCTGGGACAACCTCAAGCATACCAACATCTGAATTATTGGGGTGCCAGAAAAAGAGAGAGAGCAAGTTAATGAAAACCTACTTGAAGAAATAGTGACTGAAAACTTCCCCCACCTGGTGAAAGAAACTGACTTAAAAGCCCAAGAAGTACACAGAACCCCAAAATATAGGAATCTAAAGAGGACCACTCCAAGACATATCATAATTAAAATGCCAAGAGCAAAAGATAAAGAGAGAATATTAAAAGCAGCAAGAGAAAAACAGTTGGTTACCTACAGGAGAGCACCCATACGATTGTCAGCGGATTTCTCAACAGAAACGATGCAGGCCAGACGCGAGTGGCAAGAAATATTCAAAATAATGAATAGCAAGAATCTACAACCAAGATTACTCTATCCAGCAAAGCTATCATGCAGAATTGAAGGTCAGATAAAGTGCTTCGCAGATAAGAAAAAGCTAAAGGAGTTCATCACCACCAAACCAATATTATATGAAATGCTGAAAGATATTCTTTAAGAAGAGGAAGACGAAAAAGGTAAATATATAAATTATGAACAACAAATACACATCTATCAACAAATGAACATAAAAATCAAGTGAACTGATAGGCTGATGAACAGGATAAACTGGTGAATGTAACAGAATCATGGACAGAGAGAGGGAATGGACTGACAATTCTTGGGGAGAAAAGGGTTGTGGGAAGTACAGCAAGAGACTGGACAAAAATCTTGCAACAATGGGAGAGGACAATGGGGAGGGGGAGGTGAGGGTGGAGGGTGGGATAGGTACAGGATGGAGGGGAGTTATAGGGGGATAAAAAGGGGAAACAATGTAATTAATAAACTGAACAATAAAGATAAAAAAAAGAAAATAGAATCCAAGAAAAAAAATATTGCCAAAAGGAACATTTCATGATAGAGGGGTCTATTAATCAAGAGGATATAGCAATCTTAAATATGCATGCACCTAATAACAGAGCTTAAAAATACATAAAGCTAAAACTGAGAAAATTGTAACAGACAAATCCACAATTGTAGGTGGTTTCAGCAGTCCTCTGTCAATAGTTGGTAGGCCACGTGACAAAAAATAAAATAGCAAAAATATAGAGGAGTTATCAGCACTACAAACAAGATGACCTGATACTCTACCCCAAACCAGTATAATACCCATTTTTTTCCAAGTGCATAGGGAGTATTCACCAATACAGTCCAAGTTTTGGGCAATAAAACAAATAGAGAAGGATTGAAATTACAGAGATGTTCTCTGACCATAAAATAAATTAAAACTGAATCATCAGAAAGATCTGAAAAAGTCCTCAAAAATTTGGAAATTAAAGAACACTCTTCTAAATAACACATGGGCAAAACCCATGGGAACTTTAAGCTAGAAGAAGATTAAATCTAAATTATGCAGAAGGAAGGAAAGAACAAATAAGACCAGTAATCAATGAAAAACCAAGGGCAAACAGAGAAAATCAATAGAACTAAAGGGTAGTTCTTTGAAAAGATCATTAAAATAGTTAAACTATTAGTATATTGACTAAGAAAAGAAGATATAAATTATTAATATCAAAATTCAAATGGGAGCATCATTATAAATCTATCATTAAAATAAAAATAAGGGAACTCTGGCTGGTTTGGGTAGAGTGTTGGCCCACAGACAGAAGGGTTTCGGATTTGATTCTCTCTCTCTCTCTCTCTCTCTCTCTCTCTCTCTCTCTCTCTCTCTCTCCCCTCCCCCTCCCCCTCCCCTTTCTCCCTCCTTCCCTCCCTCCCCCCAACTACTTCCCTCCCTTCTGCTGTGTGAAAATTAATGAAAAAAAATATCCTTGGATGAGGAATTTTTAAAAGAAGGAATACTATGAACAATTTTATTCCAATAAATATGATAGCTAAGTTGAGATAGATTCCTTGAAAAACACAATTTACTATACTGATTTAAGAAGGAATTACCCCCCCCCCAAAAAAAAAGCTCTATATTAAGGAAATTAAAAGTTCTTCATGGAGAAAACTCCAGACTCACATGAAACATAAGTTTTCTATTGCTGAAACAAATCACCACAAATATAGCTTAAAACAGCAAATGTTATTATCTTACAGTTCTATAGAAGTTCAACAAGGGTTTTTCTAGACTAAATCAACGTCCCTTTTGGAAGCTCTAGTTTATAGAGGTCACTTAACATTTCTTGGCTAGAGGTCCCCTTCCTCCAAATTCAGCAATGTTGCATTTCTCTAATAAAAGTATGCGTATTCCATACTTACATCTCCCTCTGACCCTGACTCTTCAGATAATCCAAGATAATTTCCCCATCTCAAAGCTGTTCATCATATCTGCAAAATCTCTTTTGCCACGTAAGGTACAGTTCTAGGATTAGCAAGTAGATGTCTTTTATTGGGAGGTGGAATGGCTCGTTATTCTCTCTTCCACAGATGACTTCACTAGTGAATTGAGGAGGGGGGTGCCTTTCCTGACTTACTATATAAATTATGGTGTAATAAAGACATGTTCATGTAAAGAGCAATTGAAAATAGTATATATGTGGATAAACAAAATATATTTGCAAATAATTAAATAAGGTATTTTTCCAAGGTTCTTTTTAATTTTCTTTGTTTCTGTTGATTTTCCCCTTTACATTTTTTTTTTTGTGATCTCTCTTTTCTTTCCTGATTCGAGGGCTGGTGGTTTGTCCTATTGACTTATCATATTAGTTATAATTTTTTGCCCATTTATCTTTGTAAAGTCCTATATTTCCTTCTAGTTTCTTTTAACTTACATTTTTTTCATTTTTCTTTTGCATTAAAGCATTTAAAGCTATTACCTTTCTTGTAGAGACCTGCTTTAACTAAGTCTTATGTGTGCCGATATGTAGTGCTATTGCTGATTATTATAAATTCTTCATTTTTAGGTTATATTTCTTCTTTGACCCAGGAATGATTAAGACAGATTTTACAAACTGCTGCTAAAAGTAACTTTATTTTTATGATTTTACCTTTATTTTTATAAATTCCACCTCTATTTCACTGTGTCCAAAGAACATTGTTTATCATTTCTACTCTTGGACTTTACTGTGGCCTAATGTTTTTTTTTTTGTGTGTGTGTGTGTGTGTGTGTGTGTGTATGTGTGTGTGTGTGTTTAAGAATGGTCCATGACACTTGAAAACAACGCATATTCATTATTATTAGGATACAGAATTTAATCTGCGTTAATAAGGAATATTTTAGGGAGTATGTGATTTAGGACTTCTACATTCTCACTAAATTGTGTCCACTTGGCCTGACTTTGACTGAGTGAATTAATGTCCCCTAATGCTGGCAATATTCTGTTTCTTCCTCTGAGTATCCGTCCACTTACTTTTGGAAAGTTGTTGCTGTAATATTTTATATATGTGTATTCGTAACTATTATATCTTCATTTTGAAATTTAAACCGTAGAATTATATAGTGCCCCTTCTTTGTCTTTGTTTACTGGTATGTGTGGCCTGAATTTTATTCTGCTTTTTTTAGTTTCTATTTGCTTGATATAATTTATCCATCTTTTTAAAGGAACATTTGTAAGTTACAGAATCACTTAAATGTCAGACATAGAGTTGGGTTTTATTTGTGATTCATTCTGAAAGCCTTATATACATTTATTCATAAGGTATATATTTGCTCATTGGTCTTAGGTTTACCATATAATTTTATATACACACACACAATTATAATAGGATAATATGCAAATTGGTTAGGACACCATCATGTAATGACCGATCAGCAGGCTGCACGTGCTTCAGGCACAGGTGGGCGGGGACTTGCAGCATCGAGGAGGGGGGCAGGGACTTGTGCGGCCCAGGATGTGAGGCTGCCTCATTGTCTCCTCATGTGAAAGGTGAGCTAGGTTCCTCATTCTTATTCAGTGTAGTGGAGCGTGGGAATTGGTTTATAGGATCCAGCCCTACTTGGGGAAATGTTACTACAGTCTGAGAGTAGATGTAAAATGGGGATCATATTTATTCGCTCACAGGCTTGCTATAGAACAGAGAGTCAACATCCTCACAGAAGTCAGGATGCCCCATGTGCAAACCTAGGATGAAAAGTCAGTAACATCCCACATGACCAAGAACTAGAAACTGCCCTTAGAAAGGAGCATTTGCAACTGTGATTCCCGGGAGGGCGAAGAGGAAAGCTGTCCTTGCGGTTAATTTAAGAGTTGAAGGTGCAAAACTGGCATCAGAAAGAGTGGCATAATAGTGAGGCCATGCAGTCATGTGGCAATACTGAGACCATGGGATTCTTGGGACAAGTGGTTTCCGACACCGTGGGAACCCCCTGCCCCCACCCCGGCCTCTGGGTGCTAGTTACAGACGACCACATTCACAGGTATGAGGGCTCCAGGCCTGCGGTGGTGGGGTTAGGAGACAGAGGACCTCCTTCCATAAAGTCTCCCCCAGCCCGCACAGCATCAGTCTGTGTAGTGCGCGCCCGCTAATGGCATCACCAAGGGATGTCACCTAGAGGGGCTGCTCAGGCAGTTTCCCTCAAGAGGGGTGTGCACCCAGCTCAGAGGTGAGGAGGTACAGGCTTGGGGGCCATGCATCTCCCCTACAACCCCTGCAACGTGGCTGGAGCTGAAGCTGGAAGTCCGTCTGGCTGTCACAGGGCCTGGACAGTACCGTGGCCCCAGTGCTGGTGACGAGTGCTGGGTGCCTGAATCCAGGGAGCAGCCCAGAACCATGGGCCTTTCCAGATAGACCACTCCCCTCCTGCATCCCTCACCAAACCTGGGTCTGACCCTCATCCTCTCATCAGACCCCTGGGGCCCAACCTCCCAAATGGTGACCTTTGACTCACACTAACATTTCAGTCTCAGAACCTAACACCTCCTTTCACCCCCTCACCTGTGATCTAACCTTTAACAGGAACCATTGCCAACAACATCTGGTCCAGCACCACTCTCTCCCTTGTAGCCCCCACCTTCTTCCCTGGAAACTGCTATTGCTTCCCATGAACTCAAACACTCAAACGAAATAGGATTAATCTTAGAAGAGTATGTCTGAGCAAAGACCCTGAACTAAAGAAGAAATAAAGTAACTAATATACATGAGAAAAGTTAACTTCAAAGGTAATCAAGTAATTGCAAAGGAAAGATACCTGAAACATTTTAAAAATCACAATATTCAGTACTGGAGAGGGTGTAATGAAACAGAACCTGATAGCACTGCTTCGGAGTATAGGGGACAGCATTTCTGGAGACAGTTTGACAGGATGTAGCAAATATTCAGGCTCCTGGGATGGATGATTACATTTCCAGGAATTTATCACACATAATAAAAAGTTGGGCCAGATATCATCCTATATAATAAAGAGGAATATGCAAATTGACCATCACACCCTCACAAGATGGCTGAACAGCAGGCTGCATGGGGTGACCATGTCAGCAGGGGGGTTAGTGAGGGGCAACCAGGCTGGTGGGGGGGGGCAGTCGAGGGTGATCAGGCCAGCAGGGGGTGGCAGTTGGGGGCAATTAAACTGGCAGGGGGAGTTAGTGAGGGATGTTGAAATGACTGAGTAGCTGCATGAGGGGACCAAGTCCACAGAGGGTTAGTGAGGGATGACCAAATGACTGAAAAAGCAGGCTGTGTGGGGTGACCAGGCCAGCAGGGAGGTTATTGAGGGGTGATCAGGCTGGCAGGGAGGGCAGTTGAAGTTGATCAGGCCAGCAGGGGTGGCAGTTGGGGGCAATTAAGCTGGGGGCAGTGTATACATATGTATACGTACATACATACTAGTGTCCCAGTTCATGAAATTTGGGCACTGGGGTGGGGGTCCCATAGCCCAGCCTTCGTTCTCTTATAGTCTGGGACCCCTCACTCCTTCCTGCCTGCCTGCTGTTCCTTACCACTCAGCTTGCTGCTCCTTAGCGCTGCTGTGGAGGCAAGAGAGGCTCCCACCACTGCTGCTGTGCTCGCCAGCTGTGAGCCTGGTTTCTGGCTGAGCAGTGTGCCCCCTGTGGGAGTGCACTGACCATCAAGGGGCAGCTCCTGTGTTGAGCATCTGACCCCTGGTGGTCAGTGCACATCATAGCGACCAGTCATTCTACCGGTTGTTCCACCATTTAGTCAATTTGCATATTAGGCTTTTATTATATAGGGTATTTATCTATGTATATTAGTGCGTGCTTGTGTGTGCACTAGTATACATACTATATATATATATATATATATGTATATATATATATATAGTATATTCTTAGGATATACAATATATATATATATATATATATATATATATATATATACACACACACACACACACACACACACACACACACATATATATATATATTGTATATCCTAAGAATCCAGAAACATTCATTCGAAAGAATATATGCACCCCTATATTCATAGCAGCATTATTTACAATAGCCAGGATCTGGAAATAATCCAAGTGCCCATCAGTAGAGGAGTTGATTAGAAAGCTGTGGTACATTTACACATTGGAATACTAAGTGGCTATAAAAAAGGAAATCTTACCTCTTGCAACAGCATGGATGGATCTGGATATTATTATTATAAATGAAATAAGCCAGTCAGAGAAAGACAAATACCATGTGACCTCACTTATATGTGGAAGCTAATGGAAAAAATAAACTGACAAAATAGAACCAGATACATGGATACATGGAATGTCTACTGTCACAGGGGAGCCAGCATAGGTGATGGGGTGAAAGAAGGTGAACAAAGAAGCCAAAGAATGTATATCCATAACACATAGACACAGTCAACAGTGTAGTGATGGCCAGAGGGAAGACAGGGAGGATTGGAGACTGGGTGGAGGTGGACAAAGGTGAGGAATGGGGACATCTATAATAGTGTCAACAGAAAAATAAAGTTAAAAATTAAGATTAAAAAATTTTAAATTCATCTTATCAAAAGTTTTGACAAGAGAAACACTAATATTTCCCTCAAAAATACTATTTTTCTTGTCTCCTTGTTTCTGGTAGAAGACTGAGCATATGTAAAATGAGGAATGATTTACTAATGAGTATATGAACACTGGTTAGAAATGAGAGGAACAAAAAAGGACAAGCCTAAAGTTTTGGCATCATCACTTAGTCACTCATTTGGCATCATTATATAATTGAAATCATCTAATAGCTTTGTAAGTTATTACATGATTTCAATTAGGTAACAATATCATGATAAATAATGCAAGTATTCATATGAACTATATAAAAATGACTTCAATTAGGGACAAGAAAATACCAGCTTACATGGAAATCAACGTATTTATTCTCTTCTTGGTTACACTTTAGAAGAAATTCAGAGTTCAAAGAAAATGTTGGATGTGAGGGGTTGAAAAACAAAGACATGAGGTGATCTTGAGACTCTGAGCTCCCAAAGTGCTACTTCAAAATATTTTTCTTGTCCTTTCATGTCTCCTACTCCCTAGTCCCCATCACACATACATGGAAGATTAGAGGAAAGTTGGACAAATCCTGACCTTACTCAAAACAAGTAGGAAATCCAACTATAGCAGAATGGAATCAAGAAACACTGAGGAGAATCAAGATGATGGTGAAAGTAAATTCAACCACATCAAAACTACAACTAAAATATAGATCAACCATCATTCAGAACTAGAGAAGAAGAAAGCACATTGAGATATGTTGGAGTTGCGGAATGAGCTGGTCCAACACCCACATGTGGCTTTTTAAAATTGGGAGAGATATTGTGGCTGCAGAGATCTCCCTCCCATGAGGAGTAAGGGATCCAAGCCCCACACCAGATGCCCAGCCTAGTTTACCAGAGCTGGGAAGAGAAGTCCTTACAACTTCAGGCTGTAAAAACCAGCTGGATTATGGCTGAATGACACAGAGGCTGTTGGAGTTCCAGGTGTCTTTCTTAAAGGGATGGTGCATGGTCCAGTTTCCTCTAAGCTCTAGTGCTGCTGGGCTGGCAGCTTTAGGGGATCCAAAGATACACGGGAAGGAAGTGGATGGTCTGGCATCAGACCAAGAAGTCAAGGTTGGCTTTCTCATAGACAGGGGTGCTCACAGGGGTCCTTGTGCCTGTTCTAGGACTTCTCCCATCATAGGGCTGACTGCAACCTTATCTGAGTTTCCATCAGCATGGCTGACACTGTTTGCTCCATCCTGTTGATTTCTGGAGACCCCACCCCATTCAACTTGCAGCCCCACCCAAGCTGTTTGCAGCAGCTTTTAGATTCGAATGGCCTGTTCAGGCTCTGGCTTCAGACTCTCCTGAAATCTCTCAAACATGCACCAGCTGGAGTCAGAGTACCTTCAATAAGAGGCCCAAGACCGAGCACTAGCATTAGTTTGCCTTGCTACAGAGCTGGGCATTACCTGGGCACTTCCAAGCCCAATACAAGTAGAGCCATCTGCAGATCTCTCTGTAGCTCCTGTTGGATGGCCCCAGACAGTGGCTGATGTTGCACATCCCGGGAAGCACCAGAACCATTGCACCCGGTGGACAGCTTCAGGCCATACCAGATTACAACTCTACATATCCACAAGTGACACACTCAAGGGGCACTCTCAGTGAGCACCAAAGCACCACTGAAGCAAGTCCTGCTCCATTGGGATGTCTTCCATTGTAGATGCAGCTGGTCATCACAGCTAATTGTTCTGAAGGCCAATTCCTCTCAGTGACACCAAGAGCAATCAAGGCTCAACTATAAGACTGTGCACACAGCCCACTCAGGTGTCTGCTTTTGCCCCAAGAAAAAGTCAGTGATCTCCGATTCCCTGATGGGCAAGGAGAATAGATCAATCTCCTCTAGGGACTTGATTTTCACGTCCTTGACCAAGCGGCCCAGCTTGGTGATGGGGATCTACTACTTGGCCTTGGCCTTGCATCCGCAAGCTCAGTGGCCTCGGCCCCTGCCCTGACCCCAGACGCAACCTCAGCCCCAGATGCCACTGCCAAATCCTCCACAGGAGCCACCATGGCCTCCTATTCCAGAGCCCCCAGAGCCTCTAGGCCCTTCTGTAGCATGGCCATCATCCGCCATTTGGTGTTTCCTCAGAAAAGAGGCCCTTTCTATATTTTTAAATGTTTTATAATAAGTACATACCTAATGAGAAATTTTAACTTTTATTACTTATTTTTTAAAAACAAGTTGTCAGAGCCAGCAGGAGCACTGCACGGCTCTGCTAGTCTGACTGGCTTTGAGTCCATGTATTCTTCTAAATTCTCCCATTTGACTACACCATGGCAGGTTCCTCCTTGAACCCTGCTCACTGTACTAACTGTTGGGAATTCAGTCCAAGTTCCTGCTTTACCAAGTGTCAGAAACACAGGTCAATTCTGGCGATGGGGTAGATGGAGAAGCCATGATAGGTTGTGGGTATATAAGAATGAGTCTATTGCTGAAGCCAGTGGCCATATAGCCATCAGACAAGAACAGCCCTTACATCAAAGTTCATACAGGCAAGCAGCTGGACACCGGCTGGTGAATACATATCTTTCTCACATAGTAGCATTAATCTCTGTACCCACTGTTAGTATCTGAACAGCCACATTCTGCCTTTAAACTCACTGTCTTACATCATAGTAGTACTTGAGCAGCTCTCTGGCTCAGTAGCTTCTCCTGTCTCTCCTGCCCAGCTGTTCTCTCTCTAGCAGACTTCTTCACACACTCTTGGTCAGTAACCTGTCTATTACTCCAGAGACAAAGAAGGCTGGTTGCCAACAGTGACATCAATCATTTGGGTTACAGAAGGACACAGTGTACTACTATGTGCCCTTGCACCCACTTATGGTGTCTTGGCCTAATTACAGTTCCCAGGCTGAGCCTTGGACATCCTGATTAGGCTCATGCTCAGAGCAGCCTTTGGCCATTCTGGTATATTGTTAACAAGGCCTCTTTGCTCCTATTGGCCTTGACTCTCCGGGGACCTGGCATGCTTCTCACACAGGTTATTAGTTTAAAAGTGCACATATATGGTGAAGACTAAAACCATATAAAAATATGTCTGCTTCTGGATAAATATTAGGAAAAACACAAAAATATAAATGGTTGTTGCATTCATAGCTGAGAATCAGAGCAATTTTTATTTATGTCACAGTCCTCAAGACTTTGTTATCTCTTCATCCTACACACATACATAATGAGATAATGTTGGTATTGATTTGAAGATGGCTGAATGCTCCCTCTGCTCTGAAGAGATGGGTCCTTTATGCTAACCTGACAAGCTCAGGGAAGGCCTACACGATGGTCCTGCAAACTAAGAGACCTAAAGCAACCACAAAGGATGGTCTGTATATAAACTTTTAAAGAAGTTTACTATGTTGGGTAGTAATGTCCTAGGCTGGTAAATTCCCTGACAAGGATCAACTTTGATCTTAACTGAGCCTATTGTCTTTTTGCATCTGCAATAACATACCTTTGCAATAACTTGTAATTTCCCTTTTTCTGGACCCTTCAGAGAACAACCAATGTACCAGGGCACCAGAGTGGAGACCATGGATTCCCTTATTGTTATTGTTATCTTGTTATTGTTGACTACTAACTATCCGGTACACACCTATGTAAAAGAAGCATGTGTCTATTATTTTACTTTTTATCCAATCCTAGAGGTTTCCCTGCTTTGCTTTCTCCCACCTCCCTAATCTATTGCCAATAAATTTTATGTAACCAACTTACGTCTCCTTCTTTGTTGATAAGTTATAAAAATAGATGGAACTCTACCATTGAGATTGTGCTTCCTGGCAATTGTTGACAGTTTATTTTTTATTATTATTATTATTTAAAAAATATTTTTATTGATTTTTCACAGAGAGGAAGGGAGAGGGATAGAAAGTTAAAAACATCGATGGGAGAGAAACATTGATCAGCTGCCTCTTGCACACCTCCAGCTGGGGATTTGCCCCTGACCGGAATTGAACCTGGAACCTTTCAGTCCACAGGCCGACACTCTATCCACTGAGCCAAACCGGTTCGGCAGTTGTTGACAGTTTAATTGTTAAATAAACTCACATAAATACTTTACAGGTTGGCATGTTTCTTACATTAACAATCCTAAGGCAAGAACCAAGTCATGGCCCTAGAAATTATGAACAATTAATGCTCAGGAATGTAAAATCAAGCAAGTCTTCTGTGAAGTCTGAGTTAAGGTTGGTCCAGACAGTTGGGAACTTAATTTCTGATCACTCTTCAAAAATTTAAAAGCATAGCCTTTTATACTATTAGAATCTATTACTACACTGAAAGTGTTAGACAGACATGAGCAGAGCAAGAATTTTTGCCAGGTACAGAAACTCACGAGGGCAGAGCACTCCAGATGCCCAGCAAGGGGCAAAACTGGGAAAACAAGAATCTTGCCCTTAGGGTGACCTGTCCTCCCCTAGCATATCATTGGTCATGCAGTTTGGATCATATCGCTGGTTAGGCAGTGTAGACTCCCTGACCTTTTCCTCCCTAAAGATAACATCAAGGCCCAGAAAAGCAGCAAAACCAGACAAGTGATGCCATGGCTGCCTCAGGACCAGCTACACTGGCTGACGACCTCCTGCCTGGCAGCAAACAATCAGTGCAGACCAGGATCCTGAAAGAGCACACCTCTAGAACTGATGAATATTCTCAGATTTCCTCCTGCAAGAAAGTTATAAATAAGCTCAGGACAAAGGATCCAGTGCCTTCTCTCCCTCCAAAGAGCATGCCTGTGCCATTCCTCCACAGGCAGGTATCCCCTAATTTCTAAGGTACCCCATGATACCTGCAACCAGGGGGGCAATGGGCAGTGGCAGCTCATCCAAAGCAGTCTAGCCTAGGCTTTCCTGTTGCTTCTTCTGTGCCCTTTATTGTTTTACTGTCCTAAGTATATTGTTGCTGCCATCATAGACTCAATAACCTTTGGCTCAGTGCTGTATAACCCTCCCCTTTGAATATTCTAATCGCCCATCCCCTTTTCCTTAAATAAATTCAATTTTTCTTTTTTTAAAATTTAATCTTTATTGTTCAGTTTATTAATTACACTGTTTCCCCCCTTTATCCCCCTGTAGCTCCCCTCCACCTGGTACCCACCTCCCCCCCCACTGTCCTCTCCCATAGGTGCATGATTTTTGTTCAGTCTCTTGCAGCACCTCCCACACCCCTTTTCTCCCCAAGAATTGTCAGTCCATTCCCTCTCTATGCCCATGATTCTGTTATATTCACCAGTTTATCCTGTTCATCAGATTTTTAATTCACTTGATTTTTAGGTTCATTTGTTGATGTGTATTTGTTGTTCATAATTTTTATTTTTACCTTTTTCTTCTTCCTCTTCTTAAAGAATATCTTTCAGCATGTCATATCGTACTGGTTTGGTGGTGATGAACTCCTTTAGCTTTTCCTTATCTGCGAAACACTTCATCTGACCTTCAATTCTGAATGATAGCTTTGCTGGGTAGAGTAACCTTGGTTGTAGATTCTTGCTATTCATCACTTTGAATATTTCTTGCCACTCCCGTCTGGCCTGCATAGTTTCTATTGAGAAATCTGCTGACAATCGTATGGGTGCTCCCTTATAGGTAACTAACTGTTTTTCTCTTGCTGATTTTAATATTCTCTATTTGCCTTTTGCTCTTGGCATTTTAATCATGATGTGTCTTGGTGTGGTCCTCTTTGGATTCCTATAGTTTGGGGTTCGGTACACTAATTGGACTTTTAAGTCAATTTCTTTCACCAGGTGGGGGAAGTTTTCGGTCACTATTTCTTCAAATAGGTTTTCATTGTCTTGCTCTCTCTCTTTTTCTGGCACCCGTATAATTCGGATGTTGGTATGGTTGAGGTTTTCCCAGAGGCCTCTTACACTATCTTCAATTTTTGGGATTCTTTTGGCTTCTTGCTTTTCTAGCTGAGTGGATTTTGCCTCTTTGTATTTCAAATCTTTGACTTGGTTCTTGCGGTCTTCTCAACTGCGTTTAGGTCTTTGTATAATATTTTTTATTTCAGTCAGTGTATGCTTAATTTCTAGTTGGTCCTTTTTCATATCCTTGTAGGTGTTGTTCATTTCCTCGAGGGTCTTGTTCATTTCCTTGTAGGTCTCGGCCTTTTCTAGTAGCCTCTTGAAAAACCTTATAACCGTGGTTTTGAACTCTATGTCCAGTCGTTTTTTTTCTTCCATTTCTTTCACATCTGATTTCTTTCCATGTCTCTGCATGGTGGCTGCTTTCCTGAGTTGTTTGATTAATTTTGTGTGGTAGATGTCCTCTAAGGGACAGTGGCTCAGCCTCCCCAGTTACCTGAGGTGGATACTCTTGCTGCAGCCCTTTATGGATTGCACAGTCTTGTTGAAGTTAAGCCTAGATTATTGTTGTTAGCACTAGCAGGGTTTGACCTCCAGGCTGATTGGCTGTGAGTGTCAGCTGTGCTCAGGTTGGATGGGCAGAGTCTCCGGGCTGAGCAGGCAGCGTCAGCTCCCCCTATGGGGCACCCGGGTCTCTGGCCGGGGTGGCAGTGGCCGCAAGCACCTCTGAGAAAAAGCTGCCGCTGAGCTCCACCCGCTGCCGGACAATTCAGCCTCTCCCCAAATGAGTCCGCACACCCAAAGTCTCACCCAGGGTTGTTAAACAATGCAGTCCTGCGGTTTCCTGAGCGAGAGAGCAAGTCACGAGTCCCCTCTGCGCACCCGCGTAACTCTGCTGTCCCCAAGTTCACACGCACTCTCCACAAGCTCGCCCTCTCAGCAAGCTTGCAGAACTCTGCAGCACCCGAGTTTCAGCGTGCCTCCCCATGTCCAGTTTCACCCTGTATGAGTGTGGCTTCCCCGTACCTCACCCGGAACTGAGGAATCAGTGCAATGGGATGCCTTTGTCTTTGCAGCCGCCTGCCCTCTCCGCTTGCTTGTGCCCGCGCAGGGCTCCAAACCTCTGACTCTGTGCATATCTTCAACACTGCCCTCCGCCGCTCCTCTGAGCCACAGTGTCCTATGTTTACTTTTATTTGTGGAATTTTCACTCAGCCAGCTTTCCGGTGATTCTGGATGGTGTTTGTTCTGTTGTTAAGTTGTAGTTTTGGAATTGCTATGTGGGGGCAGCAAGATAGGTATTTACCTATGCCGCCATCTTGGTTCCCTCCTAAATTCAATTTTTCTTTAATCACCATCTTAGATGGCTATTTAGTCTTCCTGTGGCACCACTGACTTTAACCTTTCAGAAAGGACCCTCAAGAAGCCAAAGAAAGAAAGTCTCAACAAATATAAACACATTCCCATGCATAAAAACATGTATTCTCAGATTATAGGATCAAATGGGTTTGACTGCAGCAAGGACATGACCATCTTAGAAAGTGCTGGTTTTCTTCCTTTTGAACCAGGTGAACAATAGTAGCTACTTGCAGTTTTTGAATAATGAAATTTTGCCAACCTAGAGTTGCCTTTGATATTTAGCTGGTTATTAAGAAACAAAAGATTCTAAATCTAAAAATGGAACTCTCATTTGACCCAGTCATCCCACCTCTAGGAATACACTGAGTGGCCAGATTATTATGATCTCTGAAAGCGTAATAACCTGGCCACTCAGTATCTGTCCTATATAATAAAAGGCTAATATGCAAATTGTCCCCTTGACCAGGAGTTTGACCAGCAGGCAAGCCAGCCAACTGCCCATGTCCCCGCCACCTGGCGAGGCTGGCTGGACCCCACCCATGCACAAATTCTTGCACCCAGCCTCTAATACACACACACACACACACACACACACACACACACACACACACACACACACTGAGTGGCCAGATTATTATGCGTTCAGAGATCATAATAATCTGGCCACTCAGTGTATATCCCAAGAAGCTAGACACAGCAATCAGAAAGGATATATGCACCCCTATGTTCATAGCAGCACAATTTACAATAGCTAAGATTTGGAAACAGCCTAAGTGCCCATCAGCAGATAAGGGGATTAAAACGCTGGTGCATCGCCGAAACTGGTTTGGTTCAGTGGATAGAGCATCGGCCTGCCGACTGAAAGGTTCTGGGTTCAATTCCAGTCAAGGGTATGTACCTTGGCTGCAGGCACATCCCCAGTAGGGTGTACAAGAGGCAGCTGATCGATGTTTCTGACTTTCTAGCTCTCTCCCTTCCTCTGTGTAAAAAATCAATAAAATATAAATTTTTAAAAAGCTGGTGCATCTACACAATGGAATACTATGTTGCTGTAAAAAGGAAGGAACTCTTACCATTTGCAACAGCATGGATGGACCTGGAAAGCATTATGCTAAGCAAAATAAGTCAGAGAAAAATAAATATCACACGATCTCACTCACTCGTGTAATATGATGCACAACATAAACTGATGAACAGAAACAGATCCAGAGACAGAGAAACCATTGAACCTCAGAGGGAGGGCAGATGAGGATTGGGGGAAGGAAGAGAGATCAACCAAAGGACTTGTATGCATGCATATAAGCATAATCAATGGATGCAGACACTAGGGGCATGAGGACATGAGTGGAGGTAGAGGGGACAATGGGGAGATAAGAACACATATGTAATCCTAATATATAAAAACCCAGGGTCCGTAACATCCACAATGACCAGAGGCTTGACCAACTGTAAGTCAGTGCTGGGTTGCTGTGGCGATCCAGCAGTGACTACGTTGGCTGCGGAAGCTCAGACCCAGCACTGACTCCTGAGGGGCCTGTGGATTAGGCTTGGAGAGAGTCCTGGGGAGAGATAAGCAGAGTCTGACCTCTAGCCTCAGTGGCAGCTGTTGATCAGCACTTGCCTCTCTATTTTGCTCTAGGCCTGGCCAGCAGCCCTGCCTCTCTTTCTCTCTGGCCTGCTGATCAGCCCCGCCTCTCTGATCAGGCCCATTTATAGGCCTGGATAGGTTGACTGGCATAGAAACCAACCATTCAGAATGAAACGTGGGTGAAGTGTGAGAAGACAATGGCTGCCTAGGAGGCAGAGCTTTTGACACTTACTGACATTGAAAATTACCAATCAGATCCTAATCTAGGTGAACTGTGAAGGCAGAACCTAAGGTGGGGGCTGAGGAGGAGTTTTAAGGGCAACAGCTGTTTGGTGTAAGGTGTAAGAATGTTCAGTGTTTTAATGACTGGTTTGATATAGGGCTTATGTATTTTTGTTTGCCAAGAGCATCTCCTCCTGATGAAAAAGGCTTCTACCCGCATTTAAGTAATCCTATCCTATATAATCTATCTATAGTACTAAAAGGGTAATATGCTAATTAGACCAGGTCGACCAGCCATCTTCCAGACATCTGACTTCCTTCCGGACAAAGCCTTGGTGGTGGGGGTCAAGGCAGAGGCCTTTAGGGGCGATCAGGCCAGCAGGGGAGGGCTGTTGGGGGTGAGATCAAGCCAGCAGGGGAGGGTAGTTGGGGGTGATCAGGCAGGCAGCCAGAGCCAGTTAGGAGCAACCAGGCATGCAGGCAGAGAGGTTAGGGGCAATCACACAGGCAGGCAGAGGCAGTTAGAGGCAATCAGGCAGGCAGTTAGGAGCCAGAGGTCCCAGATTGCAAGAGGGATGTGCGACCACTAGTCAGACATCCCCCAAGGGGTCCCTGATTGGAGAGTGTGCAGGCTGGGCTGCCCCCTTCAGCCCCTACCCCCTACCCCCATGCACAAATTTCATGCACTGGGCCACTAGTACCTTAAAGAAAAAAAAACAAAACAAAAGATTTAGAAATAACCTTTGACTCTTTCTCCTTTGGAGAAAACCTGCTTCAGGAAGAAAACTGAATCACCTTAGCATTAGACTGGAAGCTCCAAACATGTTTACTAGATTTCCATTTTGTCCCATTGTTCCTAAGTCATCTAGCCTCAGGACCAGCTTTTATCTCCCAGATCTCTCAACAGGACCACTTTCAAACCATCATCAACCAGTTTCTTGGGGAAATCAGGCCAACCATGAGAAATCTATACAGTGCTCCAGTGATTACTATCAAAATCCATCTCCCTATGATGTTGACATCCCACCTCCACAGGCAGTAACTACAGAATATATGTTCTTCATCTCTATTCCATAAAACAAAAAGCTGGAATATTAGGTCTGATCAAATAAATGAATCAATATCCCCTCCCTCGGTAACTGACCTCTAGACCACATTCCACTTGGTAATGCCATCATCATTCCCCTCTGGACCCACCCAGAGAATTCTCCACCCAGAAAAAGCCACCTACTTTTTTATTTTTTCTTTTCTTTTCTTTTATTTACAATATAACTTATATTTTATATTAGTACATATGTTTTCCTCCCCCCCGCCAATATCCTTCCCCCAGCCTCCCTTACCACCCAGCACATGTCCCCACCTGCCCCCCTCCCCACCTCAGTGTCTTTCATTCATTGGTTATGCTCATATGTATGCATACAAGTCCTTTGGTTGATCTCCCCCAGCATCTGCCTCCCATCCACTCCAGCCTTCCCCCTGTAGCCTTGACAGCCTGTTCAAGGCCACCCTGCCTCTATAGCAGTCACTTCCCCCTGTTTCTTTTCTTCAAAAATATCTTGCCTCTGCATACTGAAAACAAACGTATAAGAGCAAAAAAAGTTTGAGTGTCAGTTTCAATGTCCAACTGTTCTGAATCCCAGTTTCAATGTCAAATAGTTCTTCATGTGTACATGTCAGCAATGGTATCCAGATGGTGGACACATCGTGGCAATGCAAGATCCATCCTCTCTGGTATGGTCCTGGGCCACTTGCAGCCACGCACAGCTGCCGACTGCTAGCATAAGCCACCTACTTTTAAATCTCTAATTCCCAGTCCCTGGGTGCTGGTACCATTTTGGGTCTCAGCCCATATAGTTTTCCAGATGACCTCATAAATTTGTAATCTCTTACCACTTTGGCCTTGTGTGTTTGTTCCTCCTTCAGCCATATATACCTAGTATTGCCTTATTGTCTTTGTAATTTTCATGCTTATGCAAATTCTCATGCATATGTATGAAAAATTTGATTTTCAGTCAATAGTACATGCCTGGGTTGTGGGCTTGGTTTCCGGTATGGCATGTGCAGAGGCTTCCAATCAGTGGTTCTCTCTCATCATTGATGTTTCTATCCCTCTCTCCCTCTTCCTTCCTCTCTGGGCAGAGGACCTGAATAGACACTTCTCCCAAAAAGGCATACAAATGACCAACAGATACTGGTATATGAAGATGTGCAACTTCACTAGCTATTAGGGATATGCAAATCAAAACTACAATGAAATACCACCGCACACCTATTAAAATGTCTGTTATTGCTGCCTATGGAATTTGTGTTCTTCCATGGGATCACAAAAAAATGCATCCCCTGGACACACACATGGGAAGAGTGTAGTGTGACAAGATTTATTCTGGTGGAAAATATTTAATAGTAAAATGATTTTGAGAGAGAAAACCAAGATAGTGGCATAGGTAAATGCTTGCAATCTCTGCCTCCCACAGTCACATCAAAATTACAATTAAAATATAGAACCACCATCATTCAGAACCACCTGAAAGCTGGCTGAATGGAAGTCCTGCAATTAGAGAAGTAAAGAAGAAAGCACAATAAGGTAGAAAGGACAGAGTTGAAGAACAGGCTGATCCAACACCCACCTGTGCCTTTTGTGTGTGTGTGTGTGTGTGTGTGTGTGTGTGTGTGTGTGTGTTTTGTTTTTTAATTTGGGAGAGAGATCATCTCTGTGGAGACTGCCAGTGAGGACCAAGGGGCCCCAGCCCCACACCAGACTCCCAGCTCAGGGTTCCAAAGCTGGGAAGAGAAGTCCCCACAACTACAAGTTATAAAAACCAGTGGGGATTGTGGCTGAAGGACACAGAGGCTGCTGGAGACCCAGGTATTCCGTTTAAAGGGCCAGTGCACAAACATGGACTCCCAGCATTGGGCAGCTTTGGGGGACCCAGACACATATGGAAGGAACTAGATTATCTGTCATTGGGGATACAGCTTTCTCTCAGAGATGCTTGCAAGGGTCATTTTTCCTGTGCTGGGACCTCCACTGTTGCAGGGCTGACTCGCAGCCATATTTGAGTTTCCATCAGTGTGACTCACACTGTTCGCTCTGCCCTGGTGATTCCCTGAGACCCTAGCCCATCCAATTTGCATCCTCACCCAAGTTATTTGCAGTAGCTTTATCATATGAATGGCTTATCTTGGCTCAGGCTTCACACTTTGCTAAAATCTCTCAAACAAACTTCAACTGGTGATAGCATGTCCCAAACCTATCAATCAAAGGCCCAAGACCCAGTACTTGAACCAGCCTGCCTTGCTTCACAGCTGGGCACTTCCAAGCCCAATACAGATAGCAAATAGTAGCCATCTGCAATTTCTTTGTAGCTCCTGCTGGGTGCCCTGAGGCAGTGGCTGACTTTGCTCCTCCCTGGAGGCTCCAGAGCAAGTGCTTCCAGTGGACTGTTTCAGATTATAGCAGATTACAACTCCACACATCCACAAGTGACACACTCAGGAGGCAGACTCAATCAGCACCAAAACCCCACTGAAGCAAGTCCTGCTCCATAGAGGTATCACCTGCACAGTAGCTTTCCTACTGTAGTTGCAGCTGGTCCTCATGGCCAGTTGGCCTGAAGGTCAATTCCTCTCAGTGATGCCAGTAGCAATCAAGGCTCAACTATAAGACTGCACATAGCCCACACAGGGGCACACCAGGACACTTACTACAGTAGGCCACTCTACCAATTCCAGGAAACATAGCAGTTCTACCTGATACATAAAAACAAACACAGGGAAGCAGCCAAAATGTGGAGACAAAGAAATATGTCACAAATGAAATAAATAGAAGCAAGCAAACTACTGGATACAGAGTTCAAAACCATGATTATTAGCTTACTCAAGGATCTGAATGAGACTTTCAGTGATTTTCGTGAGGATGTCAAAGACATAAAAAAGGCTCAGTCAGAAATGAAGTATACACTAACTGAAATAAGTAATAATTTACAGGGATTCAAAAGTAGAATAGAAAATACTGAGACTCAAATCAATAATTTGGAATATGGGGAAGCAAAAAATACCCAATCAGATATCCAAAAAAATGAAGATAGTGTAAGGAGCCTCTGGGACAACCTCAAATATACCAACATTCACATCATGGGGATGCCAGAAGGAAAAGAGAGAGTGAGATATTGGAAACCTATTTGAAGAAATAATGACAGAAAACTTCCACTACCTGGTGAAAGAAATAGACTTACAAGTTCAAGAAGCACAGAGAGTCCAAAACAATTGGAATCCCAAAGAGGCCCACACCAAGACACATCATAATTAAAATGTTAAGGGTTAAAGACAAAGAATCCTAAAAGCAGTAAGAGAAAAGCAGTTTTCAATAAGGGACTATCAGCTGATTTCTCAACAGAAACTTTGAAGGCCCGAAGGGAGTGGCAAGAAATATGCAAAGTGATGAATATTTAGGATCTATAACCAAGATTACCCTATCCACCAAAGCTCTTATTTAGAATTGAAAGTCAAATAATGAGCATCACAAGAAAAAGCTAAAGGAGTTCACCACCACCAAACCAGTATTACATGAAATGTTGAAGGGTATTCTTTAAGAAGAGAAGAGGAAGAATAAGAAGAGATTTAAAAAGTATATATGAACAATAAAATAGCAACAGATAGCTAACATCTGAATCTAAAAATCAAACAAGAAATCTAATGAACAAAATAAACTGATGAATAAAATAGAATCAGAGGCATAAAAGCATGGAACAGAATGATGAATCTTAGGGAAGGAGGAGGGAGGCCAGAAGAAATTAACCAAAGATCTTACCTATGGTCATAGACAGTAGGGTGGTAAAGGCCTGGGGTGAAGTGGGAACTGGTTAGAGGGGTCCAATGTGGGGAGAAAAGGGAACATCTGTAATACTCTCAACAATAAAGATTTTTTAAAAAAAAGATTTATTCTGGTAGAAATAGAAGGCTGCCCCTGGGTTTTTAATGTCCCATTTCTCTCTATCCTGCCATGGAAAGAATCCAAACTTGTCTTCATCAAGGCCAAATAAAAGGCCAGTGTCCAGAGTTTCTTTTTTGTATTAAAGCTTAGTCCTTTCGAGCATGTGTGGTCTGCCATGGGTCCACACAGATGCTAGATCTGCTTGTTTGCAAGTGTTTCCACATGAAGGAATGGGGTGAGGCAGGGAGACAGAGAGATTGTCCTTCTTCATTCCCCTAGGGTTATATTATCTCAGGCTTGGAAACGACCAGGAGCTTTTTCAAAATAAGCAGTCAACTTCCCAAGCTTTCCTGGGCCTGCACAAGGCTTACCTTGGCTTCTATTGTGCGCCCCATAGAAGTATCTACATCTGTGCCATTTTGAGTTCTGCGCATGTACTTACCTGCCTAATCCAGTACAGAAGGTGGGTAAAGGGTAATGTTAATCCCCTTTGGAAGAACAATGCTGGGATCCCCTGGGGCGTGTGAAATTGTAGCTTCTTGGTGAAACCAGCAAGTTGTAGGATTCAGCTCCCCAGCCCATTAGGCTCAACAATGTCCAATTCCTTTTGCTTCCTTCCTTATTAATATCTAGCTACTTATGGTACCATTATCAACAAGACAAGTAATAAACAAGTGTTGGAGAGATTATGAGTGGAAAAAAAGGAACCCTTACTCACTGCTGGTGGGAATGTAAACTGATACAGCCAGTTTGGGAAACAATATGAGGTTCCTCAAAAAATTAAGAATAGAGTTACCATATAACCCAGCCACCCCTTTTCTGGATATCTACACAAAAAATTTGAAAACATTTATTCACATAGATATATGCACCTCCATGATCACTTCAGCATTATTCAAGGTTGCCAAGTAATGGAGACACCAAAATGTTCTTTGATAGATGATTCAATAAAGATCTGGTACATAGTATACTACAATGGAATACTACTGTGGATGAAAGAGGCCACATGCTAACCTGACAAGCTCAGGGAAGGCCTGCATGGCAGTCTTGCAAACTCAGAGACCTAAAGTAACCACAATGGATGGTCTGAAATTAAACTTGAACTAAAAGCAGTTATGGTGGATAGTTACATCCTAGGCCAATATCTTCATGACAAAGTCAACCTTTACCTTAATTGAGTTTATCTATCTTTTTGCATCTATAATAACATACCCTTGAGTAACTTGTAACTTCTCTTTTTCTGGACCCTTTGGGGCACAGCTTAAGGTGCCTGGGTCCCAGGACTGATGTTGGGCACCATTAATGCTGGGGTTCTTATTCTAGCATTAAGAAGGGTTCAGCAATCTGGAGAGAAGCTGTGCGTAGGTTAAGTAGGAGTGCAAAGACAAAAGATGATTTTGAAAGGCATTGTGGGTTAGAGTGGCCTAGCTGAAGAAGCCAAGTTCTTCTTGTCTCAGGACCCTTGCTTTTTATTAACACAATTTGTCCTAAGGCAAGGTGGAGATAATACACTTCAAAGGGTAGGTTTCATACAGAAGCATTGTCAGATTGGGATATAGCCTAAGGCTGTTCAGGTATTTGGCCAGTAGGAGGCAATAACATGGGGATTAAGATGCCCTGAGCTGTCTGGCAGTACACAATAACCCTATTCAGGTTTGGAGGAAATGCCTTTCAGCCATTCCAACTGGTGATTACATATGTGACTCAGTCCTTATTGAGTCCCCAAGTTCCATCAACCTTTTGATGAAATTCTTGCAATTATGACATGCTGGAGCTGGCTCCCAACAGACAGATACCACAAATTCTTTCATTGTTATCATGTTAATTATTCCTGCATTCACTTAAGTATGTGTCTATCATTTTACTTTTTATCCAGTCCTAAGGGTTCCCCTGCTTTGCTTTCTCTCTCTGGTCTATCACCAATGGATTTTATGTAACTCACTGCTGTATCGCAAATCAGTGAGCTGGACAAGATGCCTAATGAGCCAATTAGTTAGGAGCCATCTTTATTGTGCACAGATTCAGAGCAGATTATTTGTCTGTCAAATTCTGAACCAACACAGGAAGGAGTATTTCCTTTTTATATCTTCCTAGGTCTTTGTGTAAGACAGCTTGTAACCTTAAATAGATATTATATCTAATTAAACACCTGTAATATCTACATAGACAACTTGTAACTTTGGGCACATATCATATCTATATAGACACCTGTAACCTTGGATGAACAAACACTTGCAGAATTATGTGAATTAATATCAGCATCAGTGTATCAGCCCCTTTAGATGGCTAGCTTGCAAGGTCAGATAATTAAGTTTATCTTGTCTATTCAAGGGAAAAACAAAGTTATTTTACAGCCTAAAAATAACAGAGTTGACCTATAGAATAAGAGACTGTCTAAGAATAACAGAGTAGTTCAAACAGCAGTTTTTCCAAAGGAGGGACCACTATGCTTCACCACCTACATCCCTTCCTTTGATTGCAATGTGTAAATATACACTGAGTGGCCATATTATTATGATCCCTGAATGCATAATAATCTGGCCACTCAGTGTATATCCTATATAACAAAAGGCTAATATGCAAATTGTTCCCTCGACCACGAGTTCGACCAGCAGGCAGGCAGGCCAGCTGCCTATGTCCGCGCCCTGTGGCCAGGCTGGCCAGACCCCACCCATGCACTAATTTATGCACTGGGCCCCTCAATATATGTGTACACACACACACACACACACACACACACACACACAGTGAGTAGTGGGAACACAGTGGAATATAAAGATCATAGAAATATACAATTGAAATCTATATACTTATTAACTTATTATGTCACTCCAATAATTTTTTTTTAAAGGAGAGAAATGCCCTAGCTGGTTTGGCTCAGTGGGTAGAGCATTGGCCTGCAGACCAAAGGGTCCTAGGTTTGATTCCGGTCAAGGGCATGTACTTCGGTTGCAGGCTCCTCCCGGGGCTGGACCCTGGTCAGGGTGTGTGCAGGAGACAACCAACTGATGTTTTTCTCATATCGATATTTCCATCTTTCTCTCTCTCTTCCAACCTGTCTAAAAATCATTGGAAAAATATCCTTCGGTGAAGATTAAATAAATAAATAGTCTCCTTAAAAAGAGACAAAACAACAGTATATAATAGTAAAAATACCCTCATCCTGTCTGGTGTGGCTCAGTTGGAGTGTCATTCAATACACCAGAAGATGGCAAGTCTGATTCCCAGTCAGGGCATATGCTCAGGTTGTGGGTTTGGTCCCTGTGTGGGGTGCATGTAAGAGGTAACTGATTGATGTTTCTCCCTTACATTGATGTCTCTCTCTTCCTCTTTCTCTCAAATCAATAAAAAACATGTCCTCAGGTGAAGATTAAAAAATATTCACAAAGATCTTTTAACTATGTGAGATGTTACAATATCACTTAAATAAAAATATAATAAAATATATGTATGCAGAAATGTGTATATGTATATATATTTTTATATTTGTGGATACATGTAAAATCAAAATACTCAGCCCATAAGATAAACTGAATAATTTGCTAGATTAATAAGAGAAAATTAGGGAGTGCATGGAAGATATTTCTAAAGAGAAATATAGTAGGTTCCAGGTCACTTGATGTCTTTGTTAGGCATTTGCCAATAAAGAAAATCATGTGCTGAAAAAAAAAATAAAGTATTTTGGAAACAAAAAACTCCAAAGCATTTTGAATATTACTTATTTTTAATGTTACATCTGCTTTTTAAAAAATATTTTTATTGATTTCAGAGAGGAAAGGAGAGGGAGAGAAACACCATTGATGAGAGAGTCATTTATCCACCGCTTCCTGCATCCTTTACTGGGAATCCAGCCAGAAAATGGCTCAAATCCAACTCTGGCCTCCTGGTTCATAGGTCGAGGCTCAATCACTGAGCCACAAGCGTGGGGGCTTAAATACTGTATAATCTTTAGTCGTCACGACTATTATTTCCTCCTCCTCTGAACTCACTGGGAGGATAGAGACGGGGAGCAAGACAACAGACCTTTTTTGAGACCCAGATGGTCTGCTTTCTCTCCCCAGACCAGGAGAGTACTATCAGAGGAGACTAGGGCTTCGAATTAAACTCCAGTGTCATAGTCTTTACTGGCCAGGGGCAGAGCCCTCCTATGCTCCCACCTATGACTATCTGACACACAGTCTACAACACAAGTGAACAGTCTTCCCAAATCCACACATACACTGCTGAACAGTCACAGCCCACCATCAGACACACACTAACACCTTCAGTCACAAACATTCTCTCCTCCCCACACAGTACCGCTGAGTCACAATCCCCACAGGGCATCAGTCACCAAAAAACAGCCACAAAGCTCTCTATGCCTACACATAGAGGAAGATATGATCATACAGTCACAGTCACACACCTACCACAGGGACACAGCCACAAGTAACCCACACCCGCACATAGTTACAGACCGTCAAACATTAGCAATCATACTATGTACTCACAGCCACACCAAAGTTCCTCACCTCCGCAAACACAGTATCATATAAAAATCACAAACAAATCATTGGGACACACAGTCTCACACCTAATTTCACAATTAACTCTTCTCAGATCGTTCTGCCCGAACAAACAATATGAAAGATGAAACAGATGGTGCAGAGAGACCAGGGTACCAGGATTCAGGCTTTATTGAAGAGAAGACCCTGCCGGCTCACTTCCCAAGGGGGAGAGAGAGAGCATGTGCGGGGTGAAGGTGTCTTTTAAGGGGTAGGGGATGGGGCTTAGGGTACCCAGCAGGCACTGATTGGCAGTTTCATATAAGGTGCATGATTGGGTAACCCTGGACCCAGGAGTCCGGGGGGCTTAAGGTATTCAGCAGGTGCTGGTTACTCATAACTCCGCCCACCTATCACAATACTCAGTCACTGTCCCTGACTCTGTACTTTTCACCAGTCTCCCCCGAATCGCATAGCAACAAGGCCAAATCACTCAGGTTACTGAGTACAGCTCTGCCCAAATAGTCCACCTCCCGGCGGGGAGGAGCGGCAGGCGGTACGCCCTCTGGGAGATGTAGTTCAGAGAAGCCCTCGCAATAAACTAGGTGGCGCCTGGTTTAAGTCCGGCCAAGAGCACAGACCTGCATCCCGGCGGCTTCTCCGGCTCCTCGCAGGGCCTGGCACTGTGGCTCCGACTTGGGGACATCCCAGCGTGTTTACCAGGCACACCACCGCTCTCCCAGAGGTACAGTTAACACAGTGTTCGTCCCGAGTCTCCAGTCTCTGAACCTTCTGGGAAATGTAGTCCACAGTCAGAGGAAGACGCTCCAGTATCCACTGTTTTCCATCCGATCCTGAGCCCCTGCTCCACGGAGCTCAAGAGACCTCTGGGAGCCCAAGGAAAGCGCAGGCGCAGACTTTCAGGCTCGCCATCGTAGTCTTTGTTTGCTGGTGAGTTTGCTTTTGGTTCCGTCAAACTCGAATCTGGCTGTGGTACCTGAATTTATGGGCTCATTATCCGGCTGGGAGGCTGTAAGGGAGCATTCTCGGTGTCTGCGACGGGACTGGGGAGACAGGGGGAAGAATAACCTCCTGTGACCTGTAGTGTAGTGCTCAAAGCTTATCTGGAGATATAAGGGTACTACAGGTAAAGGGAGGACTCGGGGAGGACTCGCAGGTGGGTGACGAAAGGTGTACGGGAATGTGAGGGGGTTGTAGTTACAACTTGTATAGACATTGTGTAGTTCCAAGTTTGTGAGGATGAATGGTATCTAAGTTTTGTGTGGTAATACCCTCTAAACCGCACTTTTCCCATTTTAAAAATAATGACTGCAAGGATGCATCTTTCTGGAGCATCCGTTTTTTCTGAAAGATAAGAAAAAGGCTAAGCAATTGAGCGATAAGTAATTTTTAAAGCAAGCTCGTTGTGGTGTAGAAACGAAATCAGCATTAATTTCTTTTAAGAGGAAAGATCCCCGAAAAATTTTTTACTGACTTTTCTTAATTCTTTGAAGGAATTTTGGTGAGTGCTTTGAGAAGCTCTGGACTAAGGGATAACATTAATTGGTCATTTACACTTGTACAGACAGCTCAGAATTAGGAAGTAAGTTGTTCTGACTTTGGTGCACAGAAATTAGGTTGTTAACATAAGTAACATTCAAACCTGTGAAGAATTTTTGTGAGTTTATTTTGAGCCAAACTATCCATAGTTGTTGGGAAGCAGAATCTCAATGGATTGAGATGAGATAATGCTCCTGAAAATGGCAGTTTTGCACTCTGTTTTATACATTACAATCAAAAGAGGAGATGTAAGTGGGTTACATGAAATCCATTGGTGATAGATTAGGGAGGTGGAAGAAAGCAAAGTGGGGAAACATCTGGGATTGGATAAAAAGTAAAATGATACACATACTTATTTTACTGAGGTGGGTGGATAGTCAACAGTCAATTAACTCAGTAACAATGAGATTTGTAGTCTCCCCAGAGTAGTGTCTGTGCTTTGAGGGGTCTAGAAAAAAAGGAAAAGTACTTTGACATTCTAAAGAGATCCTATATAAAAAAAATAGTAATATGCAAATAGGCCGAACAGCTGAACAACCAATCAAAGCATAATATGCTAATGATATGCTAAGGCTACTCATCCGCTCACTATGAGTGTACTGCCCACCAGGGGCTAGACCAGTCCCTATGATATGCACCAGGGGGTAGATACTCCCAACAGGTAGGTTAGCTTGCTGCTGGGGTCTGCCAATTGCGACTGAGCAAGATGGGCTGGACACACCCTAGAGCCCTCCCTGACCCAATCATGCACCTGTGGGGTCCCGCAGCCTGGCCTGTGCCCTCTCACAATCTGGGACCCCTCGGGGTGCTAGAGAGCTGGTTTCAGCCTTATTCTGCGGATGCTGGTCTCATGGCTGCTGTGGCAGTGAGAGCCTCTCCCTATCGTGACTGGGCGCAAGCCCACGGCAGGCACGGTGGGGCCAGAATGAGCGGAAGCGGCAGGTAGGAGCTACAGACAACATTGGACTGCAGGTTTTGGCCTGATCCCTGTAGGCCACCCAGAGGGACCCCAACCCATACAGGAATTTGTGCAGCAGGCCTTTAGTATTATTATAAATGCAAAAAGACAATGGGCTCAGGTAAGGTAAAGATTAGCCTTTGCCAGGGAAGATAATGGCCTAGGACAAGACTACTCACCATTAACTACTTTTAGTTTAAAAAATTGTAATTTCAGATCATCCTTTGTGGTTACTTTAGGTCTCTGAGTTTGCAAGCCCACCATGCAGGCCTTCCCTGAGCTAGTCAGGTTAGCATGTGGCCCCTTTTAATCCACAAAGTAAACCATTAAAGTGTGTCTTGTTTGTGAATGAGCATGGCAATCTGACTATTTGACCAAGTTTTCCCCAGACCAAATGGCCTTTGTAAATGTAGTGAAACAATTTTCTTCTATCTACAAAGACTTTCTTCCAGCATTTTATCATGCAACATATTTTTCAACAAAATGAAAAAAAAAGTACTACAATACAAAAATTCATGTATAGAATAATGGCTTTGATATATACAAAAAATAGTTATAGAAAAGATGGAACTTCACTTATAAAAGCAACAAATTAGATAAAATACCTAGAGATAAATAAGAACTGTTTAAAACCTATATTTAGATTGATTTTAAATGTTAATGAAGACTTGAACATATGGAAATATGTATCATATTTTTTTTTATTTTTTATGTATCATATTTTAGATATACTTTAAAAGTCTGAAAAATACGCAATGGTTGGTATAATATACTACTTTTTTGAGTAAATGGAGATAAGAAAGTGAAGCAAAATACACAATGTTTGGTGAAATATACTACTTTTTTGAGTAAATGTAGTTGCGTAAAGAAACTTTGGAGATTTACACAGAAAATAAAAATAGTTGTTGGGTAGGAAGATGCAGCATCCATTAGTGACTTATTTATGTTTCTGTTTGTCCATTAATGATCATCATTTTTCACCTCAGAAAACTCTATGAGCAATAGGATTCCATTTTTGTCTTCAGCTGACAAATGAGTAGCAAGGGTCCACTCCTATTAGAGGTTTGTCCTACGTTCCTCATTCATATATCCAACTGCCCAATGGACAGCCCACCTGCAGGTTACACAGGAACTTCAAATTTGTTTATGTTCAAAATGTCATACTGATATTTCTTTCCTCCTACAGTTTGCCTCCATCCATTATCCTTTCTGTTTCATCAGTACATAGCACTGTCCAACTAGATGCTAAGCCTCTTACCTCTGAGTGATGGAAGGGCTTATGAGTAAGTTTGACTCTTTTATCTGACACATCCTACTAAAAATTGGAGACCCTGGTCTATTTATCACAATAAATGATAAAAAGGTATACTTGCTAACCATGAATGACCATATAATTGTAGGACACTTACAATATTTAACTTCTAGAATTGCACAACCTAGATAAAATATTAGGTTTCTAAAAATTTAAGAACTCTGAGCCATGAACAATACCAGAATAACTTCCTTTGTATTTTATTCATATCACTCAAGGTTCGTGACTTCACGTTTATGAAAAAAGTGTTGTTATATTCAAACTTATATTCAAATCTGTAACTGTTCAATAAGGAGCAAGGCCATAAGTGACACCTACTTAAAACTACCTGTATGGGTTGTGATTCTGGAGAACTCTGGGAACTCAGTCTTAGAGTTTCTCTGTTTAAACTAAATTATGGAAATAAGTTACTTTGTGTGTCCCATTTCTGAAAGTGCAGCCTTTAAATTGTATGATAAGTTTGGCCTGAGATGCAAAGTACAAATATTTTTTTCCCATGTGCTCATATGTATGTGTATGCTCTAGCTTCTAAGTTAAAGGATCATCATCACTTTGTTCTTTTTTCATAAACAAGTTTTCCCCAGGAGCTGTACTTTTCTTATCTTTTAAATCCTGACAGTCCTAAAGACTCAGCCTGAAATCCGGGATGCTGCTTTGATCCTCAAGAATAACTTCTAGTTCCTTTTTTTTGGTTACATAACAGTTATGTGGTGAGTAGTAAATTTCATGGTAGCTTTGGTCTTCATGGTGGTCCTTTAAGGATCCATATTTCTTTTTTTTAGTCAGATTGCCATGCTCATTCACAAATATGCTTTATTTACGTTTAATATGCTTTTATTGATGTTTAGAAACAGCAAAGGAGACGGAAAGAGAGAGAAACACTGATGAGAGAGAAACATCAGTCAACTGCCTCCTGTACGTCCATCACTAGGGTTGGAGCCAGCAACCTGGGCATGTGGCCTGACCCAGAATCAAACCGGCAACCTCTTGGTTCATGGGTCGACACTCAACCACTGAGCCACACTAGCTGGGCAAGAGGATCCGTATTTCTTGCAAGTTGGCTATTTAGTTGTGGTTGGAGCTGGAGCAACAATACATCCTAATTCTAATCAGGTAGAAGAAGGAATTACCACTCTAGGGCAGGGGGTCAGTAAGCTTTCTATAAAAACCAGGTAGTAAATATTTTAGACTTGGTAGATTGTAGAATCTCTGTTCAACTACTCAACTCAGGGATTATAGCACAAAAGTAGTTTGCTTGACATTAGAGCATTTTGATTTATATTTTGAAAATATTTTTTAAACCACAGATAAATTTTGGCCTTAACCGGTTTGGCTTAGTGGCTAAGAGCGTTGGCCTGCGGACTGAAGGGTCCCAGGTTCAATTCCAGCCAAGGGCATATGCCCAGGCTGTGAGCTTGATCCCCAGTAGGGGGTGTGGAGGAAGCAGCCAATCAATGGTTCCCTCTCATCATTGATGTTTCTATCTCTCCTTCTCCCTTTCTAAAATCAATAATATGTGTGTGTGTGTGTGTGTGTGTGTGTGTATATATGTGTATATATATATATTAATTAAAGAAAGGACCATTTTGCCTGGTATTCAGATGAAGTTTCCTAGTTCAGTTCAGGACTGTCATTTTATAGTATGAAAAATTCAATTTTGGTAAGTATGTGTGAAGGATGTTGACATAAATCCTATAAAGGTATGAGGGGCTTTAATTAGGTAGGAAATATAATTTTTGTGTTTTCTTTTGGCTTCCTAGGACTTTAGTAGCTTAAGTCCCAGACATGCTTTTGCAAATTTAATGAATTACAGAGTTGGAAATTTTTAAATAAATAGTATTACCGTAATTTGTCAAAAGTTTTGCAAAATCTGTGGGCTTTACAATGATGGAACATCTTAATAAGTCTCTCTTTTTTTCCCCTTAGGTTTTTTTTTTTTTTTTCTGGTTTCAGTTTCCATAGTTTGTATTTGCTAGATTTTCAAATTTATTTGCAAAGGGTTGAGCAAAGTAACCTCAGCTTTCTTTTCTTATTATTAAGATAAGAAAATCCTTATTGTCTATCTATGACTATTTCCTAATAGTCATTTTTTATTTTTGTAGTTCTGCTTTTATTCCCTTTTAGTTTTTCCTAATAATCAACTCACAACTTTATTATTATTTCTGTTTCATTTGTTTATAATACATTAATGTTTTCTTTACTAATGTGTCTGTTTAGATTATTCCTTAATCTGAATGCTTACTTTATTATTTTATGTCTTTTAAAAATAATGTAAACACTAAAATTTCAACAAGCATTTTTCAAATGTATTCTGTGGATTTTGATATATAGTTTTCTGACTAATATTTCTGAATAGTCTACAGTTTATTTAAATTTTTTCTTTGACCAAAGAGTTTGTTCAAGCCAGTAAATTTTGAAATTTACAAATGAAAGATTTTTGTTTTCCTACTGTAGGGTGTGTATTTTAGTTGTTACTTTTTTTTTTTCCTGTCCCTTTGGTATATTTTTTGTTTTTATTGTTTTTTTGTCCCTTTGGAATAAAAAAGTTTTATATGTCTGTTATATGGGCCAATTTTGAGACTTGTTCTTTAAACATTTGAAAAGATGTTTTACTGGTACTATCTATTTTCAAGATACAGAATAAACTGATTAGTTAGCTGTAAGTTATAAATTAATATAAATTTTTATTTTTGTTATGCCCAGATTTCAAGATCCCTAGAGACCACCAGGGAGCCACGTCCAATGCAAAAGCAATGAGTCTTTATTCAAGCCCGGGCTTGGCTCTCTCAGCCTCCCTACCAACGCAGCGGCAGGGCAAGAGAGAGAGGAGCCTGCCTGAGAACAAAGGTTATATGGAGCTAGTCATTTGGGTGGGCTTTGGTAAGTGACGTAGGTTACAGAGATTGGTCACTTTGGTCAGGGTTTTGTTTCAGGGTTTTACGGCACAATGGTCAGGAAGTGACCAATACATTCTGAGGTTTGAGCCATCCCCTAATATTCTCTGATTGGTTAACAGCGACACATAGGGAGCATCCTGTGGTATAGCCTTATTAGGACCTTAGCTGTGTTCCTGGAGCTTCATTGGTCCACTGAGGAGGTAGTTGGGGGAGTTAGGACATTTCTGGCATTCCTGTGGTCACTCCCAGTAGGGGTGGGGGTCAGGCTGAGGGCCCAGCTCCACAAGATGGAGGATAGTCAGCTCTGCTTTGTTCTTTCCCAATTTTCCTATTTTTAAATATATTCACATATGTATATATAGGGTGTCCCAAAAAAACTATACACACACTTTCAATAATTATAAAGACAGTGTTTATAAATCTGTAGTTAACAAACTCTCCAGGTATTTTTGAGGTATGATAAATTTTAACATTTATATAGCAAAACCTATGTAAACTTTATACAGAGTGTCCCCCCAAAAATGTATACACACTTTAACAGTTGATAGCTCAATTTCGAAAGTGAAATGTATTTTAATAAACACTGCCTTTATGATTATTTAAAGTGTGTGTATATATTTTTTGGATACCCTATATGTGCAATTCTTTGCATCTTTGCCTTTTTGCAGTGATCCATCTATCAAAGTTCTGTCCATTGTTTATCTTGAGCTACCTTTTAATTAAAATATCTCTTATTGCTCTCAGCCTTACAAAATCTATACTTCCATTCCATGTAGTAGTTTACAAGCAACTTGGATTCTAAGTAAATACTTTCTTACTTGTATTTTTCACTTTGATGTCTAAGACATACATTGAAGTTCATTAGCAGAAAAGCTAGTATTTTACCTTTCTAGCCTGCAGTCTTCAGAAAAAAACAAGATAATTATTAAATAATTTATAATTGTTATAGAGCTTCAGTGGAAATATTTATTTTTCAGCATTTTTTGAGGTAAACTTACATAAAATAAAAGTCACCCTCTTTAAGTATTTACATGACACATTTTGGTAATTGTATACAGTTGGCTCTTCATATCTGCGTTCTACATCCAAGGATTCAACCAACCTTGGATCAAAAATGTTTGGTAAAAATATATTGTTGTATGTGTGTACTATGCATACTGTGAATCCATTTTTCTCTCACATCAGTGTTTTCCTCTCGCTTGTTCCCTCTGTGTCTCTGTCTCTCTGTCTCTCTCTCTCTCTCATCAGTAAACATGTTTTCAGGTGAGGATGGAAAAAGAAAGAGCTCGGCTAGTGTGGCTCAGTGGTTGAGTGTGGACCTATGAAACAGGAGATCACAGTTCAGTTCCCAGTCGGGGCACATACTTGGGTTGCAGGCTTGGTCCACCAATCAGTTATTTTCTTTCATCATTGATGTTTCTATATCTTTTTCTACCTACCTTACAGTATGCATAGTATATGTTTATTGTGCTTTGCTTTATTACACTTTGTACATAATGCAACTTTTATAAATTACAGGTTAGGGGCAACTCTGCATTGAGCAAATCTATCATAATCGTTTTTCCAACAGGCTCATATAATAGTTACATTTTTTAGCAATTAAGTATTTTTTAATTATGTACATTTTATTTACACATAATGCTTTAGTATACCTAATAGACTACAGCAGCATTTTTTAACTGATGTGCCGTAAGAGGCACACTGGTATACCACAAGAATTTTTAATACATGCTATACCTGACACTTTAGTCAGGAGCACTGATGTCTTTTCCCTTAGATTGTTAAATAAAAATATGACAACAGCCAACACAACGATAGCCATCTGGTGTGAATGAATCAAGATTATACTTATTTTTTTAAGTCAAGTATATTATATATGCAAAATATATTTTTTGGTGTGCTGCAGAATTTTCGTAATTAGTTTATGTGTGCCATGAGATGAAAAAGGTTGAAAATTGCTGGACTACAGTATAGTATAAACATAACTTTTATGTGCACTGGGAAACAACTTGTGTGCCTAACTTTATTGTGATATTTACTTTATTGTGGTAGTCTGTGCCTAGCATTATTGTGATATTTACTTTATTGTGGGAACTGAACCTGCAATATGTTTGAGGTATGTCTGTGATTAGGTTTACAATGGTTGCATCTCTATGAACATGTACAGCCGCCCTCCCCTGCCAGCCTGATCACCCACAGCTGCCCTGCCCTGCTGGCCTAATGGCCCCCAACTGTCCTCCCGTGCAGGGCTGATGGCCCACAACTGCCCTCCCCTGCCATGACCCGCCTTCTCTGCCGAGACCTGCCTCCTCTGTGAGGTGGTGGAGATGCCAGGACCAGCCTCCTCTGTGCCACACAGAACCACAAGACCCCCAGGCCTGACTGTCCCGGGCAGCCTCTGCTGTGCATGCAGCCATCTTGTGGTGGTCATCTTGTGGCACTATCACATGAGGGCATGATGCCACCTAGGCTTTTATTATATAGGATAGGTTTGCCTTTTCTAGCATTTAATATAAATATAGTCATATAGTGTATAATCTTTTGCATTTAATATATTTGACTTTCATACTTTGAGATTAATTCATGCTTTATAATATTAACAAGAGGCCTGGTGCATAAAGTTTGTGCGGGGGGGGGGGGGGGGGGACTGTCCATCAGCCAGCCTGCACCCTTTCCAGTCTGGGATCTCTCTCACAATCCAGGACTGCTGGCTCCCAATTACTTGCCTGCCTGCCTTCCTGATTACCCCTAACCGCTTCTGCCTGCCAACCTGATCACCTGGTCTGGGCTTCGGGAGTGTTTTTGATGCAGGTCTGCATCTGCCCCTTTGCGCCAGATTCTGGAACGAGCCTGCGAGGCCTTCTCCTGCCAGGCTACAGCTCTGCAGTCTCAGGCCGTCCTCCCCTTTGCCTCCCGCACCAGACTCGACCCAGTTGCCCTCAGCCTCCTTTGCACTTGATCCTTCATGAACCTCCCTTGGGGCCCACAGTTGGAAAATGTGTTTTGCTCTAAAGCTATTGGTCTGTCACCCTCACCTGATCCGGGGGTTTTAATCAGTCATTCAGTGTGAGCATATGCAGGCAGGCACTGTTCCCAGGTGCTGTAGTCTAACCTTAAGTTAGTAAGAATGAAATAATAACTGGCCCCCAAATCGCACTTACTTTGTGCCAGACACATTTATTTGAAGGTGCTTTGCACCATGTTAACTCCAGTATAATCCTCACAACACCTGTAGAGGAAGGCTTAGCTGGTCCTCTCCTAACATTTTGTTCAATTTCATTTCTCTTTGTTATAATGTTGATGAGGTGTATAGGAACCGACCTCCTGTTTATATCAATTAGCCTATGGTAAAATCGGTTTTGTTATTGAGTAAGTTGAGGGCCTATTGTATTTATTACAGCAAATGCCCTGAACCTGTTCGTAGTGCCACCCCTGAAGGACACATGGAACAGCCTGCTGCTTGTGAAGGTGCTCAGGAAAAGTTTCTGTTTAAACGGAAAGGAATTGGGTAGCTCAAAGTCTGTAGGAACACAGCAGTGAGGACCTGGCCCTTGCCCTATACTTACCCTGTATTCATTGTGACCAAGTTCTTTAGACATTTGTCTTCCGACCATTTAGTCCAGGTTTCTAGCAGTCTGCCCTTCCCAACTCCCTTCCTTAACTAAAAAGCCACTACTGATAAATACTCTAGTAGCGGTCGCCAACCAGTGGTCCGTGAGGTGTGAAAAGTTGGCGACGCTGGTTTACGGAAACCTTTGGGGTCTGTAACACCTTTCACATCCCAATCTTGAGAGAGAGAGAGAGATGCTTGGATAGCAAGCATAATCAGAGAAGAAAACTAAGTAAAAATTGAAATTGATAGCAATGACAGCTTCTGTATCCAGACATGATAGCATCAATAATAATCAGGGAGGCAGAGAACCAAGATGGCGGCATAGGTAAAACACCTATCTTGCTGCCATACACAGCAATTTAAAAATTACAGCTTAACGAAAGAACAGACACCATCCAGAATCACCGGAAAGCTGGCTGAGTGAAAATTCCACAAATAAAAGTGAAGATAAGACACTGTGACTCGGAGGAGCGGCGGCGGACAGCATTGAAGATACACGTGGAGAGAGGTTTGGAGCGCGTGCAAGTGGATAGGGCGGGCGGCTGAAAACTAGCCAGTTTTCTTGAACGGGAGAGACGAAAACATCCCACTGGTCTGATTCGCCAGCTCTGAGCAAAGTCCAGGAGGAACCCACTATCATACGGGGTAAAAACTGGACAGTGGGAGGGCAAGCCAAAGCTCGGGTGCTGCAGGGGCCTGCCGGCTTGTGGAAAAGGCGAGCTTGTGTGAAGTGCGCATTAACCTGGGAACATCACAGCTGCGGGATCGTGCAGAGAGCGCTTGTGACTTGCTCTTTCATTCGGGAAACCATCAGACTGCACTGTTTTGCGACCTTGGGTGAGACATTGAGTGTGCAGACTCATTTGTGGAGAGGCTGAATTCTCTGACAGCCGGTGGAGCTCAGCAGCGGCTCTCTCTCAGAAACCCTGGAGCCACATAGGGCGGAGCTGACGCTGTCTGCTTGGCCAGAGACTCCACCCATCCAACCCGAGCACCTCTGAACATCACAGACAATTGGCCTGGAGGTCAACCCCTCCAAGTGCTAACAACTATTAACCTGAGCTTAACTTCAACAAGACTGTGCAACCCATATCCACCTCAGGTAACTGGGGAGGCTGAGCCATTGTTCCTTGTAGGACATCTACCACACAAAGCTAATTGACCAACTCAGGGAAGCAGCCAGCATGCAGAGACATAGAAAGAAATCAGATGTGAAAGAAATGGAGGAAAAAAAACGACTGGACATGGAATTCAAAACCACCGTTATAGGGCTTTTCAAGAAGCTCCTAGAAAAGGTCAAGACCTATAAGGAAATAAGCGAGACCTACAAGGAAATGAACGAGACCCTCAAGAATATGAACAAGACCTGCAAAGAAATGAACAAGACCAACATGGAAATGAATGAATCCTACAAGGAAATGAAGGAGACCTACAAGGATATGATCGAGACTCTCAAGGATATGTAAAAGGACCAATTAGAAATTAAGCATACACTGACCGAAATAAAAAATATTATACAAAGACCTAAAAGTACTCTAGAGCACCCCAAGAACCAAGTTAAAGATTTGAAATACAAAGAGGTAAAATCCACTCAGCTGAAATAGCAAGAAGCCAAAAGAATCCAAAAAAATTGAAGATAAGTGTAAGGGGCCTCTGGGACAACCTCAAGCATACCAACATCTGAATTATAGGGGTGCCAGAAAAAGAGAGAGAGCAAGACAATGAAAACCTATTTGAAGAAATAGTGACCGAAAACTTCCCCCACCTGGTGAAAGAAATTGACTTAGGAGTCTAAGAAGCACACCGAACCCCAATATATAGGAACCCTAAGAGGACCACACCAAGACACATCATAATTAAAATGCCAAGAGCAAAAGACAAAGAGAGAATATTAAAAGCAGCAAAAGAAAAACAGATGGTTACCTATAAAGGAGCACCCATACGATTGTCAGCGGATTTCTCAACAGAAATGATGCAGGCCAGATGGGAGTGGCAAGAAATATTCAAAGTGATGACTAGCGAGAATATACAACCAAGATTACTCTATCCAGCAAAACTATCATTCAGAACTGAAGGTCAGATAAAGTGCTTCGCAGATAAGAAAATGCTAAAGGAGTTCATCACCACCAAACCAATATTATATGAAATGCTGAAAGATATTCTTTAAGAAGAGGAAGAAGAAAAAGATAAAAGTGTAAATTATGAACAACAAATACACATCTATCAACAAATGAATCTAAAAATCAAGTGAATTAATAAGCTAATGAACAGGATAAACTGGTGAATGTAACAGAATCACGGACATAGAGAGGGAATGGACTGACCATTCTTGGGGAGAAAAGGGGTGTGGGAAGTGCAGCAAGAGACTGGACAAAAATCATGCAACTATGGGAGAGGACAGTGGAGGGGATTGAGGGCCGAGGGTGGTATGGGTACCAGGTGGATGGGAGCTATAGGGGGGAAAAAAGGGAACAATGTAATTAATAAACTGAACAATAAAGACAAAAAAAATAAACATGGTCTTTGAAAAAATAATAATCAGAACACTACAGTATGATAGAGAAGCAAAGATGGCTGTTTTCTGGCATATTTTCTTTTTTGTGTGTGTGTATTAAATATAGGTATACTTTGCTTTTTAGCCCAAGTGAAATTCTATTGCAACTAGATATAAAGAGCATTGTCTCTAGTTATTTTTACAGTTATAGATTGGTTTAAGTTAAAAGGCTTAAGTCAGCCCTGGCTGGGTAGCTCAGTTGTTTGTGGAGTGTAATCCTTGTGTGCAGAGGTGCAGGTTCACCCCTGGTTGGAGCACATACAAGAATCAATCAATGAATACATAAGTGGGTAGTGCAATGAGTTGATGTTTCTCTTTCTACCCCTCTCTTTCTCTGTGCTTTTCTCTCTCTTTAAAACCAATAAATAATTTTTTTTTAAAAAGGCTCAAATCTTCAAGGCCATCTCTATAGGTATAATGAATAGTGGCTTTAAAATTTTTAAAGGTCGCCTTTTCCCCTGCGGTCCCGGCAGGGACGGGAGCGTCCTGGCCCAGCTCCGCGCACACGTTGCGGACTCTGGACAGATGCAGCTTCAGGATGAGTTGAAAGTAGGGCCTCCTTGGTCCACCTGAATAGAGGAAATTAGTGGCAGTTGGACAGTGTATGGAATTTGCAGGTGCCTTCACCAGAGAAACCTGTCTCCATCGGAACCTCAAATATGGTTTTTTATGTAAATAATCTTCAGGATATGTGGCAACATAGACTATTGACAACATTTACTGTACATCGACTGTGCTCCAGAACTGCACATCTTTTAATCTGCTCAACAGCCCACAAAAGTGCTGCTGAATACCTTGGGAAGGTTATGGTGACCATGTTCCATCTCAAGATACTTATGAAAGCTGGTTTAAGCACTTTAAAGGTGATTATTTCAATGTGAAAGACAACGTCCAGGTCAACCGAAAAAGTTTGTGAAGACCAACAGTAACAAGCATTATTGGATGAAGATGCATGTCAAACTCAAAAACAACTTATAGAAATATTAAATGTTTTTTTTCTGTTTTTTAATTTAATAAATATTTATTGTTCAGATTAAAAAATAATAAAATAAAAATTTTAAAGGTCATATAAGATTATAGCTATTTTTTATAATTTAATAAATCTTCATTGTTCAGATTATTACAATGTTGCTCTTCTCTCCCCCCCACCCCCCATAGGTTCCTTTCCCCCTGGTACCCATCCCATCCTCTGCCCTTACCTCCCCTCCCCCCACACTTTCCTCATCCATAGGTGTACGCTTTTTGTCCAGTCTCTTCCCACACACCCCACATTCCTTTCCCCCCGAGAATTGTCAGTTCATTCCCTTTCTATGCCTCTGATTCTGTTATATTCACCGTTTTATTCTGTTCATCAGATTTTTAATTCACTTGATTTTAGATTCACTTGTTGATAGATGTGTATTTGTTGTTCATAATTTTTATCTTTACCTTTTTCTTCTTCTTCCTCTTCTTAAAGAATACCTTTCAGCATTTCATATAATACTGGTTTGGTGTTGATGAACTCCTTTAGCTTTTTCTTATCTGCGAAGCACTTTATCTGACCTTCAAGTCTGAATGATAACTTTGCTGGGTAGAGTAAACTTGGTTGTAGGTTCTTGTTATTCATCACTTTGAATATTTCTTGCCACTCCCGTCTGGCCTGCATAGTTTCTGTTGAGAAATCAGCTGACAATCGTATGGGTGTTCCCTTGTAGGTAACTTTTTTTCTTGCTGCTTTTAATATTCTCTCTTTATCTTTCGCTCTTGGCATTTTAATTATGATGTGTCTTGGTGTGTTCCTCTTTGGATTCCTTTTTGTTGGGGGTTCTGTGTGTTTCCTGGACTTGTAAGTCTATTTCTTTCACCAGGTGGGGGAAGTTTTCGTTCACAATTTCTACAAATAGGTTTTCAGTATCTTGCTCTCTTTTTCTGGCACCCCCATAATTCAGATATTGGTATGTTTGAGGTTGTCCCAGAGGCTCTTTACACTGTCTTCAGTGTAAAGAATCTTTTTGGATTCTTCTTGCTTCTTGCTTTTCCAGCTGAGTGGCTTTTGATTTTTTGTTTTTCAAATCTTTGCCTTGATTCTTGCAGTTCTCTAGTCTGCTTTTAGGTCTCTGTATAATATTTTTTATTTTAGTCAGTGTATGCTTAATTTCTAGTTGGCTCTTTTTCATATCCTCAGAGTCTCGCTCATATACTTGAGAGTCTTATTCATATCCTCAAGGGTCTCGCTCATATCCTCAACGGTCTCGTTAAATTTATCGGCCTTTTCTAGCAGCCTCTTGAAAAACCTTATAACTGTGGTTTTGAACTCTATGTCCAGTCATTTTTCCCCCCTCCATTTCTTTCACATGTGATCTGTTACCTTGTCTTTGCATTTTGGCTGCTTTCCTGAGTTGGTCGAGTATATTTGTGTGGTAGGTGTCCTTTAGGGGACAGTGGCTCAGCCTCCCCAGTTACCTGAGGTGTATACTCTTGATACACCCCTTTATGGGTTGCACAGTCTTGTTGTAGTTAAGCCTAGATTGCTGTTGGTGTCACTGGGAGGGGTTGACCTCCAGGCCAATTGGCTGTGAGCATCAGCTGTGTTTATGCTGGGAGATCATCTGTGTTCAGCCTCAATGGGGTGGAGTCTCTGGGCTGAGCAGGCAGCCTTGGTTTCCCGTCAGCCCCGCCCTATGCTGCTCCCGGGTCTCCATGCCCTGCGTCAATGGCTGCATGCACCTCTGAGAGAAAGCTGCCTGGAGCTCTGCCCGCTGCTGGACAGTCCAGTTTCTCCCCAAATGAGTCTGGATACCCAAAGACTCACCAAGAATGGAAAAACAAAGCAGTTCGGCAGTTAATTTGTTTTTCCTCATGAATAATAGAGCCAGCCATGAGCCCTGTCTGATAGCTCTCGCACCTCTGCACCTCTGGAATTTTAGTGTGCTTCCTCCTTACTGTCCAATTTCATCCCGTATGAGTCTGGGTTCCCCGAGACTCGCCCGGAACTGGGGCTCAGTGCAGTGGGACACCTTTGTCTCTCTCTCAGTTTGAGAAAACCAGCCAGGTTTGCAGCCACCTGCTCTTTCTGCTCGCACACAGCTCTGAACCTCTGACTCTGTGTGTATCCACAACTGTGTCCTCCACAGCTCCTCTGAGTCACAGTGTCCTTTTATCTTTCCTTCTATTTGTGGAATGACCATTTAGTCAGCCCACTGGTGGTTCTGAATAATGCCCGTTCTGTTTTTTAGTTGTAGTTTTGAAATTGTTGTACCAGACAGCAGGATGGGTATTTACCTATGCCGCTATCTTGGTTCCTCGATTATAGCTATTTTTTAAAAAACATATTTTATTGATTTTTTACAGAGAGGAAGGGAGAGGAATAGAAAGTTAGAAACATCAATCAGCTGCCTCCTGCACACCTCCTACGGGGGATGTGCCTACAACCAAGCTACATGCCCTTGACTGGAATCAAGCCTGGGACCCTTGAGTCCACAAGCCAACACTATCCACTGATCCAAACTACTTAGGGCAGATTATAGCTAATTTTGCTCCATCCTTCCTCAACCATAGTTGCTAAACTACAGAGTTAGTCATGCTAATTTAACTGTGTTCACTGGTGTTTATTCCCATATTTTCTATGACTATTTTACCTAGTTTTATTTAATTTTAAATATTACCAACATGTTAATATGAAAGATGTGGTTCATAAAATTTCCTGCATTTATTTTTCTTCATACTTTCTCTGGAACTTCTTTAGTAGATGTTGAAAATCTTTGGTTCCTCCACAAGTAAGTACACTAATTTTCCAATCATTATTTCTTTTCTTTGTTCATTTCTCCCCTCTTTCCTGGTATTCTTCCTTTGCTTTTAAATATATATATATATATATATTTTATTTATTTCAGAGAGGAAGAGGGGGGAAGAAGGGAAGGAGGAAGAGAAGGAGAGAGGGAGAAAGGGAGGGAGGCAGGGAGAGAGGGAGGGGGAGAGGGAGAGGGAGAGGGAGAGAGAGAGAGAGAGAGAGAGAGAGAGAGAGAGAGAGAGATCAATGATGAGACAGAATCATTTTTCCCCCCTGGAAATGGCTATTTTTTTAAATTGCAAATTGTCAATAAAACATTTATTTTAATCATCATTGAACATAAATAATGATAGAATTGCAAGACAAATCCCTCGAGTAAAATTTGCATATTTATGATAGCATTTTAACCATTTGCAATTGACATAATTTCTATTTATAATTAAATAGGCTTCGAAAAGTTTCAACACTGGTAAAAGTAGCATAATCAAAGATTCTTCAGGTTATGCATCAACATAATCAACCCGTGGAAGTTTGATTATTTATTTATTTATTTATCCCTAGACTTTATTTTTTTAATATTTTATTTTATTTTTTGCAGTCTAACTTAGTTTTAAAAGTAGTATATATGTTTTCCTTTTCCCCCCATTGTCCTCCCCCCAGCCTCCCCTAACCCCCAGCATATGTCCCTACCTGCCCCCCCTCTACCCCAGTGTCTTGCATCCATTGGTTATTCTCATATGCATGCATACAAGTCCTTCGGTTTGACTCCCACAGCACCCACCCCCCACTCTCCCCAGCCTTCCCCCTGTAGCTTGACAGTCTGTTCAATGCCTCCCTGCCTCTATATCAATCACTCTCCCCTGTTTCTTTTCTTAAAAAATATCTTGATTGGCTGCCTCCTGCATACCCCATCCTGGGGATGAAACCTGAAACCCCAGCATCTGCTGTGACCAGAAATTGTTCAGCAACCCCCTGTTCATAGGCTGATGCTCAAACCCTGAGTCAACCAGGCTATTCTCCCCCCCCCCCTTTTTTTTATTTACAATATAACTTATATTCAACAGTAGTACATATGTTTTCCTCCCCCCCCAATATCCTCCCCCCCCAATATCCTCCCCCCAGCCTCCCCTACCCCCCAGCACATGTCCCCACCTGCCTCCCTCCCCACCCCAGAATCTTTCATTCATTGGTTATGCTCATATGTATGCATACAAGTCCTTTGGTTGATCTCCCCCAGCATCTGCCTCCCCTCCACTCCAGCCTTCCCCCTGTAGCTTGACAGCCTGTTCGAGGCCACCCTGCCTCTATATCAATCACTCTCCCCTGTTTCTTTTCTTCAAAAATATCTTGCCTCTGCATACTGAAAACAAACGTATAAGAGCAAAAAAAAGTTTGAGTGTCAGTTTCAATGTCCAACTGTTCTGAGTCCCAGTTTCAATGTCAAATAGTTCTTCATGTGTACATGTCAGCAATGGTATCCAGATGGTGGACACATCGTGGCAATGCAAGATCCATCCTCTCTGGTATGTTCCTGGGCTGCCTGCAGCCACACACAGCTGCCGACTGCTAGCATGGCAAGGTGTCGTCAGCGTCTTCCATCTCTGGACCATCCTTGTGGATGGAACAGGCCCGTCAGTTCCTCACAGTCGCAGGAACCCACATGGTCTTGGAGTTGTTCTCTGAAAACACACAAACACATTCTCGATCAAAAGTTAACAAAGGGATCCTCTCTGCAAAATAGACTTGGGATTCTTTTTATTTTTGCCTAAATGATTTTCCTTTGGCTTATTTTGACACCATGTGTGTGTTTTTTTTTTTTTTTTTTATGGGTGTACTGCAGCTGGTTTTACAAATTGAATTTTCTTTTCTGGAGTAAGAATTTTCTACATGTATTTTACTTATAGGATATTTTTCCTTACATGATATTACCTCATTGTCCCCCACCCCCCTTTTTTTGGTTAATAAGGGCTTTTGGAAATTTTATCTTGCAGTCTTGGTAATTTTAAATTTTAATTTTTGCATACAAATATTACTACTTTAGGTTCTTTGGATGTTAGGCAATTTTGCAGTGAGATGAACTACTAATAGATAATTTAGTTAATGTTTTAGGAAAAGCTTTTTGTCCAGTACAGTTAGATTTTCTTGAGTATTCACTTATTTCACTTGGCCAATTTAAATTAATCTGAGAACTTGATTACTATTTTACTGTCAATTTTAATACTCAAGCAGAAATCTTAGTTTACCCAGTAAATACTTGTGGAAAGGAATATTTGCATTTTTGAGTAGGTCCTCAGAATTCCTTGTAATAAATTAAATTTAGATATAGGGCAGCTATTGCTGGCCGAGTCTCTGTCTACCACCTGGGTCCCGGTGTGAGTTGTGCGTGGGAGGCGTAGCAGCCGTGGGGGTAGGAGACCTTCCTCAGGATATTCTTCCTTTTTAAAAAAATTTTATTCCAGGAGATTTCCTGGAGTGTGGTGTGTGTGTGTGTGTGTGTGTGTGTGTGTGTGTGTGTGTGTGTGTGAATCTATTGAATTTTTAAGGTCAACAGCATGTTATTTCCAAAAGCACTTCTTTATAGAACTGTTAATATTTCATTGCTATATAATCTCTTTGTTTTTGTGATACTAGTTATAGTATTATATCATTTGTATATATGTGCTTTTCTGTTTCTTGCCTTGATTTTTGTTTTGATCTACCTTTCATGCTAGGGCTTTCATCAAATTTTTTGTGATCTTCAGGTCCACATTAAGATGAACATTATGACTAGAAAGATTATTGCAATCTCTGTGCAAATGTGAGCCTGTGATATGCCGGGCTTCACTGTACAGCATTAAGTCAGATATCTTTGTGTTTCCTTGATGTGACTCCAAGATCTCTTTTTTTTTTTTTTTCACAAAAGAACCTTTCTGTCATATAACCCCTGGCAACCATCAGCACCTCTAGAGTTGAGTAGTAGAAAGGGATTGGGACCCTCTGCTGTATATAAACCTTTATTCATCCTCTTTTCTGTATGGTACTCTCATCTACTTTTCCTGTCATTACTAAATTTGAAGACTCTCCATTATACTTTGCCAGGATAATAAATTCCCATTTTTTTCCAACTAGGAGAGTTGAGTGTATCAACTGCTCTTTTTATAATCATTTAAGCTTTACCTTTCACTTCACCCATAAAGCCTTTCTGTTTACAGCTGTATTACAAATAACCTTGCTTTTAGGTGTCATCCTCATCTGCTGGCTTTTCACTTAAGCCACTGAGTTCTGTAGTTAATTTACAGTACTTCATTTTTTTCCTTTCAAAATTTCCTAAGACTTTTCATCACCTGATGTCTACCCAACCTCTTAGTTTTTATGATTATGTGCTCCCTTTCACCCCCTTACTATCATTTTAATGGAGTAGAAGAAAAGTGTGGAAATAAATGCAGTCATGCACCACTTAATAATGGAAATACATTCTGAGAGATGCTTCAGGTGGTTTCATCACTGTGAAAACATCATAGAGTATATTTACACAAACCTACATGATATGGCCTATTATACACCTAGGTTATATATACTGTATATAAACTATGGTCCATTGTTATATATGTAGTCCATTGTTGATCAAAATGTCATTTTACAGGACATAGCTGTATCTTATTTAACCACACATCCTCTTTAATAGTATTTCTATTTCATTTTTTTTTATCTCTTCATCCTAGGCTCTTTCAATTTTATATTTGTCCTTTCATTCTATCACCTGCCACATAAAGATATTTCTCTTATTTTACTAATTTATGAAGTATATGTTACATTTAAAAGCAGTTTAAATTACATGCATCCATGACTGTCTTTGTATTTTAGCTTTCTTTTATATGTAGGGTAGGTTTGAAATAGAGTTTATTTGTAGTAGCATATTTTTAAATTTTGTTAATGTGGAGAAATTGACAAGTGATACTGATGTTGACGATGACAATAGCTGCTTTATTGGATGTAAACTACATGCCAGGCATTAAATATTTTATAGTTATTAACTCTTCAATGATGATTTTTTTATACCCCCTTTTAGAAGAGACCTGGGAAATTGATAAATAAAGACACATCATGAAAGACGTGTGAGTTAAGTCTCATCCTTCTCCATGAAAATACAGCTAAGGAAGTACTCAGAAAACATAGGTAACAGAAAAATATTTCCTTTGATCACAGACATTGATTCTTAAGATATGCCTGTTTTGCCTAACCTCAGGATAATCAATGTGAAAAGATTTCCATCATAAATTCAACTTCCTTAGATATCTGAGAATTGATATTGGAGTGAAACCATAAGAATTTAGTGAATGTGGAAAAGCTTTCATTTTGCATCAAGAGATACTAAAGAATTCTTAATGGAGAAAATATTTGCATAACAATGTTGAAGAGCCCTCAGACTGAATCAAATCTCCTTCACTGTAATCAAATTCACATTGGAGAGAAACCTTGTGAGTGAAATGAATGTGGAAAATTCTGTAGTCTGAAGCAAAACCTCATAGAGCATAAGAAAATGAACACAAGAGAGAAATCACATGAATGTCATGAATGTGGTAAAGTATTCTCTCAAGTATCATCCCTCACTTTACATTTGAGAAGTCATACAAGAAAGAAACTATATAAATGCAGTAAATGTGAAAAGGCCTTTAGCCAGAAGAGAAACTTCCTTTCTCATCAGAAACATCATGCTGAAGAGAAACCTTATGAAAACGGAGGAGCTTCTATTCAAATGCCAGGTCTTATTAAGCACCAGAGACGACATTCTCAAAACAAATCACATGCATGCAAGGAGTGCGGGGAAGCCTTCAATGTCAAATCATATCTCATTGAGCATGAGAAAATTCATACAGGAGAGAAACCATTTATATGTGATCAATATGGAAGGGCCTTTAGCCAGAAACAATACCTCATTAAACATCAGAATATTCATAGTGGAAGGAAACCCTTTAAATGTAATGAGTGTGAAAAAGCCTTTAGCCAGAAGGAAAACCTCATTATCCATCAAAGAATACATACTGGAGAGAAACCTTATGAATGTAAAGGGTGTGGGAAAACTTTCATCCAGAAATCAAGCCTCATTAGACACCAGAGAAGTCATACAGGAGAAAAATCCTATGTATGTAAGGAATGTGGGAAAACCTTAAGTGGTAAATCAAATCTCACCGAGCATGAAGAAATTCATATTGGAGAGAAACCCTATAAATGTAATGAATGTGGAACAATTTTTAGGCAGAAGCAATACCTCATTAAACATCACAATATTCATACAGGAGAGAAACCCTATGAATGTAATAAATGTGGAAAAGTCTTCTCTCGAATTACATCACTTATTGTACATGTGAGAATCCACACAGGAGATAAACCTTATGAATGTAAAGTATGTGGGAAAGCCTTCTGTCAAAGCTCATCTCTTACTGTGCATAAGAGAAGTCATACAGGTGAGAAGTCCTATGGTTGTAATGAATGTGGAAAAGCCTTCTCTCAGTTCCCAACTCTTGCTCTACATATGAGAATCCATACTGGAGAAAAGCCTTATCAGTGTAGTGAATATGGGAAATCCTTTAGCCAAAAGTCACACCATATTAGACATCAGAGAATTCATACTCATTAAATTTCTGTGAATGCCTTGAACTTAGAACACCTTCAACAGAATTCATATTTGTAGTATATCAGAAAATCCATCTTACAATAAAGTGACATGAACATGGAAAGTCCTTCAGCACTCACACTTAAAATACTGAAATTTTAAATAAAAAGTATAGTGTTTTGAAAACTTATACCTCCAGAGCCAACACATTAAACATTGTTAATGCTGTACTTCTTAGGAGCATTCTCATTGGAGTAAAGATCCAGTCATGTACACCAATCAGCGTGGTTCTGGAAGGCCTACCTGATGCATTAAGAGGGTAATTGTCAATTATTTGCTCTTTTCCAGTCATTAAAAAATGGATTACGACAGAATATTGTATCCTGAAATATATGCATGCCTTCATGAAGGCATTGGTAATTGACAGACGTGTATCACAGGTTGATAGAGAAATCATGCTTGAGTCAAAAGTGGACTCAGGGTAACTGACTTCATATGGAAAAGTATTAAGATATTTGCTGTCATCATACATTAAAATATTTACTTATTACAAAATCAAATAATATTGAAGACTAGAATGCAAAATGTGAAACAGTAACATAAGAGTTTTATAGTTTTTAATTTAAAAACATTTAGAATGTTTTTAAAACCTTGGCATAGGAAATAATTTCTAAAATTTATTCCAGAATACTCACTCTTGAGTATATATACATACACCCAAGAAACATAATATGTACCAAGGGAGTCATGTACCTTAATATTCATTGGATCATGAATTATATTAGCAAAATATTGGAAACAAATGTCTGTCTCTTGTGAAATGGTTGAATAAAATGATAGTCACACAGTATAATATTTTCTAGCAGTTAAGTACAAGTTAAATATATTTAAGAAGGAAACATCTGAAAAAGTATGTAGAGTGAAGAAAAAAAATATCTGTGTAAATTTGAATTAAGTCACCATTAACCAACACCAGTAGTAAGCATTGGTTATGGATAGATATTTTGATATAAAACTATGAAGAATGGATTGTAAGGATACACACTCAGTTCCCAAAAGTGTTTGCCCCCAGAAAGAAAGGTAGTGGAAGGGAAGTGGGATCAAGCATGGTAGTTAAAAGAGTACTTCAGTTTTGTATCTAAATATCTATTATTAAAAAGAAATAAAAATTCCAGGTAACCATAACAAAATGTTAGTTAATTCTGGGTTGTGGCAATATATGTGTTTATTTTTTGTTCTATTTCTTTTAAACTTCTGAAAATTAAAAATGATAGAGATAAGAGTAGGAAATCTGTACATGAAGTACATATTAAAATGGAATCACATTCCCAATCAGATGCCAATTTTTTATTTAAAAATACTTCTGAAATTATGTTTTAAATATGAAAAAAAAATTATGATGGCAGCTTAATGGATCCAATTACTTAAATTTACACTCACATGTCATGTTACTGTGTGGGGTTTCTGTCCAGAAGTTATAGCATAATTTTGCAACAGATTGGTTGAATCATATACATGAAAGGATTATATTTAATAATACATGCACAGACCTGGTAGAGGGAAAGAATTCATTTTCACTGAAACATATATCAGAAAATTTAATACCCCATATAACCAGTATTGACAATGGAAAATAGACCATTTTAAAATGAGGAAGCCATATTGCTCTTACATTTTTTAATATGGCACTGAATAAAACATCTGCTCTTATGGTTTAGCCTCAATTTTAACCTCACACTAATATTTTTCTCTGTTCTGCCAGACATAATCAATTCCCATTTGTTTGTTTCCTTAGAGAAAAGGGTGCTGAAAAAAGAGATGGACCTAAACAATATTTATTTATTTATTGCAGCAAATCTTTTTTTAGGATTTTCCAAATGGATGCTTGATCCCTTTTCACAGTGATTTGACAGGTAGAAATCTGTTAATGCTCTTTGTTAATAATGATAAAAATGAGTAAGTAACATTTAAACCTTAGGTTAATTTTACATATATCAATTTATTTTAAACTCAAAATAATAAAATGCTAATATAACTAGAGAACTGCACTTTTTGTTATTAGCATCTTTGAAGATTAGTCTTGAAGTAAGATTATAAATACCAGTGCTTGATTTTCTGAGGTAATCTACCCAAACAATATGCGTGATATCTACATGAATCTAAGTTCTCTTCTATTTTAATCTTCACTAAACATTCTCTCATATCCCTTAAGTGTTCTGCCCTTCTGCTTGTGCACCTTTGAAGTCTCCAGAAGAACGAGGAACTCAAGTCAGGCCAAACTAGGAAGACTACTTTTTGCTGCCTATAAGTGGCCAGTGCCAAGATCCAGCAACAAGAATAATTATAGCCCTGGCTTGTTTGGTTCAGTGGTTAGAGTGTCAACTCACAGACCAAAGAATTGTGGATTCGATTCCTGGTCAAGGGCAAGTACCTTGGCTGCAGATTTGATCCCATCTTTAGTCGGGGCACATGTGGGAGGCAACCAATCAATGTGTCTCTCTCACATTAATGTTTCTCTCCCCCTTTTCTCCTTCCCTCCACTCTGTCTAAAACCAATGGGAAAAATATCCTTGGATAAGGATTAAAAAAACAAAAAGAATAATTATAACGGTCAGGTAAAGTAAGATGAGTAATTGTTGCACAGTTTCTGTGATATTGTAAACTGTAAATTTATTCAGCCATCTCCTTATTGTTTCATCTTGTTGCTAGTTATTGTCACCACAAACAAACTAGAGTAAATACTCTTACATTTATTTTTTTATTACTGGAGGGTAGATTATAGGCAAGAGGTTGCTAGACATATCAAAGGATATATGCTATTTTAAAAATTTAATAGACACTGTCAGTTAATTTTAAAAAGACAAGAAACACTGCACATATATGACTGGAATACTACTACTTAGCCATAGGAAAAAATGAAATACTGCCTTTGTGACAACATGCGTGGATCTTGAGAATATCTGCTAAGTGAAAGTCTGACATAAAAAGTCAAGAACCATGATTTCACTCATGTAGGATATAAAACTGAAAGTAATAAATGAGCAAATAAGACTATGGTGGTAACTGGAGGGAAGGGTTTGGAGTGTAGTAAAGAGGGTCAAATATACAGTAACTGAAGATATGACTTAGGGCGGTGGGCATACAATGCAATATATACAGAGCAAGTATCAAAATTGTAGACTTGAAATTATATTTCATTAACCAATGTCACCCCAATAAGTTTAATTTAAAAACATAAAAAGACATGTAGCTCTGCAATAGATGGTATTTACATGCTCAAATTCATGCTGGTCTGATGAGTATAAACCTCACCTGCTCCTAGATTTGCTTCTTTGTAAATTTTGATATTGTTAACACATTTTACTAAAGGATTATTTTTTTTTTTACAGTTTTGAAGACCTCTTCATATATTAGCTATTAGGAATTTGTCTAATTTTTGTTACAAAGTGTTTTTTCATTAAAATGTTATTAAATTTCTGTGTAACTGAATATGTACTAATTTCTTTCTAAGCTTAGAATTAGGAAGATACTTTGGGGAGGCTGGAAGTGAAAGAGGACATAGAGGGAATAAATAGTGAAATAAAATAAAATGTAACAAAATATATATTTTTAATCTCTAGATTGCATATATTATTTCTTAGTTTGCCTTGCAATTTGGTTATCTCAATATGTAAATATGTAATGCATGCAGAATTTAATGTCATATAAAGTGAGGTTCATTATTATTTTCTTCCAGATGGGTTTCCATTGTACAAGCAAAATTCAGTAAAATAGTCTAATATGTTCAACAGCCAATCACACAGCACTTTCACCAGCACAATCAAAGATTTGATCTAGCAATTAAATAAACTGAATAGGTTTTAACCCTGAATTAGTTTTATTGGCAGTTTTATCCTGATAAGAAAATACCTTCACAATATGTTTATTAGACAGTCCTGCAACTGCCCAAGCAAGCACAGCTTTTAGGAACTCAGCACTGGGAAACATTAACATTCTCATCCAGGGCATTTTACAATAATACACCAGTACAACTGAGTGTGCCCCATGTGATGGTGGCACATGGGGCACACTCAGTTGGAAGACCAGTATCTACTTACGCATAGGGAAGCCACTCCACTACCTTGGTTTCCTCAAGACTTAAAATGCTTTAGTCACATAAGGCTGTTGATGTCTATGTTCCAATTCATAGATCTCCCAATCCAGGTAAAGGCTACAGATAAGGGATTTACAATGTTACTTTCTTAAGGATGCTGTGGTAGAAAGGTAAATCTAAGGTCATCTTTCCAGATATGGATCAGTGGGAAAGACCTGAGCTTAATCCTTTTTCTATTGAACTGAAACTTTGCTATGTAATCATTTACCCATATGATCTTTTTCCCTCACTCAACTGAAACTATCTTATATTTTCATTTATTAGAATACCAAGACATTCTATATTTTCTTGTTTCACTAATCTATTTTTCTGTTCCTGTACGAATACCACAGCTTCCAGGACCTCAGCTAATTAGTTTAACATTAGCCATATTGTAGAAGACTTAAATCCCTCTTGCTGTTTTTCACACTGTTCATGACTACTCTAAGTTAATTTTATGTCTACATAAATGAGGATAGTTTTCTAAAATTAGAAAAACCTTTTGGTATTTTAATTTGTATTGGTTTAAATTTATACATTTATTTGGGAAGAAGTGACATTTATGATAATTGCCTTTCTGCCCCCAAACAGAGCCTTTCCATTTGTTGTAACTGTGATACATGTTCTTCAGCAGAATGATTCTGAACAAAGTAATGTGCAACCCATCTCTGCTTAATACCATTATATTCAAGAAAGAGTTTAATATATGGGTGAATAAGAAAAATTCCTGTATAGACTGACTGTTTCCATCTACAAGAGTTCATATGTTGAAGTTCTAATTGCTAGTATGATGGTATTTGGAGGTGAGGCTTTAGTAAGATAATTTGGTTTAGATTATATCATGAGGGTAGGACACTCATGATGGGAATAGTAATCTTGTAAGAAAGAGAAAGAGGTATTTCCATGTGAGCATAAAATGAGAAGGCAGCTGACTACAAGCCAAGAAGTGGGTCTTCATCAGAAACCAAATCTGCCAGCACTTTGATTTTGAAACAGTCAAGGTAAGACAATCATTTCCTGCTTAATTGTATGCCAGTTAGATATGAGGTTATATGCTCCTACTATATGGTAAGACAAAGACACTTTATCATTAGGAGAGTGTAATCCTAACTTTATTAACAAGCTCTATAGTTATGGGGCATTTATAAAATTTCTGTAAACCCCAATTTCTTCATTTTAAAATAAGAATAATTGAAACAGGAAATATGCGACAAATATCATTCCTAGAGCAACATCATTAAAATGTTAAGGGAAAAAGCTCCCGTTCATTGTTTCCCCATAAACTGTGTAAAACAGAAGCTTTTTGAACTAACTTTGTAGTACCCCTGGAAAGTAGTCACAGGTTTATAGGAACAAGCAAGTGCCCAATAAAGAAAAAGTCATCTTCAAATGTTAATAAAGTTTTGTAGCATTTTCACTCTTGCCCCACTGCTCTCCAGCATGGCAGTGATCTTGGTCTTGAGCAGGCAGCAACCTGTTTCTCCCTCAAACTGGAGGGAGCAAAGCAGATCATGTTTACAAATTATTGTATATGTTTTTTCTAATCTTTCTTGGTACATGAAGGACTGATACAAGGCACCTGTTTTGCATTAATCAGAATGCAGGTGGAGGAAAATGAGTAGATACTGCTCATAAAAGCTATAAGGTGAACTACAAATCTATAGATAATTGTCCAAAAGATTATTAGTGGAGGCACAATAGATAATCTATAGCCTGGAGGAGAATCTGGTAATTTAAGTTTGTAATTCCACTTCTTATTTTCTATAGAATTGACAATACACTTAAGAAAATAATTATAAATCTTCATTATTGGACATACACTGTATAAAGATGGAACATTTAGACAGTGACAAAGAGAACAGAGTTATAGTAGAATTTTTTATGTGACTAGGTAAGTTGGTATTTAGTTTGTTATAAAATTAGGATGTTATATGTCATCCCCATGGTAACTAAAAAAGGTAGCCATAGGACAAACACAAAAGAAAATTGGAAAAGTATAAAAATATGTCATAAATATTTAAAATGAGGGCAATAATGAAGAAAATGAGGATAAAATGCTGTGAAGACATACAGAAAACAGCAAAATAGCAGTTCTTTTCAGTAATTAAATGAATATTGATTCAGTTCTTCAGTCAAAATACAGAGATTGCCAAAATGGATTTTTAAAGAATGACCCAACTATACTATGTATGAAATACTTCAGACCTAAAGACCAAAATGGGTTGATGGTAAAAGGATGGGAGAAGATAGTCCATGCAAATAGAAATCAAAAGGGAGCAGAAGTAGCTATACTAAAAGAAAAGTGACACTGAGTAAAAAACTATAAGAGAAAGGGATATATCAACTAAGAAATATATGAATTATAAACATATATACCAGACATCAGAGCCTCAAGATATATGAAACAATCTGATAGGACTGAATGGAAAAATATTTGTACAATAATAGTTGGATATATCAATACAGACATAATCCACATAACGATGATTTGGTCAGCAGTGGACCACAGGTGACAGTGGTGCATGCTATAAAATAAAAGGGTAATGTGCAGATTGACCCCAAAGGTGGAACAGCCTGTCACTATGACGTGCACTGACCACCAGGGGGCAGGCGCTCAATGCAGGAGCTGCCTTGTGGTCAGTGTGCTCCCACAGGGGGAGCCCTGCTCAGCCACAAGCCGGGCTGGTGGCTGACGCGTGCAGTGGGGTGGCAGGAGCCTCTCTGCCTCTTCAGCAGTGCTAAGGATGTCTGACTGCCAGCTTACGCCTGATCCCTTGGGGAGCAGGCCTAAACCAGCAGGTGGACATCCCCCGAGGGGTCCTGGACTGTGAGAGGGCACAGGCCAGGCTGAGGGTCCACCACCCCCACCCCGAGTGCATAAATTTTCATGCACCGGGCCTCTCGTAAGATTATAATGAAGCTGAAAAATTCCTATCACCTAGTGGCAATGTAGTCATGACAGAGTGGAGCACATAACTGAAGAAGAATCTAGAGAAAATAAAACTAGAGGAGGAGAACCTGAAGAAAATTCATAGTAGAGGGTTTAGGGCATTTTGCAGACCTCAACATGCTTCTTAAAATGTTTGAAAGTATGGATTCCAACACCAAAAAGTTTTCTTTAATAGAAATGTTCATGGTCTATGATGGAAAAAAAGCAAATTTATAATGGACATAGTTTTTTAAAGAGTGACGTTTCAAGATCCTCAGGCAGGTACTTCATGATATTCCAGAAGATTGTTATAGGAAATGACAACTCCATGTATGGAATTGCCCAGAAGACCTTTCAGTAGTACAAGATGTGGAGGTGAAAGACAGTGATACTGATGATCCTGACCTGTGTAGGCCTAAGCTAATGTGTGTATTTATGTTTTTACTTTTAACAAATAATTTTTAAAGTTAAATATTTTAATTAAAAGAAAATAGCTTTTATAATCCTACCTAATAAAAGAGTAATATGCAAATTGACCACACCTCTGCTGCAGCCACAAGCCACGCCCATAAGCCACACCCACCAGCCAATCAGGAGCTAATATGAAAATAAGCCCCAACCAAGATGATTGTGGCCAATGAAAGCAGGAGGGAGACTTGGGATTCCCTGGCAATAGAGGAAGCCAAGCTTTTCACCTGCCCTTGCTGGCCTAGGCCTCCACTCAATGCTACAAAGTTTCAATTATAGAAGATACATGAATCCCAACAGAAATGGCGGCAGCCACTGAGCTGAAGAGAGCAGAGGCTAGGGTTGCCTCCGGTGATGGAGGAAGCCAAGCTTCTGTAGCCCTGGCCGGCCTAGGCCTCCACTCCAGGCTACAAAGTTTCAATTATAGAAGGTAAATAAATTCCAACAGAAATGGCTGCTGCCACAGAGCGAGCAGAAGGCTTGGCTCCACTCAGGGCTACAGAGTTTCAATTGTAGAAGATAAATAAATTCCAGATCCCAGGGCCTTTGCTTGGGGCACTGGGGTGTGTGGCTGACCTGCAAACCACCACAGGCCCGTCATCCAGGCCTCCCCATGGCCCAGGGAACCCCAACCATGATCCGTGACACCCTTCAGGGCAAACCAACTGGCCCCCACCCATGCACCAGGCCTCTATCCTATCTAATAAAAGAGTAATATGCACATTGACAATCTCTCCAACACACAAGATGGCTGCCCCCATGTGGTCAAAGATCCTGCCCCCATGTGGACACAAGATGGCCAGCAGGGGAGGGCAGTTGGGAGGGACCAGGCCTGCCGGGAACGGCAGTTAGAGTGACCATGTCTGTAGGGGAGGGCTGTTCGGGGGGACCAGGCCTGCAGGGGAGGGCAGTTAGGAGTGATCAGGCCAGAAGAGGAGGGAAGTTCAAGGGCAAACAGGCTGGCAGGGGAGCAGTTAGACATCAATCAGACTGGCAGGGGAGTGATTAGGCTGGCAGGCAGAAGCAGTTAGGGGCAATTAGGAAGGCACGCAGGTGAGCTGTTGGGAGCCAGCAGTCCCGAATCAGGCCTAAATGGGCAGTCAGACATTCCTCAAGAGGTCCCAGATTGGAGAGGGCACAGGCTGGGCTGAGGGCCCCTCCCATGTGCATGAATTTCATGCACCAGGCCTCTAGTAAGGATATAAAGATAAATGTTGTTTCATAGCTGTAAACTAATTTAAGCTAAGTATTATTTAAAAACAATCAAAAGTGCCCTGGCTGGTTTGGCTTAGTGGTTAAAACGTTGGCCCATTGCCTGAAAGGACATAGGTTTGATTCACAGTAAAGGGCATGCACCTTGGTTGCAGGCTCAATTCCTAGCCCTGGTTGAGATGCACATGGGAGGCAATCAACCCCTGTAATTCATATTTATCTCTCCCCTTCCACCTCCCTCCCCTCCACTCTCTCTCTTAGAAAAAAAAAATCAGTGGAAAAATATCCTAGGGTAAGGATTAAAACAAAAGTTAAAAAAATTAAAATTTTTCAAGTTTTTAAGAAGTAAAAAGTTACATTAAGCTAATGTTAGTTTATTATTGAAAATGTGTAAATAAATTTAGTGTAGCCTAACTATGCAGTGTTTATGAAATCTAGAGTTGTATATGATAATATCCTAGACCTTCACATTAAGTCAGCACTAACTCAACTCACCCAGAGCAACTTTTAGACCTGTAAGTTTCATTATTGGTAAGTGCTGTATTCAGGTGTACCATTTTTTATCTTTTGTAGTGTTTCTTTTTAAGTATTTTTATTGATTTTAGATAAAGAAGAAGGTAGAGGAAGAGAAGGAGAAACACCAATCAATGTGAGAGAGAAATATTGATCAGTTGCCTCCTGTATGCACCCCAACTGGGGACTGAACCCACAACCTGAGCATGTGCCCTGACCAGGAACTTAACTGGCAACCTTTCAGTGCATAGGATGATACTCAACCCACTCAGCCACACTGGCCAGGGCTATGCTCTGTTTTTACTGTACCTTACCTATCCTATATTATAAAAGCCTAATATCCTAAGTGTCCGGTCATCTGGTTGTCCATCCAACTAATCAAAGTGTAATATGCTAATGATCTGCTAAGGCTGCCCAACTGCTCGCTATGATGTGCACTGACCACTGGGGGGCAGACACTCCAACTGGTAGGTTAGCTTGCAGCTGGGGTCCAGCTGATTGGGACTGGGTGAGGGGCCAGACATGCCCTGGAGCTCTCCTGTGGTCCCTCCTTGGCTGCCAACCTCCTTTATTCCTCCCTGGCTCTGATCATGCACCAGTGGGGTGGGGTCTCTTGGCCTGGCCTGTGTCCTCTAACAGTCTAGGACCCTTCAGGGGATCTCAGAGAGCCAGTTTTGGCTCAATCCTGCAGGCCAGGCCAAGGGACCCCACTGGTGCATGAATTCGTGCACTGGACCTCTAGTGTTTAGATAAACAAAATACCATTATTTTACAATTGCCTACAGTATGCTATACAGGTTTGTAGCCTAGGAGCAATAGGGTATATTACATAGCATATGTGTGCAGTAAGCTGTATTATCTAGGTTTGTGTAAGTACAGTTATACCTCAGAGATACTGTGGGCTCTTTTACAGAATACCACAATAAAATAAATACCACAATAAAGTGAGTCATAAGAATTTTTTGATTTCCCAGGGCATATAAACATTGTATTAAGTTATATCTAAAAATATATATACCAGAATTTAAAAATACTTATTGCTAAAAATGATAATCATCATCGGAGCCTATTGGGAAAATGACTTGTTCAACACAGGGTTGCCACAAACCTTCAATCTGTAAACAACACAGTGTATGTGAAGTGCAATAAAATGAAGTATGCCTGTATACTTTGTTGTTCACATAATGACAAAATTTTCTACCTGTACTCTACTTTCAATAATGGATAGAACAACAGGAAAATCAAGGAGGACATAAAAGACTAAAAAACCATTTAAACCATTCTGCCTCCCACAAAAAACACTGCATCTAGTAACAGCAGAATAATTTTTTTTTTCAAGTTCATATAGAACTTTTTGCAGAATAGACAATATCAGGTCAAAAACCAATTTGTGATAAATTTTAAAAGGTTGATAACTAAAAAATATAATTTCCAATTATATGTAATTAAATGAAATTAGATATACATAACAACAGAAAAATGGAAAATTCCAAATACATAGAAATTAAACATCACACTCGTTTTTAAAATTTATTTTTTTATTTTTAATCTATTTCGTTTTTTTTTACTTTTTTAATCTTTATTGTTCAGTTTATTAATTACATTGTTCCCTTTTTTTTTCACCCTATAGTTCCCCTCCACCTGGTACCCATTCCACCCTCTGCCCTCACCCCTCTCCACAGTCCTCTCCCATAGTTGCATGATTTTTGTCCAGTCTCTTGCTGCACCCCCCTTTCTCCCCAAGAATGGTCAGTCCATTCCCTCTCTATGTCCGTGATTCTGTTACATTCACCAGTTTATCCTGTTCATCAGCTTATTAATTCACTTGATTTTTGCATTCATTTGTTGATAGATGTGTATTTGTTGTTCCTAATTTGCACTTTTATCTTTTTCTTCTTCTTCTTCTTAAAGAATATCTTTCAGCATTTCATATAATATTGGTTTGGTGGTGATGAACTCCTTTAGCTTTTTCTTATCTGCGAAGCACTTCATCTGACCTTCAATTCTGCATGATAGCTTTGCTGGATAGAGTAATCTTGGTTGTAGATTCTTGCTATTCATTATTTTGAATATTTCTTGCCACTCGCGTCTGGCCTGCATCGTTTCTGTTGAGAAATCTGCTGACAATCGTATGGGTGCTCCCTTATAGGTAACCATCTGTTTTTCTCTTGCTGCTTTTAATATTCTCTCTTTGTCTTTTGCTCTTGGCATTTTAATTATGATGTGCCTTGGTGTGGTCCTCTTAGGGTTCCTATATATTGGGGTTTGGTGCACTTCTTGGACTCCTAAGTCACTTTCTTTCACCAGGTGTGGGAAGTTTTCGGTCACTATTTCTTCAAATAGGTTTTCATTGTCTTGCTCTCTCTCTTTTTCTGGCACCCCTATAATTCGGATGTTGGTATGCTTGAGGTTGTCCCAGAGGCCCCTTACACTATCTTCAATTTTTTGGTTTCTATTGGTTTCTTGCTTTTTCAGCTGAGTGGATTTTACCTCTTTGTATTTCAAATCTTTAACTTGGTTCTTGGGGTGCTCCAGAGCACTTTTAGGTCTTTGTATAATATTTTTTATTTCAGTCAGTGTATGTTTAATTTCTGGTTGGTCCTTTTTCATATCCTTGAGAGTCTCCTTTATATCCTTGAGGGTCTCCTTCATTTCCTTGTAGGACTCATTCATTTCCATGTTGGTCTTGATCATTTCCATGCAGGACTCATTCATTTTCTTTGCAGTCTTGCTTATTACCTTATAGGCCTCAACCTTTTGTAGGAGCCTCTTGAGAAGCCCTATAACCATGGTTTTGAATTCCATGTCCAGTCGTTTTTTTCCCTCCATTTCTTTCACATCTGATTTCTTTCCATGTCTCTGCATGGTGGCTGCTTCCCTGAGTTGGTCAATTAGCTTTGTGTGGTAGATGTCCTACAAGGGACAATGGCTCAGCCTCCCCAGTTACCTGAGGTGGATATGGGTTGCACAGTCTTGCTGAAGTTAAGCTCAGGTTAATAGTTGTTAGCACTTAGCGGGGTTGACCTCCAGGCCAATTGTCTGTGAAGTACAGCTGTGCTCAGGTTGGATGGGTGGAGTCTCTGGGCCAAGCAGACAGCGTTAGCTCTGCCCTATGCGGCTCCAGTGACTCTGTGCCGGGGGCAATGGCCGCCAGCACCTCTGAGAGAGAGCCGCTGCAGAGCTCCATTGGCTGCCAAGCTCCACTGGCTGCCGGGGAATTCAGACTCTCCCCAAATGAGTCTGCACGCCCAATGTCTCACACAGGGTGGTAAAACAAAGCAGTTTGATGGTTTCCCGAATGAGAGGGCAAGTCGCAGAGCGCTCTCTTCGCGGTCACACAGCTGAGCTGTTCACACAAGCTGCCTTCTCCACAAGCCGGGAGACCCCTGCAGCACCCGAGCTTTGGCGTGCCCTCCCACTGTCCAGTTTTCACCCCATATGATAGTGGGTTCCCTGGACTTCGCCCAAAGCTGGAGAATCAGTCCAGTGGGACGTCTTTGTCTCCCCCTGTTCGAGAAAACTGGCCGGTTTTCAGCCGCCCGCCCTCTCCGCTGGCGCGCGCTCCAAACCTCTCTCCGGGCAAATCTTCAATGCTGTCTGCTGCCGCTCCTCTGAGTCACAGTGTCTTATGTTCACTTTTATTTGTGGAATTTTCACTCGGCCAGCTTTCTGGTGATTCTGGAAGGTGTTTGTTCTTTCGTTAAGTTGTAGTATTAAAATTGCTGAGTATGACGGCAAGATAGGTGTTTTACCTATGCCGCCATCTTGGTTCTCCTCTAAACATCACACTCTTAAAACAAGGGTCAAGGATGAAATCACAAGGAACATTTAAATGAAAATGAAAACAACATATTAAAACTTACCCGATGCAGCAATTATAATCATATTAATAGAGTTCCAGTGCACAAATTTGTGCATGGCTGCGGTCAGGCTGGCCCATCCCAATTGGGTCTGATTGGGTGGGCTGGCTGGGGGAAGGGCCATGTCCACTTGGCTGTCCGACCCCACCCCCTGGTTGAACACCTGGCCAAACTCCTAGTCAAGGGGACAATTTGCACATTAGGCTTTTACTATGTAGGACTAGAGGCCTGATGCATGAAGATTTGTGCGAGAATGGGCCTTCCTTCCCTTGGCTGCTAGCACTGCCTTTGCTCTGGCCAGAGCTGCCTTTCCACCTTTGCTCCACCGTGGAACTGCCTTTCTGCCTTGGCTGCTGCTGGAGCTGTCTTCCTGCCTTCCCTTACTGCCCAGAGACCTGAGTGGCTGGGGTGGTGCGGAATGCCTGCATCATTGCCATAGTGATGACGCAAGTGTCTCACTCCGGCCACTTGGCGCCTGTGCATGCAAATTAACCCGACATCTTTTTTGGGTTAATTTGCATACTCCTGATTGAATGGTAGGCGTCGTGAAGGTGTGGTCAATTTGCATCTTTCTCTTTTATTAGTGTAGATATAGGATTATTTTGTTAATCCTCACCCTAGGATATTTTTCCATTTACTTTTAGAGAGAATGCAAATAAGGGGAGAGACACAGAAAAACATTTATGTGAAAGACACATTGATTGGTTGCCTCCCACATGCACTCCAACTGAGCCAGGGATGGAGCCTGCAACTGAGGTATGTGCTCTTGACCGGAATCAAACCCATGATCCTTCAGTCTGTGGGCCAATGCTCTAACTGCTGGCTAGTGTCAATATTTGAAGTTTAAGGGTATGATTTGTTATCTGGTAAGACTAGCCCCAATTGCCCCAAAGTGCATTTTCTGCCCAAGTATACGTACTATCCTTATCTTTTTTTCCCCATTTAAACTTTAGAAGAATCCCTTTTTAGAAAAATCTATTTAAATGGGATCATGTTGAATTCATAAACTATTTAAAATAATATTTGTGTTACAGGCATTTATTCAAGGATCCTATACAGATTGACCCATCACTCCACCACAAAAGATGGTGGTGCCCACAGCAGAGGCAGGGGTTTCTGTAACACAAGATGGCTGCACCCATAGCAGAGGCGGAGTTCCCATAATGAGCCTTAACGAACAATCAACAGGCACCTGAGGCTGGGCCTCCTCACCCCCATAGGGCTTGACAGGGAACCTCAGGCCACACCCCAAACCCCAGCACCAGGCTGGGGGACCTGAGGCCGCATCTCCTGCCCAGCAGGGCTTGACGGGGGATTTTAGGCCACAAACCCCCACCCTGGTGCCAGGTAGGGGACCTGAGGCAGCACCCCTCTGCCTGGTCGGGCTTGACAGGGAACCTCAGGGTGCAACTCCTGCCTGGCAGGGCTTGACGGGGGTCCTCAGGCACCATCTCCCACCTGGCAGGCCTTGATGGGGGCCCACAAGACATACCCCCTGCCCCACCCCAGGCTGGGGGACCTCAAACCATGTCCCCCGCCCTGGCACCAGGCCAAGGGACCTAAGATTGTACCCCCCCAACTCCTGCCCAGCATGGCTGGATCTGGATCTAGCTCAATGAGGGGGGCCTGGCCGGGTCTAGATCTTGCGCAATTTTGAGGTGCACATGGGTGGGTAAGGACTTGACTCTGGGTCCTCAGTGCACCCCTGACTCTGGCAGGAGGAAGATTTTCATATACATTTTACTAATTTTCTTTCATCTCTGACACTTCTATTATAGAGAAAGGGCAAACAGTAATATTAAAATATTTCCTCTAATCCCCTTTGAATGTGCACGAATTTCATGCACTGGGCCACTATTATAGTATAATTTCTTTCATTGGCTGAAGTTTTTCCTGTGCCTTTCAGTTGTTTATTAAACTAATTGTTTTGTTTGTTACTGATTATTCTTAAGCATTTAACTGTACTGCAATGTTTTATTTGTATATATGAAGTTTATTTACATAAATTTTATGCCCACTATCTTATTTTCTCCCTTTATTTGAAACCAATGTACGAAAATTTGTGCAAGAGTAAGCCTTCTTTCCCCTGGCTGCCAGCACTGGCTCCCCCCTGGCACCTGGGATCCGGGCTTCCCTCCTCTGGCCACTGGCAGGCACCTGGGACCTGGGCTGGCTTCCCTCTGGTCCCAGCTTCATCAGGAAGGATGTCTGGAAGGTGTCTGGTCTAATTAGCATATTACCCTTTTATTATTGTAGAAGTTTATGTTAGCCCTGGCCCAGTTTTTTAGAGTTTCCTCTGATTGGCCCAGGTTCTGGGTTCATCCTTCTTTAGGGCACATAAAGGAATCAATCAATGAGGCCTGGCCATGGTAGCTCAGTTGGTTAGAGAGTCCTCTCCATATGTCAAAATTGCCTATTCTGGCCAGGGCACATACAAGAATCAACTAAAGAATACATAAATAAGTAGAACAACAAACCAACGTTTCTCTTTCTCCCTTTCTCTAAAATCAATTAAAAATAGGTTAAAAGTAACTGTAATAAAATATTTGGAGATAGCATTTTTGCAGTTAGAAAAGTTATTTTTATACCTAACAAAATTCATCTGGCCTGGAGGTAATCTGAAGAGTCTCCTTGAGGAACTCAAACTCACCTTCCTTGATCTCTGTAGGCCATGTTTTTTTCTTCTAAGAATGGGAATAACACTGCCTAATTCACTTCTTTTCTATGCAGCGGTTGACACTATCCTTCAAACTTTAAAGCTGTTTCTTAGTCCAGGACTTCACAAATCTGTTTGTTCCCTTAGACCTTAGGCTTACATCACTTAGACTTACCCACTTTAACAGGACTTGTAAAGAACCCATGAGATTGCTGAAACCGGTTTGGCTCAGTGGATAGAGCGTCGGTTTGCGGACTGAAGGGTCCCAGGTTCGATTATGGTCAAGGGGTTGCAGGCACATCCCCAGTAGGGGGTGTGCAGAAGGCAGCTGGTTGATGTTTCTCTCTCATCAACATTTCTAACTTTCTATCCCTCTCCCTTACTCTCTGTAAAAAATCAATAAAATATATTTAAAAAGAACCTATAAGATTGAAAGGCTATGTTTACAGTCTGAAGTCTAAACAAGAACAAGCACCCCATTTAAAAAACAATTTCCTTGGAATTGGCTTTTTGTTTTATTATTTTACTAGAGGCCCAGTACACAAAATTTGTGCAAGGAAGGGGTATATTTCTCAGCCCAGTTTGCACCCTCTCCAATCAGGGACCCCTCAAGGGATGTCCGACTGCCCGTATAGGCCTGATCCTCGGGCCTAAACAGACAGTTGGACATCCCTCTCACAATCCAACTGCTCGTCTGTCTGCCTTTCTGATTGTTCCTAACTGCTTCTGCCTGCCAGCCTGATCACTCCTAACCACTCCCCTGCCAGCCTGATTGATGCCTAACTGCTCCCCTGCCAGCCTGTTCATCCCTAACTGCCCTCCCCTGCAGACCTGGTACCCCCCAACTGCTCTCCCCTGCAGGCCTTGGTTCCTTCCCTCCCCACAACTGTCCTTCCCTGCAGGCCCGGTCACTCCCATCTTCCCTCCTCTGCTGGCCTGGTCAACCCTAACTGCCCTCCTCTGCAGGCTTGATCATCCCCAACTGCCTCCCCTTGCAGGCCTGGTCCCTTCCAACTGCCCTCCCCTGCTGGCCATCTTGTGTCCACATTGGGGCAGCCATCTTGTGTGTTGGCGTGATGGTCAATTTGCACATTATCCTTTTATTACATAGGATAGAGACCTGGGGAATGAGTGGGAGCCAGCTGGTTTGCCTTGAAGGGTGTCCCAGATTAGAGTGGGGGTTCCCTTGGGGCATGGGTGGCCTGGACGAAGGGCCTGTGGTGGTTTGCAGGCTGGCCACGCCTCCCAGCATCCCAAGTGGAGGCCCTGGTATCTGGGATTTACTTATTTTCTATAATTGAAACTTAGTATCCTGGAAAGGATCCAAGCCTCCTGCTCACTCAGTGGCCACATCCATTTTTGTTGGGGTTTATTTATCTTCTATTGGAACTTTGTAGCCTTGAGCAGAGGCCTGGGCCCCCAGGGCAGGAGGAAAGCTTGGCTTCCTCCATTGCCAGGGGTAACACAAGCCTCCTGCTCTCTCCGTGGCTGCAGCCATCTTGATTTGAGTCAATTTGCATACTCCTAATTGGTTGGTGGGCATGGCTTGTGGGTGTAGCAGAGGTATGGTCAATTTGCATATTACTCTTTTATTAGGTAGGATTTGTTTTTTATTGTTGACTGCAGATGTTCCCATTTTCCTCTCCTTTGCCTCCTCTACCCAGTCTCTGGCTTTCTTTTTAAAGAAAACAACAGTTTTTATTTCTATTCTATACATATGCTTCAGATTTTACATGCTTTAAATCATTTATTTGCACCTTCTCCCCCTGTTCTCAGTGGTTGAGCATAGACCTACGAATCAGGGCGTCATGGCTGGATTCCTCTCAAGGCACAAGACCAGGTGGCACCTGGATTCCCAGTAGAGGCATGCAGAAGGCAGCCAGTCAATGATTCTATCTCATTGATGTTTCTATCTAAAATCTATAAAAATATATTAAATAACTTATTAGCTCAATTATGTAACCTTTCTCCCATAAAATTAAAAAATACAATCACTGTGATATATACAGTGATACTTATTTAAACTTTCAATTACACACACACACACACACACACACACACACACACAAAATCCTGAATCCAGTTTTTCCCTCTCTAGGACGCCCAACTCTGTCTCTCTTTCTCCCTCTCTGTCTCTCCCTGTCTGTTTCTCTCTCACACACACTTTTTTCTAGCAAAGCCTGCATCACCCCTGCCTATTCTCAGGCCAAGACGTTTCATACAAAAGTCAGCTCAGAATGCCATCCTCTTTTGCAATTTCGGAAACTCCTCTTTGGCCTTCCCCAGCCCGTTTCACCAGCTTCCGCAATACTTTTGCAGGTCCCAATCCCAGTTGGGCTCTGGGACTCAGAAACTTAGGTCTCACAGCTCCTCTGCACGGAAGAACCCCAAGCCAAAGTTACTTCGGAACAAAGGCCAAAACAATGAGTCAGGAAACCTGTGCACTCCTGGGGCGCAGCGGCACTCACAGAAATGTCCAGGGCAGGCTGAGAAGAATCAGGGTGAATTTCAAACGGTGCAGCCTCCGCATTTCCTGCCCCTTCTCCATTTCCCAGAAAGGCTGGGGGTGCGTCTTATCTTTCCTTGGAAACTAGTTTCTGTTCCCGAGCCTCTCCCACTGCTGGATTCTATGGCGGATAAGGGAACGAAGCCCATTGGACGCGTCGGAGCGATCTTTTTCAGGAGCCACGGTCGTTGGGACACAGTGCTCCCCAAAGCCTCAGGTGCGCTGTTGGATGAGGGAAGCAGTCGTTTCGGCTGGACGCAGTTAGGCTCGGACAGAAATCCTTACGTTCAGGAGCCATCTTGCCCACCTGATAGGTCTCTGACTGCATTGCCCAGAGGACTCTTCAGCGAAACGGGATCAGCAACTGCTGCAGTTCTGTGTGTGTGTGTGTGTGTGTGTGGAGCATGTCTGTGTGTGGAGTGTGTGTGTGTTGAGTGTGTGTGTGTGTGAGTGTGTGTGTGAGTGTGTGTGTGTGTGTGTGTGTGTGTGTGCAGCGTGTGTGTGTGGAGCGTGTGTGTGTGTGAGTGTGTGTGTGTGTGGAGCATGTGTGTGTGTGAGTGTGAGTGTGTGTGAGTGTGAGTGTGTGTGTGTGTGTGTGTGTAGCGTGTGTGTGTTAGTGTGTGTGTGGAGCATGTGTGTGTGTGGAGCATGTGTGCGTGTGTGTGTGTGTGGAGCGTGTGTGTGAGTATGTGTGTGTGTGTGAGTGTGTGTGTGTGTGAGTGTGATTGTGTGTGTGTGGAGCGTGTGTGTGTGTATGTGTGTGTATGTGTGTGTGTGGAGCCTGTGTGTGTGTGTGTGGAGCGTGTGTGTGTGTGTGGAGCATGTGTGTGAGTGTGTGTGTGTGGAGTGTGTGTGCATGTGTGCATGTGTGTGTGTGTGTGGAGCGTGTGTGTGTGTGTGTGTGAATGTGAGTGTGTGTGTGTGAGTGTGTGTGTGTGTGGGGGGGGGGCTTGCTGCTTCCGGAGCTCCAAAGGCCTGAGGTGAGGACACAGGAGAGTGCGGGTTGGAGCCGAGGCTTTGTACCCGGTAGGTCAGATTTAAATGGTGTGATTTTGTCTATGTTGAGTCTGACGGTGTGACTTGCTATAAACCGTATACAGTGCAGTGTGGGAGCTGTGACTGCTGGTGTGACGGGACGGTACCGCGTGCGTGTGTGTGTGGTTGGAGCCACATATAGCTTTGTATGTGCAGGTGTGGAGAGCTTTTGGCTCGAGGGATGTAACAGCGTTTGTCCCCTTTGGGGTGTGTGACCTCGTGCTGTGGAGAGTGCATGTGAGGGTCGCTATGAATACTGTGCGGTGTTATCTGTGTTTAGTGTGATTGTGACTCTGCGATCAAGTACAGGTATACGGTGCTTGTGACCGCCTGAAGCCCTGGGTGGACGACCCTGTTGCTTTGATTGTGGGTTACTTCGAGCTTTATGTTTCCATAGTGGTTATGTGATTTGGGAGACTGGATAAATGTATGAGGTTTTTTCATTTATTTATACCTCTCTAAGCATTACACTGTAGTTTTCCCTGGTTTTTAAATTTTATATGAATGCTCTCTATCTTTTATTTTTGCATATTTGTACAACTATGCTTTTGAGAATTTTCCATATTAGATATAATAATGGTTCCTTTTAAAAATATGTATTTATTGATTTTAGAGGGGAAGGGAGAGGGATAGAGCTAGAAACATTGATGAGAGAGAAACATTAATTGGCTGCCTCCTACCTTCCTTTCCTCCTCCTCCCCCCAATTGAGCCTGAAACCCCAGCATGTGCCTGACAAGGAACCTGAGATCTCTAGGTTCAAAGGTTGATGCTCAACCACTGAACCACTCCAGCTGGGCTCTTTCTCATCCTTTCTAGTACTGATGGATTTGAGTTATTTCTAGTTTGTTTTACTTTATAAGTAATGCTGTACATTCTTTTACATAAGGTATGTAAAAGTGCATGAGTTTATCTACCAATGGAATTACCGGTCTGTATGATATCTTCCACTTTACTAAATAATGCCAAATTTACCTAAGAGGGTGCACAAATTTATATTTGCACACCAATGTTTGAAGCATTTCATTGTTCTATATCCCTACCAAAATGTGGTTCTGATAGGTGTTTTTTAAACATAGTCCTATTTTCTTTTTAAAATATTATTGTTGATCTACATATTTTCTCCTTTTCCCCCATTGACCCCTTTAACCCTCCCCCCATTCTGATAGTTTTTAAAACATTTTTATGAGTTATGGTGTGTGTGTGTGTGTGTGTGTGTGTATTAAATGCACAAAGTTAAATATGTATATAACAATTTCCTGCCCAGGAGGTTCCTTCAAATCCCTTCCCAGTTATTTTTCTCCCAGAATCACTAATCAGAAACCTATCCCCATTAGTTAATTTTACTAATTCTTGAACTTCATATTTAAATGGAATTATATAGCAGGTACTTTTTTATGCCTGACTTCTTTTGTTCCACGTTATGCCTGAGATTCATCCATGTTGAATATTAGTGCTCATTACATTTGGGGATATAATAGTCTTGCAGTTTAGTAATTAATTAAATTGGTGATGGACATTTGGTAGTTTCCAGGTTTGGGCTATTACAAATTAGTTGGTGGTGGGTACCAGGTTTTTCCTATGTAAAATTACTGTTTTTCCTTTTTAATTAGTATCTTGTGGGAAGATGCTTTGAGACTATGCAAAAATAATATTGCTCATCATACTTTCACCCCATAAATTTAACATTCATTGGTAATTCTTGTTTGTAATAATTATTACTGTGATGTTTTCCTACTGCTAATTTTCTCTTTCCATCAGCTCTTCTACATTCATTAATTTAAATTCTACTGTAAGGCCTGGCCAGCCGGCATGGCTCCGTAGTTGAGCATCAACCTCTGAACTAGATCACGGTTCAAATCCTGTTCAGGGCACATGTGCGGATTGTGGACTCAATCCCCAGTGGGAGGCATGCAAGAGGCAACCAGTCAATGATTCTCTCTCATTTCACTGATGTTTCTATCTCTCTCCCTTTCCTTTCCTCTCTGAAATAAATAAAAATATATTAAAAAACAAATTCTACTGTGAAGAAGAACTGTTCTTTATTCCTCATGTGTTTATTTGATTATTTATTTATAGACTCATGGTTATTTTATTCTTTGAGTATTAATTCAATATTATTATATATTTTGTTGGTAAATTGTTCCAGATTTGGCCATTAAGAACTCCACATTGACTTCGGTGTCCCTTCAACATGCCATTTTTTAAAAGTGTTTTCTTACTTTCTGGCACCAAGATGTTCCAGGCTTATCTTGTGTTTTTTCCTCCTCCCTGGCATCAGCAATTTCCCAAGGAGCCCTGGTATATTTTATTGCAGAATGGATTTATAAACCAGGCTCTGGGCACTAGGTTTGCTCATTGCTACCTTGGTGTAATTGATCTAGTTTTTGTCAGTGGACAAAATTAGAGTATACACATCTATGTTTATCTATCTACCTACCTATTAATTTATATACATTACAATTCACTAGTTTATACTTTCAATTCCAACCAAGTACCACAGGATTCTGTCAAGAATTGCAAAGTGTCTGAGATTTTATCCTACCTGTATGTTAACAAGTTAGCTTGCCCCAGTTTCACAGTTGCTGGTGTGAGACTTTCAGGTCAGAAATGAAAGACAGTTTATTGCTTATAGCAAAAGGCGAAGTATCAACATTGCCTTGCATTGGTTTGCATGCACCCATTGGGTGATGCAAATACACAGGTATTTGTGTGCTCCCATGAATTTAGGGAACTTGAATCTTATGTACTGGGCAATAAGCATACCTTCCCTTTGCTCTGAAGAGTGAATATCTCTGTCTTTCAAGGCTATTCCCTATATACACAAACATCTTGGAGAAATAGTACAACATAATAGCTCTAGTGCTTCTAATGGCAAGATGTGCAGAAACATGTAAGACCCAAGGAGAATTGTTTCCCATCAAGTTTGGCCATTTCCTTATTTGTAACTCCTTTCTCCAACAATGAGAAAACTGATTCTAGTGTCATTTTTGTCTTTCTACTCATACCCTAGAATTCATGTAGTTTCAGAATTGCTAACTCATATTAGAAAAACCACAAATTTATCCCAGCCCATTTGGCTATGTGGTTGACATCGACCTATGAACTAGGAAGTCATGGTTCTATTCCGGGTTAGAGCAGGATTGGTTATAGGATTAATCCCCAGTAGGGAGCATGTAGGAAGCAGGCAATTGATAATTCCCTTTCATCATTAATGTTTCTATCTCCCCCTCCCTTCTTATGTGAAATCAATAAAAATATATATATTTTAAAAACAACAAATTTACTAACTACAATAAAGTATTTCTTTGCAATTTTTTTCTTTGACCTTATGGTATATTATTCTTTTCTTTGCCTTCCTCTTCAGTGTATTTTTATTCTCATTTTTCATATGTTTAGCTTTTTGTGTGTACACTTTGGGTTCCCCCACATCCTGGTTGATTGTTGTATGTCACAGTATTTTGAGTATGAAAACATTAATGTGGTTCCTGTCTACTCCCTATACATAATCAGTCTCATTAGTTTCTGCTTTGTCCTTATGCTTTTTATTTTGCACAAATGAATAGGGACATGTATTCTTTCAAATGACATTTTTTTTGCAATCTATCTGAAGATTATTATGATAAGTGAAATAAGCCAGTCAGAGAAAGACAAATACCATATGATCTCACTTATATGTGGAATCTAATGAACAAAATAAACTGAGGAACAAAATAGAAATGGAAGCATGGATACTTGGGACAGACTGATAGCTGTCAGAGGGGAAAGAGAGGGATGAAAGAAAGTGAAGGGATTAGCCAAAGAACATATAGTATATGTATAACCTATAGGCACAGACCACAGTGATGGCCAGAGGAAAGGAGGAACAGAGGCTGTATGGAGGGGGTGGGGGGAGAGAAGAGGGAATGGGGAATTCTGTAATAGTGTCAACAATAAAAATAAAGAAAAATAAAATAGAAAAAGATAGCATACTGTTTTGAACATTGCTTATTTCACTTAATGATATACTGTATACTGGATATTACTCCATCACAAATCAAAGAGATACTCATAGCTTTTGTTTATATAGTTTGCATATTAAATATTCTAGTACATAGATTTATTATAGTATATTCAACCACTCTCTTTTTTGTCAACTTAATTTTTTTCACTTTAAAAAAAATAAGTCTTTATAGTTCAGATTATTACAGTTGTTCCTCTTTTTTTCTCCCATAGCTCACCTCCATCTTGTTCCCACCCCACCTCAGGCCCTTTCCTCCCTCCTCCATTGTCCTCACCCACAGGTGTTCGAGTTTTGTCCAGTCTCCCATCGCACCCCCCCATCCCCTATGTCCCCCAGAATTGTCAGTCCACACCCTTTCTATACCCCTGATTCTATTATAGTCACCAGTTTATTCTCTTCATCAGATTTTTTTCCACTTGATTTTTAGATCCACTTGTTGATAGGTATGTATTTGTTGTCACTTTGTTGTTTATAATTTTTATCTTACCTTTTTGTTCTTTTTCCTCTTCTTAAAGAATACCCTTCAGCATTTCATATAATACTGGTTTGGCAATGATGAACTACTTTAGCTTTTTCTTGTGTGTGAAGCTCTTTATCTGACCTTCAATTTTAAATGATAGCTTTGCTGGGTAGAATAATCTTGGTTGTAGGTTCTTGCTATTCATCACTTTGAATATTTCTTGCCACTCCCATCTGGCCGGCATAGTTTCTGTTGAGAAATCAGCTGACAGTCGCATGGGTATTCCCTTGCAGGTAACCAACTGTTTTTCTCTTGCTGTTTTAATATTCTCTCTTTGTCTTTTACTTCTTGGACTTATAAATCTATTTCTTTCACCAAGTTCAGGGAAGTTTTCTGTCATTATTTCTTCAAGTAGGGTTTCAATATCTTGCTCTCTTTCTTCTTCTGGCACCCCCATAATTCTGATGTTGGCACACTTGAAGTTGTCCCAGAGCCTCCTTACACTATCTGCATATTTTTGAATTCTTCTTTCTTTTTGCTTTTCCAGTTGGGTGTTTTTTTTGCTTCTTCTTATTTCAAATCTTTGACTTGATTCTTGGGATTCTCTAGTCAGTGTATGCTTAATTTCTAATTGGTCCTTTCTTATATCCTTGAGGATCTCATTAAATTTCTGGGAGGTTTCTAGAAGATTCTTGAGTAACCTTATAACTATGGTTTTGAACTGTATATCCTGTAGTTTGCTTTCCTCCATTTCTTTCATTTGTGACATGTTTCTTTGTCTCCGCATTTTGGCTGCTTCCCTGTGTTGATAGGGTGGCTTTGTGTGCTATGTGTCCTATAGGGCCTAGTGGCTCAGCCTCCCCATTCACCTGAGGTGGATGCTCTTGGTGCATCGCTTTGTGGGTTGTGTGCACAGTCTTGTTGTAGTTAAGCCTTGGTTGCTGTTGGTATCACTGGGTGGAATTGACCTCCAGACCAATTAACTGTGAGGACCAGTTGTGTCTACAATGGGAGAACTGCTGTGCTGGAGACACCCTTATGGGGCAGGATCTGCTTCAGTGGGGCTTTAGCACTCACTGAGTCTTCCCCTTGAGTATGTCTCTTATGGATCTGAAGAGTTGTAATCTGGTGTGGTCTCACTCTGACTACCGGGTACACTGGCTGAGGCCAGCCAGCAGGAGCTACAGAGAGATCTGCAGTTTCCTACTCATAGTTTGGGGTTTGAGGGTGCCCAGGTGAGGTGCAACTGTGAAGCAATGCAGGCTGCTGATGAGCCTTAGACCATCTTTTGAAAGCTCTGGGGTTCTTTGACCCAGTTGCAGTTTGTAAGGTTAGGTTACAAAAGGCCAGGCCATTCATATGCAAATGCTTCTGGGCACAACTTGGATGGGGTTGTAAATTGGGTTGGGTGTGGTCTCAGGAAATCACTGGGCAGAGCAAACCGAAATGGCTGCCAGTCTGCTCTGCCCCAGATAGGTCCCTGGGTCTCTGTGTCCTGCAACCCCATGCAGGAACAATGAACAGTGAGACCACCTCTGAGAGAAAGCCACCCTCGTGTTCCGGCCTGATGCCATACAGTTCAGTTTCTCCCTGTATGAGTCTGGGTCCACAGAGTCCCGCCTGGTACTGGAATTCAGAGCAGTTGGGAGTTTGTATCTCCCTCCAGATTGAAAAAGACCACAGTGTACTCAGTTGCCAGCCCGTTTCCACACGCCTCCGTACCTTCACTCTTCTGTAGAACTTCTTCTCAGCCAGCCTTCCCATGGTGCTGGATTATACCTGTTTTTTCTTTTAGTTGTAGTTTTGATGTGGTTGTGTGAGACAGCAAGTTCAGGTGTTTACCTATGTCGCCACCACTCTTTTATTGTAGACTAGTGGCCTGGTGCACAAAATTCATGCACATTAAAAGGGGGTTAATTAGAAGAAATAATTCAATATTGCTATTTGCCCTTTCTCTATAATAAAAGTGTCAGAGATGAAAGAAAATTACCAAAATGTATATGAAAACCTTCCTCCTATCAGAGTCTGGGGCGCACCACAGTACCCAGAATCAAGTCCCTGTCCACACACATGCACCTCAAAATTGCATGAGACCCAGACTCGGCCAGCCCCCACCCCCATTGGCCTAGATCAAGACCTGGCTTGTCCCACCCTTGTCAATCCCGGCCCGGTAGGGACACAGGGTGTGGCCTGAGGTCCCCCAGCCCAGACCAGGGCAGGGGGCATGCCTTGAGGTCTCCCATCAAGCCCCTCCAGGTGGGAGACATGGCATTAGATACCCTGTCAAGCCCTGCTGGGTGGGGGGGCATGGCCTGAGGTCCCCTGTTAAGCCTCATCAGGTGGGGGAGGGAGGTTTGCAGCCTCAGGTCCATCAGCTTGGCACCGGGAGGGGGGCACAGCCTAAGGTACCTCGTCAAGCCCCACTGGCAGGGGGGTGCACCTCAGGTCCTGGGCAGGGGTATAGCCTGGATTCCCCCAACTCAGCACTGGGGGTGCACCTTGATGTCCCCCATTAAGCCCCACTAGTGGGGAGCACAGCCTTAGGTCTCCTGTCAAACCCTGCCAGGCGGGGGAGGGGGAGCAGCGTGGTTTCAAGTCCCCTTGCATGGCGCTGGGGCGGGGGTCATGTCCTGAGGTCCCTGTCAAGCCCTGCTGGGTGGGGGGCATGGCCTGAGATCCCCTGTCAAGTCCAGCCAGGCAGGGGGGCACAACCTTAGGTCCCCTGGCCTGGTGCTGGGATGGGGTGTGTGGCCTGAAGTCCCCTCTCAAGCCCCATCTGGTGGGGGGCATGGCCTGAGGTCCCCGAGCCTGGCGCTGGGGCCGGGGAAGCAGCCTGAGATTCCCTAGCCCAGCACCAGGATGGGAAGCTCACCTTGAGGTCTCCCGTCAAGCCCTGCTGGGCAGGGGGCATGGCCTCAGGTCCCCTGGCCTGGAACTGAGGTGGAGGGCATGGTCTGAGGTCCCACAGTTTGATACCAGGGCTGCAGCCACAGCCTGAGGTCCTCTGTCAAGCCCTGCAGAGTGGGTGATTCGGCCTGAGGTCCCCTGTCAAGCCCTACAGGGGTGTGGGAGGGCATAGCCTCAAATCACTGCTGATTGCTTGTTAAGGCTCCTTATGGGAACTTGGCTTCAGCTATGGGTGCAGCCATCTTTGTGACCCAGTGATGGTCAATTAGCATATTCCCTCTTTATTAGATAGGATGTAGCTCTTTCTGAACTGTATTCTATTTTATTATTCTTTTTGTCAGTGCCACTGTTTTGAAATCTTCAGTATTAATTCTCCAACTTTTCCCCTACTTTTTCAAGACTGTCTTGGCTATTGCCCTTTCAATTTCCTATGTTTGAATCAACTTGCTAATGCTCACAAAAAAAGAAAAGTCTTCGCTGGGATTTTGTGAATCTATATATTAATTAGGGGATAACTGACATGTTATCAATATTTAATCTTTCAACTAATAAATATAACTCAATTCATATTCCTTTTCATATTTAACCCATTAGAATTAATAATTATTATTCAACATGTGTAAACGTTTTTGTAATGTAATATGCATTTACATTTGTTAAGGTCTAATTTCTCTGAATAGTTTTTAGTTTTCAGTGCACATCTGTTAGCTTTGTACCTGAGTATTTGATGTTTATTATTGAGACTGTAATAAACAGTCACATACCTGTAAGTTGTTGCACAATCACACTAACCACAGATAAAACCAGGCGGTATTCACAGGTACCCACACATGCATTCTACAGCACATGATCACAATTGTTTATTGCTGGAGTATTGTTGTTTTTTGTATATTGTCCTTGTATCTAGCATTTGTAAAATACCTACTATAGATGCTACTTATGAAGTTGATGTTCTCTTTTTCATTAGTTAAGACTTTTTTGCATTAATGAGGGGTGCATTTAGACAAATGCATTTTATGTGTCAAGAGGATTATATGATTTTTCTTTTATTAAATACTAGTGGCCCGGTGCACAAAATTCATGCACATTAAAAGGGTATTAATTAGAGGAAATAATTTAATATTGCTATTTGCTCTTTCTCTATAATAGAAATATCAGAGACTAAAGAAAATTAGTAAAATGTACATGAAAACCTTCCTCCTGTCAGAGTCTGGGAAGCACCACAGGGCCCAGAGTCAAGTCCCCACTCACTCACATGTGCCTCAAAATCACGTGAGACCCAGACCTAGCTGCACCCCCACCCCTCTCCCGCATTGGGGTAGATCCAGACCCCACCAGTCTCACTCTTGTCAACCACCCAGGGCAGGGTGTGTCCTCAGGTCCCATGGCCCAGCATCAGGATGGGGGACGTGGCCATCAAGTCCTACCAGGTGGGAGACACGACCTGAGATCCCCTGTCAAGCCCCGCTGGGTATGGGGCATGGCCTGAGGTCCCCTGTCAAGTCCCACCAGGCAGAGGAGCACAGCCTCACGTCCCCCAGCCCAGCACCGGGAAGGAGGCGCAGCCTGAGGTTCCCCGTCAACCCCCACTGGCACAGGGGCACAGCCTGAGGTCCCCTGTGAAGCCCAGCCAGGCAGGAGGGGCACAGCCTCAGGACTGCTGGCCTGGTGCTGGGGCAGAGGGTATGGTCTGAGGTCCCCCAGCCTGGTGCCAGGGCGGGGGTGCGGCTTGAGGTCCCCTGTCAAGCCCTGCCAGGTTGGGGTGCAGCCTGAGGTCCCCTGTCAAGCCCTGGCATGTGGAGAGAACAGTCTGAGGTCCCCTAACCCAGCAATAGGATGGGAAGCGCACCTTGAGGTCCCCTGTCAAGCCCTGCTGGGTTGGGAGTGTGGCCTGTAGTCCCCTGTCAAGCTGCACCAGGTGGGAGGCATGGCCTGAGGTCCCCCAGTTTGGAGCTGGGGTGGGGGGAGCAGCCTGAGGTACCCTAGCCCAGCACCAGTCCTAGTATGAACATAAACTTATTAGTATTCTCTTTTTATCTTTTACTGTCTATGGAACCTGTAATGATGTCACCTTTTCATTCCTTATATTGTTCTTTTGTGTAGTTACTCTTTTTTATCAGTTCTCTTGGTAAAGTTTTTTTCTTCTTTTGTTTACTTTCAAGATTTTTTTTTGTTTCTATTTAGTTTTTAACAATTTGGCTATATTTGATTGTGGTTTTTCTTTTTGTTTTGTGTTTTACTTTCTTCAGATTTTCTGAGCTTCTTAAAACTCTTATTGAAGCTTTTGATTAGTTAATGTTTTTACTATTAATTCCTATCCAATCTTTTTTCCCCTTCTGAGATGTCACATGTGTGGGAGCTCTTTTGACTGTGTCTCATGTGTCTTTTATATTAACTTATGTCCTTTTTTTCTTGTCTGCACTTTATGTAAATATATTTTTTATATATTTAGTTCAGTAATTCTTTTATGTGTCTGGTTTCATGTTAACACTGTGCAATGACTTTTTAATTTCTTAATTTGCTGATCTAAATCTTCTATTTTAATATTTTTAAATAAATTTTAATTCTATTTTTTTCATCTTCTCACACATTTGCCTATCATTTTTCCTTGATTGTCTTTAACATTTAGTTGTAGCTATTTTAAATGATTTGTTTGCCAGGTCCAATGTCTGAATTGTCTGTGGTTCTGCTCCTATTTTCTGTTTTTAATTTTCTTGCGTTTTTAATTGTATGATTGATACTGTATCTAAAACAAATCGGTGGTGGGGGCCGAGGGGAGGGATTGTCAAGGCCAGCCATTATCTACTTCTAACTTTATCTTTACAAAAGAAAAATTAAACTGCTTTTCAGTTTCTGTTACTAATAGACAGATATAAATTCCTAGTATATGGGAAATTTTCATGATAATTTAGAAGTAATTTAAAACATACTGTAAGTGAAATAATACTCTTTTTTACTACAAGAGTAGAGGCCCAGTGCATGTATTTGTGCATGGGTGGGGTCTGGCCAGCCAGCCCCAATCAAGGCCTATCAGGACAAGCCAGCCAGGGGGAGGGGATGTGGGAAGCTGGTTGGCTGGCCCCATCCTTGATCGGAGTGATGAGGGATGATCAGGGGTGTGGGCTGTTAGCTGGCTGGCCCTGCACCCTGGTCGAAGTCCTGGTTGAACTACTGGTCAAAGGAACAATTTGCATATTAGCCTTTTATTATATAGGATAGGTTTAGTATTTATAAGAATGTAAAATACTAAAAAATGTAAGTTACTCCATTTTAAAGATTTTCTTCTCTGGAGTGGTATTTTTATTTTTATTTTTTGCAATTCTCTGTGCCCCAGGTGTGGTCATTTTGCAGGCATACTATACATACTCTTGGCCATAGAGATGTTTGGCTTTAAAAAGGAGGGACACATCCCCCAGAAGCAAGAAGTCAGTGTGTGAGGATACCCCTGATGTCGTGCGAGGGTGTTGTGTGAGGGTGTGATGCCACCTAGGCTTTTATTATATAGGATAATATTAAAAGGAGTGCTTTCACATTTTAAGGAAGAGACGTATGGATCATTTTGGTTTTATTTTCTTGAAATGTATATGCACCTGGGGGAATATAGTGAGTAACTATTAAATAATCGATAACATGGTGCTACTTCCTGAGTGTTTAGTTTTACTTGAAATTGTTGATGAATTGTTTAATGATCAAGGAGCTTTGTGCAGAGAAGAATGCTCACTGTCCTTTACCTTTACTAGAGGCCCGGTCGATGAAATTCGTGCACAGGGATGGGGGTGTCCCTCAGCCCAGTCTGCACCCTCTACAATTTGGGACCCCTTGAAGGATGTCTGACTGCCCGTATAGGCCTGATCCTCGGGCCTAAAAAGACAGTCAGACATCCCTCTCACAATACAACTGCTTACCTGCCTCCCTTCCTGATTGCCCCTAACCACTCCCCTGCAGCCTGATTGATGCCTAACTGCTCCCCTGCCAGCCTGTTTGCTCCTAACTGCCCTCCCCTGCAGGCCTGGGTCTCCCCCCAACTGCTCCTGCAGGCTGAATTGCCCCCAACTGCCCTCCCTTGCAGGCCTGGTCCCTCCCAACTGCCCTCCCCTGCTGGCCATCTTGTGGTGGACATGTTGTGTCCACATGGGGACAGGACCTTTGACCACATGGGGGCAGCCATCTTGTGTGTTGGAGTGATGGTCAATCTGCATATTAATCTTTTATTAGATAGGATAGAGACCTGGTGCATGGGTAGGGCCAGCTGGTTTGCCCTGAAGAGTGTCCTGGGTCAGGGTGGTGGTTCCCTTGGGGCATGGGGCGACCTGGGTGAGGGGCCTGTGGTGGTTTGCAGACCATCCATGCCCCCCAGGGGCCCAAGTGGAGGCCCTGGTATCCAGAATTTAATTTTCTTCTACAATTGAAACTTTGTATCCTGGAAAGGAGCCAAGCCTTCTGCTCATTCCATGGAGGCAGCCATTTCTGTTGCGATTTATGTGTCTTCTATAATTGAACCTTTGTAGCCTGGAGTGGAGGCCTAGGTCAGCCAGGAAGTTTCGCTTCCTCCATTGTGGTGGAAATCCAAGCCTCCCTCCTGCTCTCTGTGGTTGCAGCCATCTTGATTGGGTTTATTTGCATATTTGCTCCTAATTGCCTGGTGGGCATGGCTTATGGGCATGGTTTGTGGGCATAGCGGAGGTATGGTCAATTTGCATATTACTCTTTTATCAGGATAATAAAGAGAGAATATGCAAATTGACCATCATGCTGCCACAAAGATGGTGGTGCCCAAAGTGGAGGCAGAGGTTTCTGTAACACAAGATGGTTGAGCCCCCTCTAACTGGTTTGGCTCCGTGGATAGAATGTTGGACTGTGGACTGAAGGGTCCCATGTTCAATTCCAGTCAAGGGCATGTACCTTGGTTATGGGCACATCCCCGCTAGGGGGTGTGCAGGAGGCAGCAGATTGATGTTTCTCTCTCATCGATGTTTCTAACTCTCTATCCCTCTCCCTTCCTCTCTGTAAAAAATCAATAAAATATATTTTAAAAAACCCATAAAACCATTGATTCTCTAGCGGGTTTGGCTCAGTGGAGAGAGCATTGGCCTGCAGACCCAAGGGTCCTAGGTTTGATTCTGGTCAAGGCCACTTGCCTGGGTTGTGGGCTCGGTCCAATGTGTAGGAGGGAGTCAATCAATGATTCCCTCTCATCATTTATATTTCTAACTCTCTATCTCTCTCTATTCCTCTCTGTAAAAAAATCAATAAAATTACTTTAAAAAAAAGATGGCTCAGCCCACAGAGGAGATGGGGTTTCCGTAACACAAGATGCACCCACAGCAGAAGCTGAGTTCCCATAACTAGCCTTAATCAAGTAATTAGCAGGGACTTGAGGCTACACTTCTTTTGCCCCGTGGGGTTTGACAGGGCACCTCAGACAATGCTCCCAACCTTGGCACCAGGCTGGGGACCTCAGGCCACACTCCCCACCCGGCAGCGCTTCATGGGGACCTCAGGCTATGCCTCCTGTGCAGCATGCTTGATGGGGGACCTGAGGCTGCAACCCCTGCCCAGTATGGCTTGACGGGGAACCACAAGGTGTGCCATCTGCCCAGCAGGGCTTGATGGGGGACCTCAGGCCACACTCCCCACTTGACGGGGCTTGACAAGAGATCTCAGGCCATGTCTCCCTCCTGGCGGAGCTTGATGGGGGACCTCAGGCTGTGCCCCCCGCCACCCTAGCACTGGACCAGGGTACCTGATGCTGTGTACCCCTTCCGCCCGGCAGGGTTGACAAGGGTGGGACTGGCCAGGTCTGGATCTAGCCTAATGCGGGGGGCGGGGGTGGCCGGGTCTGTATCTTGTGTGATTTTGAGGTGCACGCAGGTAGGCAGGGACTTGACTCTGGGTCCCATAGTGCACCCCAGACTCTGACAGGAGGAAGATTTTCATACACATTTTACTAATTTTCTTTCATCTCTGACACTTCTATTATAGATAAAGGGCAAATAGCAATATTAAAATAGTCCCTCTAATTAATCCCTGTTTAATGTGCACAAATTTTGTGCATCAGACCACTAGTACTTTTATAATGCTCAGTTTATTTTCCTATATCTAATAAGCAAAAAATCTTTTTTCTTAAAAGTTTAAATATAGATCACAAAGCAGTTACTCTTCTATTTGTATAACTATTCTTTTCTAATAATACTAGGGGCCTGGTGCAAGAAATTTGTGCACTTGGGGGGAGTCCCCTCAGCCCAGCCTGCCCCCTCTCACATACTGGGAGCCCTCAGGGGATATCCTACTGATGGCTTAGGCCCCATGGGGAGCAGGCCTAAGCCACAGTCTGGCCTCCCTTTGTGGGAGGCGACCTGGCTGATCAGGGAAAGGTACCAGCCCCATCACCCCACTGCTGTAACCACTGCCAGTCACCGCAGCCACCAAAGTGTTTTCATCACATGGACTCCGGTCCCTTCACCATGAAAAAATGACAACTTTCTTCGGGCATTTTCAAGATGTGTCTTTTAAAAAAATATTTTATTGATTTTTCACAGAGAGGAAGGGAGAGGGATAGAAAGTCAGAAACATCGATGGGGGTTCGGCGCTCCCGGCTAGGGGGTATATCTTCATGAATAACTTAAATGACCCCCCCACATTGGAATATCCGGCCCAATTCCAGGGATGATGGGGGTGATGGAAGCAAATGGAATTATGCCCTGTTGGTTCCCATGTTGGGATTGGCTGCTTTTCGTTGGGTTTGGTCTAGGGAGTCCCAAACAGAAATAGAAAAAGAGCGAGAAGCATACCGCCAGAGGACGGCTGCTTTCCAGCGGGATCTTGAAGCCAAGTACCACGCCATGATCTCAGAGAACCGACGCGCCGTTGCTCAGTTGTCTTTGGAACTCGAAAAGGAACAAAACAGAACGACTAGTTACCGAGAAGCCCTCATCGTTCAGGGACGCAAACTGGTGGAAGAAAAGAAGCTTTTGGAACAGGAACGGGCTCAGGTCATGAAAGAAAAGCGGCAGTTGCAGCCCTTGAGAAGTGCGTGTCTGAGCCGCCTGGAAAAGGAAGAAGACTGGCAGAGGAGGGCCCAGATGCTGCTGAAAGAGCTCGAAGTTGCTCTTTCAGAGAGACAGACTATCTGCTGCAGCCTGGCCCTCCCTCGAAGCAAGCGGCTGGAAATAGAGAAGAACTTCCTGGTCCGAGCATCCACTGCCCCCGTTGCTGCTGACCTAGAAATGGCAGCTGGCTTGACCGACATATTTAAGCACGATACGTCTTGTGGTGATGTCTGGAACACCAACAAACGTCAAAATAGGAGACTCGTGTGGCTATATCTCAAATACTGGGAACTAATTGTCGAACTGAAAAAGTTTAAGAAATTAGAGAAAGCCATACTAGAAGAGTAAGACAAGCATGAAGTAAAGCCTTTTAATTACTCGGGTCAGACTGTCATTGTGACATTCTGGGCTATCTGATGTTTTCGTTTTTCCCTTCCTCCAGTACTACCTGTGTGTGGCCACATGACTGAGTGGCCTTCCAGCCCGCACCTCTGAGCGGTACGGCAGCCCTCCGCAGACAGGGTTCTCTCCCCATCCCCACAGTTATTAGGGAAGCAGTTTCTCAGAAGCGTTTTTTCAGCTATCAGCATTTTATCCGCAGAGAGTATAACCTCAGATCATAGCGTTAGGGTAAAATTGTTTTTAGAAAAGCAAAATACAATAGTGATCCCCACTATAAGAAATTTCCTGTTTGCTTTTAACACTCCCTAAATAAATACTGTTTTTCCCTCGAGTTATTTTTCTTCTAAAATTACACTTAGAAGTTGTCAGATAGTGGATTAGAACTGCCTAACAGATGATAATAGGAAAATACTAATATTGTCAAGGTTTTATATTGTTTTAAAGATCTCCCACCAAACAAAAAATTCTTGTATCACTTGATACCCTAATATGTTTGAAATTTGGCTTATGTCTGTATTCAGTAAATAATTGTTGATTAGTGGTGACATATAATAAAAGATACCTGCAATTTTAAAAAATATAAAAATAAAAGAAACATCGATGGGAGAGAAACATCGATCAGCTGCCTCTTGCACACCTTCCACTGGGGATGTGCCCGCAGCCAAGGTACATGCCCTTGACCTGCGACCTTTCAGTCCGCACGCTGACGCTCTATCCACTGAGCCAAACCGGTTCGGCTCAAGATGTGTCTTTCTTAGGATATGACATTTCTTTCTTTCTTCTTTTGTTTTATCCTCACCTGAGGATATGTTTCTGTTGATTTTTAGAGAGTGTGGAAGAGAAAGGGAAAGACAGAGAGAAACATCAAAGTGAGAGGAACACTTTTGATTGATTGCCTCCTGCATGAGCCCTGACCTGGGCCACAGCCAGGGAGGAGCCTGCAACATAGGTACATGCCCTTGATCAGAATCTAACCGGGACCCTGCAGTTGGCAAACCTAGGCATTATCCACTGAGCCAAAATGCCTAGGGCAGGATATGACATTTCTTAGTCCTCTAGCAGTGACCTTCGTTTTTTCTTCAGGAGTGTGGTGGAAAAACCCTAGTTTTTTTTTTTGTTCTTATACCCAAGTTATTAAGAATATTACCAGTGGCATAAAGGGAGCTTAGCTAATGAGCGATCAGAAAAGGTGTTTCCTCTACACTTCACACCTATCTCCTCTGATCTCTAGCTCTACCCCTGCCAAGGCCTAAAGCCTCGGCCCTCAGCATTGGACCCCCAGCTCTCTGTGATGGTCCTGCTCAAGCCCTGGCCAGTGGACCCCCAGCTTGCTGCGATTGCACTGCGATCACCCTGCTCCGCCCCCAGCCAAGGCTGCAAACCTTTGGCCGAGGCTCCAAGGCTCAGGCCCTGTGTGGGGGACCCCCAACTCACTCTGATCGCCCGGCTCTGCCCTGGCCAAGGCTGGCAAGGGCAGGAAGAAAGCTTGGCTTCCTCCATTGCCAGGGAAACCTCAGCCTCCCTCCTGCTCTCAGTGGCTACAGCCATTTTGGTTAGGTATATTTGGGTGTGCCTTGTGGGTGTAGTGGAGGTATGGTCAATTTGCATATCACTCTTTTATTAGATAGGCTATTTGATTGATTTCAGAGAGGGAGAGAGAGTGATGGATAGAAACATAAATGATGAGAGAGAATCATTGACTGGTTGCCTCCTGCACTGGGGATCGAGCCTGCAACCCCAGCAGCTGCCCTGACCGGGAATGGAATTGTAATCTTCTGGTTTATACATCGACACTCAACCAATGTACCACACTGATCTGGCTAGTATAACTTTTTTTTGGAACATTTTAAACATGTTAAGTACATAAAATATAAGTGATTTTTAAAATTATTACTTCATTCATGTAATGTCAAAAGCTATTTTAAAGCATCAGTTATATAGTCAATTTCTACATAATTTCTATACTCGTAATTCTTTCTTATTGCTATGCTAATTTTAACATCTTGCTACAGTTTCAATAATATTACTTTGTTTGCTTTTCTGGATTTTAGTTATCTTAAGGCAAGACTTAAGGCAGGATTAGAGATCTGGTTTATCAATCAATTGTTTATTGCTCAGGATTTGGGACTTGATTGTATAATCCAGGATCATTGAAACCTGGTTTGACCAATGTATAGCCAAACCAAAATGATTATAATCAACTTTTATGAATTAATAATTCAAAATTTATATATTGGTAAAATGATATGTACAAATTGTTATAATGAAAGACTGGAAATAACCCAAATGATCATCATCAGCAGATTGGTTAAGTAAAATATATCCACTTAATGATGTATAATTTAGCTAAGAGAATTATGCAACTCTGTATGTACTAGTTGGGATCCACTCCAAAATACACTAAATTAAAATAGCAAATATGTATAACAGTATGTATAATATGCTACAGTTTATGTAAAAAAAATTACATCTTTGGGTATAGCTATACATATATTCTCCAAGCCATATCAAGTTGTTCAAATCTATCCTGGTCTAGTCAAAAGCCTGAGGTTTCTGGAGTTGAGATAATGAAATACTTTCCTATTCTTCTCACTACTAACCCTTCAAGTGTTTGTGTGGAGGGAACAGAGGGGAAATGATCATTTTTGGAGCTATAACGCAAATAAGATTTTATGTAGCTTCTTTTGCTTCCCCCAGCACTGTCTTTTTCCAAAAGAGAAGGAGTTCAAAAGACCACTGGTCCTTTTCTGGAAATATCAAAGCCATGGCTCAGGTGAGATGCTATGTGGGTTTTTTGTTTGTTTGTTGTGTGGTTTTGTTTTGTTTTGTTTGCTCAAATAGAGCCATTTTTATCCCTAGTATATGTAAACATTTGCTTTCCTCATCATGATGCTTTCTGATGGTTAAAAAACAAAACCAAAGAACTTTCATACAGTTTAGTTACAAGCAGTTACAAATTCTCTTACCTTTGCTTTGAAGTAAAAGGTCTCTAGTAAGCCAATTCAAATATTTATCTGTTTGTGGATATAGTTATAGAAAAAAGAAGTGTTTCAATAATCATTTTTGGAAGAAAGAAAAGAATGTCTGGTTAAAGACCTTTCTTTATTATCTTAACTTGCAGATAACTGTTAGAGGGTCAAGTGGTTGGATAACAAGTTTCTCCGAAGAAGTGTCAATTAGGCTAAAATTCACCAGGAATTCATTAAGATGCATTACTTGTTTGCACAAAGAGATTGTGAATTACAAAATGAAAAATGGTCTGACTGAGACCAAGTTTGGAAAATAAAATTTTGCACTGGTTAACATAGTCCCTCTTCAGGAAACTGAAGCCAGTTTTCTCCTAAACATCCCAGTGACCCTACCTACACACAACCAGTTCTTCCTTCTTTTTTTAATTTTAATTTTTAAAAATATATTTTTATTGATTTCAGAGAGGAAGGGAGAGGGAAAGATAGAAAGAAACATCATTGATGATAGAAAATTATTGATTGGCTGCCTCCTGCATGCCCCCTCCTGGGGATCAAGCCTGCAACCCAGGCACATGCCCTTAACTGGAATCGAATTCTGCAGGCCAACATTCTATCCATTGATCCAAACCAGCTAGGGCCTTCCTTGTTTTAAACAATGTTTACAGATTCATTTTGTAAGTACTTCAGTATCTTCTATCTTAGACATATACCAGAAATCTAGATTAATTTGTTAATGAATCTAATTTTCTTAGTGATTTGATAGAATGAAATAATTAAGGACACCTCATAGAGGAAAGTCCTGAACATCTCTGCAGACCTAGGTTTTCCAATGAGAAAATATGTGGAATAAGGGTTTGTTTTATTTCAGTCTTAATAACGGAGTGATCTCCTCCATCTGTTTTGTGTAGCTCAGGAATAAAGGGAATTTCCAGTTGAACAATGGGTGTGGTTATAAGTAAGAATGTTGGGAAGATCTTTGAAGATCACCTGTAGCCTCAATATCTGAAAGCAAAAGAAAAGTTATCATTTATATCTATATTAGAGGCCCGGTGTACCAAATTCGTGCATGAGGGAGGGGAGTGTCCCTCAGCCCAGCCTGCACCCTCTCCAATCCAGGACCCCTAAAAGGATGTCTGACTTCCCGTTTAGGCACAATTTGATCCTACCGGAATCGGGCCTAAACCAGTAATCGGACATTTCACTCACAATCCAGGATTACTGGCTCCCAACTGCTCACCTGTCTGCCTTCCTGATTGCTCCTAACCACTTCTGCCTGCCAGCCTGATCACGCCCTAACCACTCCCTTGCTAGCCTGATTGATGCCTAACTGCTCCCCTGCCAGCCAGTTGCCCCTAACTGCTCTTTCCTGAAGGTCTGGTTACCTGTAATTGCTCTCCCCTGCAAGCCTGGGTCCCCCTAAACTACCCTTCTCTGCAGGCCTGGTTGCCCCCAACTTCCCTCCTCTACTGGCCTGGTCACCCCTAACTGCCCTCCCTTGCAGGCTTGATTGCCCCAACTGCCCTCCCTTGCAGGCCTGGTCCCTCCCCTGCTGGCCATCTTGTGGGGCCATCTTGTGTCCACATGGGAGCAGCCATCTTGTATGTTGGAGTGATGGTCAGTTTGGATATTATTCTTTTATTAGATAGGATAATAATATTATTCAATAAAAAAACATGCTTATGAAGAGAATGTTTTGTAACAAGGAATAGCTCTTATTATATAACTAGAAGCCTAGTGCACGAAATTCATGTACGGGGGGGGGGGGGGGGGGGGGGGGCGTGTCCCTCAGTCCAGCCTGCACCCTCTCCAATCTGGGACCCCTTGAGGGATGTCCGACTGCTCATTTAGGCCTGATCCAGGTAGGTAGGTAGGATCAGGCCTAAATGGGTAGTCAGACATCCCTTTCACAATCCAGGACTGCTGGCTCCAAACTACTCGCCTGCTTGCCATTTTATTGCCCCTAACCACTTCTGCCTGCCAGCCTCATTGCCCCTAACTGCGCTCTCCTGCTGGCCTGGTCCCCCCCAACTGCTCTCCCCTCAGGCCTTCTCCCCCTCAACTGCCTTCCCTTGCAGGTCTGGTCCCCCCTTAACTGCTCTCCCCTGCAGGCCTGTCCCTGCAACTGCCCTCCCCTCTAGGCCTGTTCCCCCCCATCTGCCCTCCCCTGCAGACATGGTCCCCCCAATTGCCTTCCCCTGCAGACCTGGTCAATTTGCATATTACTCTTTTTTAGATAATATTGTACACATGTGTACAAGTGAAGTAGCACTATTACAGTCTTATCACCAGTTCCACTCCTAAAAGGTGGCTGCCCTCAACCCTCTTTTTAAATTTAATATTTAAATTACAGTTGATTTTTAATATTACTTTATATTAGTTTCAGGTATACAACATAGGAGTTTTACAATCATATAATTTACAAAGTGATTCCCCACGATACTTCAACTACCTGCCTGGCACCATACATAGTTTATTATACTACTAGTGGCCAGGTGCACAAAATTTGTGCATGGGGGGTGGGTGTCCCTCAGCCTGGCCTACACCCTCTCCAATCTGGGACCCCTCAAAGGATATCGTACTGCTGGTTTACAGGGATTGGGCCTAAACTGGCAGTTGGATATCCCTCTTGCAATCTGGGACTGCTAGCTCCTAACTGCTCACCTGCCTGCCTGCCTGCCTGCCTGCCTGATTGCCCCTAACCATTCCGCCTGCCGACCTGCTCGCCCCAACTGACCCCCACTGCCAGCCTGCTCATCTCCAAATGCCCTCCCTGCCAGCCAGATCACCCCCAACTGCCCCCTGTGCCAGTGTGCTCACCCCCAACTGCTCCCCATGCCAGTGTGCTCACCCCCAACTGCCCCCCTGATGGCCTGCTCACCCCACCTTCCCTCCCCACTGACCTATTTGTCCCCAACTATCCCCTGCTGGCCTGCTCAGTCCAACTGCCCCCCTATGCTGTCCTGATCACCTCCAACTGACCACCCACGAGGGCCTACTCACTCACAACTGGCCCCCCTGCTGGTTTGCTTACCCCCAACTGCCCGCCTGATCACCCACAACTGCCAGCCCATCCTGGCTTGATCACCTACAACTGCCCTCCTCTCTTGGCCTCTAACCGCCTCTGTTTTGGCCCCACAACTGTGGATTTGTCCAGAAGAACATCCAGAAGGTCTCCTGGAAGGTCTCCAGTCTAATTAGCATATTACCCTTCTATTAGTATAGATAGAGGCCTGGTGTATGGGTGCAGGGCAGCTGGTTTGCCCTGAAGGGTGTCCTGGGTCAGGGTGTGGGTCCTGCTGGAGTGCCTGGCAGCCTGGGTGAGGGGCTGAGGGTTGTTTTCAGTCTGTCCACACCTGCTTCAGGGTGGGGGTCCTACTGGGGGCGTGGCCAGCCTGGGTGAGGGGTTGATGGCCGATTTCAGGCTTGCCATACTCCCCCTCCCCCCAGCGACCCAAGCTTCCAGCCCATCCTGTTTTTGTTGTTGTTTTTTCAGTGCCTTCTTGAGCAGAGGCCAGGGCCTGCTAGAAGCAGGTATCTGGGATTTATTTATCTTTTATAATTGAAACTTTGTAGCCTTGAGTGGGGGCCAGGGTGGGCCAGTGTGGGCGGGAAGTTTGGCTTCCTTCTTCACCTAGGGCAACCCAAGCCTCCTATTTGCTCAAGCTCCATGGCTGCTGTCTTTTATTGGTTAATTTGCATACTCTCTTCTGATTGGCTGGTGGGTGTAGCAGAGTGGTGGTTAATTTGCATGTTTCTCTATTATTAGTGTAGATTACTAGAGGCCCAGTGCATGAAATTTGTGAACTGGAGGGGTTGTTCCTCATCCCAACCTGCACCTTCTTCAATCTGGGACCCCTTGGGGGGTGTCCGACTGCCAGTTTAGGCCTGATCCTTCTCACAATCTGGGACTGCTGGCTCCCAACCACTCACCTGCCTGCCTGCCTGCCTGATTGCCCCTAACCACTTCTGCCTGCTAGCCAGCCTAATCACCCCCTAACCACTCCCCTCTTAGCTTGATCGACACCTAATTGCTCCCCTGCTGGCCCGATTGCCCCCAACTGCCCTCCCCTGCTGGCCCAGTCGCCCCCAACTGCCCTCCCGTGCAGGCCTGGTCCCTCTCCCAACTGCCTTCCCCAGCAGCTTGGCCCTCCTCACCACCCTCCCATGGTGGCCATTTTGTGACCACATAGGGGTGGCCATCTTGTGTAAGTGATGGTCAATTTGCATATTACCTTTTTATTAATTAGATTGACTGTCTTCTCTGTACTGTATTTTACATCACCATGACTTTTGTAATTATCAATTTGTACTTCTTAATCCCTTCATCTTTTTCATTTAGTCCCACAACTTCCTTTCCCCTTCTACTCTTGAATATGGTTGAATTGCTGTTTCTTTATGAATTCATTTTACTCATTGTCTCTTGACTTACTGCAGAGTGGAAGGGACATTGTATTCCCGTATTACTCCCTTAATTTCCTCAAATTCTGTAATTAATTATATTACAGTTTTTGGTTACATCAATAGTGTATGGGATATTAGTTTGTAAATATCACTCACTGCTGAGCTAGCTCAACTTTATTCTATTACAACTTTTTATTCTTCCTGAGGTTAATTTTTTTTCTCAAATTTGCTTAATTATCCATGTATTTAAATTTTTGTTTTTGTTGATTTCAGAGAGGAAAGGAGGAAAGAGAGAGAAATATCAATGATGAAAGAGAATCATTGATTGGCTGCCCCCTACATATCCCCCATTGGAGATTGAGCCCACAACCTGAGGATGTGCCCTTGACTGGAATTGAACCATGGACCCTTTAGTCTGCAGGCCAACATTATATCCACTGGGCCAAAACAGTGAGGGCTATCAATGTATTTTTATCCAAAGTTTCCAGAATCACTGTCACATGCTAATTAATATGTTTTTCATTTAATCAAATACATCATTCCTTTTGAATGTGAAACTATCATCTCTATTTCCTTTTTAATCCTGCTCCTATCTATTCTGGTTACTCTCTAGGCCTGCTGCAATTTTCTCAAGACTTCCCTTTTTTCTTCTGTTTCCTGGATTTCCTTCATTGTTTTTCTGTGCTAATTTACCTATTTTCTTGAATCTCATGTCTTCCTTTTTTCTGATTTACTTCCCCATTTTGGTGGAGTGCATCATCTGATAGTTTCCTAAGGAATTGTACTTGTGTCCTTTTATGTCTAGGAATGTTGTTTTTTTTCAGCCCTTACACTAGAATGATAACTCTATTATAGAATTATTGGTCAGGATTTTTTTCCTATAAGAATATTGAAGACTTTATTTTATTTTACTTTTTAACTAGAGGCCCGATGCATGAAATTTGTGCATAGATAAGGTCCCTAAACCTGGCCAGTGATCAGGGCTGATTGGGGTCTTTCTTTTGGCTGCTGGCTGGGGCCTTTATTCTGTTCTTCCCCGTTGTGGTCAGCGCACATCATGGCGAGCGATTGAACTCCCAATCTCGTGGTCAAACTCCTGAGGGGGCACTTTGCATATTTGGTTTTTAAATATATGTAGATAGTGTTGTAAAGAACCCATTGTTTTTCTGATTCTTGATGTCTTTTATATGATCTACTCTTCTCTGGATGCTTTTAATGTCTTCTCTTTCTCCCTTCTTCTGAAATTTTACTTTTAGCATTTGGAAAAAGGGGAGAGAAAAAGAAGCACATTTGTATTGTATGATGAGTATTGTGTTAGGCATTTGTACATACCAATTCATTTAATCAGGAAACTTCACTTAGTAGACCAAACCTTCCCAGACTTATCTAGATAGTGTGGAAGTATCTCAGTATACTTGGGCAGTTTTGTCTGGAGGAAACATAATGACATGGAAACTCATAGGTTCAGTCATGCTTATTTGTTTACAATCCTCTACTTGCATCCCAGACATTCACCCCTTCTCTATATGCTTGCAATTTTTCACTTCTACCTTTATTTATTTTCTTCTCTTGCCTTCAGAAAAACATTTTTTAAGTTAATCAAGCCATATGCATGATTGTTGTTCTAGGAGTCAGTGATGTTCAGTGATGTGTCCATAGACTTCTCTCAGGAAGAGTGGGAATGCCTGAATGATGATCAGAGAGATTTATACAGAGATGTGATGTTGGAAAATTACAACAACCTGATTTCAGTGGGTAAGGACTTCTGTCCATATTAATTTAGATTCTGCCCTCAGAAGGTCTGCTTCCTCCAGGGTGAAATACTAACCTACCTTTCAAATAAGTTCCTAGAGAAATGTTTTTATTTTAAATATGTTTTCATTGATTTTAGAGAGAGAGGGAAATATCAATGATGAGAAAGAATCATTAATTGTGTGCCTCCCACATGCTCCACACTGGGGACTGAGCCCACAACCTGAGCATATGCCTGGATTGGGAATTGAATCATGACCTCCTGGTTCATAGGTCAATGCTCAGTCACTCAGCCCTATTGGCCAGGGTCTTTAACTCTTTCTTAATGAAGGGATTGGATTTGAATTCTGGGACATTCTTATTATAAACATGTCTCATTACTTCTTTTATAAGCAGGACATTCTATTTCTAAATCAGATGTGATCTTGGAGCAAGGGAAGGAACCCTGGTTGGTTGACAGAGAAGTAACAGGAAGCCAATATCCAGGTAAGTGAAGCATGACAGTTAATGAGCCAGTTATTCAATGGAGAGGCTACACCTTTGAGATGCTCTCTGGGACATTTCCCATAAAAGCTTTAAGCCTGTTGTGCTTTAAATGTAATCCTTTTCAGCATAACTTTTAAGTGACCTTACCTTTTCCCCTTTCTTAACACATTGCTGTTCTTTTTCTCTTACACTTCTCTCCTAATTTTAAACAGCTGTTGTTCTCTTCTACCTTCTCTAATGATATTCCTTCCTATCCATCTTTGGATCTGGTTTTTTATCATCTCCTCATTCTTTTTTGTATTAGCCTTAAACAAAAGCATCACTGTTTCTTGAAATATATTCTTTTCTACATTGCCAAAACCTTATTTTTTTTAGAATTTTTTAGATATAGTAGTTCCTATACTCTTTGATTCAGGTATCCTTTTATTTATTTATTTATTTATTTATTTATTTATTTATTTATTTTTCAATTTTTTTTCTTTATTGTTCAGTTTATTAATTACATTGTTTCCCCTTTTTTATCCCCCTATATCTTCCCTCCACCCTGTACCTATCCCACCCTCCACCTTCACCTCGCCCTCCCCAATGTCCTCTCCCATTGTTGCAAGATTTTTGTCCAATCTCTTGCTGTACTTCCAACAACACTTTTCTCCCCAAGAATTGTCAGTCCATTTCCTCTCTATGTCCATGTTTCTGTTATAGTCACCAGTTTATCTTGTTCATCAGCCTATCAGTTCACTTGATTTTTATGTTCATTTTTTGATAGATGTGTATTTGTTGTTCATAATTTATATTTTTACCTTTTTCTTCTTCCTCTTCTTAAAGAATATCTTTCAGCATTTCATATAATACTGGTTTGGTGGTGATGAACTCCTTTAGCTTTTTCTTATCTGCAAAGCACTTTATCTGACCTTCAATTCTGAATGATAGCTTTGCTGGATAGAGTAATCTTGGTTGTAGATTCTTGCTCTTCATTATTTTGAATATTTCTTGCCACTCGCGTCTGGCCTGCAACGTTTCTGTTGAGAAATCTGCTGACAATCGTATGGGTGCTCCCCTGTAGGTAACCAACTGTTTTTCTCTTGCTGCTTTTAATATTCTCTCTTTATCTTTTGCTCTTGGCATTTTAATTATGATATGTCTTGGTGTGGTCCTCTTTAGATTCCTATATTTTGGGGTTCTGTGTGCTTCTTGGGCCTTTAAGTCAGTTTCTTTCACCAGGTGGGGGAAGTTTCCAGTCACTTTTTCTTCAAGTAGGTTTTCATTAACTTGCTCTCTCTCTTTCTCTGGCACCCCAATAATTCGGATGTTGGCTTGCTTGAGGTTGTCCCAGAGGCCCCTTACGCTATCTTCAATTATCTCTTTTTGTTTCTTGCTTTTCCAGCTGAGTGGATTTTGCTTCTTTGTATTTCAAATCTTTGACTTGGTTCTTGTGGCCCTCTGGACTGCTTTTAGGACTTTGTGTAATATTTATTTCAGTCTGTGTATGCTTGATTTCTAGTTGGTCCTTTTCTTTATTTGTGAGGGTCTGGTTCGTATCCTCAGAGGTCTTGTTCATTTCCTTGAGGGTCTTATTCATTTCCTGGTTGGTCTCGTTTATTTACTGGTAATTCTCATTAAGTTGATCGGCCTTTTGTAAGACCTCTTGAAAAGCCTTATAACCGTGGTTTTGAACTCTATGTCTTGTCTTCTTTTCTCCTCCATTTCTTTCACACCTGATTTCTTTCCATGTCGCTGCATGGTGGCTGCTTTATGTGGTGGATATCCTCAATGGGACAGTGGCTCAGCCTCCCCAGTTACCTGAGGTGGGTACTCTTATTGCAATCCTTTATGGGTTGTATTCACTATTTTGGAATTGAAACCCAGCCTGTTGTTGTTAGCCCTAGGAGGGTTTGACCTCCAGGCCAACTGGCTGTGAAGGGATACTGTGTTCAGGTTGGATGGGCGGAGTCTCTGAGCTGCTCAGGCTGCGTCAGCATCAGCTGCATCCTATGTGGAGCTCGCACACGCGGGTCTCTGTTGGATGGGGATGGCTGCAAGCACCTCCAAGAGAAAGCCGCTAGTCTCTTCCCCTTGCCAGACAACTCTGCCTTCCCCAAATGTGCCTGCACACCAAAAGTCTAGCCCAGGATTGTAAAATAGATGGTTTCCGGAACCAGGAGACAAGTTTCCAGAGGGCAAGTCATGGGTTTGCGTGACCCTTGCGCGGAAACTCGCAGACGAGGCGCCTCTGCCGCGCCCCGCTTCCATTGTGCGTCCCCCGGACCTTGGACCTCGCCTGGGCCTGGGGAATCTGTGCAGGGGGACTTCTCCACATACCCCGGATCTCGGACCTCGCCTGGTGCTGGGGAATCTGGGCAGTGTGACGTCTCCGCCCTTCCCCGTTGGAGAAATCCGGCCGGGTTTCTGCTCCAGCCCCAGCCCACGCGCTTGTGCGCGACCAGGGCAGCTCCTAACCTGTTTCTGTCTGAAAGGCTGCGTTCCCGCCGCTCCTGAGTCTCAGTGTCCCACCTCTACTCCTATTAGTGGAGTTTTCATTCAGCCAGCTTTCTGGCGATTCTGGGTGCTGTCTGTTCTGCTGTTATGTTGTAGTTCTTAAATTGTTGTGCGGGGCAGAACAATAGGTGTTTGCCTATGCCGCCATCTTGGTGTGTGTCCTCAGGTATCCTTTTAAATGAACATTTGTTGATTTTCTAATTTACTTGTAGTTGCTGGAGATAATTAAAAAAGGAATAAGAAGTTATAAAATTTATAACTTAGTAGGAGTACTAGAACATGTTTACATGTGACTTCTACAAAGTAGAACCACCATAAGAGCAGTTAAAAAGGGAGCTCAGCAGAAACTGAGGGTTAAAAATTTAGAAAAGTTGATACACATACAAAGTCATAGAAGGAGGTATTTTTTAAAGTTTTTCCATATTTTTGTAATGTTTTTATTGATTTTCTTTCTCTCTCTTTATTTTATTTTTATTTTTTATTTTTTTTTTTAGAGAGAGGAAGGGAGTGGGATTGAGACATAGAAACATTGATGAGAGAGAAACATTATCAATCAACTACCTGCCTGCTGCACGCCCTCTACTAGGGATCAAGCCTGCAACCTAGGCATTCTCTCTCTCTCTCTCTCTCTCTCTCTCTCTCTCTCTTTTTAGAGAGAGGAAGGGAGTGGGATTGAGACATAGAAACATTGATGAGAGAGAAACATTATCAATCAACTACCTGCCTGCTGCACGCCCTCTACTAGGGATCAAGCCTGCAACCTAGGCATGTGCCCTGACTGGGAAACGAACCCATGAACTCTTGGTCAATGTTCAACCACTCAGCCACACTGGCTGGGCCAGAGAAGGAGATTTAAGCATGCATGTCATTGACTTTAAATAGAATATTGCAAATAAAGGGTTTGTGCCTCCTTTGAGAACTTAGAGTCTAAGGCCATACCACCCTGAACGCGCCCGATCTCGTCTGATCTTGGAAGCTAAGCAGGGTTGGGCCTGGTTAGTACTTGGATGGGAGAACTTAAAGCTGGCAAAGATAAAGAGATTTTATATGAAGGAGAAAAATAGGATAACACATCATTAGTATATGTTTATTGAGAACTATTCTTAACTCTGATGTTACAGTAGTGAATAGAACATGAAAAAACTTTATTCTCAAAGCTTACCCTCCAAGGTAGGGATAGATACACAATAAGTAAGTATATATATATATATCAGGTACTAAAAAGAAAAGTGGCGAAAGGGGATAGAGGATGCTATTTTATGTGACATGATAAAATAAACATTTTCCATTAAGGTGACATTTGTGTAGAGACCTGAAGAAGTACAGCAGTACTTCTGGTGTATTTTGAATCTGATGACTCATCTTTTTTTTTGGTGATAGGAAGTCCTTGGCGGTCATCTCTTCAAATATTACCTTGCTACCCTTTCCTCTTTTCTCTCTTAAGCTCTTCTTAAATGGACATTAGAACATCTGGATCATCTGTAATGTATTTAACTATTCATCTATTTTTCCACTTCTACTGTTTTAACATAGAATTTAAAGGCTTGATTTGTGTTGATTCACTAATATAATTGTTGGCTATGAGCTTTTGGCTCTTCAACTGTCCCATTAAGTTTTTTATTTAAAAAAAATAGTATAGTTATTTGTAAAATGTACTTATATATACAATGTGGTATAATAACATAATTAACATAAAATTATAAGATAACATGTAAATCTCTAGATTTGCATGTGTAAGAGATTTGCTAGGAAATACACCTAGGAATATAATTTCTGGCTCTTGACATACATACTTATTCAGCTTTACTACCCTGTTTCCCCAAAAATAAGACAGTGTCTTATATTAATTTTTGCTCCCAAAGATGCGCTAGGTTTTATTTTCAGGGGATGTCTTATTTTCCATGAAGAAGAATACAGTACACATTTATTGTTGAACAAAAAAAAAGGAAATTTATTACCTGTATACGGTACAGTAGTAGTTATCATCACAAAACCAGCATAACCAGACAAACTGTAAATCCTATGGTATCAATAATTTCTTGTTACTACTATTATTTCCATGTACAACAATCTATGATACATTTACTGATACTGATATTTACCGGTATGAACACAAAGCAAGATTTATTCAATGAAAGTCATGTCATTATCTTCTGGAACATCATCAAAACAATCCAAACCCTGAATTTCCTGGTGAATTTCTTGTGACTCCATTTCTTTCAGAATCAGTGGACCAAATCTCTCATGTTTAGCAATAGCGCTGTCCTTAAATGAGTACTTCTTGTCAAGGTAGCCTGCTCCTAGTGCATTTGCAATGCAACTGTCAATGATTTTCTCCCATGAATTCTTCACCCAAGTTTCCACGCTGATTTCTCTCCATTCTATTTTCAATGCAGTCATTAATTTCCATGCACAAATTGTCCTTAAATGGCTTGTTTATTGCAATATTAAGAGTCTGGAGATAGGCTGTCATTCCTGCGGGAATCATTATTTGATCTATTTTTCTTTCGTGAAGAAATTTCTTCATGTCTTTAGTGCAGTGAGTGCTGGCTGCATCCCAGACTAGCAAACCTCTTTGGCTCCTTCGCATTAACACTCCTAGCAGCAGCGTTAAATTGACCCATTTCCTTATAACTGCTTGTGTGGCCCAGGCTTTTTCAGTTTCAAGAATAAAAATCTTATGGAGAGGTCTTATTTCCAGAGGGATGCCTTATATTACAGCAAGAGGCAAAACTGGAAGTAGGTCTTATTTTCGGGGGATGTCTGACTTTCTGGGAAACAGGGTAGGTCACACCAAACTATTTTTCAAGTGTTTGTATCACTTCCTTTCCCTTTAATTGATATTATAAGATTTTTTTCCATTTTCTTAATAATCTGAATGATGAATATAAAATCTTATTTCCCTGTGTTAAATGATTTGTAGGAATTTCTTATATATTTTGTAGGTACTAATTTTTGGTCAGTAACATATTATAGATATCTTTTCCAGTTGTAGCTTCTTTATTTACTTTATTATATCTTTTGATTAATAATAATTCCCTGTGTTAGTATACTTAAATTATATATTTAGTAGTTTAATTATATATAGTTTATTTAAAAAATCTACTTTTTCCTTGTATGCATCACATCTTTGGGGTTCATAAGAAACCTTTCCCGCCCAGCCAGCATGGCTCAGTGGTTGAGCATTAATCTTAAAAGAGAGAGAGAGAGAGAGAGAGAACGAAATCTTTCCCTAGCCCAATTTTGTCCTGTTTTTTATGTTTTGACTTGTGTATTAAAGTCCTATTAATGTAACTAGAATTGATTTTTATGAAAGGTATGAAATAGAGGTCAGTTGTAATTGTTTCCCATATAGAAAACAAATTATGCCTCAATCAATAAAAGTCTGTTTTCTACTGATCCACAATGTTTCTTCTATCATCTATTAAAAGTCGTTGTTTACATAGTTCTCTCTTGTTCTATTGGCTTTTTATCTATTCCCGTCCTAATTATTTTTGCTTTTAATTTTAAAAATATATTTTTATTGATTTCAGAGAAGAAGGGAGAGGAAAAGGGAGAAAGAAACATTAATGATGAGAGAGAATCATTAATTGGCTGCCTCTTGCACTCCCCACACTGGGGATAGAGCCTGCAATTCAGGCATGTGCCCTGACCAGGAATCGAACCATGGCTTTCTGGCTCACAGACTGATGTCCAACTACTACCATGTTGGCCAGGCTACTCTTGCTTTATAAAATATTCTGATTTCTGTAGGATAGATCCCTCCACCTTTTTCTTTAGCAGTATGTATTATACTTTTCTTTTTGGTCTTCTATATAAACTTTAAAATTACATATTACATTAAAATTTCATTTAAAGTGTTGAAATTTTAAAACATCCACTCATGATAAAATTTCTCAACAAAGTGGGGGTACAGGGAATATACTTCAACATAATAAAAGCCATATATGACAAGCCAACAGCTAACATTATACTCAACAGCAAAAGCTGAAAGCTTTTTCTCTAAGATCAAGAACAAGACAATATTCTGCCAATTTTATTTAACATAATATTGGAAGTCTTAGCCAGAGCAATAAGGCAAGAAAAAGAAATGAAAGACATCCAAATTGAAAAGAAAAAAAGTAAAACTATTTCTATTGACTGACGGTATGATATTGTATATAGAAAACCCTAAAGATTTCTGCCAAAAAACCCCACCAAACTATTAAAACTAATAAATGAGTTCAACAAAATTGCAAGATATAAAATCAATATTCAAAAATCAATTGTGTTTCTATACACTTTGAACATTCATAAAGAGAAATTTCAAAATAATTTCATTTATAATTGCATCAAAATAATAAAATAAATATAACCACTGGAAACTATAAGACACTGATGAAATAAATTGAAGAAGAAGACACAAAGAAATAGAAAGATCCCATGCTCATAGATTGGAAGAGTCAGTATTGTTAAACTGTCTGTACTACCCAAAGCAATTTACAGATTCAGTGCAATCCCTATTGGAATTCCAATGGCAACTTTGAGAGAAATAGAAACAATCCTGCCCTCACTGGCTTGCTCAGTGGTTAGAGTATCCGCCCATGGACTGAAGGGTTGCAGGTTTGATTCTGGTTAAAGGCACATACCTCATTTGCAGGCTTGATCCCCAGCTCTGGTGGGAGCATGTACAGGAGGCAATCCATGTGTCACATCAATGCTGCTCTCTTTATGTCTCTCCCCTTCCCTTCTACTCTCTAAAAATGTTCTTAACAACAAAAAAAGTAATAGAAACAATCCCCAAATTTATATGGAACCTCAAAAGACCCTGAAGAGCCAATGCAGTTTTGAGAAAGAAGGAGACATCTGGGGGTATCTTCGTGATTTTAAGTTAGAGTGGACTTTTGAACAATGGGTTTGTACTGTGTGGGTCCACTTAAACATTTAAGTGCACCCATGCAGTTCAAACCCACATTGTTCAAGGTTCAACAGTATTTCTGAACCATGGTTGGGAATTCACATAGATAAAGGTTGACTTGAATACTTTGCAGATTTTTAACTTTTTCGGTGGTCAGCATCCCTAACCTTTGGTTGTTCATGAGTCATCTATATATTATAAAACTATAGTAATCAAAACAGTATGGTATTGGCATAAAAACACATACAGATTAAAAGGAAACAAGAATATAAAACGGGGAAGGACAGTTTCCTTAATAAATAGTATTGGGAAAACTTGACTAACATACAAAATAATGAAACTGGACTACTATCTTCCATCATAGAAAATGGACTCAAAATGGATTAGATACTTGAACTTAAAAAACCTGAAACCATAAAACTCCTAAAAGAAAACATAGGTGTGGGCTCTTTGACAGCCTTGGATTTTTTTCGAATTTGACAAAAAGCAAAGCAAAGACAACCAAAGCAAAAATAGACAAGTGGGACTAAAAAGCAAACTAAAAAGCTTATGCACAGCAAAGGAAGAAAATAAAAAGGTAACCTACGGAATAGGAGATGTTTGCAAATCATATCCTATATAATAAAATCCTAGTATGCAAATTGACCAAACAGCAGAACAACTGGTGGAACAACTGATCACTATGATGTGCACTGACCACCAGGGGGCAGATGCTTAATGCAGGAGCTGTCCCATGGTGGTCATTTTGCTCCCACAGGAGGAGTGCTGTTCGCCAGAAGCCAGGCTCATGGCTGGCAGTGCTAAGGAGCAGTGAGCCGAGTAGTAAGGAGCAGTGAGCAGGCAGGCATTAAGGAGTGAGGGGTCCCAGATTGCAAGAGGGATCCCCGACTATGAGAGGGATCCCAGATCCCTGGGGGATTGGGCCTAAGCTGCCAGTCAGACATCTCCCAAGGGGTCCCGGGATGCAAGAGGATGCAGGCTGAGCTGGGGCCTCCTTCCCACCCATTTCATGCACCGGGCCTCTAGTATCTAATAAGGGTATAATATCTAAAAAACTATATACATAACCCATATAAATGAATAGCAGAAAACGAAACAATACAATTAAAAGAAGACACAGAAAACAAATGGAAACTTTAGAACTGCAAAGTACAATGGACAAAAATATTTAAAAAACCACAGACTATATAGGATAATAAATAGAATAGAGGGAAATTAGTGAACTAGAAGCAGGGCAAAATTAGCCAGTGTAAATAATAGGAAAAAATCTATTGAGAATTTTTTTAAAAAAGTACAACTTCAGGGACATGTGGGACAATAACAAAGGTTTAACAGTTTTGCTATTAAAGTCCCAGAAGGAAAGGAGAAAGTTCAGGATTGGGAAAAACTATTTGTAAAATGGTTTACCAAAATTGGTGAAAGATACATCAATTCAAGAAGCTCACCCACCCCAAACAGGATTAACCCAAAGGAATCCATGCCCAGACATATAATCAAATTATTGAAAATGGATGACAAAAAAAGTATTAAAAGAACTATAGAAAAATAATTCATTACCTGTAGGGAAACTGATTCAAATGAATAGATTTTCCTTCATCAACCATGTAGGCCAGAAAAAATGTGGAGTAATATTTTATTGTGCAGAAGAACTGTCAACCCAGAATTCTATATCTAGCAAAAACTCTTGGAATGAAAGTGAAAACAAGGAAATCAATATTGCAAAAGTATATGACAACTGATACTGGACTGAGAATTCATGTGGTAGTAGGGACAGTGGCTAATGAGAGAGAGGATATATACACCCTGTCTCAAAGGGATAAGCACTTGTTAAGTCCAGGAGACAGCTGTCATGTATGAATGCAGGCCCAGTAATGCCAGATAATCCAATCTTTTAAGGAAATCCAAATTTCTCTACTAAATCTCCTGGTATCTCAAGGCTTGCAACTATTCAAACTTTTAGAGAACTGTTGTGGCAATGTTAAACACAAACATATAATAATCTGGCTACTCAGTGTATATCTTACATAATAAAAGGCTAGTATAACCTAATTCATCTAGGTTTTAAGTTCTATAGAGTTTTCTTTGAACCTCAGATATATAGTTAAAATCTTTCTTCATAAATTCTGTTCAACACAGAAGGGAACCATCTAATTATTAAGAGTTTTCTTTGTCTCAGGAAATCTCTTACTTTTGGTTCTGTGTATTCTCCTTCAGATTTTCATTTATTTTCTATATAACTTTTCTTCCCCAGGACTCTGTCACTCTTTTTTTTTTTTTTTTTTTTTTTTGGTCATCCTTTCTGAGGATTTTTTAAAAATTCCAGTTTTAGTGGTGATTGACTTTTCATTATGGAATCCTATATAATAAAAGAGAAACATGCAAATTTGACTGTACCTTTGCTCCTGATTGGCTATGCTACCAGCCAATCAGGAATGAGGGCGGGGCCAAGTGGTGTAAGCACCGGGCCCGGGGATGGAGATGAAATGGCAGTGGTAGCGAGTGCCCAGCCCCTGGGGACAGGTGGTCGCAGGCAGCTGGGGCTGAGCTGAGCAGTTCGATGGCTTGGGCAGGCTGGAGGTGAGACATCAGTTGGACATCCCCTGAGGGCTTCCAGTATGTGAGAGGGGGCAGGTTGGGTTGAGGGACCACCTACCCCCAGTGCACGAATTTCATGCTGTGGGCCCCTAGTTTGAAGATAATAGCTTACTTACTTAACGCCTTCTTTCTTCATCTTTCAAATATAATTATATCACAGTTTTAAAATTAAGTCATTATTTAGTTCACTTAATGACTAGGTAAATGGTTTTCATTGCTCAACTTTGTTAATTTTCATGCTGTTAATCCTTGTCTTCATTGAGAGGTCCTTCGCTTTCTCTTTATCTGTTATTATCCTAACTCTCCTGACACGATAACTGGTGTGTTTTTGAACGGAGACATCCCCAGAATGCTCTGTTTGTCTGCCCCCATTAAGAAAGTTACATAGCTATCATTTCAGAATTTTCATTCATTATCATCTTATGAATTTCTTTAGCATCATCCCATTACCTCTTTTCTTTGAATTCCTTTTGACTCTCTTCTTTCTTTCTTTCTTATTTATTTATTTATTTATTTATTTATTTATTTATTTATTTTTATATCTTAACTGCTGGATCTCATACCTTCATTTTTGGTTTATTCCCTCATTATATTGAAGCACATCTTCCAAAAGCAACCAAGGAAAGTATGCAAGAGAAGTAAATAGAAAATATATTTTGTTCAATCGTTCCATGTCTGAAAATGTTTTCATTTCACTCCCATTTTTTATTGATACTTTGACTGGGGATGCAAGTTTACATTGGAAAACTTGCTCTCCAAAATTTTGTTGGCAAAAAATAATAAAAATAAAAATTTATATAACATTTTTCCATTGATTTCTAAACTTTTCTGGCATCTAGTGTTTTTCAGAAGTCCAAAACCTACTTAGGTTTTTAGTTCTTTTGTGTGACTTGTTTAATCTCTTTGAGTGGAAGCTTTGAGAATTTATTCTTTATTTATGATGTTCTAATATTTCATGTTGAGATATCATGCTGTTGATTTAATTTGGCTTGGCACACACTGACACATTTTATTCTAGAAACTTTAAAAATATATATTTTTGTTGATTTTAGAGAGGAAGGGAGAGGGAAAGAGATAGAAACATCAATGATGAGAGAGAATCGTCATGGCCTCCTGCACGTCCCACACTGGTAATCAAGCTTATAGCCCAGGCATGTGCTCTGACTAGAAATCAAACCATGACCTCCTGGCCTACAGATTGATGCTCAAGCACTGAGCCATGCTGGCCAGGCTCTAGAAATGTTAAATAGTTGACATTTTCTCAGTTCTCTCTGTTTCAAGCTTTGCTACTTTTTACACTGAGTGACCAGATTATTATGATCTCTGAATGCATAATAATCTGGCCACTCAGTGTGTGTGTGTGTGTGTGTGTGTGTGTGTGTGTGTGTGTGTGTGTGTATTAGAGGCCCAGTGCATGAATTTGTGCATGGGTGGAGTCTGGCCAGCCTGGCCAGGGCGAGGGGACATAGTTGGTTGGCTGGTCTACCTGCTGGTCGAACTCCTGGTTCATATTAGCCTTTATTACATAAGATATACACTGAGTGGCCAGATTATTATGCATTTAGAGATCATAATAATCTGGTCACTCAGTGTATATCCAGTGCCTGGTAACATGTCTAATACATAGGAAGAGCTCCTTAAATTTTTATATGTTTGAACACTGATAATTTAAATCTTAAATTTCTTATCCTAGCCCTGAAATTGTTTTTCCATCTCTCTTTTTATGTTGTACTTTCTGTGGGATTTTATTAAGTTCTAATCCTTGAATTAATTTTTTAAAAAAATATATTTTATTGATTTTTTACAGAGCGGAAGGGAGAGGGATAGAAAGTCAGAAACATCGATGAGAGAGAAACATCGATCAGCTGCCTCTTGCACGCCCCCTACTGGGGATGTGCCCTCAGCCAAGATACATGCCCTTGACTGGAATCAAACCCGGGACCCTTCAGTCTGCAGTCTGATGCTCTATCCACTGAGCCAAACCGATCTCGGCCCTTGAATTAATTTTTATAAAAACATTTTTTCTTCTTTGAATATATCTTTTTTTGACATATTTTTCTTGTAGGATTGTTATATGTATCTTTCCCCTAGAAGCATTCTTCTTAAGAATTAAAAATTTTTCTCTATTGTTTCTCTTTTCTGAGTTCTTTTTTCCTCTTTATTTATTTTAATCTCTCATGTTTAAGATGTTTCTGAAATAGCTAGTGACTCAAGGCTAATAAAAGAGTAATATGCAAAATGACCATACCTTCGCTACACCAACAAGCCAAGCCCACAGCCACGCCACAAGCCAATCAGGAGCAGATTATGCAAATAAACCCCAACCAAGATGGCTGCCACTCACTGAGAGCCAGAGGGAGGCTTGGGTTTCCCCAGCAACAGAGGAAGCCAAGCTTTCCACCTGCCATTGCCAGCCGAGGCCTCTGCTCTAGGCTACAAAGTTTCAAACAGAAATGGCTGCCTCCACAGAGCAAACAGAAGACTTGGCTCTGCTCCAGGCTACAAAGTTTCAATTGTAGACATAAATTAATCCCAGATCCCAGGACCTCTGCTTGGGTCATTGGTGGGGCATGGCCAGCCTGCAAACCTCCACAGGCCCCTCACCCAGGCCATCCTCACCCAGGCCGCTCCTCACCCCAAGGGAACCCCCACCCTGATCTGGGACACTCTTCAGGGAAAACCAGCTGGCCCCCACCCATGCACCAGGCCTCTATCCTATCTAATAAAAGAGTAATTTGCAGATTGACCATCACTCCAACACACAAGAGGGCTGCCCCAATGTGGTCAAAGATCCTGCCCCCATGTGGACACAAGATGGCCACCACCAGATGGTCAGCAGGGGAGGGCCATTGGGAGGTTCCAGGCCTGCAAGGGAGGGCAGTTGGGGGTGATCAAGCCTGCAGGGGAGGGCAGTTAGGGGTGACCAGGCCAGCAGAGGAGGGAAGTTAGGGGCAAACAGGCTGGCAGGGGAGCAGTTAGACATCAATTAGGCTGGCAGAGGAGTGGTTAGGGGCTGATCAGGCTGGCAGGCAGAAGCAGTTAGGGGCAATCAGGGAGGTAGGCAAGTGAGCGGCATGGAGCCAGTAGTCCTGGATTGTGAGAAGGATGTCCGACTGCCCGTTTAGGCCCAATTCTACTGGGATCTGGCCTAAACAGCAGTCGGACATTCCTTGAGGGGTCCCAGATTGGAGAGGGTGCAGGCTGGGCTGAGGGACACCCCCTGTCCCCTGTGCACGAATTTCATGCACCGAGCCTTTAGTATGCATATAAAAACATGGTGGCATTAAAAAGCTGATTTGAGCTTGTTGTTGTCTTAAGGATGTGTAGATTTATTGGAAGTGACCTGTCTAGAATCGTTTATTGGTTTAGACCACTTATTAGGTCTTTTCTCTTGGGCTGGCTTTCTCCAGAATGAAATCCTCTACTTTCTTTCAGGGAATTACAGTAAAACCTCAACATAACAGACTAATTCAGTAAAGGGCATTTCCGTTAAAGCCAAAAATCCATTATATAATAAAGTAGGTTTTCTAAATGTGTATGTTAAAAGAAATTGACAAATCAGTGAGTTTACCTGTTTTTACTTATATAGACATGTTTGTTTAATTAAAATTAAGTGTTCATGAAAAGTCTAATTTCACAGAAGTTTTCTATGTGTATTACTGTGATTTTAAGTTCATATTGAATAGGTCGAATGAGTACATTCACCAATCACTGAGAATAAACAAACCTACATGGCTTGGGCATGGCTTAGCACACATTAGGACACCAATCAGCTTGCATTAAAACTGCTGCAGACACCCAGCTGGTGTGGCCAAATGGATTGAGCATCATCCCATGGACCAAGAGGTCCTGGTGATTCCTGGTCAGGGCACATGTCTGGGTTTGGGACTTGATCCTCACTAGGGGTTGTGCAGGAGGCAGTTAATCAGTGTCTCTCTCATTGATGTTTCTGTCTCTCCCTCTCACTTCCTCTCTGAAATCAATAAAAAAAAATATTTTTAAAAACCTTGCTCAGGAAGTCACACCATATAACAACAGAACCAATTACCACTTACTGCTCACGATACAGCGTGATCATATGCTAATCATTTGCTGAACATTGTTTATGAGTGGTAACTCTTGGATGTGAATATGTAGCCTATTGTTATAGATATGTAATATTTATTTATGCTGGAAAAATTGCTATGATTTTTTTCCAATATGTGGCCTGTTCACTAAAATTTGGTAAAAATAACAGTGAACTAATTAAAAATATATAACCTGTTAATTAAGCAAATCTTGGTTAAGAGCATTTTAAAATTAACAGGGTGTTAATTTTCACATATGACATACAGACCAGAAATCTTGTCCCTTAAATCCAAAGTCAATTAAATCAAGGGTTTACTGCAATAAAATAAACTTGGCTGCCAGATTCTGGGAGTCCTATATAATAAGTAAGTAATATGCAAATTGAACATCACTCCAACACACAAGATGGACACTCCCATGTAGACACAAGATGGCTGCACAAGATGGCCAGCAGGGGAGGGCAGTTGGGAGGGACCAGACCTTCAAGGGAGGGCAGTTGGGGGGAATTGGATCAGCAGGGGAGGGCTTTTAAGGGCAACCAGGCCTGCAGGGAAGGGCAGTTGGGAGTGACTAGGCCTGCAGGGGAGGGAAGTTGGGGGGAACCAGGCCTGAAGGGGAGGGCAGTTTGGAGGGATAAGACCTGCAGGGGAGGGCAGATGGGGGCAACTTGGCCTGCAGGAGAGTACAGTTAGGGGTGACCAAACCAGCAGGGAGGACAGTTACGTGCAGACCAGCAGGGGAGTAGTTAGATGTCAATCAGGCTGGCAGAGGAGTGATTAGGGGATGATCAGGCTGGCAGGCAGAAGCAATTAGGCACAATCAGGCATGCAAGCAGATGAGCAGTTGGGAGCCAGCAGCCCTGGATTGTGAGAGGGATGTCTGACTGCCTGTTTAGGCCCGACATTCTCCCCACCCAGCCCCAGGCATGAATTTCATGCACCGGGCCTAAGCTGGGGGCATCAGCCTGCTATATGAGGTTGGTTTGAGAATATGAGGTCTGCCTATTTCGTTCACATTTTCAAGTACCTTTCCTGCTTACAGCCCCTCATGCACCCAACTTTTCAAAGGTATCTAATAATTGCAGTTCTTTAAAATATCTGGGATTCCACAATAGGTCCAGTCTGCAACCTTGGTGTCAGTTTTTTTTATGGTTGTTACATTATTCATTACTATTCTATATACTTTCTAACTTTCAAAATCTTTTTGCTGCTCCTTTCTCTCTCATACTCTTTGTCCTAATGGGTTTTCTTCTTTCATTTAATCTCATTACTCTCACTTAGTGGTATTTCATGAAGGAGTAGTAATAAATGCATGTATTCAATGTGCTATGTTTGAAATAAGAATGTGCTTTTTTCTAAGAGGAATTTTTTAGAGTTTTTATTAATAAGGAGTATATATGCTAATCAAGCCAGTCAATAAATATTTGTTGATCTTCCAATATGTGCAAGATCCTGTGCTCAACATTGAATACACATTGATAAAGACATTAGACATTTTTCTTGCCTTACAAAACTGAAGACCTATTCAGGGAAACAGATATGAAAGGAACTTAAAGAAATATGTAATTAGAAATTGTGAAAATCTTGTTAAGGAAGAGAACAAAGTGATAAGATGGTAATTACAGGGAAGGTATAATTTGGTATTGAGATCAGGGAAGACCTAAGAAAAGTCTGACCTTTAAAAGTAGAGATTTGGAAAATGAGCAATAGTGATAAAGGCTAAGAGTGAAAGAAAACATCTTCTAGACATAAGGAACAGTGCCTTGAAAGGCCTTAAAAGGGACTAAGAGCTAGGAGTATTCAAAGAACTGTAAAATAAGGCCAGTGTGGATGAAATTTAGAGACCAAAAGGGAGCACACTAAGATTTGGTTGAAGTGACAGGAAGGGACCAGATCCTTCAAGCTTTGTAGACCATGTTCAAGAGCTTGGTTTTTATAAAAGCAAATATAATGGGGATCCGCTGAAGAATTTTAAGCAGAGCAGTGACAGACAATGCCATTGTAGTGATGTTGATTTAAAATTATAAATCTCAAGTGGGAAAACTAGATATGAAGGTATTCTAGTAGTCCAAGGGGGAGAGATTTCATATTATTAATAAAGAGAGGGGAAAGTTTCTAGCTATATTTAGGGACAAGATTGGACAGTATTTACGGAATCCTTATATGAGAGGGAGGGAATGATGATGGTACTAGAATGGTACCATCTTTGCTTTGAGGTTTCCCTCCTGGTGCATATTATGCTCGTCAAAAGACTTCACTTGCAAGAGGAAAAACCAAGATGGCGACATAGGTAAACACCTATGCTGCTGCCTCGCACAACAATTTCAAAACTACAACTAAAGGACAAAATGGACATCATGCAGAACCACCGGAAAGCTGGCTGAGTGGAAATCCTACAACTAGAAAGAAAGAAAAAAGGACACTGAGACTCAGAGGAGGCACAGAGGGTAGGGGTGCTGAGACTCGGAGACGTGCACGTGAAAGGAAGGGCCGCGCTGGCTTCCTCGAACCTGAGGGAAACAAAGGCTTCCCACCGCGCTGAAATCCAGCTCCTGCTGAGACTCGGGAACCCAGGCTCATACGGGGAGAAACTGGACCATCTGGCAGCGGGCAAAACCCGAGAGCAGCTTTTTCAGGTGCATGTAGCAAATGCCATGGGGGCACTGAGACCCAGGGGAACTGTGGAAGACTGAGGTGAGGAGGTGCGTGCACAGAGAGGACTTGGGCAGCTAGCTGAGCGGTAGTTGGTTTTCTCGTTCCAGAGGGAAGCAAACCTCTGGACTGCATCTTACTCCAGTTCCAGTGAGATTTTGGGTACTCACACTCATTCGGGGAGAAACTGGACAGCTGAGCCTCACGGCCAATTGGCCTGGAGGTCAACTCCACCCAGTAATACCAACAACAATCAAGGCTAATTACAACAAGACTGTGCACACAGACCACAAATGGGTGCACCAAGAGTATCCACCTCAGGTAACTGGGGAGGCTGAGCCACTGGGCACAAAAGACCCCTCGCACACGAAGCCACTCTATCAACTCAAGGAAGCAGCTAAATGCAAAGACAAAGAGGCAGGTAAAAAATGAAAGAAATGGAGGAAAGCAAACAACTAGATATAGAGTTTAAAACCATGGTTATGAAGTTTTTTAAGAGGTTCCTAGAAAAGGCTGATAAATTTAATGAGACCCCTGAGGTTATGAAAAAGGACTAGCTAGAAATTAAGCATACACTGACTGAAATAAAAAATATACAGAGACCTAAAAGCAGACTAGAGGACCACAAGATCAAGTCAAAGATTTGAAATACAAAAAAGCAAAAAACCTCTTTTTAGGTCTCAGCCGGAAAAGAAAAAAGAATTAAAAAAAATTGAAGATAGTGTAAGGAGCCTCTGGGACAATCTCAAGCAAACCAACATCTGAATAATGGGGGTGCCAGAAAAAGAGAGATCAAGGCCCTAACTGGTTTGGCTCAGTGGATAGAGCGTCAGCTTGTGGACTGAAAGGTCCCAGGTTCGATTCTGGTCAAGGGCATGTACCTTGGTTGCAGGCACATCTCCAGCAGAAGGTGTGCAGGAGGCAGCTGATCGATGTTTCTCTCCCATCGATGTTTCTGACTCCCTGTACCTCTCCTTTCCTCTCTGTAAAGAATCAATAAAATATATTTAACAAAGAGAGAGAGAGCAAGATACTGAAAACCTATTTGAAGAAATAGTGACTGAAAACTTCCCCTACCTGGTGAAAGAAATAGACTTACAAGTCCAGGAAGCACACAGAACCCCAAACAAAAGGAATCAAAAGAGGACCACACCAAGACACATCATAATTAAAATGCCAACAGCGAAAGATAAAGAGAATATTAAAAGCAGCAAGAGAAATACAGTTAGTTACTTACAAGAGAGCACCCATAAGACTCAGCTGATTTCTCAACAGAAACTATGCAGGCTAGATGGAGTGGCAAGAAATATTCAAAGTGATGAATAGCAAGAACCTACAACCAAGATTACCCAGCCAAGCTATCATTCATAATTGAAGGGCAGATAAAGTGCTAGAAAAAGCTAAAGGAGTTCATCACCACCAAACCAGTATTACATGAAATGCTGAAAGGTATTCTTTAAGAAGAAGAGGAAGAAGAAGAAAAAGATAAAGATAAAAACTATGAACAACAAATACATATCTATCAACAAGTGAGTCTAAAAACCAAGTGAATAAAAAATCTGATGAAAATAATAAACTAGTGAATATAATAGAATCAGGGGCATAGAAAGGGAGTGGACTGACAATTTTCATGGGGAAGGGGTGTTGGGTTGCAGGAAGAGACTGGACAAAAGTTACACACCTATGGATGACAGTGTTGGGGGGTAAGGGCAGAAGGTGAGGTGGGAACTGAGTGGAGGGGAGCTATGGGGGGGAAGGAACAATTGTAATAATCTGAAAATAAAGATTTATTAAAAATACTTCACTTGCAGAATTATCTCTCAAGCACAATACTTATTTTATACTAAACACATTTCATATATTATTTTCAATCCTCACAATGATTGAAAGCATTAGCTATCATTCCTATATTATAGACAGAGTAGGAGGCTCAGAAAGACGAACTTATTTGCCAAAGAAAATGGTGCTTATAATTAATGCAGTTTAGGATTAAGAACTGATATAACTGATTCTTATACTCTGTTATTTCAATAGCAATATACTATCTTTCATTATATTCTCTTTTCTTCTCTTTGAATCTACAAATGCCCTTCCTGTCAGTTGGTCAGCACCACTATAGTGCTTGTGCATGTGTTCAGTTCCTTTCTTCTAAGGTCAGCATCAGAGAATTCCAAGGCAAATAGTATTTTCATCAAATCCCAAACATATTATCTAGCCCTCAAAGAATCCTTCCTATCTACCACTCATGCTAGATTCATTCAACATTTGACTTTTTTAAAGCAATTCTCCCATCTGAATTGATGCCCACTCTTTCTTTATCACTTGTTAATGAAACCCTGGGCCTCCAGTTACTGAATCTGGAAAAGTGCTGTCAAATAGAACTTTCAGCAATGATAGAAATGTTCTATATTTGTGATTTCCAGCATGGTAGCCACTAGCCACAGTTAGCTATTGAACACTGTTAATGTGAATAGTGCCAATTGAATTTGAATTTTTATTTAATTTAATTAAGTTTCATTTAAACAGATAATGTTAGTGGGTACTGTAATGGACAACACAGATCTAACCAAGGGCTAGCAAACTTTTTCTTAAAGGGTTAGATTAACCAGTAGGTCACAGTTTGATTCTCATTCAGGACTCATACCTGAGTTTTGGGCTCAATTCCCAAGATGGGGCATGCAGGAGGCAGCCCGCCAATGATTCTCTGTCATCACTGATGTTTCTCTCTCTCTCTCTCTCCCTTCTCCTCTCTGAAATCAATAAAACCATATTTAAAAAAATAAAGGTTCAGATTGTAAGTATTCAGCTTGTAGACAAGGTGGCCTCTGTTGCAACTACTTCTGCTATTGTAGCTTAAAAAGTAGTCATAGACATTATATAAATAAATATTCTGGCCATGTTCCAATAAAATTTTACTTATAAAAATTGTTGCAGTACTGCAGATATAGTTCGCCTACCCCTTAGAATTTTTCCTTTGACATGTTAACTTAATCCTGTCAACTCTACTTAAGTATGATCATTTTTCATACTTCATGCTGTGGAATGCTCTTATACTGTATGTATACAGTTCATGTGTGTGTGTGTGTGTGTGTGTGTGTGTGTGTGTGTGTGTGTGTGTGTGTGTGATTAGAGTCATCTTATAACAAAGGAGAGAAGACTAAGTTATGTGTATATTTAGCAAGCTCCCCTTTGTAATTTCTACCTATGGCGATGTTTGCAAATCAATGGCCTACTTTTTGCCTTCATCTTACTATGTGATCTTTTTTCACTCTTCTAGTCCATTTATAAAAAATATGGTTTAATTCTTCCATTTTAATTGAAGTTTTATTTTTCCAAAAAAAGAAAACTGAGTGATTGCTTTCATATTTTCTTTCAGTCCTGGGATCAAGATGTGAAACCAAGAAATTATTTCTGAAGAAGGAAATTAATGAAATAGAGTCAGCCCAGTGGGAGATAATGGAAAGACTTACAAGACATGACCTTCAGTGCTCTAGTTTAAGAAATAATTGGGAATGTAATGACCAGTTTGAGAAACAACATGGCTCTCAGGAGGGAAATTTTAGTCAACCAATATACACCCATGAAAGCATGTCCACTTTTAATCAGCATCCATCCTTTATATTACAGCAAGTCATTCATAATAAAGAGAAATACTGTGCCACCAAGGAATATAGGAAAACCTTTAGACATGACTCACAGCTTACTACACATCAGATTATTCATACCATTGAGAAACCCTATGAATGTAAAGAATGTGGAAAGGCCTTCAGACATCCCTCAAGACTCCGCCATCATCAGAAAATTTATACTGGAAAGAAACCCTTTGAATGTCAAGAATGTGGAAAAACCTTTATTTATGGCTCAGACCTTACTCGCCATCAGAGAATTCACACTGGTGAGAAGCCCTATGCATGTAAAGAATGTGGGAAGGCCTTTAGTAGTGGCTCAAACTTCACTAGACATCAGAGAATTCACACTGGTGAGAAGCCCTATGAATGTAAAGAATGTGGGAAGGCTTTTAGTAGTGGCTCAAACTTTACTCAACATCAGAGAATTCACACAGGGGAGAAGCCCTATGAATGTAAGGAATGTGGCAATGCCTTTAGTCAGAGTTCACAACTTATTAAACATCAGAGAATCCATACAGGTGAGAAACCCTATGAATGTAAGGAATGTGAAAAGGCTTTTCGTTCTGGTTCAGACCTTACTCGACACCAGAGAATTCATACCGGTGAGAAACCCTATGAATGTAAGATATGTGGGAAAGCCTATTCTCAGAGTTCACAACTTATTAGTCATCAGAGAATTCATACTGGTGAGAAACCCTTTGAATATAGAGAATGTGGAAAGACCTTTAATTATGGCTCTCAACTTATTCAACATCAAAATTTGTACTGGTGAAAAACCACAATATATGAAATGTGTGAAGGCTTTTAATTATAGCTCAAAACTATTCAACATCAGATAATCTTGATAATAATCTTCTAAATAGGGTAATGTATAAACATGTTATTTGTTGACTATAGCTTATTTATCCCAAGAAAAATGTAGGAAAAACACTCCGAAGTAGATTATATTTTGGAAGCTCTTTAGTAAATTTGGATTTCTCTTGACATCAGATAATTCAACCTAGCATATATTGAAAATGAAAGAGCTTTTGACACCTTTATAACCTTAAACATCAGAGATTTGTGCTGAAATGTAACCCTGTGATTTTCATATTCCTCCCTAACTTGTCTATAGTTATGATATTCTTGATTTTAATTCATCTTAAATTTATATAACTGTAAAGTTCATCTGTTTATGTCATGGTTTGTAAAATACCTTTATTTTAAAAATACCTTTTATAACAGAGAAGTGGCCTCTTTATTTTTGAAGATGACTTACATTTTGCTTTTTACAAAATTTAGGCTTTCTTATTGTAAAAACATCCACGAATAATTTTGCATTCAGTAAATAGATATCCTTTAATGGCTTCCTGGTATTTCCTTGTGTTATTCTAATACCATTTTATTAAGCTCCTATTGATAGACATTAACATTTCTTCCAGAGTTTTTGCCATCATACATGAATATATTTTCCTTATAAAGATTTAGCCCTAGCTTATTTGGCCCAGTAGATAGAGCATTGGCCTGTGGACAGAAGAGTCTCAGGTTCAATTCTGGTCAAGGGTACATGCCTAAGTTTTGGGCTTGATCCTTGGTTGGAGTTGTGCAGGAGATAGCCAATCAATGATTCCTTCTCATCATTGATGTTTCTAGCTCTCTCTCTCCCTCTCTGAAATCAATAAAAAATATTTAAAAAAAGATTTAAACATTACAAGTAAGAACCTTCACCACTGTCCTTATACCCATTGTCCTTCCCAAAGGATAGTTGTTATCTGTTTAGTATTTATTCTTCCTGATAATTTTTTTATTTTATACATGTATATCTCTATAGAAATTATAAAATGGGGATAATTGTAATACCTACCTCATAATTTTGTGTAAGGGTCAAATAAGACAAAATGTTTAAAAGAATGCATGTCATAAATACTCACTGAATGTTAGTCATTGTTATACTCATTATTGTCATTAGTATTATTTGTTGAAAGGCAACTATTTCTGAAGACCTTACTCAACATCAGGCAAGATATGTAATTGAAGTTGAGAGTAATAAATTAAGAAAATTTTCTATCATTTATTTCTTAGGGAACATGAAATAATCTTGGGATTTGGTGGGGAAAGTAGTGTGTGTAATGTACAGGAAGGACCTTATTCAGACTGGCATCCTTTTAACTACTTATAATATCTAATATTAAAATAGTGTTGTGATATACCCATGAATTACACAAGGATGCCTCTAGAAGTCGAATCAAGGAGCCACATTTCATAAGCCGGTGACTACGAGGGGGCGAATGCTCTCTAAATCTTATACTGTCACGTTGGCCCAAAATCAGACTTATATAGGCAAATATCACAGAAGTATTGATTACATCTCGAGGTTTGGAATGAGGAATCTGGTTTGCAAAAGGCAATTTCATAAGCTAAATTGAGAAAGTAAGTTATCTACAAAAATTAATTATAGTTTCAGGTCTTGGGACCACTGAGTCAATGGAAATACATTATCTGGAGCCACTGCGGCAATGTAGAGTAATTGTGCTGTCCTGGTCTCCAGGTGCAGAGGAATGTGTTTTGAAAGACCAGTAAGATCACAATCAATGGGATATTCAAATCACAATCAATGAGTATTTAACCAAATGGGATAACTTATGTAAGTTCAGAAAATCAAAATAACTTTCTATTATTTTACCAAGCAAATAATTATAGAAGCCAAATCAGCAGGGTTAAAATATTAAACAGCAATTTTTACCCAAGCGTGGTTCAATAGGATATAGACAAAACACTTCTGAAGAAAAAATATTAAAAGGCAAACAGCATTAGGTTTGAAAAAAAGAGTAAATATATATGCAAATATGTAGAGACACCTTAGAGTTATTGATTTAAAATGCTGTACTGAATACTAAACTTTTTTCTAATACATTTGAAAACCTAAACAAAATTATTTTGTAGGGAAATAAAAATTACCAGTGTTGACTCAGAAAGTCACAACTCTTGGAAGACTCTCTTACAAACACAGGAAAATGGAAATTTTATATGAATACAGTAGCTATTAGTTGACAAAACACCAAACCTAATTTTTTTCTAGGCAAAATGTTACCAAGTGGTCAAGGAATTTTTATATAGAAGTAGACATGTCATAACAAATGTTAACAATTTTGATGTTAGAAGTGCATTAGAAGGATACAAAAAAAAAGAAGCCATTTTTCATTATCACCCATGAAGTTGTTTCATGCAAACTAAAGAAATTAGCAAACTGTGTGCATCGAAAGAATAACAAATGAACTTGTTAGGGACAATAGTTAAGAAGGTTGCCCAGTGGCCAGTTTCAGCTAATACAATGCTGTGAGAAAAATCAGGCCCCATTTGCCAGCTCTTCTAATTTCAAGAGCACCCAGAAATCTACATATTTTTAAGTGTGTGATGGCTCTTGATTTTTAAATGGCAGCTCAGATTTAAAATAAAATAAATCATGGAACCAACAAAGATATGGTATAAACTCTGCAAGTGGCCCATGGGTTACTTTTCTGGGCACTAGAGCAGTGAGTGTGCTAAAGGCTTGAAAGAGGAGTTTTTAAATGCCTTACCACTAAGGAAATATAAGAGGGGAGTACAACTAAGATAATTTACCTGGAGTTTCTTAGATGTGAGCAGAGTTAAAAATACACAGATAAAATAGCTAACCTCTAAGTGTAAATTCTTTTTAAAAAACAAACTGCATCAGACTCAATATTTTCCACATTTTAAAAATGTATTCTAAGCATTATGTCAGTTACAGAGACTATACATTCATGTGCCACATAACTGACAGAGATGTGTTCTTAGAAATATATTGTTAGATAATTTTATTGTTATGCAAATTTCATAAGTTCTACTTACACAAACCTAAATGATATTGCATCTACATCTGGCTACATGGCATACCAGTGCTGTATATAGTCAGTTGTTGACTGAAACATCATTATTTTATGTTTTATATACATTTTCTAAGATATGTGTATACACACACAACTGAAAAAAATAGAGATAAACTCTCAAGAGAAAAAATAACCAGACCATCACAATTTTGCACTAGCAACAAATGTTTTACTGGAATTATGTATTGTGTTCTAGACCAAGGATCATCAAACTTTCCATAAAGGGCCAGATACTATAAATTTTAGCTGTTATGGACCATTGAAATTGAAAATAAATATCCCATATGTTAGCTTTATTTAGATTTAACTTAATGTTTTGAGATGGACCTTTCCTGTGCCTCAATTTTCATGCTCATCAGCTTCCTACATTGTATGGATATTATTCTGTGAAAGGAAAAGTTATAGGCCTGTCCTTTCATTCCCTCCTACCTCTTTTCTTAGATACCATGTTAAAGGGTTTTATTTGTTTTAATATTGAATTACTTCATTTGCAGACATATCTTATAATCAATTTGAGAAAAGTAGAGAAAAATATCTGCAAATGGGAGAATTATTAGAAGCTATGTTGTTCTAAAAGTTTTAAATTACTACCAAAATGAGAATTTTGATATGAAGTTTCATATTCTTTGTTAGTCTATTTTAAGTCATTTAAGTTCCTCATTTAAAATTCCAGAAGTAATGTATTTGCACTCAAACCAATGAAATAATGACAATAAAATTTTAAAAATAAATATCTCCATCCTCTCCATTCTTCACTCTTTCCCTCTGTGCATTTCCTTTGAGTGATGTTTAAACCTTGTCTATATCCCTCGTATATTTCTTTGTACTTAAACATTAATACGCAAATTACTTTAATATATTTTTGCAAAAAATGATATGTTATATATTTATCTATAATTTACTTTTTTAACATTCACCTGTACATTTTGGATTTTCCTTCAAGAAAATTGATTATTTGATGATTACAGTATATTTCACAGTATGCTTGTATCTATTTTATTCCCAAATTGTGATATTTCAGTTTGCTTCCTGTTTGTAATTTAAAAGTAGTGCTGCAATAAACGTTCTTATATTTTTGTCTTTTTTATTTTTTATAAAATAGGTTTCCCAAACCATTTGCAGAGTCTTCTGTTTCTTAGGAAAACCTTGCTTATAGAAAATTTTAGAGGGCAAGTGGATAAAGGAAAAGTGTGTAGATTTTCATGTGTGCTTATGTGTGTGTGTGTGTGTGTATACACACATAGATTTAACATTTTAATCCATCTGGAATGAATTATTGTATAAGGTCTGACACAATTCCATATACAGCTTTATATTCATAAATAAAGCCAAATATTTCAGAACCAATTATTAAACTCCTCATATTTTTCTACCCAATTAAAATATTATTTATCATATATTAAATGCTCATCTTCAGGTCTAGTTCTGTGCTCTATTTTCCAGCAATCTTTGAAATAAAATTTTCAGTAATTTATTATTTGGAAATAAAGAGCTGTTATTACTATACAGTTTTGTAAATAAAATCAAATGTGTCTTCATTAGAATTTAAAATTATTTTACCCATTTCAATAAAAGACTCATTGAGATAATATTTTGACTATAATTTATTTCACTTTATTTATTTTTGTTTGTTTTTTGTCATTTCTTTAAAAAAATCTTTATTATTCGGATTATTACAGTTGTTCCTCTTCCCTCTCCCCCACATAGCTCCCCTTCATCTGGTTCCCACCCCTCCCAACCCCATGCCATTACCCGCCACACCTCCACTGTCCTCATCCATAGGTGTATGATTTTTGTCCGTTCTCTTCCTGCACCTCAACACCCTTGTCCCCCTGAGGATTAACAGTCTACTCCCTTTCTATGCCCCTTATTTTTTATATTCACTAGATTATTCTGTTCATCAGATTTTTTAATTCACTTGATTTTTATTTTATTTTTAAAATTTACTAAATCTTTATTATTCAGATTATTAATTACAATGTTCCTCTCCCTGTCTCATAGCTACCTTCCACCCGATCACCATCCCACTCTCTGCCCTTACCTCCTCCCCACTGTCCTCATTCATAGGTGTATGATTTTTGTCCAGTCTCTTCCTGCACCTACCACCTCTCTTCCCCCCCAAGAATTGTCAGCCCATTTCCTTTCTATGCCCCAGATTCTATTATATTCACCAGTTTATTCTGTTCATCAGATTTTTAATTCACTTGATTTTTAGATTCACTTGTTGAAAGATGTGTATTTGTTGTTTATAATTTTTATTTTTACCTTTATTTTCTTCTTCCTCTTTTTAAAGAATACCTTTCAGCATTTCATATAATACTGGTTTGGCGGTGATGAACTCCTTTAGCTTTTTCTTATCTGCGAAGCACTTTATCTGACCTTCAGTTCTGAATGATAGCTTTGCTGAGTAATCTTGGTTGTAGGTTCTTGTTCTTCATCACTTTGAATATTTCTTGCCATTCCCATCTGGATTGTATAGTTTCTGTTGAGAAATCAGCTGACAATCATATGGGTGCTCCCTTGTAGGTAACTAACTGTTTTTCTCTTGCTGCTTTTAATATTCTCTTTGTCTTTTGCTCTTGGCATTTTAATTATGATGTGTCTTGGTGTGGTCCTCTTTGGATTCCTTTTGTTTTGGGTTCCCTGTGGGGCTTCCTAGACTTGTAAGTCTATTTCTTTCACCAGGTGTGGGAAGGTTTCTATCATTATTTCTTCAAGTTGGGTTTCAATATCTTGCTCTCTCTCTTCTTCTGGAACCCCCATAATTTTGATGTTGGTACACTTGAAGTTGTCCCAGAGGCTCCTTACACTATCTTTATATTTTTGGATTCTTTTTTCTTTTTGCTTTTCCAGTTGGGTGTTTTTGCTTTTTTGTATTTTAAATCTTTGACTTGATTCTTGTGATCCTCTAGTCTGCTGTTGGAGCTCCTAATGTTATTTTTTATTTCAGTCAGTGTATGTTAAATTTCTAGTTGCTCCTTTTTTATATCCTCAAGGGTCTCACTAAATTTATTGGCCTTTTCTAGAAAATTCTTGAAAAACCTTATAACTGTGGTTTTGAACTCTATATCCAGTCATTTGTTTTCCTCCATTTCTTTCATTCATGACCTGTTTCTTTGTCTCTGCATTTTGGCTGCTATCCTGATTTGATAGAGTGGCTTTGTGTGCTAGGTGTCCTATAGGGCCCAGTGACTCAGCCTCCCAGGTTAGCTGAGGTGGACATTCTTGGTGTACCCTTTGTGGGCTATGTGTACAGTCTTGTTGTAGTTAAGCCTTGATGTTGGTGTCACTAGGAGGAATTGACCTCCATGCCAGTGGTTGTGAGGATCAGCTGTGTCTATGATGGGAGAACTTCTGTGCTGGAGACACCCTTATGAGGTAAGACTTGCTTCAGTGGGGCTTTGGTGCTCACTGAGTCTGCCCTGTGATTGTGTCCCTTATGGATCTGAGGAGTTGTAATCTGGATGGTCCTACTCTGACCCCTGGGTACACTGGCTCTTGGATCTCTAAGGAGGTGATAATTCAGTCTCTGCCTGAAGCCAGCCAGCAGGAGCCTAGGGAGATACCTGCAGATTCCTCTTCTTTGTTTGGGTCTTAGAGGTGTCCAGATGAAGCCCAGCTATGAAGCAATGGAAGCTACTGTGGGGATTAGGGTCTTCTTTTGGATGTTCTGGGTCTCTGACTCAGCTTCAGGTTGATAGGTGAGTTTAGATTTCAAAGGACCAGGCCATTCATATGCAAATGCTCCTGTGCACAGCTTGGTTGGGGGCAGAGTCTCAGGGCAGAGCAAACAGCAATGGCTTCCCATCAGCCCTGCCCTAAGAGGCCCTTGCTCAATGTCCTGTGGTAACCACTTCAGGTACCTCTGAGAGAAAGCCAGCCTCAAGTTCTGCCTGCTGCCAGACAGCCCAGTTTCTCCCCATATGAGTCTGGGTCCCCAGAGTTTTGCCCGGAACTGGAGTGCAGAACAGTTGGGAGCTTGTGTCTTCCTCCGGCTTGAAAAAGCCAGCCACATATTCAGTTGCCAGCCCTTTCTTCACGTGTGCCTCCATACCTCTGCCTTCTGCACCTCCTCTGAGTCTCAGTGTGCTTTTCTCTTTCCTTCTAGTTGTAGAATTTCCACTCAGCCAGCCTTTCTGTGGTTCTGGATGATGTCTGTTTTGTCTTTTATTTTTTTTTTTTTTTTTTTTTTTAAATATATTTTATTGATTTTTTACAGAGCGGAAGGGAGAGGGATAGAAAGTCAGAAACATCGATGAGAGAGACATCGATCAGCTGCCTCTTGCACGCCCCCCACTGGGGATGTGCCTGCAGCCAAGGTACATGCCCTTGCCGGAATCGAACCTGGAACCTTTCAGTCCGAAGTCCGACGCTCTATCCACTGAGCCAAACCGGTCTCGGCTGTTTTATCTTTTAGTTGTAGTTTTGAAATTATTTTGCGAGGTGGCAAGTTCAGGTGTTTACCTATGCCACAATCTTGGTTTCTCCTCTATTATTCATTTAAAATACAATCTTAAAGTGAACTCACAGTTGACATTGAGTAGATATTCATTAAAACATGTGTGTTCTGAAATTTCTTAGATAACTCTCCATTCTTACTTTCTAATCCTATCTAATAAAAGAGAAACATGCAAATTGACTGTACCTCCACTAGCCCCACAAGCCATGCCCACCAGCCAATCAGGAGTGAATATGCAAATTAACCCAACCAAGAAGGTGGTGGCCACAGAGGTGGAGAGAGGAGAAGGCTTGTGTTGCCCCCAGTGATGGAGGAAGCCAAGTTTTCGGCCCACCCTGGCCTGCCCTGCCCTCCGCTCAAGGCTACAAAGTTTCAATTATAGAAGATAAAGAAATCCCAATAAAAATGGTGGCAGCCACAGAGCTGGAGCCAGCCAAAGGCTTGGGTTGCCCCTGGCTATGGAGGAAGCCAAGCTTCTCTTCTGCCCTGACCTTCCCTGAAGGCTATAAAGTTTCAATTATAGAAGATAAATAATCCCAGAAAACAGGTCCTCCCCTTGGGTTGCCAGGGAGTGTGGCCAGCTTGCAAACCACCACAGACCCCTTGCCCACACCCCAAGGGAACCCCCCCCCCGATTCGGAACACCCTTCAGGGCAAACTAGCCGGCCCCTACCCATGCACCAGGCCTCTATCCTATCTAATAAAAGAGTAATATGCAAATTGACCATCACTCCAACACACAAGATGGCTGCCCTCATGTGGACACAAGATGGTGAGCAGGAGAGGGCAGTTGGGAGGGACCAGACCTGCAAGGGAGGGCAGTTGTGAGCGATCAGGCCAGCAGGAGAGGGCAATTCGGGGGACCAGGCCTGCAAAGGAGGGCAGTTGGGGGCAATCAAGCCTGCAGGGGAGGACAGTTAGGGGTGACCAGGCTGGCAGAGAAGGTAAGGTGGGGTGACTGGGCCTGCAGGGAAGGGCATTTGGGGGGGGGGGGACCCAGACCTGCAAGGGAGGGCACTTAGCGGTGACCAGGCCTGGAGGGGAGGGCAGTTAGGGGCAATCAGACTGGCAGGGGAGTAGTTAGGCATCAATCAGGCTGGCAGGGGAGTGGTTAGGGGTAACCAGGGTGGCAGGCAGAAGCAGTTAGGGGTGATCAAGAAGGCAGGCAGGTGAGCAGTTGGGAGCCAGCAGTCCTGGATTGTGGGAGGGATGTCTGATTGCCCATTTAGGCCTGATCCTACCAGAGTCTCCTACCAGGATCGGGGCTAAACAGGTAGTCGGACATCCCTCGAGGGGTCCAGATTGGACAAGGTGCAGGCTGGACTGAGGGACATCTCCCCTTGAACGAATTTTGTGCACCAGGCTCTAGTCCTATATAATAAAAGCCCAGCCACAGAGAGACCAGAGAATAGAACCACTAGGCCCTTTGCCCAGGCTGTTCCCACCTCCCAGCAAGTGGTTAGGGGCGGTCAGGCAGGCAGTCAAGTGCTTAGGGGCCCCAGTCTGGCAGGCAAGCATGAGCTATCATGCAGGCAGGCAGAGTGGTTAAGGACAATCAGGAAGGCAGGAAAATGGTTAGGGGTGATGAGGCAGGCACACAGAATCCCACAATCAATCACCTCAAAGAGGAAGACCCAAGCCCCCACCACAGCCTATGGGAGGGACCCTCCTGGGCTGCAATGGGAAGCACTGGCGTGGTGGGTGCTGCAGGGAGGGGCTGGCTCCAGGCTGCTCCTGAGTGGGCACCGCCCAGGCCCCAGCTTAGCAACCCCTCCTCCCCCATGGCTTCTGCAGAGCTGGGCTGCTACTCCTCTTGCTGCTATTATGCTTGGGCAGATCCTGGACCCTCCATGACTGTGGACTCTCTGTCAGGGCTTAGCCCCCTGACCAGATCCACCAGCTCGGCTCTGACTGCAGAGGAGCTGAAATATGCTGACATCCACAGTATTGGGGCCATGATCACCCCTTTGCACTTCCTGAAAGTGAAACTGGGCAAGAGGCCTCAACCTGTGAAAAGTGAACTAAGACGAGGAAGAGCGGAGGAAAAGTCACTGGGAAAAGAACAAAGTGGTGGCAGCCCAACGCTGGAACAAGAAGGAGTGGAAGCAGTTTCTGCAGCAAGAATCTGAGTGGCTGGAGCTCATGAATGGGGAACTGAAAACCCAGATGGAGAAGCTGACGCAGGAGTGGCAGCAGCTCATCTGATGCTCAACCCAGATCGCCCCACCTGCATCATTAGGACCGACAGTGTTAAGACCCCCCGACTCAGAAGTCAACCCACTGCTGGAGCAGCTAGAGAAGTGACCATGGGCTGGGAGGAGGAAGACGAGAAGGAGGAGATCAGGAAAGGGAGGAAGAGGAGGGTCCAAGAGGGCTTTTCCTTGTTGCATGACAAACTCTTCAATGAGGTTCAGCGCAGCCAACATTGGCCAGGCTTTTTTGTGAAACTCAGATCAGCCACACCAGGGGAAGAAACCTAGGCTGATGAATCACTGAGACCAAAGTAGTCCTGAAGGGGTCCTGTTCTGGCTTGCAGGTGGCAGGACAGAGGCTCTGGGCCAGAGAAATGCCCAACCAGACAGCTGTGGGCACTTCTCTGGCCTCTCTGCCAGGGCACCCACCCAAAGACCTCCAAGCAGCCAGGAAAAACCATGAATTGCAACCAAAATTAGTCTGAGTATGGAACTCGGAGTGAAACTGCAATTTGCTTGCCCACAGCTCTAACCCTGACTCTGACCCTAATCCTGATGCAAGGCTGGAGAAGGGCACAGTGCCAGGCCCTGCTGTTCCCATTCACTGTGGTCCAGCTCAGTCCTGTCCAGGGTGGCAGCCAGGGTGCACCCGAGCCGGCCCTGCTGGAGTTGCTGTGGGAATGAGACACTGGCACCCTTTCAAAGCAAATACTCACTGAATGTTACAGACTGGCTGTCTTGGCAGGGCTTTCAACTGCACATGTTTTTTATACTTTCTTTTTTAAATATATTTTACAAAAAAGATTTTATACAAGCAATATATAAATGGGTTTCTATAATAACTTGAAGTGATACAGTATGGTTTGTTTGTTACGAACAGATATTTACCAGTTATGCTGTTGTGTGTAATGTCTAAGTACTGTAGTCTCTTGGGGGTGGTAGGGAGGGGGTGTGGTGCATTTCCATCCTGGTAGATGCTTTATACTACTCAGTTCTGTATTGCTCAGTAAATATTACTCTTACTTAAAAAAACAAAACAGGGAGGCCCAGGCTACCTGAATGGTGACCCTGCAGTGGGTGGGCAGGGTGTTCCTCTGAAGGGTGATCAAATCTGGGGGCCCTGCCATCGATTGCCCCAAAGAGGCAGACCACCGACCAGTGACACTGTGAAAGGTGTGAAGGATGCCCAGCGATTGCCCTGCAGTGAGAGGCACAGGCCAGCCAAGTGATTGCACCCCACACCTGTCACCTGCAGAGGGAGGCAACCAGTGGCAGGGAAAAGGGGGCAGCAAGAGGGTGCAGGCTGGGCTGAAGAACCCCCCACCCCCCATCATCAAGTGCATGAATTTTCATGCATCGGGACTCTAGTATATTTATAATGTAATATCTTTTCTTTCTTTCTTGATTAAGGTATCACATATATGTCCTTATTCCGCAATTACCCCCCGCTCCCATTCATGCCACACAACTCTGTTGTCTGTTTCCATTGCTTAGGCTTATATGCCTGCATATAAGTCATTTGGATGATCTCTTCCCTTTAATCCCCTACCATCCCTGAGGTTTGACATTCTGATCGATGTTTCTCTGTCTCTATTTTTGTTCATCACTTTATGTTGTTCATTATATTCCACAAATGAGTGAAGTCATGTGATATTTATCTTTCTCTGCCTGGCTTATTTTGCTTAGCATAATGCTCTCCAATATCCCTAGTCCAAGCCCTAGCCATGCCCTTTCCCTGGCCCTAACCCTGGCCCTAACCCTAAAACTATCCTAACCCTACCCCTAACCCTAACCCTATCGCTAACCCTGAAACTAACCCATATGAGGTTTTCCTGTACCTCCTAATCCCAACCCAACCCAAATCCTAGCCATAAACCTAACCCTAACCCTAGCTCTAACCATGGCCCTAACACTAACCTGAGCCCTTGCCCTAGGCCTAGTCCTAACCCTAGCCCTAGCCCTACACCTAATCTTAAACCTAACCCTTACCCTAACCGTAACCCTTGACCTAGCCAAAGCCCTATTATACCTAACCGGATACCTAGTCCTAGACCTAGCTCTAGCCCTAACCCTAAACCTTACCCTAAACCTAGCCCTAACCCTAGCCCTGGCCCTAACCCTAACTCTAACCTTAAACCTGAACCTAACTGTACCCCTAGCCCTAGCCGTACACCTTGTACTAACCCTAAACCTAACACTAAACATAAACTTAGCCCTAGCCCTGACCCTAACCCTAACCCTAACCTTAGACCTAGTCCTAGTCCTAGCTCTAGCCCCAGCTCTAGCCTTGCCTTAACCCTAGTCCTAACCCTGTCCCTAACCCTAAACCTAACCCTACCCCTAACCCTAACCCTAACCCTAGCCCTAAACCTAACGCTAACCCTAACCCATATGAGGTTTTCCTGTACCTCCTAACCGTAAACCTAAACCTAACCCTAGCCCTAACCCAGGCCCTAAGACTAATCCTAGCGTTAGCCCTAGGCCTAACCTCTCCGGGAAAACGTTTTCTAAGAGCTGAGAAGCTAGTTCGCGAATGCCTGCTTGTAAGGCTGAATCTGAGCAGTTTCTGGCTTTGGCGGAGCAAACGCGAAGGTAAACGCTTTTGCTTGGGGAAAGCTGAACGTTTCTCGCGCACTGCTGATAATGCTTAGAACTTGCATACAAAGTGATGTGCACATCAGGGTGGTGTTTAGATGAGTGGGAATTCACTGTCCAAGGTGAGGAATAGATGTGGAAACACTGTGGAAACACTGGCATTCACAATGCAAGTAGTGGAATTGCTGGAGCAGAGTGAACTGAACGCAGCGAAAGCACAAGGCTTTTCCAGGGCAAAAGGTATGAATGTGCTCGAAACACTAGGAATTCATGTGGAAACTGCCTGTTTACCTGTAGGACAGTGTTTGAGCACTGGGAAATCAAGTTCCCAGAGCTGTGCACTAAGCAGGATGCTGCACTCACTCAGAATTCACAGTGCAGAAGCAGGCGTTTTTACAAGAATGCTGCTTACACACTGCAGAATACAGCTTTCCAACTCTTAGAACTCACTGTGTTACACCAGGGACATCTCTGGAAATGGGCTTGAATCAGCAGGAATACACGTTGGCGTGGTGTGATTTGTGCAGGGAAGTGTTGCCCCAATTATTTGCCGGGGCTGGGCTGGCCCCCTTCGGGAGTTTCCAGACTGCTGTTGGGATAGAGAATTTCCCTGGACATCTGCCTTAGATGTATACTCATCTGCCTAATGTTTTCTTCTTCTTTTTTTCTTTCTTTTTTACATTTAGGGCAAAGTCCAGGTTGTTTAAGAGCTCTGCTATTTCTTTTATTAACCCTTTTATTGGAGGGACACTGCTTTGCCATGTGTCCTGCTCCTCTACAAGTGATTTTTTAAATTTCTCCTTTTTATTAAGCTAGAATATTATTTTAAAAGAGTATTCCCTTATTTGTACCCAGAGGGACTATGGGAGGTCTTAGTAACTTAGAACATTTAATCAAATTGTTCATACAGACATTGGCTTTTTATTTAGCTTAAAACCTTAATTTTAATTTAAAAAGCTAATTTATTTAAATAATTAAAGTAAGCATCTTTATTTAAAAAGGAAAGCGAATTTAGTAAATGTAGATGTCTGATTTACAAGCTACAAATGTTGCCCTGCCTTTACCTTAACAATGTAGGAGGCTACCAAGGTCAGGCAGTAAATGACGGCTTCTAATCTGTTTTTTAGATTTTATCTAAATTCAATTACTTATAAAAACATTGGCTTCTCAATGTAACTTAATTTATGAGACCTTGATTATATTTTTTAAAAAGCTAATTTATAAAGGAACTTAAATAGGTATCTTTAATTAAAAAACAAAGAAACTTATTTAGTAGACTTAGTTTAGAGAAAGCACACTGTCTTATAACTACCCTACTTAAAGGTGTAGGCGGCTTCGGGCTTTTTATCTTTCTTAAAATTCTACTGTTGTTGAAAAATTTGGCTATAATTAAGAAATATATTGTTACTCTACTTTGTCCCTTCCAGAGGCAAAACCTCTACAACTCTTAATACATGTATATAAGTAAGATATATTATTTGATAAAACTTTCCATGCAATCTCAAGTATAATTAAAAAATATTTCTTTTAAGAGAGAACAGACTTTTGAAAACATTTCAGGGCCCTTGAAATGCCCAAAAGTTACTCTCACAGTCTCTTGAAATATACTTGGAAAGATCAAAGATACATATTTATATATATATATGATTTAAAGATTATATACTTAAATTATCTTAAAGAATATCAATTAAATTTAAACTGGAATACACAATTAACCCTCTTTTTTTAAACTTACTGGCTGTCAATTTCTTTTTGTATAAAGATAGATCTTAAATTTTTTCTTTATTTTTTGCTTTCTAAAGCACTAACTAACATCTAATTTTGCTAAGATTTGCATTTCCCTGCAGGTTCTTCTATCATGATAATGTGCGGCTGCGTCCTCTAAATCCTCCTCATTCTCAGGGGGAAGTGGGCTCCATGGCTCATCATAAAGATGATACTCCTTGTGTGCTAGCAATATTTCTTTTCCTTCTTTCTTATGTTTTGCATAAAGATTTTCAGGCAGCGGCCGCACAGCTGGCAGCGCCGAAGGCTCCCTGGGCGGAGGCTTAAATGTCTCACAGATAAGACCCTCTGGGAGAGCTAGTTTCTCTACGCTGGGACAAGATGGATTTTTATCCCTCAAAGATAATTTCTCTAAGTTAGAATAAGAAGGACCTTTCTCTCTCAGCCCTTCTCCCTCTTTTTTCAACTCATGACGAGGATCAAGGCAGTCCCTAATAAGATTCCACAAAGAGAAAATATCTTCAGGCACTTTCTGCAGACCATGATCTGAATAGTCCTGCAGTTTCTTCCCAACCTTAGTCCAGGTCTCTAGATTTACGGTTCCTTCTTCTGGAAACCAAGGACAAACTTCTTCTATAAAACTCTTATAGCCTACTCTAGTTCCCCTAGCCCTAAGCATATTTTTCAGCACATGCACAAACAATTCTTTACTATTACCTTGTCCCATGATTTTTTACTCCTGATTCTATACCTCACTGCCCCACTCCTATTTGATCCCATGCATCTATTTAACCGGCAGTGTCCTTCACCGTGTCCCCCGTTTCAGGTTCCTGTTACAGGTGCCACTTAATGCCGGAGCCAACTGGCATCAGTTGTACAGCACCTGAAAGGGGGGTGAGGATTGGAAATGCTAGACAAAGAAAAATAGAATGGGATCAAGCCCTCTTTCAGACTGCGGCCCCAAGTTTATTTTCCTCCAAGCTTTTAAGCAGCACTGGTTACATAACACATTCATCATTCCCATAATTTGACAAGCATTAACCTTCCTGCTAACCTTCACACAAAACTCCTTAACCTAGCTTGGCACCACTCGAACCCCTAGCTATCTCCCTATGCTCGGCTATTCGCTCAGGGCAACATGTTTACTAAACTATTGTACTTAAAGGTCACTGTGCTCTGCGGGGCAGAATGCATGTTTACAAAACTATTATGTTTAGAGGGTCACTGTGCTCTAGGGGGCAGACAGGCCACTTTGTGAAACCTGCTTTTCTCAGGACTTTGCCAACTGAGGTCACCCCCACCAGTGGGGATTCCCTAAGGGGGAATGGGGCGGCCTGAGTGAGAGACATGTGGTGGTTTGCAGGCCGGCCATGCCCTCCGGTGACCTAAGTGGAGGCCCTGGTATTTGGGGTTTATTTATCTTCTACAATTGAAACTTTGTAGCCTAGAGTGGAGCCAAGCCTTCTGCTCCCTCTGTGGCTGCAGCCATTTCTATTGGGGTTTATTTATCTTCCATAATTGAAACTTTGTAGCCTTAAGTGGAGACCTGGGCAGGTCAGGGTGTGTGGAAAGCTTGGCTTCCTCCATCGCCAGGGAAACCCAAGCCTCCCTTCTGCTCTCTTCGTGGCCACAGCCATCTTGTTTGGAGTTAATTTGCATACTCTCTCCTGATTGGCTAGTGGGCATGGTGTGTGGGTGTAGTGGAGTGGTGGTTAATTTGCATACCACTCTTTTCTTAGATAGGACTAGAGGCCTGGTGCATGAAATTCATGTGTGTGGGGTGTGTCCCTTAGCATCACCTGCACTCTCTCCAATCTGGGACCCTCAAGGGATGTCCAACAGCCCAGTAGGATTGGGCCTAAACAGGCAGTTGGACATTCCTCTCACAATCCAGGACTGCTGGCTCCCAACTGCTTGCCTGCCTGCCTTTCTGATTGCCCCTAACCACTTCTTCCTGCCAACCTGATCACCCCCTAACCACTTCTTTGCCAGCCTGATTGATGCCTAACTGCTCCTCTGCCAGCCTGTATGGCCCTAACTGCCCACCCCTGCAGGACTGTTCACCCCTAACTGCCCTCCTCTGCAGGCCTGGTTCCCCCCAACTGCTATCCCCTGCAGGCCTGGGTCTCCCCCAGCTGCCCTTCTCCTTCAGGCCTAGTCACCCCAACTTTCCTCCTCTGCCAGCCTGGTCCCCCTAACTGCCCTCCCCTGCTGGCCTGATTGCCCACAACTGCCCTCCCTTGCAGGCCAGGTTCCTCCCTAATGCCCTCCCCTGGTGGCCATCTTGTGGTGGCCATCTTGTGTCCACATGAGGGCAGGATCTTTGACCACATGGGGCAGCCATCTTGTGAGTTGGAGTGATCGTCAATCTGCATATTGCTTTTTTATTAGATAGGATAGACTAGTGGCCTGGTGCACAAAATTCAGCCCAGCCTGCACCCTCTCCATTCGGCATCCCCTTGGGGGATGTCTGACAGCAATATGGGACCCCTGGCTTCTAACCACTCACTTGCTTACCTGCCTGATAGCCCCTAACTGCCTCTGCCTGCCTGCCTAATCCCCCTTAACTTCTTTGCCTGCCTGCCTGATTGCCACTAACTATCTCTGCCTGCCTGCCTGATCACCCCTAAATGTCTCTGCCATCCTGATTGCCCCTAACGGCATCTGCCTTGGCCCCCACCACCATGGCTTTGTCCAGAAGGAAGTTGGACATCTGGAAAATGGTGGGTAGACCTGGTCTAATTAGCATACTACCCTTTTAGTAGTATATACAGATTATATAAGATAGGATTGCTTAAATAGGGGGGGGAGCCTTTTTCATCAGGAGGAGATGCTCTTGTCAGGCAAAAATACATAATCCCTATATCTGGACTGATAGCCAGCCATAGGCACTGTAATTCCAAAGTGGTCATTAAAAAATTGAACCACTTCTTACACCTTACACCAAACAGCTGTTGCCCTTAAAACCCCTCCTCAGCCCCCACCTTAGGTTCTGCCTTTGCAGTTCACCCAGATTAGGTTCTGATTGGTTGGTTTCTATGCCAGTCAGCATCAAAATCTCTGCCTCCTAGGCAGCCATTGGCTCCTCACACTTCACCTAGATTTGATTCTGATTGGTCGGTTTCTATGCCAGTCACTGTCTCCAGGCTTATCAATGGCCTAATTAAAGAGGTGGGGCTGATCAGCAGGCCCAGTGGAGGCCCAAGAGAAAGAGAGGTGCAGCTGCTGGCCAGGCCCAGAGTGAAAGAGATCAACAGCTGCCACAGAGGCTACAGATCAGACCCTGCCTCTCTCTCCCTAGGCCTCTCTCCAGGCCTGATCCACAGCCCCCTCAGCAGTGAGTGCTGGGTTGGGGTGCCCGCAGCAGTACCAGTCAATGCTGTGTCACCACAGCAACCTAGCACTGATTTCCGGGTTTTTATATATTAGGGTTCTTATCTCATTGCTGTTGTTGGGACTTCTAATACTTCTAAATATTTCTATTATATCTTAAAAGCCTAATATGAAAATTGTCCCCTCGACTGGGAGTTGAACTGGGAGTTTGACTGCTCGCTGTGATGTTCACTGACCACCAGAGGGTGGCATGGACCATGGCAGTGTTGGTGATGCAGCAATGGCAGGGGGAGGCAGTGGAGGCGCTGCTGGCGCCAGTGGGCCCTGATGAGACTGGGACCATGGAGCAGGTGAGCAGGTGGTGCCAGGCCAAAGTGGGTGTAAGCGGGGGCCCATCCCAGATCAATCGCCCCACAGATTGCAACCAGTGGCAGCAGCCGGGGGCCCAGTCCCAACCAATCTCCCTGCAGACGGGCCCTGATCACCCCATCTGGACCAGGCTCCAGGCTGGCACGAAGAACTAGGGGTGGCGTAGTGGTGACCAACCTCCTATGGCACCCAGGCAGGGGGCTGCGCCCTCTCGCCAGATACCTGGAGGTGGGGGTGACAAGGACAGAGGTGTGGTGAGAATGCAGGGTGTCCGCCAAGCTCGCTCTCACTCCCCCTGCTACCCTCCCCCAGGATGCCAGGGCTTGCATGCCAGAAAAGCCCCCCACGCTTAGGTGCTGGGTGCTCATGAGTAGCCCACCCTGCCCCATATGGCCTCTTCTGGATGAGCCAGGTCGCAGCCACTGGGACCTCAGGGGCTAGTATGTCTGCACAGGCCAGCCGGGAGAGAGTGGTGTGCCTGCCCAGCTTCCATGCAGCACTGCAGGTCAGCCCAGAGGCCCATGCTGCAGCCCGGTCTGTGGCATCTGGCAACGCTCACTACATCTCCACATGGGGACTCAAGCACCATGACTCAGGTGGTGGAGGGTTCCTGGAAGCCTTCCATGTCAGATACTCGCACTTCAATTGCTGGCCAGGCCTAGGGACCATATCTATGCAGGAATTTTGTGCACCAGGCCTGCAGTGTTAAATAAGAGTTGTGAATGTGGACAGCCTTGTCTTGTTCCTGGTCTTAAGAAAGACTTTTATGTTTTTTTTTTATTGAGTATAATGTTAGTGTAGATTTTTATATATGTTTTTATTATGTTATTTCCCACTTTGCTAAAATCCTCAACAAAATTCTAGCAAATCAGATCCAACAATATATTGAAAAGATCATACACCATGACCAAGTGGGGTTTATTCTAGGAATGCAAAGCTGGTACAATATCCATAAATCAATAAATGTGATACATCCCTATTAATGCAATGTAATCCTTATTAAAAAACCAACAGCATATTTCACATAGCAAGAACAAATACTCCAAAAATTTATATGGAATGAAAAAACACTCTGAATAGCTGCAGCAATCTTGAAAAAGAAAAACAAAGTTGAAAGAATCACATAAACCAGATTTCAAGTTATACTACAAAGCCACTGTACTCAAACCAGCCTGGTACTGGCACAAGAAAACCCAGAAATCAACCCAAATCATTATGCTCAATTAATATTTGACAAAGGAGGCAAGAGCATACAATGGAATCAAGAGAGTCTCTTCAATAAATGGTGTTCAGGAAATTGGACAGATACATGCAAAAAATGAAATTAGACCACCAACTTATACCATACACTACCATTATCTGTCATCAAAATGGATAATAGACTTAAACCTAAGATGTGAAATCATAACAATCCTAGAAGAAACCATTAGCAGCAAAATCTCAGACATCTCTCATAGCAATGTTTTTATAGATACATCTTATAGGACAACGGAAATTGAGGAGAAGATAAACAAATGGGACTACATCAAAATAAAGAGCTTCTGCACAGCAAAAGAAACCATCAATAAAATAACAAGAGTGCCCACCCCATAGGAGAAAATATTTGGCAATGATACACCTGATAGTTAATATCCAAAATATATAAGGAGCTCATACAACTTAACAAAAAAAGACAAATAATCCAATTAAAAATGAGCTAGGGACCTAAATAGACACTTCTCCAAAGGGGACATACAGCCAAAAAGGATTTGGCTCAGTGGATAGAGCGTCGGCCTGCGAACTGAAGGGTCCCGGGTTCAATTCCAGTCAAGGGCATGTACCTTGGCTGCAGGCACATCCCCAGTGGGGTGTGTACAAGAGGCAGCTGACTGATGTTTCTCTCTCATCGATGTTTCTGACTTTCCATCCCTCTCCCTTCCTCTCTGTAAAAGATCAATAAAATATATTTAAAGGGGGGGGGGGACATACAGATGACCAAAAGGCGAATGAAAAAAGTGCTCAAAGTCTCTGACCATCCGAGAGATGCAAGTCAAAATGACAATGAGGTACTACCTCACACCTGTTATAATGACTATCATCAACAAATAAATAAATGTTGGCAAGGAATGTGGAGAAAAGGGTGTTGTAGAGTGGGAATTTTTGAGCACTACTGAGGCAATGGACTATGCCCCAGATAGAGTGGTCAGTGCTGACACCAGGCCAGGCCTTGAGATATGGTCTCATGGCCCTTTCCCAGCATGTAGGCCTTGCAAGATAGAACACTGTCAGCTTTCTGAAGAACAGGATGACCCTGTGAATAACATGATCATCAATAGCATGACTCTGATGTTGCTTGGGAAAAACTGTTTTATCTTGGGTTGCTTGTTGTGCAAAAACAGGATGTGGTTAATGTGCTTAAAGGTGGTCTTGCACAAAGGGTCAGGGCTGCTCTCTGGTCTCCAATTGGAGGATGGCAGAGCAGTCCCCGGGTCAGCTAATAAAGGCTCCCTAAATTTTCATTTGGTCTGGGCTCCAGTGGTCATTCACTCGCCTCCACTCCACAACATTTGGAGATGCCCCAGCGAGATGCACCAGCCTTTGACCGGTCCTCTGACCGGAGCCTACCAGCGTCCCTGGACTCTCCGACTCAGGGGGAGATCTCTGAGAGACGTTCCTCAGCCCCGGGACTGGTAGAGGTTGGAGACCCCGCCTGCTGAATTTCCTGATTGACTCTGATGGGAGCTGCCTGGATCTGGTTCTTACTGGTAAGAAACTTATTTCTGGTTCTGTGGGTGCCCATCTGGGGGTCTCTAGAAGGCTGGACACAGCGCTACTTCCGAGATCAGATCCTGGTGCACGACGGTGCCTGGTGATCCTCAGTTGATTGTTACTATTTTTGTTATTCTGTGTTATTATAGTCTAATTATCTCTATCATTAGAATAGGTCAGTCTGCTTCATATTGTCTGTACTCCCCTACAATGTTTTAAAAAATTTTTTCAGGAATTTAAGCGGCAAGCAGATAATTACAGAGCCTCCGTTAATGCTTTTAATTTACAACAATTTTATAAGCAGGAATGGCCAACTTTCCCATATCCCAGTGAATGGAAGGGGAGCTTAATCACCTCCCAGAAGTCAAAAACTCAGACTGTCTGGTATATAAATATATATACCAGACTGTTTTGGTATATAAATATATATACCAGACTGTCTGGTATATAAATATAAGAGTCTGTGTAAAGTAAAAGCTACTTTTTACTGTCTGGCTATACACATAAGAGTATTTGTTCTCTTTCTGTTGTTTAGTTTGTTTAAAGATAGTACAAACCCTACTTTAGAGGGAAGACAGTAGAGAACTTTTTAATTGCTTTTTCTTAATTTATAATTTTACTGTGCTAGTTAAAATTTTAGAATTCTAAGGTTAATTTGTAAAGGTTGGCAATCCAGAGAAGTTTAAACAAAGGTTTGTTAGGTTAATATTAGTCATAATTAACTGTTTTGTAGACTCAGCCCTCCTAGCAAACAGAGAATCATATGGTCCTGGGAACTACGACCTGCCTGCCCTTCCTGATAGATTTACAGTGAGTCCTCTGGAGCCGAAAACTGCTCCGGAGCAGGTATAAGAAAAGGTAAAAGTGGCAGAATTCACTCTCAGCCTGCTGAGATAGAAGAGCCATAGACTAGGGGACAAGGGGATAGTTAGAGATACCAGAAGTGGTAAAGGAGAAGGAAAATTTAAGATCCTCTAGGACCTTAAAAAAAAAAAAAAAAAGGAAAACCTAGGAGGAAGAGAAGCTCTTCCTTAAGTATAAAAAGCCTGGTTATACAGGATCCCAGACTACTTTCCTTATTTCCCCTAGTAAGGACAGAGTAAATGGTTAATACAGAAAAGGGGGGTGGGCGCTGGCAGGGAGAGCAGGGAGAAAGGTTTTTGTTAATTTTGCTGGCTACAACTCGCTCTGCTGGCATCCTTGGTTTCTTACTTATCAGAACTATGCTGGCAAAACACAGTAGATCTGTCTCTGCCCCATTTACAACTGGGTACTTCTTAGGTGGTGGTAGAATATTCAGCAAAGGAACTTTAAGATGTAATATTTTTAAGGCTGACAACTAGTTTTGTCACAGAAGGTCTAAGTCATAAATGTTAATCTAAGAAATTCTGGCTATTTACTATTTAGGAATCATTAAAGGATTAAGGTTTCAAAGAATAAAGAATACTAAGTAGAAGGTCTAAGGCATAGTTATACATTTTTAAAAGACATAGAAAGAAGGTTTAAAGGCTAATTTAAAAATGTTTATAAAGGTAATTGTACATATAATAAGAAAGAGAAAAGATATGTCAGAAAGAAATCAAATAATACAGGCCAGTAAGAGTAAATAATTTCAGAAAATATTATTTTACAAAGTCCATAAAAAGTACTAGCAAGGAAAATTATATCTTAAAGTAGGTCAGGAAGTTTTTCTCCTTTTACAATTCCTCCGAAATTTGGCAATAATAAACAAATTATAGCATTATAGTTCTTTACATAAATTCAATAAGACTGGTTTCCAATAGTAGTTTCATTAACCAAAAACTTTAACTAGAGTATCATGTTTTAAAGATCTCTACCTGAACTCTAAAGATTTAAAGCCAATAAGAGTGCCATAGAGAAAGCCTGGTATCTTACTTAGTAGCCCTAAAAATAGGTGGTGCTAGAGCATCAGGCCCATGCCCTACCATCACTGGCGGTTGGTCAGAGTAGAAGGGGAGCAATAAGGGCGCGTCTACATCCCTGTGGGATCCCTATACACTCTGAGCCATGACGAGTAGGAGGGCTGAGATAGGCCTTAAAGCCTAGGGGATGGGCCTGGGTAGAGCTATTACAGGTGAGGACTTCACCTAAATCAGCAGATACTGCAGGCAGGCCTGGTGGCAGCTAGATGGCTTAGCTTCCTGGCCCTATGGGCACATTAAGATTCAATCATAAAATTCTGGCAAAGGTAGTCAGTTACCATTATTATTATGTTTATACAAATAATCAGGCCAAATTAAATACAATAGATAAATTAGTCTTAATTTGGCTCTTTTAATAGACATAGAGGTAATTTTAAGGAGAAAAATTCTATTCCAATAGAGGTTATTAAAACTAAAAGATTTGCTTTCCCTTCCACCACACCATTGTTACAGTTTGTCTCCATCAGGTCACAAGCCCACCTCCTTCTGTGCCCAGGCCTCATTGTCCCTCTGACAGACAGCAAGGATCTCTTGGCTCTGAGAGAAACTTCTGACCCGCCTCAGCAGGAAGTAGCTAGAAGAGCCCACCAATGTCCATTTTCCCTAAAAGAATTCAGAGCCAGGATCTTTAAGGTAATATATTAGGCAGTTAGACAGATATAAGCAGAGCAAGGATGATGGCCCAACTAGCACTCTCTACCTATGTGAGTCAAGGGGACTCCCCAGAAGCTCGTGGGAACAAGGCTGCAGATAAAGCAGCCCGGGAGGCTGCTCTAAAACCAGTAGGGCCTCTACAGATTCTAGTGACTCTTCCAAACCCTGACATATCCACCTCACCAGCTTATATAGAAACCCAATCTAGAAAAGCTGAAATCCATAACCAATCTTTACTCAAGTTCTTACAGGCTTTACAGTCCACTCAGAAAGCAGTACCAACTTCTGATTCGGTCCATCTTCCACCCTGGTTACTCTGTTTGGGTAAAGAAATTTGCCACACAAGGACTGACCCCTACCTAGAAAGGACCACCTCCACAGCAGTCAAGGTCGATGGGATCCTAACGTAGCTTCATTATACCTGGCTTAAGCCCTTATCTTAAACAGGCCCACTGACTTTATTCAGCAGAGAATTAATTCTATCAAGCTTATAGTCCTCATAGCTCAATATAACTCCCTCACCAACAATGACCCAAAAGAGTCAAAGATTTGACTCATGTACATAAAACCAATGGGGAATGTTGTAGAGTGGGAATTTTTGAGCGCTACTGAGGCAATGGACTATGCCCCAGATAGAGTGGTCAGTGCTGACACCAGGCCAGGCCTTGAGATATGGTCTCATGGCCCCTTCCCAATATGTAGGCCTTGCAAGATAGAACACTGTCAGCTTTCTGAAGAACAGGATGACCCTGTGAATAACATGATCATCAATAGCATGACTCTGAGGTTGCTTGGGAAAAACTGTTTTGTCTTAGGTTGCTTGTTGTGCAAAAACAGGATGTGGTTAATGTGCTTAAAGGTGGTCTTGCACAAAGGGTCGGGCTGCTCTCTGGTCTCCAAGTAGAGGATGGCAGAGCAGTCTCCAGGCCGGCTAATAAAGGCTCCCTAAATTTTCATTTGGTCTGGGCTCCAGTGGTCTTTCATTCACCTCTGCTCCACAACAAGGGAACCCTCATACACTGCTAGTGGGAATGTAGACTGGTGCTGCCACTGTGGAAACAATTTGACGTTTCCTCAAAAAAATTAAAAATGGAACTCCCATTTGACCCAGTGATCCCACTTCTAGGATATATCCCAAGAACTCAGAAGCACCCATCAGAAAGAATATATCCACCCCTATGTTCATAGCAGCACAATATACCATAACTAAGATTTGGAAACAGCCTAAGTGCCCATCAGCAGATGAGTGGATTAAAAACCAGTGGTTCCTCTATATAATGGAATACTATAAAGCAGTAAAAAAGAAAGAACTCTTACCATTTACAACAGCATGGATGGACCTAGAGAGCATTATGCTAAGTGAAACAAGAGAAAGATAAGTATCGCATGATCTCTCTCATATGTGGAATCTAATGAACAACATAAACTGATGAACAAAAATAGACCCAGAGACACAGAAACATTGAATAGACTGCCAAACCTCAGAGGGATGGCAGCGGGGGGTGGGGGGGGGTGAAGGGGGGAAACTCGGGAGACTCAATCAATGAACTCATATGCATATATGCATTACCCATAGACACAGACAATAGGATAGTGAAGACTTTGGGGGGGGGGGGTGGAGGAGGAAATAGGGCAATGGGGGAAAATATGGGACATATGTAATACTTTCAGCAATAAAGATTTATAAAAATATATATTAAAACAATAAAAATTGCCCAGTCAACGTAGCTCATTGGTTGAGCATCGACCTATGAACTAGGGAGTAACAGCTAGATTCTTGGTCAGGGCACATGCCTGATTTGTGGGCTCGATCCCTGGTGTGGGGTGTGGAGGAGGCAGTCAATCAATGATTCTCTCTCATTATTGATGTTTCTACCTCTCTCTCCCTATCTGAAATCAATAAAAATACACTTAAAAAAAACAATAAAAAATCCTATATAATAAAGAGCTAATATACAAATGGTCATGATGCCCTCATGCCATAATGAACGGTCAGAAGGAGACTGAATGTGCAGCAGGTGTGTGTGGGTGGGCGGGGCTGTGTCTGTGGCAAGGTGTGCGTGGGGGCACTGGCTGGAGACGCTACATCCCTACCTGGGGACATGATGCTGCATCCCCCATAGGCGGGGCTTGATGAGGGTGGGGCTGGTCTGGGTCTCACCCAATGGCAGTCAGACATCTCCCGAGGGGTCCCAGATTTCAAGAGAGTGCAGGCCAGGCCGAGGGACCTCCCATGCACAAATTTTGTGCAACGGTCTTCTAGTAAAATATAAAAGCATCTCCTCACATATTACTTATTAATTATAAAGAGAAAAATATTAACTTTCCAGTAGAGAAACCAGGAAAGTAATATATTAATCACGTAATTAAAGTTACCATCACCAGTAATAGGACAATTACATCATGTACTCCATGACATAATGCCTGAAGAAATACTATTGAGGAGGCAAATGGAAGATAGGTAGACAGGGACAGGGACCATGGCAGGGGACGGGGAGAAGAAGTAAAACTAAGTGGAGTTACTAAGACACCCAACTAGGTAGGGCAGGAAGAGTGCTCATGGGAGACATGAGCTTTAACCAATCAAAAGGTAGTCTAAGGCAAAATTCTTGAAAAGACCAATTAGAAACTAATAATCATATATACAAAAAGAATGTGGGCTTTCTCCCCTTCTTCCCTCCCACTCCCCCACAGTATACACAACGGATACCTGAAGGTCCTGTTATGGGAGAGCAGATCCCTCCCATGTGGCCTATAGCCATGTACTGGTAAAGAAAGTTCTGGGCACAGGGCTGCTCCTGGAACCACAGCTACACCTTTTACAGGTCTGGCTTCTCCCAGTAAACTTTGGTTCTGCTCACTGTTTTGTCCATGACTTCATTCTTTGTTTTTGTGAAACAACAAACTCAGATTCAACATCCCACATTTGGTTTCATTATTATATACTACTAGTGGCCCGGTGCACGAAATTCATGCACAGGGGGCGGGAGTGTCCCTCAGCCCAACCTGCTCCCTCTTCAATCTGTGACCCCTTGGGAGATGTCTGACTGTTGGTTTAGGCCCACAGGGATCAGGCCTAAACCGGCAGTTGGACATCCCTCTCGCAATCCAGGACCACTGGCTCCTAACCACTTACCTGCTGGCCTGATTGCCCCTAATCACTCTGCCTGCCAGCCTGATCACCCCTATCTGCCCTGCAGTATGATCACCTCTAACTGGCCCCCCCACTGACCTGATCACCTCCAACTACCCCCCCTTGCTGGCCTGATTGCCCCTAATTGCCCTTCCCCCACTGGCCTGCTTGTCCCCAACTGCCCTCTCCTGCCAGCCTGATTGCCCCTAATAGCCTCTGCCTCAGCCCTGCCACCATGACTTTATTTGGAAGGTCTCCCAGTCTAATTAGCATATTATCTTTTTATTAGTATAGATTTCTATTAATACCTGCCTGCCACGTCACTCCTCTGTTACTTCTGGCATCCAAATAAACACAACTTGATGCCAGGTCTTTATTTAATGTAGCTAATTTGAGAGACAGGTGAGCCTGGACATGTAAGATCCAGTTACTAAGCACTGATTTGTAAGCACCAGGACTGTCCTGGTGATGTTACACTTATTTCATCTTCACAGTATCTATCTCTCCAGTAGCAGTGGCATGTTGCCTGTTTACCAGTTTAGAATCAAAGGTTTAGAGGGGCTTTAGTCACTCTGCAAGGAAAGTAGTCTACCCAGGATTGAAACTCAGTTTTTGTCTTACTCCCAAACCATTGCTTTTGCTCCTGTGCAACATCACTTCCCCTGTAACTTGGCCTATTTCAGAAATCAATTTATCTTGGAATAAGCAGTTTACTCTCTTAGGTGTTATGACTTATTTTCTGTTTTGTAACATTGCCAGGTAAATAATTTAAGACTGTGTGTGTTTTTAATTGTCTATATGTTGTTGGTATTGTTATTTAAAGCAAACAAACAATAACAAAGATTAAGAAGCCAGGAAGCCAGCCTGCACATAGGAAAAAAGAAAAAAAAGAGAAAAAGTAGTTGTGCTAAGTGAGTCATCTCTTCACCTGGTGTCATCTCTCCTCTTGGGCATATGCCTTGGAGCACTAGGGCCTCCAGGTGCTTTTTATTGCCTTAACTGTTTAGCGCAATAGCTGTTCCCTTGTGCTTTTGCAGTAATGTGCATCTCTTTAATAGAAAGGGATGAACACTGTACAGTATGGAGGTCTTGTAATGAAATTCTGATTCAAAAAACCACACGAACGTCAATATTACCTGGAACTGGTGGATAACCAAATAGTTGTTTCATTATTTTTGTTTTGTTTTGTTTTTGTTTTTTTACAAATGTGAAATTAAGGTCCGGAACCCCTGCTGGGCCTGGGGCTGTGGGATAGGGACCGCCGTCCCCGCCCCAGGCTTGCCAGGGCCAGGCTTCGGGTTGGCTGTGGGGTCCGGACCCCCTGCTGAGCCTGGGGCTATGGTGATGGGGACCGCCGTCCCCGCCCCAGGCTTGCCAGGGCCAGGCTTCAGCGGGGTCCAGACCCCCTACTGGGGCAAGGGCTGTGGGGATGGGGACCACAGCTGCTGCCCCAGGTTTGCCAATGCTGGGCTTCGACGGGGGTCCAGACCTCCTGCTGGGCCCAGTGCTGTGGTGATCAGGATCACAGCTGCCACCCCAGGCTTGCCAAGGCCAGGCTTTGGGTCAGCAGAGGGGGCCTGGACCCCCTGCTGGGCCTGGGGCTGTGACGATCTGGACCGCCACCACCCCAGGCTTGTCAGGGTTGGGCTTCAGGTTGGCGGTGGAGGTCCAGACCCTCTGCTGGGCCCGGGGCTGTGGCGATCAGGACCATAGCCATGACCCCAGGCTTGCCAGGGCTGGGCTTTGGGTTGGCAGCGGGGGTTCGGACCCTCTGCTGGGCCTGGGGCTGCGGCGATTAGGACCACAGCCACCGCCCCAAGCTTGCCAGGGCTCCCTGCTGGGGCTGAGGCTGTGATGACCAGGACCACAGCTGCTGCCCCAGGTTTGCCAGGGCTGGGCTTCAGGTCGGCGATAGGGGTCTGGATCCCCTACTGGGCCTGGGGCTGCAGTGGTCTGGACCGCCGCTGCCCCAGGCTTGCCAGGCCAGGCTTTGGCAACAGTGGCAGGTGTCTGGACACCCTTCTGGGCCTGGGGCTGTGGCAATCAGGACCGCTGCCACCCTAGTCTTGCCAGGTTGGGCTTCGGCGGGATCCTGACCCCCTACTGGGCCTGGGGCTGTGGCCATCAGCACCGCCGCCGCCACCCCAGTCTTGCCAGGGCCATGCTTCGGCAGGGGTCTGGACCCCCGATGGGCCCAGGCTGTGCTGATCAGGACTGCTGTCACCACCCAAGGCTTGCCAGGGCTGGGCTTCAGTGGCGGTTTGGGTCCAGTCGCCATCTTGCTTGGGGGTTAATTTGGCTGGTAGCGTAGCGAAGGTACTGTCAATTTGCATGTTTCTTTTTTATTAGCTAGGACTAGAGGACTAGTGCACAAAATTCATGCATGGGGGTGTCCCTCAGCCTGGCCTGCACCCTCTCCAATCTGGGATGCGTGACTGCTGGTTTAGACCCACAGGATCTAAACCAGCATTCAGATATCCCTCTTGCAATCCAGGACCACCGGCTCTTAACCACTCACCTGCATGCCTGCCTAATGCGCCCAACTGCCCTCCCCTCCTGACCTGGTTGCCCCCAACTTCACTCTCCTGAAGGCCTGGGCATCCCTTCCCTCCCCTGCAAGCTGGTGGCCCCAACTGCCCTTCCCTGCTGGCCTGATCACCCCTAACTGCCTCTGTCTCAGTCCCCAGCACCATGGCTTTGTCCAGAAGGTAGCCAGACATCCAGAAGATGGCCGGTTGACCCAGTCTAATTAGTATATTACTCTTTTATTTGTATAGATTTGTCAAACATTTATAAATGTAAAGATGCATATTCTGAACCTAATCACGAACAAACATTTAACAAACTCTGTGACATATCTGGGCCTTTGTCCTTCCTACCTTTTTTTCTTGGTTATACAATCCATAATCCCGATTCTTTGGACTCTTGAAAATTCTTCAAATTACAAAATATCCTTTATTAAATCCCTTGCCGCTTTAATACATAGAATGAATTTTATCTGCAATTGTTTTTCTCTGTTTTCGAAAAGGAGACATAAAAAGAAATTATATAAATATACAACACAGTGGGTAAAATAATTAGATGAGAATTTTTTTAGTAGTTTTAGAAACCAGATAATGAAAAAAAAAGACAGTTACAGAAATATGTATCACCATTTTAGTTACTGCAAAACTCATAATATATGTACTGAAAGATTAGGAGTGGGCTGGGGTTGCACACCTATACATGAGGCCATAATGTATCAAAAGATATTTTATTCTGGGCACCTGGGTGCAGGTGGGCTAAGATTGAGAAAGGCATCAGCGAAGTGAGCAGGGAGAAATACACTGAGTGGGCAGATTATTATGATCCCTGGGGGCCTGGTGCATGAATTTTTGCATGGGTGTGGTCCGGCCAGCCTGGGGGCGGGGCGACATGGGCAATTGGCCGGCCTGCTGGTCGAACCTCTGGTTGAGAAGAGAATTATATAGGATATACACTAAGTGACCCGATTATTATCATTCAGAGATCATAATAATCTGGCCACTCAGTGTAGGTTTTTATTAATTTTTGCTGGCTGCAAGCTGCTCTGCTGATATAAGGGTCTGGTCTGTCCTTGGTTCCTCCAATGCCAGGTGTCTTCTGGTTACCTGAGCTGTGCTGTGCTCAAGGCTGCAAGCTTTCTGCAATATATCTGCTAAGCACAATTAGTTTTTCTCTGCCCTGTTTTATTCTCTTTAACCCTTTCATTCCCATCTTATGGGTATATATAAAAGAAAAGAAAGGGGATGGGGTTGCTGTTTCTTTTTGTCTGCTTCATGCATGGGAGGGGCTGTTGTGGACACCTAGGGAGTAAATTCAGATTATTTCCTGGAATATAGGCCTGTAGGTTTTCTTTACTTGAGTAAGGACAAATTGTCTTACTATTTTAACTAGGACTTGTAATCTTGTTTGTATAAATTTGGTAACTATTCTCAAAATGCAGGGAGTAGGAAAATAGTGTTAGGGGGCCTGTAAGGGGATAAGAAACAGTTAATTTGGGCAGAACCGCTGTAGGCTTTACCATATGGACTGCTCTATGCTGTCCTGAATGATTTCCTTGAGCCATTGAGTATTCTGTAGAATAGTTGTGTTCTTTCCTCTGTTTAACTAGTAGAGTTTAGATAAAAACAACAGGAGGTGTTAGCAAGTAAACTAACCCTTCCCTCTTTGGCTAAAAGATAGTCTAGGATGAGTAGAGGGACCATTTTAGTGATATAAGAGATCTGTGATATTTAGAAGCACTATGGTGGTAAAAACAAATAGATGTGATTTGAAGAGAAATCCTGTGAATAGCCCTGGAGCCAGAGGTCTGTAATGAGTTCAAAAATATCTTGCACTATTAGGATGGGATGGGTGGGGAAATGTTGTTACTAATAATCTTCAGGAATGTGGAAGTCTGGGTATATAACTTATTAGTTATTTTGCTGATATGCAAGAGGGGCTATTTTCCAGGAAGTCTAGTTGGAGGGTAGTTTATTCTGGGGGGTAAGGTGTGTGTGTGTGTGTGTTTTCGGTTTTGCCCCTTGCGAGGCATTTGGAGTTTTTTTTCCTGGTGAGTTTTTACATCTGCACTTGGCCTATTGTCCTTGCTCTGGGGGTCAGGGATGATGAGGCCTGGGCACAAAAGGAGGTTGTGATGGTGTCTAGGGGTGGTATTTTCTGAGTACAAGTGGGGCTTGTAACCTGGTGGAGACAAACTGTTTTACACATTTTAGTATTATTAGGGTAAAAGTTAGAGTAATAAGAGTTATGACAAACGGTCCAATGGAAAGAAAGAGATATTCGTTTGGAGGGGTGTAGTCTGATATATTCAAATGAGGCTTATTCTTAAATTATTTATTTTTAAGTATCCTTGGTTTAGGGAAGATAGGATTTAGTAGATAGCTGCAGACTGCTGTTTTATTATTTTAGTATTTCTAGTCTGCTTGTTCTGGTTTATTGGCCTGTGTCATTTACTTTAATTTTCCAATGATGATTAAAAAGTAAATAGCCAGCATTTCTTAGATTGACACTGATGAACATTCTCACTTTTAAGAAATATTTTTTAACAAAGCACAAGACATTATATTAACAGTTTTAAATGTACTTTATAGATTTTCTGTAATAAAAGAAAATTGGGTGTACTTAAAATTTGTTGAAATATTTAGATGTTTATCATTTAATATAATAATGTTTTAAAGTTTTAATTTGCCAAAGACTTTGAGAAATTATATATAGGCATGTGAGACTGGAGAAAAGGTGGGGGAGAAGGTAGCAGACCTAGCAGTCTGTTCCCAGGCCTCTAGCCACTTGGATTTAAACTACCATATTTTTCCTTAGAGATAATATGCTAAGGTTTTGGTGATAATGAGTTCAGCTTCTGCTAATAGTTGGATTGTTAAGTGTTTGTAGTTTTGCAGTAAAGAAAGTTGTTCTTTGGGAAGGGGTGTGTGTGTGTGAGAAGGTGCTGAGGTTGGAGAAGTTTTCAGAGCATTAAAGGGGAGAGAATGCTGGCCTTGGGATCTAAAGGCTCAGTGAGGAGTCCCCTTTCCATGTTACATTATAGAGGAGCTTTGTAAGAAAACTGAAGTTGGGAACTCAGAGGTGAAAGTACTGAGTGAGCTCAAGAAAAGAGAGTATTTCTTGTTTAGAGGAGGGGTCAGAGATGGAGGAGATAAGGCATTTACAGTCTAAGACAGTGGTCGGCAAACTCATTAGTCAACAGAGCCAAATATCAACAGTACAACGAATGAAATTTCTTTTGAGAGCCAAATTTTTAAAACTTCTTCTAATGCCCCTTCTTCAAAATAGACTCACCCAATCCATGGTATTTTGTGGAAGAGCCACACTCAAAAGGGGTCAAAGAGCTGCATGTGGCTCATGAGCCACAGTTTGCCGACCATGGGTCTGAGGGATGGTATGGCTTTGTGGGAGTGAGAGTGAAACTGAAGTAGGTGACTATTGTTTGGGACAGCTGGCTTTATGAGGGAATGTCTATACCATTTTGGTCAGGCAAGAAGAGTGGATAAGGGGGTATTTAGTAAGATGTAGTATAGAGATGAGGTAGCTAATGGCTGTGAGATTGATCCATCATTCCCAATAATAGAGACTGAGGAGGGGACAAGGGTCCCAGCAAATTTGGAGAGGGCAGAATAAGTGGCCCCAGTGTCCATTAAAAAGATATCAGCTTACCTGCCACCACAATTGTTACCCGAGGCTCTGTCCTGGTGATGTAAATCTGTGGGGCCTTGTCAGGGCCTGGGCAGCTCCAGTCTTTGGTGGCCAATCCCAGGAGGTCTGGGAGCTCCAAACCAGATCCGGAGGGTGGCCTTATTGAGGTCTGACCTGGAGGGGCCAGACTGCAGTCTGATTTCCAGTGACTTTCTTTTCCTCACCTGGGGCAGGGCCCAGGCAGGGGTCTTAGGTTGGGCAGGACTTGGTCAGGTGTCCTCTTTTCTTGCATTTTAAGCGTGGACCTGGAGGAGGCTTATCCCCTGGCTTACTTTTGGTTGGAGGACCAGCACTTCATTTGGGATTTGTGGGAGCGATGGGCAGGAGCTGAAAGGCCTTTGTCTGGGCTTTAGCCTTGGCCTGATCTCATTTTTTTGTTTTTGGATTTGGGACTCCTTGTCTCTATTATTAAAGACCTTAAAGGTCATGCCTCATTGGTTTTTTCTTCTTCTCAGCTTATAGGGTCAAAATTGGTGTATTTTCTCATGGCCTGTGTAAGGTGAGGGAGGAAGACTGCCAGATTTTCATGTCTTTCCTGGGTGACCTTTGCTAATTTTTTATAATTACCTGCTTTGTGGGCTGCATTTTTCAATCCTTGTAGGTAGAGAACCATGTGGTCTTGAGAACTGTGATCTGCCTGCTCTTCCTGATAGATTTACAGCAGGTCTTTGTCAGGGACAGCATCCGTTCGGACTGGGAGGGCAAGGGCCTGCCAGCAGAGGGCATCAGCATGGCCCTGGGCATGAGCCAGATTTGGCGACAGCAATATTTAGAATGGGGCACTTTAAGGCTAGTGCCGGCGTGTGGGGAGAAAGAGAGTCAAAAGCTGCTCCTGAGCAGGTGTGAGATGGAATGGTGCTGGTGGGATCTGCTGGACAGAGTGGCAGACTCTCAGGCTGCTGAGACTGAGGAGTGTACAGGTGATATAGCTAATGACTAGTGGGGGTGGGGTGGGGATGGCCGGCGAGATCAAAAGTGGTAAAGGAAGAGGAGGATTTGATATTCTTTGGGGGCTTAAAGAATGAAAAATCTGTGAGGGAGAGCAGCTGTTAGAGAGAGAAGGATGTGTCCTTGAGTGTAAAAAAGCCTGGATATATGGGACCTCAGACAAGTTGCCCTGCCTGCAGCAGAATTGTCAAGGTTAGTTAGGATCTGGAAATTGAAAGTGCTATTTTATTGAGGCCAGAAGTCCTGCGTGAATTCCCGGGTCTGAAGGCTTTTAAGTAGACAATGCAGGGGTGTGGTGCGGGGAATTCCCCATGGCGACTGGCAGTGACTTAAGGTTTGCTTTCTGTGAAGTTAAGGCTGAGAAAGGCATCCCCGTCTCCCCCTAATGGAAGAACAGAGCCCTTCCCTTATGACAGCCATCCCTGTCAGGAGAGTGGGTGAAAGAACCTGGTTCCCCCAGAGGACTTGTCCCCACTAGTACTAGATTTCTGTGGGGCCGGCTGAACAGTATAACCTGGAGCCTGGCTCCAAACCCAAAATGACAAGACAGTCCAGATGGAGGAAAATAGACTAAAGCCGCTTACCTATGAATTTCTGTCTGGTGTTGATGCAGGAGGAGGCAAGGCAAGGAGAGGTCCACTATCCAGACCTTTCAGAAGGAAGGCAAGGGGAGCCCAAGTAAGTGTCCAGAGCTCAGCAAAAGTTTAGCTGTGCAGGAGCATGGCTGGGGGTGCTGTGGGGAGGGCCTTCCCCAGACACAAGGAGAATTCAGGAGCCAGGCGATCACGGTCTGAGTGCCAAGTGACCGGCTGCTGGAACCTTGCGATGGCTCTTACCAGACCCCTCACTAGACCTTCCTGGGTGTTTGGCACCAAATGAAAGGTTCGGATTGGGCCGGGATCACACACCTATGATATGAGGCCATAATATATCAAAAGATATTTTATGCTGGGCACCTGGGTGCAGGTGGGCTGAGACCAAGAAAGGCATCAGCCAAGAGAGCAGGGAGAGATAGGTTTTCATTAATTTTTGCTGGCGGCAAGCCGCTCTGCTGACATAAGGGTCTGGTCCATCCTTGGTTTCTCCCATGCCAGGTGTCTTTATCTGAGTTATGCTGTGCTCAAGGCTGCAGGCTTTCTGCAAGATATCTGCTAAGCACAATAAGTTTTCTTCGGCTCCATTTTATTCTCTTTAACCCTTTCATGTACCATTAAATGTTTTTTAAATTTTATTTTAAATCATAGTTGACATACAATATTATGTTTGAGTTGTACAATATAGAGTCAACATTTATAAATATTATTTTATAAATAATAAATGCATCAATTTATTTCTTCAGCAGATACAGGAAGAAAAAGCAGGACTGAAGAAGGGAGAAGAAACTTTACCTACTTTTAAAATGATTTACTTCTTTTTAAAATTTTAATTAAAAACAATAAAATACCTAATTGCTAAGGTGCTGTTTTTCTGCATTTTTAGTCAAAGAAATTTAAAATAAAATTTGAAAAAATGAGTTGAAATAGACAAGTCAGGAACAAAACCAAAAAATAGATATTATATAGCACAAAAAAATTACTGCAAATGGGTCAGCAAACTACAGCCTCCTGGTCAAATGTGGCCTCTTGCTTGTTTTTATAGCTTTATTAGAACACAGCCATATTCATTTATTTATAGGTCAGGATTTCTCAAATTCAGTATTACTGACATTGAGAATCAGATTTTATGAGGGGAAGTGGTACACTATACATTCTAAGATGTTTAGCAGCATCCCGGGCCTTTACTGAGGTGCCAGCAGGATCTCCCTTCACAGTGATAACCAAATATCTCTTGGGAGCATTGATGAATGTCTCCTGTGGTTGAGGGAAGGGAAAGCAAAATTACCCCTAGTTGAGAACCACTGGTTTATGTATTATGTGTTTTCATACTACAAAGGCAGAGGAGAGACTATATGACCACAAAGCCAAAAATATATACCATCTGGCCCTTCACAGAAAAAGTTTGTTGACTCCTTTTGCCACAAGAAAGGCACAAGATACATACCAAGACCAGAAAACAAACTGCAAAGTATATGACAAAACAATCTCTATAAAGTTTCTACAGATTGCTTAAAAAAACTCCAATTTTAAAAAAAGAAATAGGTAAAAACAAGCAATTCATAGAAACAAAATCCAAATGACTGTCAGTTAAAAAATGCAAATCAATGGCACACTTTTTATTCTTTATCCTTTAAAAAAAACATGTTCATCCTAGTTAAAACTGTTGGGAATATAATACATTCCTGTAAAGATTAATGGTGAGTTTCAGAAAACAATAAGGCATCAACTACTACATTTATTGTATTTTAAGTTTTCAGGAGATATTTATTAGGGAGAGAGAACCTGAATGGCAATAAAAATTCCATCACTTAAATAAACCAGCTCCAGGTCAATTTGACAAATGAATCTAAAGATAATGTTCCAATTAAGAATTTTATAGGCTTTCAGTCTTCCCCAAAACAGATCCTACTTGAAGCTTTAAAAAATTTTGGGACATAAATGTTGAGAAAGATTTAAGTATTTTCTGGGTTAATGACGATTATTACCATCATTCAGTTACACCAAAATTTATCATTTACAGCAAGCAAATCAATATTTTCAGTGTTGAAAAGCAGGAAAACTCTTTTCAGTAACACCAATTATACTAAACCTTCAATATTATATCTGACTAGAGGCCCAGGCATGAAAATTAATGGACTGGAGGGGGCATCACTCATCCCAGCCTGCCCCCTCTCACAGTCAGGGAACCCTCAGGGGTGGGAGGTGACCCAGCGATCAAGGGAAGGCAACGCCCTATCACACCTCTGCTGTTGCCACTATCAGCAGTGCAAATCTTGGCCCGCCCTGCTTACCTGTGCCACACGCCAGCCCTGGGTGGCTGGGCAGCCACCATCCAAGGCTTGCCTGTAGCTCAGGCTGGCCCTGGGTTGCTGGGGGACTCTGGAGGCAGGCACCCTGGTGGGGCTGAGGGAACAGACCATCACCATCTTGTGGCTGTGGGTACCACCATCTGTGAGGGTGAGGCAGTCAATTAGCATATTCCCTCCTTATTGGCTGTGGGGTGCTACCATCTTTGCAGTGGTGTGAGGGTCAATTTGCATATTCTATATTTATTTGATAGGATAGTAAAAAGTATTTTTTTTACAGTGGTGTTGCTGAAATCATCACAATTTAGCTGCATCCTCTTTTAGAAAGTAAAGGAAAATAAATATGTACCAAATATCCAGGTCACTGGCTTTACTTAACAACTAAAGGCCTGATGCACGAAATTCATGCAAGAGTAAGCCTTTCTTCCCCCGGCTGCTGGCACTGGCTTCCCTCCGGCACCAGGGCTTCCTCGCAGCCCCAGCTTCATCCAGAAGGATGTCTGATCTAATTAGCATATTACACTTTTATTATTATAGATAGCCAAACAGTTTAAAACAACATTAGATACAGACACACTTTTATTAAGTAACTTCACAACAATTACTTTTAAGGCCAGTTCTGAAAATGAAATCTTTCTGTGTGCCTCCACAGCTTAGATAAATATACAAACTTGTTATTAAAATAATGTTGAAATCAACCTATTTTAAGTCTCTAAAATATGAACAACTGTCTCTCATACCACATCCAAAGTTAAAAAAAAATACAACCTTTAAATTTCCAGCCAAAGACATGGTTGTTGGAAAAACATTAATTTGTAAAGTCCAACATTTACATAGTATCTTGAGGAGAGGGCAATCCTATCCCTTCAACCTCAAGTTCAAAGAAGGCAGTGGCCACTTTCTTATGCATCCTCCTAAAGGACTTAGACCTTAACATTTAGAGTAGTTATTGGTTTACAGAATGAAGGTCGGAGGATGAACTTCACTTCCTCTTCTTTCCTCCTTGGTGTTGTCCTCCTTTCTTCTTGCCACCAAAGTTGGGCAGCCCGGAATTTATCTTGCCTCCTGAGTCTCCCTTCCTCTTACCCCCCTGGCTGAATCTCTCCCCTTTCCTCTTGCCCCCCAGGACCCAGCCGGCCCCCCTTTCTTTTGGCTTTTGGCTCATTTTTCTCCTCTTGGCCACTTTCTCCTGGTCCTCCTCCCTCAACTTATTGGTGTCATAGTAATAGTAATAAATAAAATACAATATAGAATAAGTATTAAAGTGTGTGATATATGAAAGTGTGATACATAATGTAAACAAATTTAGTGTGGAATGTAATGTAAATAAATTGATAAGAACCTTTGAGTGGCTTGTACCCCATATTTAAGACCAGATAGCAAAGCTCCTGGCACCCACTGAAAAGACACACTGAAGACCCCCATCTGAGCACATAAAAAGAGGAAGGAAACAGAGGAGGTCAAAGAAGCTGCCTGCTCCTCCACAAACGGTCACTCTCCATCCGCCCTGCCTGCATCTGCCTGAGCTCTGTTGCAAACTGTGAGCTGTGAAGCCGAGGACTCAAACAAGACACCGAGATGCAGCTGCAATGCCCGACGTCCAGTGTATGTGTCTGTCTGCGAGGATCTCTGGATGTTCTCCTGAGGTCTGGAAACCACCAGGACTCTGGTAAATAAACCGTGTGTGATTCGTGTATTGCATGTCTGTCTCCTGTGTAATTTATGCTCAGTCAATATTGAGTAAGTACCAAACATGTATTGGGTCGTACATGTCAGTGTCCCTTTAGAGACTGGCTGAGGCACCCTTGGTCACCTGTGCTTATGTCCCTAAAGGAGAAATTGGAACAATTGGCATAGTTGGCAGTTGCCAAAGTAAAATTGGACATTAAGGGGATAAGTGAAACCAAATTCATTTAAAATATATTAATTTCCTAAATTGCTCTGGAGCACAGCGGAGGCTAATTGGTATGAGAGAATAAGGGGAACTCTAGTCAACTCCAATGCTATGCACTGAGCCTGCTAAGGGCAGATAATGCCATTCACCAGAAACTGAAAGTAAACAAGCCTGGAGAACTGATTGCTGTCACTACTGAAAAACCTTGAGCTTGCTACAAACTAAAGGTCGTTCACCATAAGGGCATGTCCAGGAGAGGCTGACGCTGGAGGTTCCTAGCAGTTTCTCTGCCCAAGCGGAGCCGAGCAGGCGGATTATACCTGCCGACTGTTTACACAAGCAAGAGGCTGTGGAGGCAGCCAAGACGTGGTACATGCAAAAAAGGGGACCAGGCTGGAGAGATCAACGGAAGGACCTGAGTTGGCGAATTATACCAAAGGCGGCTCACATAGGCAGTGCAAATTTGCGAAGGAGTTAAGGACTGGAGAGAAATTTCTCTCGTTATAAATTTTGGGAAGATAAAATAATTGATTATGGTAAATGGCAGAGCATAAACTTACATATAGGATCCTAAAATTTCTACAAAGGGCTCATTTATCTTCCTCAGAGAGAATTAAGGTGGAAAATTAACCTAACAGTGTATCAGAGGGAACCTTCCCCTTGTGCCATCTATCCCTTTGGGAGAGCAGGTCTTAATATAATAGTTTCTCCCGACTGCCTTGAAGGCAGAAGAAAGGATAATAATGGAGAAACTCAGAAGCTTCTGGAGAAAATTAAGAAGGAATAGAGAACAACTAGCCAACATACCAGCCAATAGTAAATGGCGCCCTCTAGAGGATAGCCTCAGAGAAAAATACAAGGTCGAATATACTCCCAGATTGGGAGAGAAGGTAACCAATAATCCTGACACATTAATACCAGTAATTCAAAGGGCGTCACCTGAAAAGGTGATCCCAATGCTTTTACATATAATTCATAATCTGCAGGAAGATAATGATAAAGGCAAAAGATTAGCAAGCCAGCCATAGTAAGAAAAAAGGTGGTGAGGAAAGAAGGAACAGAAGGTGATGGAGAGACTTAGAATTCTCTTCATTCACAAGACAAGAGATGAATGAATTTAGAAGCCTATTAGTAAAAGGAGAATGTATGGATATTGATTGGATACTGCATCTACATGGGAAGGGAGGACACACCCTTATGGACAGCGCAGATGAATTAGGACAAGTAATAGATGCAATAGAACACCCAAAACTAAGAACAACTAAAATACATAGAAGAGCAAGGAAGACAGGCACTGGCGTCTATATGGCACTGGGTGTCTAAGGCCTAGAAAAAGGCTTTTCCCCATATAGATTTCTCCTCATCACAATTTTCAAAACCATGGAATAATATAGGCCAGTTTTAACATCAATTGAGGAAATTAACTATCCTTAATGGAATATACCATGGAGATAATTCCTGGGAAGCCACTAACGTGGATGGCATCATAAGATGTCTGATAAAGAATGCACCCGAGGGATATACAATACAAATGCAAAATTTATTAGCAGGATCAAAAACCCCAAATGACATTAAGGAAAAAAATCACCCTCCATCAGGACATTATTACAGATAAAAAATTCACCTTTGTAGCAAAGGAGAAGAGAATACAACATTACTCTTTTTTCATAGAAAAAAAGAAAATAAGGGGACCCCAGAATATGTATAGAAATAACAATAATTTCCAGAACAAGGGAAGAAATTGGACACAACCAAAACCAAGCCTAGCACAGCAAAAATCTTACTGGAAGGTGAATAACCCTTTCTTTAAAAGGGAACTTCTACAAAACCCATTTACTAAAAATCAATCTGAAAATTCATTTAACAAAACCCAATCCAGAAACCTCCTCCCAACTTACCAATCTAAGAATAACCCATTTCAACAACAACCCAGAAGCAATCCATTTAGACAACAGGGAAACTACCAAGGCCTCTGCCCCTAATGGAAGGGCAACCAAGGGGGAATAAGAAGAAACTAACTTCTCTTGCTCTAGCAGATAAGTTCTATAGGGAAATGATAATAGACCATATATTACGTTAAATATAAAACCCCGAGATGATTTAATTTACCTAAAACATTTTTAAGAGACACTGGATCCCAAATCTCTTTAATGGCCATAGATAATATACCCACAAAATGCTGTGAAAACACAATTTCTATTGAAGGAATCATGGGAAATAATATTAAGGCAAATCCAATAAACTGTAAAATACTGTACAGAAATAGACAGATTAAAGCTACATTTTACACAGCCTCTAATGTAACTAACTTAATAGGAATGGATATTATACCCATAATATATAATTCACATATTAAATCATTATCCATCATGAAATATATGAGATTTAGCAGCAGTAGAAATCCCCCCTGTGATCCTACCCATACCAACACAGGCATCATATACTCCTCAATATCCACTGAAGGGAGGACACCAAGACATTACTAAAGCCATGCAAAAACTTCTAGATGAAGACATTACAGAATTAGGAAGATCACACATCTACAATAGCCCAGTGTGGCCAGTAAAGAAACCTAATGGAACATACAGAATTGACTACAGAAACCTCAATAAAGTCTCACCTTTAGTTGAAGGAATCTTGCCAAATGTATCAGAGGTGATTAATATAATACAAGGGGATGCATCTATATTTATGGCAGCTTTTGATTTATCTGACATGTTCTTTGCAATTCCAATTAATAAAGCTTCCAGGCAATTTATTACCTTTGCATGGCAAGGCAAACAATACCAATTCAAAAGATTACCCCAAGGATACAAAAATTCTCCCACCATTGCCCACAACATTCTTGCTACTTATATTGATCCAAAACAATACAATTCAAAAATCATCCAATATATAGATGTCATTTTACTCTACAACAATAATCTAGACACCTTACAAAAAGATCTAACTAGTCTCATTAAGGAACTTAGATCTCATGGATGGACAATTAACCTTGAAAAAATACAACCTCTAGGAACAACTGTAACTTTTTAGGGGACCAGCTCTGCTCACCAGTTCCAGTAAGACAGTTCAAATTACTTCTCTAAAGTAATACCATTTGAATATATTATGTTATAAGGTAAGGAATCCACTTGGTAGAAATCCACCCACTCTACTGAAATAAAAATATGTGACAATATACACTGAATAGCCAAATTATTATGATATCTGAATGCATAATAATCTGGCAATCAGTGTATATGTAGTGAAACTGTTATATAATTATTTGTAAAACTAGCGACCCGGTGCATGAAATTTGTGCACAGGGTGGGGGTGGTTCCTCAGCCCAGCCTCCACCTTCTTTAATCCAGGACTTCTTGGGGGATGTCCAACAGCCAGTTTAGGCCCCAAACCAGCAGTTGGACATCCCTCTTGCAATTTGGGACCACTGGCTCCTAATTGCTCACCTGTTTGCCTTCCTGGTCACCCCTAATTGACCCCTGCCAGCCTGATCACCCCTCACTGCCCCCTGCTGCCAGCCAAGTCACTCCCAATTGCTCCCTCCCTGCTGGCCTGGTCACTCCTAACTGCCCCCCTCCCCTCAGTAGCCTGGTCGCCCCTAACTGCCCCCCTGCCAGACTAGTCACCCCTCATGTGCCCCCCACTGGCCTGGTCACCCCACACAGCCTGCTGTTGTCGTTTGGTCATCCCTCACTAACCCCACTGCAGGCCTGGTTGCCCCATACAGCCTGCTTGTTCAGTAGTTTGGTCATCCCTCACTAACACCCCTGCTAGCTTGGTCACAGGCAGCCATCTTGTGAGGGTGTGATGGTCAATTTGCATATTACCTCTTTATTATCTATACTAATAAAAGGGTAACATGCTAATTAGATCAGGAGACCTTCTGGGAGACCTTCCAGATGTTCTTCCGGACAAAGCCATGGTGGCAGGACCAAGGAAGATGTGGTTAGTGGCATCAGGCAAAGATGGAAGAGCAGTTGAGGATGATCAGGCAAGTGGGGTGGCAGTTGGGGGTGATCAGGTTGGTGTGTGGGGGGGGAGGGACAATTAGGGATGATCAGGTTGGCAGGGGAGGTAGTTGGGGGTGAGAAAGCTGGTGGGAGGCAGCTGGGGGCAAGCAGGCTGGCAGGCAGAGTGGTTAGGGGCGATCAGGGAGGCAGGCAGGTGAGTGGTTAGGAGCCAGTGGTCCTGGATTGAGAGAAGGATGTCCGACTGCCTGTGGGATTGGGCCTAAACTGGCAGTTGTACATTCCCTGAGGTGTCCCAGATTGGAGAGTGTGCAGGCTGGGCTGAGGGACAACCCCCTTCCCCCATGCATGAATTTTGTGCATGAGGCTACTAGCATATATATAAAATACTAATACTAGGAGAAGCTGGATACAGGGTACACAGTAACTCTGTACTATATTTTTAACTTTTCCATAAATCTAATATTATCCCAGAGAGATTTTTAAAAAAAGAAATTATTCAATAATTGCATATATCACCACAAAAATTTCACCAAAGGTGTTATAGGAAAATACTATCTAACAAAAGAGTAATATGCAAATTAACCATCACTCCTCTACACCCACCAACCAATCAGGAGTGAGTATCCCAACTAAGATGGCTGCAGCCACAGAGCAAGGAGGAGGCTTGAATTGCCTCTGCTGATGGAGGAAGCCAAGCTTTCTGAAGCCCTGGCCTGCTTTGGCCTCCATTTAAGGCTACAAAGTTTCAATTATAGAAGATAAATAAATCCCAGATACCAGGGTTGCCAGGGGGTGTGGCTGGCCTGCAAACTACCACAAGGCCCCTGGCCCAGGCTGCCCCATACCCCAAAGCAACTCCCAACCTGATCCTGACCTGGGACACCCTTCAGAAAAACCAGCCAGCCCCCACCCATGCACCAGGCCTCTATCCTATCTAATAAAAGACTAATTTGCAAATTGGTCATCATTCCAACACACAAGATGGCTGTGCCTATGTGGTCAAAGATGGCTGCCCCCATGTGGATAGAAGATGGCTGCCACAAGATGGCCAGCAGGGGAGGGCAGTTGGGGGCGACTGGGCCTGCAGGGAAGGGGAGTTTGTGGCAGGGGGGACCTAGGACTGCAGGGAAGAACAATTGGAAGGAGGACCAGGCCTGCAGGGGAGGAGAATTGGGGGAGACCAGGCTTACAAAGGAGAGCAGTTAGGGATGACCAGGCATGCAAGAGAGGAAAGTTAGGGGCAATCAGGCTGGCAGGGGAGTGGTGATCAGACTGGCAGGCAGAAGTGGTTAGGGGCAATCAGGAAGGCAGGCAGGCGAACAGTTGGGAGCTAGCAGTCCTAGATTATGAGAAGGATGTCTGACTGTCAAAATGTTAAATGGGCAGTCAGACATCCCTTGAAGGGTCCCATATTGGAGAGGGTTTGCAGGCTGGGCTGAGGGACACACCCCCGGTGCATGAATTTCACCCACCTGGTTTCTAGTATAGGATAATAAACCTGAAGTTTCATTGGTGGAAGAATGGGCTTCATATATTGTGGGTAAGGACAACCCATGTAAACTACTCTGTATAAATAAATATATCACCCAAACAAGCTTCATAGTTGTGGATATGCTTCTTTAGTATTAAGAAAAGCCTGAGAGGCTTTTGACACTGGCATTTCAGAAAATAAATGTGGATATACTTTTTTCTTTTAAAACCTTTACAGTATACTCCTGATTTTTTTTGTAAAATACATTATATAAATTTGGAATAAAACTTTTAAAGCTTTTTTCCCTTTATTGATTAAGGTATTACATATGTCTTTATCGCCCCATTGCCCCCCCCCTTCATCCCCCGATTAATACCCTCACTCCCTTGGTGTCTGTATCCATTGATTAGGCTTATATGCATGCATACAAGGCCTTTGGTTGATCTCACCGTCTTACCCTCACCCTCCCCTACCTTCCCTCTGAGGTTTGATGGTTTGATTGCTGCTTCTCTGATCAGTTTTTGTTCATCAGTTTGTTGTTCATTATAATCCATAAATGAGTGAGATCATGTGATATTTGTCTTTCTCTGACTGACTTACTTTGCTTAGCATAATGTTCTTCAGTGCCATCCATGTTTTTGCAAATGGTAAGAATTCCTTATTTTTTACCACAGCATACTATTCCACTGTGTAGATGTGTCAGAGTTTTCTAATCCACTCATCTGCTGATAGGCACTTACGCTGTTTCCAAATCTTAGCTATGGTAAAGTATGCCACTATGAGCATAGGGATACATATATCCTTTCTGATTGATGTTTCTAGTTTCTTGGGATATATTCCTAGCAGTAAAATTACTGGATCAAATAGGAGTTCCATTTTTATTTTTTGAGGAAACACCATGCTGTTCTCCATAGTGGCTGCACCAGTTTGCATTCCCACCAGCAGTGCATGAGGGTTCCTTTTTCTCTGCATCCTCACCAGCACTTGTCATTTGTTGATGATAGCCATTCTGACAGGTGTGAGATGGTACCTCATTGTTCTGATTTGCATCTTTCAGATGATTAGGGACTTCGATCATGTTTTCATATGTCTCTTGGCCTTCCTTATGTCTTCTTTCGAAACATATCTATTTAGTCCTGTTACCCATTTTTTATTGGGTTATCTTCCTTTTATTAAGTTGTATGCATTCTCTGTAAATGTTGGAGATTAGACCGTTATCAGTGATAACATTGGCAAATATGTTCTACCACTCCATTGATTTTTAGAGAGAGTGAAGGAAGGGGGAAAGGCAGAGAGAAACATCGATGTTAAAGAGAAATATTGATTGGCTGCCTCCCGCACATGACCTGAGCGGGGCTAGGAATCAAACCTGCAACGGAGGGAGATGCCCTTGACCACAATGAAACCTGGGATCTTTCACTCTGAGGGCTGAAGCTCCAACTACTGAACCAAACTGGCTAGGGCCCAGTTGTTCTTTTTTTTAAACCTGTAAAGAATTTTTGTGAGTTTATTTGAGCCAAACTGTCAACATATGGCTAGCAGCAGAACCTCAGGGAATGGAGATAATGCTCCGGAGAATGATGGGTTATATCTGTATTTATACATTGCAGTCAAAGGAAGGATATAGGTGGGTTACACGAAATTCATTGGTGATAGAGTAAGGAGGTGGGGGAAAGCAAAGTGGGGGGCGGGTGAATCCTGGGATTAGATAAAAAGTAAAATGATGGACACATACTTAGGTGGGTGCAGGAACAATTAACATGATAATGAAGGAATGTGTGGTATCTGTCCAGGCACCCAGGACATTTGGTTGTGCCCCAGGGGGTCCAATTATTGTTCTTAATCCATTCACCTTTTTCAGCCATTCCCCAAGCCCCCTCCTCTCTGGCAACCATCAATCTGTTCTCTGTGTCTGTGAGTTTGTTTCAATTTTGTTTTTCATTTATGTTGTTCTTTAGATTCCACACGTAAGTGAAATCATATTGTAGTTGTCTTTCCCTGTCTTACTGCACTTAGCATAATACCCACTAGGACCATCCATGCTGTCACAGATGGTAAGATTATTTCTGGCCTAATATTCCATTGTATATATGTATCGCGGCTTTTTATCCACTCATTTATTGATGGCACTTGGGTTGCTTCCACATGTTGGCTATTATAAATATTGCTGCAATAAACATAGGGGTGCATATATTCTTTCAAATTTATATTTTTGTGTTTCTTTGAATATATACCCAAAAGTGTAATTGCTGGGTCATAAATCAAGCCTTTTAAAAAAATTTGAGGGACCTTCATAGTGGCTGCACCAATCCTCATTCCTGCCAACAGTGCATGAGAGTTTCCTTGCCTCCACATTCTTGCCAGCACTAGTTGTTTATTCATGATAGCCACTCTGACATGAGGTGGTATCTCATTGTGGTTTTAATTTGCATTTTTCTGATTAGTGATGTTGACATTTTTCATGTCCATATGTATGTTCTTTTTGTTGAAGTATCTATTCAGATCCTCTGCATTTCTTAATTGAATTTGTTTGGGGGTTTGGGGGTGATGAGTTGTATGAGTTCTTCATAAGTTTTGGATATTAACTCCTTATCAGATGTATCATTGGCAAATATATTCTTCCATTCGGTAGGTTTTCTTTACATTTTGATGGTTTATTTTGGTGTGCAGAAGGTTTTTATTTTGATGCAGTCCCATTTGTTTTGTTTTGTTTTTTCCTTGCCCAAGGAGGCAGATCACAAAACATTCTGGTTAAAGAAATGTCAGGGTTTCTTACCTATTTTTTCTTCTAAGAATTTTAGTCTTGAGTCTTACTTTTATCTTTTATACACTTTGAGCTTATTCTTGTATATTATGTAAGAAGGTGGTCTAGTTTTACTTTTTTTATGTATCTGTCCATTTCCCCCCCAACAATATTTATTGAATAGACTGTCTTTACTCCATTGTATGTTCTTGGCTCCTTTATTAAATTTTATCTATCTATCTATCTATCTATCTATCTATCTATCTATTTATTGCTTTGAAACATTTATACATTTCATAGTGGTCTGTACATGAAAGCAGGTCTATAGAAAACCCTGTCAACTGTGAGCCTCGGTAATCCTTGGTGGTAGTTTCACCATTTACAAGGCGGACATCATTCAACGCAACCTGTCACAGAGACTGTCCTAGCAGCAAGGATGGTGGTGACTAGGTCCCATTATTGTTTACTGACTTGGGAGTTAGGTGGCTCCTTCGGAAGTGGGGACCCGCTGTTGCCCAGTGGGGTTGTGCAGATGCAGGTAGTGGAGAACAGAAATGAGCCCCCTGTCCTCTGGGCTGGTCACTGTGAGAAAGTGTGCGTAAGGCAATTGAAGGGGTTTAGGGGGTGAGGGCTGGGCTTTCTTTGTGTCAAGTGACGTGGGGCAAGCTTAGCCTCATCCACCAGATGATGGGCCTCTCTGTCCAGGTCTTCAGGTGCAGGCTTCCCCTCCTTCCCCGGACAAAGGGTTGTAACCACCCCCACGAAGCGGCTTCTGTCTGCTGGCCGTTTGGGGAGGCTGTATGTAGACAGGCCGGGGCTGTCTTCTTCCTGAGGCTTCGTGGCATGGCCTCTGTAGCTTTTCCTCTCTTGCATGCTGTCCCACATTTCAATCTTCCTTCTCCATTTCTCTTCCTCAAGTTGTCGTAGTTTCTCATTGTGCCTTTCTACTTGGGCATTTAATTCTTCCTGCATTTTCAGGCACATAGCCCCTAGACCCTCCTGCTGTCTCACAACGTGCCGCCTCCACCCAGAGGCCCTCAGATGGGTGGAGAGCATCCGAAAGACCGTCAGAAGGAGGATGCAGCCAAAGACTAGGTACCAGCCTTACGCAGCCAACAAGGGAGCCCACGGTGACATACAGCAAGCGCAGCCCCTCCAACTCCATAGCCGGACACACCCACAGGTGCTCCCCATCCTGCTCCATGCAGGCAGTTGTGCTGCCCGGCCGCGCCATGTCAGCTCGGCTTCCGGCTTCCTGCCCCCCTTTATTAAATTTTAATTGACCATATAGGCATGAATTTATTTCTGGGCTATTCATTTTGTCCTATTGACTATATACAGTATGTTTCTATGCCAGTACCATGCTTTTCAATTACTATGTGATCATGCCTATTATTACTTCAATATTTCTAAAGATGATATGTACAACTTCTAAGAACAGACTTATAAAGTAACTATACCAGTGGAAATATAACTAAGTAATCATTTCTCCCCTTTAAAAAAAATTGAAATTTTGTTAAATTGTTCACTAATAAGCTTGACATTTAGCTATGACTCATTTACCACATAATGCATGTTTACATTAAACTTACTCAAAATCCTATCTAATAAAGAGGGAATATGCTAAATGGCCCTCATGCCATTGCAAAGATGGTGACACCCACAGCCAATAAGGAGTGAATATGCTAATTGCTGCCCTATCCTCAAAGATGGCATCTCCCACAGCCACAAGATGGCAGCACCGAGTCTCCTCAGCCCCACTGGGGTGGCAGGCATGCAGCAAGGCTGGGCCTGCCACCAAGGCGGGCCCAGCTGCTCCGCATACCTGCCTCCAGAGTTCCCCAGTCTCCTCAGTCCCCCAGCCCCCAGGGCCAGCCTGAGGCATAGTCAAGCCTTGGATGGCAGCTGCCCAGCCACTCAGGGATGCCCAAGACTCAGGTAACCAGGGCTGACCAAAGCTTGCATAGCCAGCAGTGGCAGCAGCAGAGATGTGATGGGGCATTGCCTTCCACTGATTGCCAGGTCACCTCCTGCCCCTGAGGGCTCCTGGACTGTGAGAAGGGGCAGGCCGGGTTGAGGGACACTCCCCTCCAATGCATGAATTTTCATGCACTGGGCTTCTAGTATGTATTATATTCTAAGGTGTGGTGCAAAAGTGGAATCCACGGTATGATTATTCCAAAAATTGAGAATGTCTAATGATTATGAGGTATGTTTAAGTGGACGAGTGATTTCACAATAATCAAATATGCATATGTTGCAAAAGTTTCTTATTATTTTCAGTGGTAAGTTAGTTTTCAATGTGTAAACACTGTTTACACACTACATTAAAAATTTTTTTTCAGAGAGGGAGAAATAGAAACATCAATGATGAGGGAGAATCATTAATTGGCCTTCTCCCGCATGCCCCCTACTGGGGATGAAGCCCACAACCTGGAAACGTGCCCTGACCAGGGACTGACCTGTGACATCCTGGTTCATAGGTCAATGTTGAACCACCGAGCCATGCTGGCTGGGCCACTAGTTTGTTTTGTTCATTAATTTTCTTGTTCACTTATTTTGATTTTTAGATTTAATTGTTGATAGCGATGTATTTGTTGCCATTTTATTCATATTTTTAAGCCTTTTCTTCTACTTTTTAAAGAATACCCTTCAATATTTCATGTAAATACTGATTTTGTGTTGAGAAACTACTTTAGTTTTTTCTTGCCTGGGAAGTTCTTTATTTGACCTTCAATGCTAAATGATAGCTTTGCTGGGTAGAGTAATCTTGGTTATAGGTCCTTGCAATTCATCTCTTTGAATATTTCTTGCCACTCTCTTCTGTCCTGCAAAATTCCTGTTAAGAAGTCAACTGACAGTCATATGGCACTGCCTTGTAGATAACTGCTTTTCTCTTGCTTTTAAGATTCTTTGTCTTTAACCCTTGGCATTTTAATTATGATGTGTTTTGGTATAGGCCTCTCTGGTATCCTCTGTGCTTCCTGGACTTGTAAATCTATTTCTTTCACCAGGTGGGGGGAGTTTTCTGTCATTATTTCTTCAAATAGGTTTTCAATATCTTACTCTCCCTCATTTTCTGGCACCCTCATGATTTGAATGTTGGTACACTTGAAGTTGTCCCAGAAGCTTATTTTTGAAACCTTTTTTCTTTTTGCTCTTCTAATTGGGTGTTTTTTGTTTCCTTGTATTCCAAATTGTTGATTTGATTCTTGGAGTCCTCTATTGTTGAAACTCTGTCAATTATTTCGGTATATGCTTAATTTCTCTCTGGTCCTTTTTCATGTATTTGACATTCTCACTAAGATCCTGGAAGCTCTCATGAAGGTCTTTGAGTAACCTTATAACCATGGTTTTGAATTCTGTATCCAGTAATTTGCTTGCTTCCATTTCTTTCATTTGTGTTGTTTGCCTGCACATTTTGGCTGCTTCCCTGTGTTTGTTTCTATGTATTAAGTAGAGCTGCTATGTCTCCTGGAATTGATAGAGTGGCCTTGTGTATTAGGTGTCCAGTGGCTCAGCCTTGCTAGTCACCTGAACTTGGCACTGTAGGTACACCCATGAGTGGGCTGTGTGCACAGTCTTATAGTTAAGCCTTGACTGCTGTTGGCATTACTGGAAGGAGTTGATCTCCAGGCCAGTTGGCTGTGAGGACCACCTGTGACTAAAACAAAAAAGCTGCTGTTCAGGAAACACCTCTATGATATAGGACGTGCTTCAGGGAGGCCTTGGTACTCACTGTCTGCTCCTCAAGTGCGTCGCTTATAGATGTGTAGAGTTGTATTCTGGTGTGATCTGAAGCTGTCCACTAAGTGCACTGGCTCTAAGGCCCTTAGGTAGGTTCAGTCAGACACTGCCTTGGGCCACTTAGCAGGATGAGATCTGCAAATGTATGCTATTTGTATTGGGCTTGGAAGTGCCCAGGTGAGGCCCCGCTGTGAAGCAAAGCAGACTGGTGCTAGTGCCAGGTCTTGGCCTTTTATTAATAGGTTTGGGGCATGCTGATAACATCTGCAGCTTTTTGAGAAATTTTAGCAAAGTTTGAAGCCTGAACTAGGACAGGCCATTCATATTAAAAAACAGCTGCAGTTTGGGTGGGGCTGCAAATTGAATGAGATTTCAGGAAATCATCAGGGCAAACAGTTTAAGCCAGGCTGATGGAGACACAGATATGGACCCTGTCAATCAGCTCTGCAACAAGGGAAGTCCCAGCACAGGAACAATGACCCCTGCAAGCACCCCCATTTGGGATTAAGCTGGCCCTAAATTCCTGCCCTGATGCCAGACAATCCAGTTCCAATATGTGTCTGGATCCCCTAAAGCTGCCAATACTGGAGGTCAGAGGGATTGAGTCTGAGTAAGTTTGTGCACTGGCCCTTTAAAAGGAATACCTGAGTCTCTAGCAACCTTTATATCATGCAGCTCCAATCCCCACTGGTCTTTATGGCCTGTAGTTATGGGACTTCTCTTCACAGCTCTGGAACCCTGGGCTGGGACCCCTTGCTCCTGACAGCCTCCTCAGCAATGATCTTCCTCCCAGATAAAAAAAAAACAAAACCGGGGGGGGGGGGGTACACGTGGGTGTTGGACCAGCCCATTTCATGCCTGTGCCTCTCCTGCCAGTATCAATATGCTTACTTCTCTAGTTGTAGGACTAGAGAAGTAAAGAAGCTTTCAGCTAGCTTTCAGGTGGTTCTGAGTAACAGTTGCTAGCTTTCAGGTGGTTCTGAGTAATGGTTATTCTATATTTTAGTTGGAATTTTAATGTGGTTATAGGAGTGGTATGTACTGACACTCACCTACACCACCATCTTGGTTCTCTTTACACATTACATTTTCAAACAATTGGACAGGTCACGTCACTTTATTCTGGATTTTAAAAAATCCTATTATTTTTCTATTAGACAGCTAGTTTTGACTTGGTATTTTAATTGGAATATTCATATACGATGAATACAATGTATTTTTTTATAGCAGATTTGGATTTGGATACTTTCCTTACCCAAATTTGGTCAATGGGTTATGCTACACTTATTACTATGACTTTGTATATTGAACACTTATTAGATTTTATGTGTAAGACACTCTGGTAATAGAGGAATAACATGGTGTAGTTCTTTAATTAGTTTTCTTGATTCTTACTTTATTCAGGAAAATAATACTTTTCTAGGATTTTAGACAACTGTAAAAAGCTGAATATAAATAGGCACACTGCAAAATACTCTAAACACACATTTCCTATGAATTACCAAATCACAGTTGAATGTTCATATACACATATAGGCATATTGTGGTTTGCTTTAATGCATGTCACAGATGTTGCATTTTTTTTTTTTTACAAATTGAAGGCAAGACTCTCCAAAAGCAAAAGGATGATGACTCACTTTAATGCCACACTCAATATATTGTAATGCTCTAAAACCATACCTGAAATATGTCCAAGGTATTAATATATGTTTAAGTAATGCTTTTCCACAATTTTATACTGTAAAAAGATGAATATAAATAATGCCCCATCTTACTAAAGTTGAATAAATGTGTGTGTATATATTTATAAAAATACTTTTTCCTGAGACTCATATATATTATAAAAAGTTGAATATAAACTTATAACAGATATGATGTAGTTTCTTTTTCACACAAGTCTAGGAACAGGGCAGTTCTGAATTGTTTCATCAGCTCAACAATGTTAAGGACAAAGGTAATTCCCATGTACCCCATACCAATCTGTCTCCTACCCCTCTGGTTGCAAAATGGCCACAATTCCAAATATCACACAGATATATAGACATGCATTCATATAAAAAAGAAGACCATTTCTTCCTATTTTGTTAGGAAAAAAAACTTATCTGAAGCTCACTTGCAGACTTTTGCTCAATTCTCCTATGGCCAGGACTGGTATACATATGCCAAGATGTAAAGCAAGCTAGGTGAGCAAGTATCTCACATTTAGACTTAAGTGGGTGGCAGGTAACCCTGGTAAAGGGAGAATACTTAATAGCAATGAATAGGCAGCCAACAGTATCAGCCACAATAACATTGTCTTATTCCTTTAAATATCCTCCACTTTTGTAGTGATAGACCCTCTCTTATTCATGAGTTGTTGTTTTTTTATAGGATATAGTGTTTTTCATTTCAAAAAAAATGTTTTCAAGTTTTTTTCTTTCTTTTTTTGGCTCTATACTTATTTTGTTAGAACTTTTCAACATATGAGGGCCAGATGCTTATTCATTCACTCTCTTATTTCTTTAATCAACAATGTTTACTGGAAACCTACCAGGAACAGGGAATGGGCAGTGTACCAAGTAGAGTTAGGTGAGAAAGAATCCTGGTCTTAATTTTTCCTGTTTCCTATACATATTGAAAAAAGTAAATTTTCCTGAAGTATTGCATTGCTGTATCCTGTAAATTTCAAGATGTAGTCTTCTCGTTGTTATTCATTACTAATAATAATTTGCCTTTTAATATAAAAATATTTAGTTATCTTTTAAATTTCCATTTAGAAAAAATGGATTTAGACTAGGGCTTTGTTATTTTCTAATTATCCAGTACAGAAGCCATAGGGTGTTCCCTATGTAATTTTTTTTAATGTCTTAATATATCATCCAGGTCTTCACCCTGATCTCGGAGCTTTTATTCTACTAGGATTTTTACATTATGAATCTTCTGATGGGACAAAAATATAAGTTATGACAAAGTTTGTTTTTTAAATTTTTCTCCAGAAGGAATTATTTACCATTCCTCAATAAGAACATGAATGAAGATACTCATATAGAAGAGCAACCAAGATGGTGGCATAGGTAAACACCTATTGTTCTGCCCCGCGCAACAATTCAAAAACTACAACAAAACAACAAAACAAACATCACCCAGAATCACCGGACAGCTGGCTGAGTAAAAACTCCACAAATAAAAGTAAGGTATGACACTGAGACTCAGAAGAGCGGCAGAGCACAGCCTTGAAGATACACGTGGAAACAGAGGTTAGGAGACATGGCCGAGTGCGTGGGCTGTAGGGCTGGCAGCAACAACCCAGCTGGATTTCTCCAACGGGGAGGGCGGAGACGTCCCACTGCATGGATTCCCCAGTGCCAGGCGAGGTCCGAGGTCTGGGGTATGCACCCTGGAAGCTGGGCGCGGCAGAGGTCTCCTAGTCTGAGGAGAAACCGGGTTGCTTGGAAAAGCACTTAGCCCACAAAAAGTGTGCAACAGCACAGACGCACAACTTGCTCCCTGGTGACTTGCCCCCTGGCCCCGGAGACCACCGGACTGCTTTGTTTTACAACCCTAGGCTAGACTTTGGGTGTGCAGACTCATTTGGGGAGAGGCAGAGTTGTCTGGCAAGGGGTAGAGACTACCGGCTTTCTCTTGGAGGTGTCTACAACAATTGCCACACAACAGAGACCCGTGCTAGCGCTGCATAGGACGTAGCTGACGCTGAGGCTGCCTGCTCAGCTCAGAGACTCCACCCACCAACCTGAACACAGTCTCCCTTCACAGCCAATTGGCCTGGAGGTCAAACCCTCTTAGGGCTAACAACAACAAGCTGGACTTAAATTCAAAAATACTGTACAACCCATAAAGGATTGCAGTAAGAGTACCCACCTCAGGTAACTGGGGAGGCTGAACCACTGTCCCTTAGAGGTCATCTACTACATAAAGCAGCCACCATGCAGAGACATGGAAAGAAATCAGGTGTGAAAGAAATGGAGGAAAAAAGACGACTAGACATAGAGTTCAAAACCATGGTTATAAGGCTTTTCAAGAGGCTCCTAGAAAAGGTCGAGACCTATAAGGAAATAAGCAAGACCTACAAGAAAATGAATGAGACCTGCAAGGAAATGAACAAGACAAACGTGGAAATGAATGAGTCCTACAAGGAAATGAATGAGACACACAAGGATATGAAGGAGACTCTCAAGGATATGAAAAAGGACCAACCAGAAATTAAGCATACACTGACTGAAATAAAAAATATTATACAAAGACCTAAAAGTACTTTAGAGCACCCCAAGAACCAAGTTAAAGATTTGAAATACAAAGAGGTAAAATCCACTCAGCTGAAAAAGCAAGAAACCAAAAGAATCCAAAAAATTGAAGATAGTGTAAGGGGCCTCTGGGACAACCTCAAGCATACCAACATCCGAATTATAGGGGTGCCAGAAAAAGAGAGAGAGCAAGACAATGAAAACCTATTTGAAGAAATAGTGACTGAAAACTTCCCACACCTGGTGAAAGAAATTGACTTAGGAGTCCAAGAAGTGCACCAAACCCCAATATATAGGAACCATAAGAGGACCACACCAAGGCACATCATAATTAAAATGCCAAGAGTAAAAGACAAAGAGAATATTAAAAGCAGCAAGAGAAAAATAGTTAGTTACCTATAAGGGAGCACCCATATGATTGTCAGCTGATTTCTCAACAGAAACGATGCAGGCCAGACGGGAGTGGCAAGAAATATTCAAAGTGATGAATAGCAAGAATCTACAACCAAGATTACTCTATCCAGCAAAGCTATGCAGAATTGAAGGTCAGATAAAGTGCTTCGCAGATAAGAAAAAGCTAAAGGAGTTCATCACCACCAAACCAATATTATATGAAATGCTGAAAGATATTCTTTAAGAAGAGGAAGAAGAAAAAGGTAAAAATATAAACTATGAACAACAAATACACATCTATCAACAAATGAATACAAAAATCAAGTGAATTAATAATGTGATGAACAGGATAAACTGGTAAATATAACAGAATCATGGACATAGGAAATGGACTGACAATTTTGGGGGAGAAAAGGGGTATGGGAAGTACAGCAAGAGACTGGACAAAAATCTTGCAACAATGGAAGAAGACAGTGGGGAGGTGGAGGTGAGGGTGGAGGGAGGGATGGGTACAGGGTGGAGGGGAGCTATAGGGGAATAAGAAAGGGGGAACAATGTAATTAATAAACTGAACAATAAAGATTAAAAAAAGATATTCATATAGACACTGAACCCGAGGCTTTCCTCTTGTATAATCTCTCTAATAATACACACTTATGAAAATAAAAACACTTATCCTACATAAGAGTAATATGCAAATTAACCATCACTCTGCTACTCCCCAAGCCACACCTACTAGCCAATCAGGAGCAAGTGTGCAAATTAACCCCCAACCAAGATGGCTGTGGTCATGGAGAGAGCAGGAGGGAGGCTTGGGTTTCCCCAGCGATGGAGGAAGCCAAGCTTTCCACACACCCTGGCTGGCCCAGGCCTTCACTCAAGGGTACAAAGTTTCAATTATAGAAGATAAATAAAACCCAACAGAAATGGCTGCTGCCATGGAGCGAGCAGAAGGCTTGGCTCCACTCCAGGCTACACAGTTTCAATTGTAGAAGTTAAATAAACCCCAGATACAAAGCTTCCACTTGGGTTACTGGGGAACGTGGCTGGCCTGCAAACCACCATAGGCCTCTCACCCATGCTGTCCCATACCCCAAGGAAATGCCCACCCTGATCTGGGACACCCTTCAGGGCAAACCGGCTGGCTCCTACCCATGCACCAGGCTTCTATACTAATAAAAGAGTAATATGCAGATTGGCCATCACTCCAACACACAAGATGGCTATCCCCACGTGGTCAAAGATCCTGCCCCCATGTGGACACAAGATGGCCACAAGATGGCCAGCAGGGGAGGGCAGTTGTGGGTGATCAGGCCAGCAGTTGGGAGGGACCAGGCCTGCAAGGGGAGCAGTTAGTCATCAATCAGGCTGGCAGGGGAATGGTTAGAGGGTGATCAGGCTGGCAGGCAGAAATAGGGGCAATCAGGAAGGCAGGCAGGCGAGCAGTTGGGAGCCAACAGTCCTGGAGTGTGATAGGGATGTCCAACTGCCCATTTAGGACATCCCTTGAGGGATCCCAGATTGGAGAGGTTGCAGGCTGGGCTGAGGTACACTCCCCCGGTCCTCATGCACGAATTTCATGCACCAGGCCTCTAGTTAATAATAAAGGCAACTCTTATCTAGCAGACTTTCAATACAATACAGACATTGTTCTATGGGATATAATGTAATTATTTAATCTTTACAATGCTACTAAAAATATGGTGCTGATATTACCAATTTATAAATGAGAAAACTTAGACATAAATAATTTACCCTATAAAATATGAGTTATAGTGGTGAAGGAAGATAAAGACTAAATATTGGTTAAATCCTTTCCCAGTCTGATTCAGTTCAAGTTAATTTTAGAGAATGAGTTTGCAAATCTGAACAAGATTTGGGCAGGGTAAATTAATTTTCTACATTTTTAATATTAATATAGCCTTCATCAAGTGTGACCATCAAATAACTTGTTAGCTAAAGCAAATTGGTGTCCCATATACATGCCACTTATTTTATAAATCTTTTTATTTCCCTTAAAGGTTAATGACCCCAATGTTGAGAAAGATTTAAATGATTGATGTCACTAATATATTTGCTGCCTTCACACTTTCCTTACATTCATGAAGATTTTTGCTTTTGCACCAATTGAATTCTGATATCAAATGAATTTTAAAACATAAGTAAATGCCTCCAATTCCTAACACTTAACAAAGTTTCTCTTCAGTAACAAATGCTTGATAAATTCTGGTCCTTAAAGACTATATTTACAGTACAAACTCTGTTATTAAATTATTATCCTCAAATGCTTTCCCACATTCCTTATAATCATAGGGAGTTTTGATTGTTTCTATTTTACTAGTATGAACTTCAGATTACAATTAAATTCTGAACTTTCCTTCATGTCTTCATTCATTCCTCTATGCTGCATGAATTTTTTTATGTTTACTAAGGTGTGAGCCACGAATAAAGGCTTTTCCACATTGTTTACATTCATAAGGTTTCTCACCAGTGTGAATTTTCTGGTGTCGATTAAGTTCTGAGCCTCGACCAAAGGCCTTCCCACATTCCTTACACTTATATGGTTTTTCACCAGTATGACTTCTCTGGTGATGAGTAAGTTCTGACCTTCGAATAAAAGCCTTTTCACATTCCTTACATTTATGGGGTCTCTCACCAGTGTGAATTTTTTTATGTCGAATAAGTTCTGTGCTACAAGTAAAGGCCATTCCACATTCCTTACATTTATATGGTTTGTCACCACTGTGTGCTCTCTGATGTCGAGTAAGTTCTGAGCCACGGCGAAAGGACTTCCCACATTCCTTACATTTATATGGTTTCTCACCAGTATGAACACTCTGATGTCGAATAAGATGTGAATCAGAGATAAAAGCTTTCCCACACTCTTTGCATTTATGAGGTTTCTCACCAGTATGAATTCTTTGATGCAGATTTAGTTGTGAGGCACAACTATATGCCTTTCCACATTCTTTACATTCATAGTGTCTTTCACCAGTATGAATTATTTGATGAAGACTAAGTTGTGTATCATAACGAAAAGCTTTACCACATTCCTTACATTTATGGGGTTTCTCACCTGTATGGATTCTCTGATGTCGAAAAAGGTGTGAGGGACGGGTGAAGGCTTTTCCACATTCCTTACATTCATAATATTTCTCATCTGTATGAATTCTCTGATGTAAATTAAGTTGTGAGGTAGATGGAAATGCCTTCTCACATTCCTTACATTTATAGGGTTTCTCACCAATATGAATACTTTGATGTTTTGTAAGTTGTGAGCTAGAATGAAAGGCTTTCCCACATTCCTTACAATTATGAGCTTTCTCACCAATATTAATGCTTTGAGGTTTAGTGATTTCAGAGTCATGAATAAAGGCACATTTCTCATGTTCATTACTTTTCTTTCTTTCATGAATTCTTTGATGTTTAATCAAGTCAGATCTACTATTAAAGGCTTTACAATAGTCTCCACATTTAGAGCTTTTTTCCTTATTATAACTGCTTTCATGTTGGAGGTGGTATGCTTGGCAACTGAAAGCTTCCTTACATTCCTTGCATTCACATTTCACTCCAGTATGATTTATCTGAGATAGTCTATTGACTGTACAATGAATAGAAGCAGACCTTTCTTCAGAGGTCATTACCACCTGTCTGAAATGTCCATCCTGTTGTTTCTCCAAATAGTATTTGATTTCACTATTATCTTTGACCCTAGTGCACACAAGGTTAGAACTTGTATGTCTTTTTGTTATCTTTGGTTGCAATGATTTAATTTCATAACTGCCCTCCTTTGGAGACAAATTCTTGGTTTCTCTTCTGGACTCCCAATCTGTAAGATAACGAGAAAATAGGAAGTATTTTTTATTTCAGGAAAAAGAAAAGCTTTTCTAAGGTAGAAATACAAACTAAAACTAGCAAATAAATAGCTCTTAAGATTGCTTTGCAATTAAAAAAACAAAACAGGGACATGGGAAAATGAGAATAGAGAAAATGAGGTGGACTTACAGAAGTAGTAGTTCCTTGGAGAAGTGTCTATTTAGGTCCTTCACCCACTTTTTAAATTGAATTGCCTGTCTTCCTTTTGTTAAGTTGTATGAGTTCTTTATATATTTTGAAAATTAATCTCTTGTCAGATGTATCATTGATATATATGCTCACCCATACAGTAGGATCCCTTTTCATTTTGTTATTGATTTCTTTTACTGTGCAGAAACTTTTTATTTTGATGTAGTCCCATTTGTTTACATTTTCCTTTGTTTCCCTTGCCCTAGGAAATGTATTGGCAAATATCTATAATAATAGAAGTGTAATATGCTTAGACTGGACAGCTGAATGACCTCTTGGATGAACCCGGTGCTGTGGGCTGAGGGAAGCTGCCATGGCTGCAAGAGCCAAGCCCCTTGCACAAATTTCATGCGTTGGACCTCCTGTATTGCTATAAGAGATGTCTGAAATTTTGCTACCTATGGTTTTCTCTAGGATTTTTATGGTTTCAGACTTACATTTAAATCTTTTATCCATTTTTAGTTTATTTTTGTGTATGGTGTAAATAGGTGGTCTAGTTTCATTTTTATTTTTGCATGTACCTGTCCATTTATCCCAACACATTTATTGAAGAGACTATCTTCCCTCCATTCCTTACTTCATTCCAATCAAATATTCTCCAAAGAGGACATAGAGACTAACCAAATAAATTATATGCATAACCCATGGGCATAGAAGGTGGTAGACCTGGGGGTAAAGTGGGGGTAGGGTGGAGGGTGTCAATGGGGGTAAAAAGGGGACATCTGTAATATTTTCAACAACAAAGGTATATATATATATTTAATTTTAAAAAGTGGTTCTTCACCTCTGGTGAGAAGCTGAATCAGCTGAGGAACTTGTAAAATATAATGCTAAGTAACCATCTAAGATCAACTAAACAAGAATCTAAAGGAGTAGGACATTACAACTAACACCAAGTCCCCCCATTTCTAGCCTTAAAATATATCCAGATTATGATTACTTCTATCAGTATTTTTACCACCTGTCCAACCATACTAAGATTAACATCTATAATAATCCTATCTAGTAAAAAAGTAATATGCAAATTGGCTGTACCTTCGCTACACCACAAGACACGCTCACCAGCCAAGCCCATCAGCCAATGAGGAGCGATATGCAAATTAACACCCAACCAAGATGGCTGCTGCCCAAGGCTGGAAAAAGCCTTGGCCAGAGGCCTTTCAGGCTTGGGCAGGCCGGGGCTGAGGTCCCCTGGCCAAGGATGAAATCCTCGGCCAATAGCTTTCAGCCTTGGGCAGGCTGGGGGTGAGCTGTCAGTAGGACATCCCCTGAGGGTTCCCAGTATGTGAGAGGGGGCAGATTGGGCTGAGGGACCACCCACCCCCAGTGCACAAATTTCCTGCACTGGGCCCCTAGTAAAAGTATAATATGCTAATTACACAGGTCAGCTGAATGACCTTCCAGATGTCATTCCAGATGTCCTTCTGGATGAAGCTGCAGTGGCAGGACCCAAGGCAGAGATAGTTAGGGGCAATCAGGCAGGCAGGCAAACAGTCAGAGATGATCAGGAAGGCAGGCAGAGGCGGTTAGGGGTGGTCAGGCAGGCAGGTGAGTGGTTAGGGGTGATCAAGTAGGCAAGCAAACAGAGACAATCAGGCAGGCAGGTGAGCAGTTAGGAGCATCAGGCAGGCAGGCAGACGTGGTTAGGGGCAATCAGGTAAGCAAGTGAGCTGTTAGGAGCCATGGGTCCTAGATTCTGAGAGGGTGCAGGCTAGGCTGAGGCTCCCATTTCCCCCACATGAATTTCATGCACTGGGCATGAAAGTACTATCATAATGGGTCTCCCTACTTCCACTGTTGCCTTCCTAATATTTCATACCCAATACAATAACTAGGGTATCCTTGTTAAGATAAATTAGATCATATCATTCTTCTGCTCAAAAACCTCCACTGAATTTCTTTCTCAGGAAGAGTAAAAATAAAGTTTTTATGTGGTTGACAGTGTCTTCCCTGAAGTTTTGCATTACCTCTTTCTGACCTCATTGCCTATTTTCTCCCTTTAGCTGACTGCTCTTGCTCTTGATCAACAACATGTTCTTCAAACTTGCCCAATATACCCCTGCTTCAGAATCTCCGATTGGAAATATCTTCCCTAATATATCAATATGATTTATTCAATTACTCCATTCTGACCTCTAATCAAATGGCAACTTATGAGATTACTCTTTATAAAATAGAACCCTCATCACTCTTATTCTATTTGTTACAGTGCACTTCCATCATATGCAAGTACCTATTTCCCTGACATTATTATGAAGATTTTCAAACAATAAAAGAATTAGATCATGAACCCCCATATTCCAGACATCAGACGTCAGAAGATGATGTTACTTTAAATATCAAGAAAAACAATCTTATAGTTGAATCTTGTGATGACCCCTCATGCACTAGACAGATGAAGGCCACAGGTTATTCATTACTTAGAACCTGAGGTGGGGTGGAAGTGAGCTCGTATAGCTCTGAATTCTCAATTTACAAACTGGTACAAAAGAGTAAAATGAAATTTTATGGGCCAAAACTACTGTAATATGGGTGTCTGTAACACATAACAAAACTATATCTTAATTCATATACTGGCTTCTTGCTCATATTCCATTCACAAAGCCGATTTTCTCTCCAGAGCTTTTGTGCTTATTGTTCTCTCTACTTTGACACTCCCTCCCTGCTGCATCTTCAGACATCTCCTTTCCTCCCTGCTTTCAGGTTCCCCCTCCCCACCGGCTCCAATATTACTTCTTCAGAGGACCATCTCCAACACAATCCAATATTACAGAATCACCTCTCACCATTCTCTAACTTAATGCAATAAGATTTTTTTCTTCAAGATGTAATTATTTAAATAACATTACGTATGTATTGACTTTGTCCATTTTTTCCCACTAGAAGTACAATAAACTCCATGAGACAGGGCCTTTCACTTTTTCACTGTTGTATCAGCAATATGAAATTATTGAATGTTGACCAATAGATAACTCTAAATGCAAAACAGAAGACAGGAGATTGATTTCAGAGCGAGAAACTTGGTAAACTTACTTTCCTACAAAAACAATTTTAAAAAACTGCAAAGAAACAAACAAGCAAACTGGGGAGATAATTAGGATCTGATATTTTAATTTAAAATTGTGAGGCTATTCCCATTCCCCCTTTCACCAGCTCATTGACACAGCTGCTAGTCGACTTGCAGCCAATGGAGAAGACTGATCTCTTTTGGAGTCCCATTAAAAGCACCACAATCCATCCAATATTTTTTCAGAACTTATAGCTCTCTAGAAAATATATTTCCAAGTTGTTGTTACTATTTAATTTGAATCAGGGCTCAAATAGGATGGGAGAATGGAGGGATGGGAAGTTCTATCCCACAGCATTACTGAAAACAATAGTAAGCAATGGCAACATAGGAGCTGACTCAGCAGTACATCAGAAAGATCATACACCATGACCAAGTAGGATTTATCCCAGGAATGCAAGGATGGTACAATATCCACAAATGAATAAATGTGACACATCACATAACAAATTGAGAGATAAAAATCACATAGTCATATCAACTGATGCAGAAAAAGCATTTGACAAAATCCAACACCCTTTCTTGATAAAAACTCTCAACAAGGTAGGAATAGAAGGATCATTCCTCAACATAATAAAAGCCATATATGATAAACCCACAGCAAACATCATAGTCAATGGGCAAAACTACAACCATTTCCCCTAAGAACAGGAACAAGACAGGAATGCCTACTCTTACCATTCCTGTTCGACATAGCATTGGAAGGATTAGCCATTGCAATTGGACAAGAAGAAGAAATAAAAGGTATCCAAATTGGAAAAGAAGAACTAAAGCTATCCTAATTTGCAGATGACATGATATTGTACATAAAAACCTGAAAGACTCCATAAAAAAACTAATAGACTTAATAAATGAGTTCAGCAATGTAGCAGGATACAAAATTAATGCCAAGAAATCTATGGCATTTCCATACATCAATAGTGAACTTACAGAAAGAGAGACTAAAAAAGCAATCACATTTACCATCACACACATAAAAAATTAAGATACCTAGGAATATACTTAAGTAAAAAGGTAAAAATTACAGGACACTGAAAAAAGAGATAGAGCAAAACGTAAACAGATGGAAGAATATACCATGTTGTTTGATTGGTAGAATCAACATCATTAAAATGTCCATATTGCCCAAAGCAATCAATAGATCAATGCACTCACCATTAAAGTATCAATAGCATATTTTACAGACCTAGAAAAACGCTCCAAAAATTCATCTGGAATAAAAAAAAAGTCCCCGAATAACCACAGCAATCCTAAGAAAGAAGCACAAAGTCTGTGGGATTTCAATACAAAATTTCAAGCTGTATTACAAAGCTACTATTCTCAAAACAGCCTGGTACTGGCACAAGAACAGACATATAGACCAATGGAATAGAATAGAGAATCCAGATATCAATCCAAAACACTATGCTCAATTAATATTTGACAAAGGAGGCATGAACATAAAATGAAGTCAAGACAGTCTCTTCAATAAATTGTGTTGGGAAAATTGGACAGATATATACAAAAAAATGAAACTAGACCACTAACATACACAAAAATAAATTCAAAATGGATACAGGACTTAAACATAAGACGGAAACCATAAAAATACTAGAGGAATCCACAGGAAAAAAAATCTCAGGCATAAGCCGAAAGAACTCCTTCACTGATACTACTCCCACGGCAATGGAAGCTAAAGATAAAATAAACAAATGGGACTACATCAAAATAAAAAGCATTTGTACAGCTAAAGAAACCATCAACAAAACAACAAGAAAACCCACTGTATGGGAGAACATATTTGCAAATGTTATTAGTGAATAAAGGTTTAATCTAGAGCATCTACAGGCAACTCATACAACTTAATAAAAGGAAGACAAATGACCCAATAAAAAAAATGGGCAAGGGACCTAAATAGAATCTTTTTGAAAGAAGACAAAAGGCCCAGAGACATATGAAAACCGGCCCAAAGTCACTAATTATCCAAGAGATGCAAATCAAAACGACAATGTGGTACCATCTTACACAGGTCAGAATGGCTTTCATCAACAAATCAACAAACAACAGGTGCTGGCGAGGATGCAGATAAAAAAAAAACCCTCGTGCACTGCTGGTGGGATTGTAGACTGGTGCAGCCACTGTGGAGAACAGAATGGAGTTTCATCAAAAAACTGAAAACGGAGCTCCCATTTGACCCAGTGATCCCACTTCTAGGAATATATCCCAAGAAATAAGAAACACGATTTAGAAAGGATATATGCACCCCTATGTGCATAGCAGCACAATTTACCATAGCTAAGATTTGGAAACAGCCTAAGTGCCCATCAACAGATGAGTGCATTAAAAAAACCGTGGTACATCTACACAACGGAATACTATGCTGTGGTAAAAAAGAAAGAGCTTCTACCATTTTGAACAACATGGATGGAGCTGGAGAGCATTATGCTAAGTGAAATTAGCCAGGCAGAGAAAGATAAATATCACATGATCTCACTCATTTGTGGAATATAATGAATGGCATAGACTGATGAACAAGAACAGATTCAAAGACTGAGAAAAGTCCATCAGAATGTCAAACTTCAGGGTAAATGGGTGGTGGCAGGAGTAAGGGGGAAAGTCAATATATTTGACCTCTTGAACTAAGGTAATTTGTGTTTTTATATCCCTGACAAAGTTTATATAAAGTTATAAAAAATTGGCAGCTAGTTTGAGATTGAATTGACATGGCCTAGAGCCTGTCCTCTCCTATGGACACCAGTCCTTAGGCTAGGCCCCCCCTTAACCCCCTGTGACACCATAATACCCTTACATGATATTATTATACAATGTCATTGTAATTTTTGATATTTGACAACAGCATATTGTACAATTATCCCAAAGAAACTTACAAACTAATTCTTTAAATGCTGTGCAGCAATTTAAAAAAGGACAGGAAAGGAATTAATCCCTTTCAAAAGTAATTAAGGCACTGGGAAGGCACTTGAGCATTCTATATTGGCCCCTCTTGCCCCTTTGGCCAAGAGGGACCCTCTTTTCACAATCCAAGCGCACACAGCTGTTGCCTGAGCTTTCAGTTCAAGCTGAGGTTGAAGCCTCTGGGTGGCTGGCACCATGGATATTTCTCTCGCCCAATGGTGTGAGTTGGGCCCTCCCTGGAGAAGAAACCTGAGTCCCCCAAGATATGTGATCAGTAACGGGACCCTACCAGCAGGCGAGGGGATGCCAAGGCAGGTGCTAGGAGTGGAGGCCACCAGGGCATAGACTTCCAAGGAGACAGAACTGAACCTCACATCACCCTGCTTGGCCCCAGAGGATGGCTGGTTATCCAGAGAAGGGTAAGATTCCTCAGGAAAGGAACAACCTAAGACAGGCATAGTTGCAGAGGGGCCAACAGGAGAGAACTAAAAGGTCAACAGAAGTGGGCCCAGACCCTCACCCCCCTAATTTTGCAGGGGCCTGAAATCTCATCCATTCTGAGGGAGGTCTCCTGCCCCCCAGTTGCTTTACCTCCCACAGACAGCTCAGATTGGGACCGATGGTATAGACAGAGACTCTGCTAGCAACAGCTGCCCTATATCTAAATCCAGTCTAGTACCAGGAATGCTCAGGGCCTACTCAAGAATGCAAATAATCCTTTCCACTAATATTTACAGCGTAAACTAAGATTATTGTTTGAATATTAAATTTGACAGTAAAATAGTAATCAAGTTTTCAGATTAATTTAAATTGGCCAATTGAAATAAGTGAATACTCAAGAAAATTTAAGTGTACTGGACAAAAAGCTGTTCGCAAAATATTAACTAAAATTTCTATTAATAGTTAATCTCATTGTAAAATTGCCTAACATGCAAAGAACCTAAAGCAGTCATATTTTTGTGCAAAAATTAAAATTTAAAGTTACCAAGAGTGCAATATAAAATTTCCAAAAGCCCCCATTAAACAAAAAAGGGGGGGTAGTGGGGTAAGATCATGTAAGAAAAAATATCCTCTAAGTAAATTACATCTAGAAAATTCTTACTCCAGAAAATTAATTTCCATTTGTAATGCTAACAGCAGGACACCCATATAAAACACACATGGTGTCAAAATAAGCCAAAGGAAAATCATTTGGGCAAAAATAAAAAAGAGTCCCAAGTCTAATTTACAGAAAAGATCCCTTTATTAACTTTTAGTCGAGAATATGTTTGTATATTTTCACAAAACAACTCCAAGACCATATGGATTCCTGCAACAAAGAAGAACTGACAGTCTGTTCCAAATGTGAAGACAGTCCAAAGATGGAAGACACTGATGACACCTTGCCATGCTAGCAGTCAGCAGCTGTACGTCGCTGCAGGCAGCCCAAGACCAAACCAGAGAGGGTGGAACCTGCATTGCATATGTCCACCATCCAGATACCATTGCTGACTTGTACTCATAAGGAACTACTTGACATTGAAATTGGGACTCAGAACTGTTGGACATTGAAACTGAGACTCAAACATTTTTTGTTCTTATATATTTATTTCCAGTATGCAGATGCAAGATTTTTTTAAAGAAAAGAAACGGGGGTGGGGGTAAGATTGATACAGATGCAAAGAAGCATTGAACAGACTGTCAAACTACAGTGGGAAGGCAGGGGAGAGTGGGGGTTGGGGGCTGTAAGGGATCAACCGAAGGACTTGTGTGCATGCATATAAGCATAACTAATGGATACAAGACACTGGGGTGAGAGGTGGGCAGGTGAAGGCATGTGCTGGGGGGAAGGGGAGGCTGTGGGGAGGTCAATGGGAGGAAAAAAAGGAAACATGTGTACTACTATTTGTAATACTTTAAAGAATGAAAAAACAATTTTAAAAAATTAAGGTCATCACAAGAGATAGATAACAAAGATCACTACATAATATTAAGGGGATTGACCTAAAAAGAGGATATAACTATTTCACCCCAAAGCTGCGGAATATATATTTTCCTCAAGTAAATCATTCATAGAGATAGACCACATGTTAGGACACAAAACAAGTGTCTTCAAATTCAAGAAGATTAAAATCCTATCAAGCATCTTCTCAGATCACAGTGGAATAAAAGTAGACATCAATTATATTAAAAACACCCAAAAACATTCAAATACATGAAGGCTAAGTAGCATGTTATTAAACAATAAGTGGATTATCAAAGAGATCCAGAAAGAAATAAAAAACTTCCTGGAAACAAATAAAAATGAACACACCACAACTCAAAATCTCTGGGAGACAGCAAAAGCAGTCCTGAGAGGGAAGTTCATTGCACTACAGGCATACTTCAAAAAACTAAAACAAAACAAACAAAAAAAGAAAACAAGAAAAACCAACAATAAACTAACCCTATTACTAAAAGAACTAAAAAGAAAACAACAAGAAAAGCCCAGAGAAAGTAGAAGGAAGGAAATAATAAAGATTATAGCAGAAATAACTGACATAGAATAAAAAATCAATACAAAAGTCAAGGAAACCAAGGGTTGGTTCTATGAAATAAACAACATTGATGAACCATTATTCAGACTCATCAAAAAACAGAGAGAGAAAACCCAATAAATAAAATGAGGAAAGAAAGTAGAGAAATAACCACTGACACCACAGAAATGCAAAGGATTGTAAAAAACACTATGACCAACTATATGGCAAAAAGATAGATAATGTGGGTGAAATGACAAATTCCTAGAAAAATACAATCTTCCAAAACTGAATCACAAAGAATCAGAAAGCCTGAGTAGGCCAATAACAACTGATGAAATAAAAGTAGCAATAAAAAAACTCTCATCCAACAAAATCCCAAATCCAGATGGCTTCACAGGGGAGTTTTATCAAGCATTCAAACAAGAACTAACACCTATACTCCTCAAACTATTCCAAGAAATTTAAAAGGAAGAAATATGTCCAAGCTCTTTTTACGAGGCCAGCATTATCCTAATTCCAAAACCAGATAAAGACACTAAAAAGAAAGAGAATTACAGGCCAATATCCCTAATGAACATAGATTCTAAAATCCTCAAGAAAATATTAGAAAATTGGATCCAGCAGTATATTAAAAAGATCATACACCATGACCAAATGGGATTTATTCCAGGGTTGCAGGCTGGTACAATATTTGCAAATCAATAAATGTGATATATCACATAAACAAACTGAAAGACAAAACTCATATGATCATATCAACAGACACAGAAAAAGCATTCGACAAAATCCAACATCCTTTTTTGATAAAAAAAAAAAACTCTCAGCAAAATGGGACTAGATGGAGCATATCTTAACATAATAAAAGCTGTTTATGACAAACCTACAGGGAATATCATACTCAATGGGTAAAAAATAAAATCACTTCCTCTAAGAACAGAAACAAGACAGGGATGTCCACTCTCACCCTCCTCGTTCAATATAGTATTGGAAGTTCTAGCTATAGGGATTAGACAAGAAATAAAAGGCATCCAGATTGGATAGGAGGAAGTAAAACTCTCATTATTTGCAGATGACATGATATTGTACATAGAAAATTCTATAGACTCCACCAAAAAACTACTAGATTTAATAAATAAATTTGGCAAAGTAGCAGGATCAAAGTCAACACCTCAAAATAGATAGCTTTTTTATACACTAGTAATGAATTCTCAGAAAGAAAAACTAAACAATCCCTTTTACCATTGCAACAAAAAATTAAGATATTTGGGAATAAACTTAACAAAGCAGGTAAAAGACTTATACTCAGAAAACTATAGAAGGTTGTAAAAATAAAAGGTATAAACAAGTGGAAAAATATAATGTGTTCATGGACTGGTAAAATCAACATCATTAAAAGGTCCATATTACCCCAGGCAATCTATTGATTCAATGTAATCCTTATTAAAATACCAACAGCATATTTCAGTTCTAGTACAAAAATTTATATGAAATCAAAAAAGACGCTGAATAGCTGCAGCAATCTTGAGAAAGAAGAATAAAGTTGGAAGGATCAAAATGCCAGATATCAAGTTATATTACAAAGCCACTGTAATCAAAACAGTCTGATATTAGTATAAGAATAGGCATATAGATCAATGGAATAGGACAGAGAGCCCAGAAATCAACCCAAGCCAGTAGACTCTATTAATATTTGACAAAGGAGACAAGACCAAATAATGGAGTCATGAGAGTCTCTTCAATAAATGGTGTTGGAGAAATTGGACAGACACATACAAAAATAATGAAACAAGATTACCAACTTACACCATACACAAAAATAAACTCAAAATGGATAAAAGACCCACATGTAAATTGGAAAACCATAAAAATCTCATAAGAAACCATAGGCAGCAAAATCTCATAGCAAAATGTTTATGGATACATCTCCTAGGGCAGTGGTTGGCAAACTCATTAGTCAACAGAGCAGCAAACCGTGGCTCACAAGCCGCATGTGGCTCTCGAGCTGCAGTTTGCTGACCACTGTCCTAAGGCAAAGGAAACTAAGAAGAAAATAAACAAATAGGACTACATCCAAATAAAAGGCTTCTGCACAGCAAAAGAAACCATCACCAAAACGAAAAGGGAGCCCATTGTATGGGCAATGATACATCTGATGAAGGGTTAACCCAAAATACATAAGGAACTCACACAACTTAATAAAAGGAAGACAAACAATACAATTAAAAAATGGGTGAAGACCTAAATAGATACTTCTCCAAAGTGGACATACAGATGGCCAAGAAACATATGAAAAAATGCTAACTTCACTGATCATCAGAGAGATGCAAATTAAAAGGACAATTAGGTATCACCTCACACCTGTCAGAATGGCTACCATCAACAAATCAACAAATGACAAGTGCTGGTGAGCATGTGGAGAAAAAGGCCCCCTAGTACACTGATGATGGGAATGCAGACTGGTACAGCCATTGTGAAAAACAATATGGAGTTTCTTCAAAAGATCAAATATGGAACTGCCATTTGACCCAGAAATTCCACTTCTAGTAATACATCCCTAAGAATCCCAAAACACCATTCAGAAAGATTATATGCATCCCTATGTTCACAGCAGGACAACTTACAATAGCTAAAATATGGAAACAGCCCAAATGCCCATCAGTAGATGAGTGGATACAAAAAGTGGATACAAAGTGGATAGTAAAAAAGAAGAATCTGTCTTTGAGACAGCATGGAGGAACCTGGAGAGTATCATGCTAAGTGAAATAAGCTAGATATAGACAAGTATCACATGATCTCACTCATATGTGGAATCTATGATGAAGGAAGTGAATCTAGAGACATGGAAGCATGGAACAGAGTGTGGAATCTTGGAGGAAAGGTGGGGGAGGGTTGGTCATTGGGAGGTATTCAATCAAAGACCTTGTATGTATATATACATAACCCATGTACACAGACAACAGGGTTTGGGCAGTGGGCTGGTGGGAGTCTATGGAGATAAAAAAGTGGGCACATGTAATACTTTCAACAATAAAGATTAAAAATGAAGAAAGTCTAAGAATATCTCATTAAATAAAAAATATCAGTAGAAATTATAAAAAACAACTAAATAGAAGTGAGTTAAAAAGTATAATAACTGAAATAACTTCATCAGTAGAATTCAGTAACAAATCTGAACTGGCAAAAGAAAGGATCTGTGAAAATGAAGATAGGTAAGTAGAGAGAATATCTATCTAGTCTGTGGTACAGAAAGGATCAAAAACGAAAACAAAAACAGAAACAGAGCTTCAGATACCTGAAAAATATTATCAAGTGTTGAAATATATGCAAAAAGAGAGTACATGAATGAGAACAAGAAAGGTGTAAAACTACATCTAAGAAATAATTTCCCAATTTGATTAAAAAGATTAATATACACATCTAAGAGGTTCAACAAACCCCAAGGTGAAAAACTTGCTGTAAAATTGGAATAAACTTGATCAAAACCTAGACACATCAGAGTCAACTGATGACAAACCTCAAGAGAGAAATAACATATTTTTCATCAGAAACCGAGAACAGAAAACAATTAAGTGGCATATTTGGTGTTAGAACAAAGGGTTGTCAATCAAGAATTTTATATCCAGCAAAACCTTTCCTTATAAATAAAAGGAAAATTAAGATATTCTCAGAATATTTTTAAAACAAAAAAATTATCACTAGCAGATCTGCCCTATAAGAATTACTAAAGGGGGTTGTTTAAACTGAAATAAAAGGACAAAAGATAACATGAATCTGCAATGTAAGTAAATATCTACACTAATAAAAGAGAAAAATGCTAATTGACTATCTCTGCTACACCCACAGCCAATCAGGAGTGATATGCAAACTAAGCCAATAAAGATGGAGGGTAAATTTGCATATGCAGAAGGGGCAGGCAGCACCTGATACTGCCAACGTTGTCCAGTCTGCAAAGGGGGACTGGACAATCCGGGCTGGCTGTGCCTGACACTGTCTACTGGGTTGAGGCTGTGATCAGTTTACTGGGCAGGCCAGGCAGGCAGCACCTAACACCATCAGCAGGGTTCAGGCCACCACTGGGGTTGGGCAGGCCAGGCAGGCAGCACCTGATGCCACCCGTGGGATTCAGGCTGTGATCGGAGATCGGGCAGGTGTGCCTGATGCCACCCACAGGATCCAGGTCACTATTGGGGATCTGGGTAGGCTGGGGTGGCTAGGATCTCTGGGATCACTGTCTGCCCCTGGGCCACCTGCGGACTCTGGTGGAATAGCTCAGGGTTGAGCATTTTAATGAAAATGGGATGCCTGTCCCTGGCCCACCGCACCCTGTCCCTGGAGAAGAGAAGGCAGTGGGCCGTTAGCAGGCACCAAGGCTTGGAAGGGACTGGGAGCAACCTGCAGGCATGCTACCAGGAGGAGGTGCTGAGCCATGATGATGCAGAGGGCTGGCTGATGGAGGCGCACAAAGGTGCAGATGAAGTGGCTCTCGCTGGTGCTGGGCTTGAAAAGCGCATTGACAGCCTGATGGACTAAATCACCTTTCTGAAGAAGGTGCATGAAGAGGAGATCGCTGAGCTGCAGGCACAGATCCAGTACGCTCAGATCTCCGTGGAGATGGACATGTTCTCCAAGTCCGACCTCTCTGCTGTGCTCAAGGACATCTAGCCCAGTATGAGAAGTTGGCTGCCAAGAACATGCAGAATGCTGAAGAATGGTACAAGAGCGGATTCACTGTCAAGAACACCTATGGGGTGCGTGCCACCAAGGATGAGTTGTCTGAAACCCGCCGCCTGTTCAAGGCCAAGACCCTGGAGATCAAAGCATGCTGGGGCATGAACAAAACTCTAGGAAAGCAGCTGCGAGAGCTGGAGGATCAGCAGAACTCTAATGTTAGTGCTATGCAGGACACAATCAACAAATAAGAAAATGAGTTGAAAACTATAAAGAGTGAAATGGCATGATATTTAAAAGAATATCAGGACTTCCTCAATGTGAAAATGGCTTTGGACATTGATATTGCAGCTACAGGAATCTCTTGGAAGGTTAGCAGACCCAGCTCAGTTTCACCAGTGTGGGAAGCATAGCCAGCGGCTACTCCCAGAGTTCCCAGATCTTTGGTCAATCTGTCTACGGTGGTTTACAGACTAGTTCCTATTTGATGTCCACTCACTCCTTCCCTTCTTAATACACCAGCCACATCCAGGAGGAGCAGATCAAAGTGGAGGAGACCACTGAGGCTGCAAAAGCCAAGGAAGCTAAGGATGAACCTCCCTCTGAAGGAGAAGCTGAAGAGGAGAAGGAGAAGGAAGTAGCTGACGAAGAGGAAGGAGAAGAAGAGGAAGAAGGTGCCAAGGAAGAATTTGAGGATGCAAAGGAGGAAGAAAAAAGAGGTGAAGGTGAAGGAGAAGATGCCCAAGAAGCTGAGGATGAGAAGAAAGATGAAGGTGCTGGGGAGGAGCAAGCAACCAAGAAGAAAGATTGAGCCCCCCCTTTCATTAATTATTTCAGGAATAATCTTCCTGAAACCAGGTCAACCCCGTCACCAACCAAGCAGTTGAGTTCCCGATACTATATGAATTAAGAAGTCAATATATATAACATTCTGAGGTTACTCAGGGTGGACATTAAATGTTGTGCTATGACTTTTCTCCTTATGCAGAATATCTGTTTGATTGCAGAGTGGCTTCCTGACTTGCTGCCAGCCTGTGCATGGTTCATGCTTATGAGTTCAGGATCTATGACAATGTGAATAATTCAGATGTTTACAATAAAAACACATGAATATATGAATTCACTGATGTTAATGTTAAACGTCATGGAAAAAATAGTCCTTTTATCTTTGCTGGTTAGAAATTAAAGACCTCAAATCATGTGCAATAAACAGTAAATAAAGTTACACTGAATGACAAAAAAAAATACATTAGGGGCCAGGAAAAGTTCAAAGAACTGGGAAACCATTCCCAAATCAGGAAGGGAAGTCACAGGGTGCATATTATTGCTATGAATACAGTATTTCCTACTACTTACAACATATACAATGTAATGTATTAGATGCCTTCCTATCACATGAAGTATGTATTCTCATAGAGTAATACTGGTACATATGTTATAGTTATGGCAGTATGTCATATCCTATCTATGTTAATAAAAGGGTAATATGCTAATTAGACCATGAGACCTTCCAGACGTCCTTTTGGACAAAGCCATGGTGGCGGGGCCGATGCATAGGTGGTTAGGGGTGAGCAGGCCGGCAGAGGGGTGCAGTTGGGGGCAATCAGGCCAGCAGGTAGTGGCTAGGGGTGATCAAGCAGGCAGGCAGGTGAGTGGTTAGGATCCAGCAGTCCCAGAATGCAAGGGGGTTGTCCGACTGCCAGTTTAGGCCCAATCCCACAGGGGTCTAAGATTGGAGAGGACAGGATGCAAGCCGGGCTGAGCCCCCATGCATGAATTTCATGTACTGGGCCACTAGTAAAACTATATAAAAGTATTTTTGTTTGTAATTCTTTTCTTCTTCTATTTGATTTAAAAAATAACTACTTAAAACAATAATTATAAAAACATGTTGATGCTATGTTAGTTTCCTATTTCTGATACAAGATCTTATCTAAAACAGAGGGAATATACAAGTTGACCATCAGACCATCACAAAGTTGGCATCAGCGGTACCCAGTCCCCTCAGAGTTCTTCAGTCCTTTTAGCCCCACTGGGAGGGTGGCAGGTGCATGATGTGGCTGGACCCACCTGAGGGCAGGTCCAGCCACTCCTTGCACCTGCCACCAGAGTCCCACAGTACTTTTAGCCCAGTCAGGGGGCAGCAGGCACACGGTATGGCCGGACCCCCCTCACGCCCTCAGAGCCAGCCCGAGGCATAGGCAAGCCTCGGATGTCGGCTGCCCAACTGCCTAGGGCCAGCCCGAGGCACAGGCAAACCTTGGCTGGCAGCTGCCCAGCTACCCAGAGCTGCCTGAGCCTCAGGTAACCAGGGCCGGCCGAGGTTTGGACAGCTGGCAGTAGTAGCAGCAGTGGTGTGATGGGGCATCACCTTCCCCTGAATGCCGGGTCACCTCTGGCCCCTGAGGGCTCTCAGACTATGTGAGGGGGCAGGCAGGACTGAGGGACGACCCCCTCCAGTGCATGAATTTTCATGCACCAGACCTCTAGTGTTAACATAAACATAATAGCTTACTAGTAAAACAAACCAATTTATTACCTTACAGTTCTGAAGGTCAGAAGTCAGAGACAGGTTTTAATAGGTCAAAATAAATGTATATATAGCAAGACTGTGTTCCCTTCTGGAGGCTCTAAGGAAGAATCTATTTTCTTATCTTTTCTAACTCCTAAAAACTGCTCATTCCTTAGAGTATCACGGAACCCTTCCTCTCTGTACATTACTTATGTTGTCACATCTTGATTCTTTCAAGGACTCTTGTGATTGCATTGAGCCCATGTGAATAACCTAGGATAATCTCCCTAATTTAAGGCTAGCTGATTCACAACCTTAATTCCTTATTCATAGGTTCCAAAGATTAGGATGTGTACATCTTTGGGAGAGTCATTATTCTGCTTACCAATATCTATCTACAATATATTAAGGTATAATTTGTACGCTGATAATAGTAGAAAGAAGAAAAGGAGGGACCAGGCAATATTAGGGCATAATTTTTTTAATAAGATTAAAGTTAAGTTAGTGTTAATCCTAACTAAATTATTTTAAGCTAAGTTACAACTGAAATTCTCAGGACAACCACTGGGAAAAGAACTAAAAACTGTAGTAAAGAAACAATGATAAAACTAAATGGGATTCTAGAATGTGGCTATGTAACATAAATTACAGTAATGTTAAGAATGAAGTGTAAAACAAAAATAACAAATATGGAAAACAAATACCATAATATAAGACATAAATCCTACTTTATTGATAATTACATTAAGTATAAACATATTAAATACTCAAACAGATAGCAGATATAGGCAGGATGTATTAAAAAACATGATCTGAGTATATGCTGTCTCCAATAGACACAATAAATTCAAGGGCACAAAAAAATTAAAAGAATGGGAAAAGATTAACCAAAAGTGAGTTTCAATAGTTATAATATTATCAGACAAAATAAACTTTAAGACAAAATTGTAATAGAGACAAAGAAGGACATTTTATAATCTCAGAAAACTGTAAGTCCTAAGTATATAAGAACCTAATTCCAGAGCCCCAAAATACATGAAGCAAACATTAACAGAAATGAAGAGAAAAACAGACAATTCAACAAATCAATGATCTACTATCAATAATGTACAGGTCAACTAGCCAGAAGATCAACAAAGAGAGGGAAAACAACATACTCTTAAATAGCTAATGGGTCTAAAGAAATTGTAAGAGGATTTGGAAAATACTTTTGAGTTGGATGAAAGGAAAACTGAACATACCAAAACATGGAATACAGTTAAAACATATCTTAAAGGGAAATTAACAGCTTAAAATTTCTACATTAAAAAACACACACATACAAGAAAGATCTCAAATCAATAAACTAATTATACTAATTATCTATAAGGAAATAGATAAAAGAGAGCAAACTAAATCTAAAGATACTATAAGGAAATAAAAAAGATTAGAGGGAAGATGAACAAAATAAAGAAAAATAGAGAAAATCAATGTAATTGTAAGTTGATTCTTTGAATAAATCATCAAAACTGACAAACCTTTAGCTAGATTGACCAAGAAAATAAGAGAAGACTCATATTAATATCAGGAATAGAAGAGGAAATATCACTACCAACCTTATGAAAATAAAGAGGATTATAAGATGATTGGTAGTTACCTAGGTCTGGGTGTAGACAGTGACTACTAAAAGGTATAGGGTTTAATTTGGGGTGATGGAAATGTTCTACAGCTAACATTGTTGTGCCAGTTGCAAAACTCTGTGAATATACTAAAAATTGATGAATGTAGTTTAAACAAGTGAACTTTACCGTATCCCAATAGCATTATATCCCAATAGAGCTGTTTTTAAAAAGCCAGGAGAGCCTACCTGGCCTGGCTCAGTGGCTGAGCATGAACCCATGAACCAGGGGGTCCCAGTTCAATTCCCAGTCAGGACACATGACTGGGTTGCGGGCTCAGTCCCCAGCAGAGGTTGTACAGGAGGCTGCTGATCAACGATTCTGTCTTATCATTGATGTTTCCATCTCTCTCCCTTCTCCCTTCCTCTCTCTGAAATCAACAAAAACATAATAAAATTTTAAAAAGTCAGGCTAGTCCTGGCTGATGTGGCTCAGTTGGTTCGAGTGAGGTCCAGACACTGAAAGGTTGCAGGTTCAATTTCTGGTCAGGGCCATTACCCAGGTTGCAGGTTTGATCCCTGGTCTGGGTGTGTAGGGAGGCAAAGTTTCTCTCTCACATTAACGTTTTTGTCTCTCTCTCTCTCTCTCTCTCCCTTCCTCTCTCTCTAAAATCAATTTTTAAAGAAAATCCTCAGGTGATAATTAAAAACATTAAAAAAAAATAAGTCAGGATAAAACTGGACCCAAAGTATAGGGAAAATGGTTATCTCCTGGGAAGAAGAGAAAAATAGAGGAAGGATAGCAAAAGAGTATTAAGATAAGTAAAAATTAGAGGCCTAATTTTGATACATCCTTACTTTGTGTTACAGATCTCAGGCCTTTTCAGGGAGATTCCTCCCAACATCTCAGAAGTGCTGCCGTCTCATAGTCCCACCTGCCATGGCCTTCTACATACAAGTCACCATCACTCACCTGGGCAACATTCTTTTGCCTCCTCCTTTTTAACGATCCAGGGCTCTTTCTCCTGTTCCAATAAGGAGATCACATCTGGCTTAGAATCAGAAAGTCCTGCTCAAGGTTAAAAAAAAAAAAAAAGATGTGGGTGTCCCAGAATTAAAATCAATCCATGATTATCAAGAAAGAAGAGTAAGTAGCTTAAGGGTGAAGGTCAGAGAAATGTAAAAGATAAAGTAACATGGAGCAGTCAAGTTTTAACTTCACAAGAAACAACTATTCTTTGGTAAGCAAGAATCATTAATTCAGCCAGGCACTTGAAAAAGCACTCACAAGAAATTGATAACAAAGAACATAAAATTCCAGAAGGCCAATTCTGAATTTTGAGGGGCAGATAAACTCACCCAATGAGATCATGTTGTTATAATTTTCCAACATTATATCTCGGTACAAATCCTTTTGGGTAGAGTGCAAGCATTCCCACTCCTTTTGAGAGAAGAAAATGGCCACATCTTCAAACTTCAAGCCCTGAAACCAGAGATAAATATACTATTTGGGATATTAATGGACAAAATCTTTATAATAGAATAAAAAAATGGAAAAAGCAATTCAGTAAGGAAATTGCTTGGGAAAATAGGCTATGCTGGACCTTTCAACATGGATGGGTCAGTGTAGAAACAAGAGTGATCAGAGCACACATTATTCTTGGTGCATATATAATTCTTAAACATGCCTGCAACTATAAATGTTACCTCTTGGCATTAGCCACCCAGGTCTGGGAATAAACAAAGGCCAGATAATTGGTGTTTCCCAACTAAGTAAAATTGTACACTGAAGTACACAGCACAATCTATCTTTAGCACATTAACATTGATCATATCCTTCCCATCCTCCCAATAAATTTTTGAACCATTCAAAAATATCTTATAAAACTTCTATTTCTGAAACTGAATTTAAATATAACTTAGTGACTTAATCATATCGTCAAAACTCAAGCTCATAAATATGCCAGAAAATTAAATCTGAATCACTTTTCCATGTCATCAAAAATGATGCTACCAAAGGCTGCTGTCCTGCATCCCTCTGTTCTCCAACAAATGTTCAGGTATTCATTTTGCAGGGTTTGGCTTATGCAGGGCTGGATTCTTCATGCAGGTGCAGTGTGTGGAGCCATACTCTTTATTAGTGTGTGCTTTCTTGATGCATCAAGCATCCTCCCTGTCTCATTTCCCTCCATCTTGTTTTCAGTAAACCACTTCTTTTGAACCTGTTTCACCTCTCTTGACTTCTGTTGAATAGAGGCAGGAACCCCTTCAATTGTGACAAAAGCATGAAAAAGGGCTCAACCTCATTTAGTACCAAAACATGCAAATTTAAAATCAGAATAATATATCAATTCCTACCCACCAACTGGCTGAAAATGTAAAAGTCTGACAATACCAAGTGTTAATAAGGATATGAAGTAACAGGACATGTAAATGGGTATAAACACTGGAAAGCATCTGGGCAGTGTCAGGAAGGTTGAAGATACATATACCTACAACTCTATTTCTAGTTATATAGCTAGAGGAAATCCTTACATTTTATACCAAGAAACAAGTTCAAGAAGTCCACTTGAATATAAAAGAAAAATGTATATTTATACAATAAATGGCTATACAGTAGGATGAATTCACAATCTGAATGAACTTCCTCAATGTACACTGAGAGACAAGTAATAAAGGTGCAGAAGATTTCAAATAGTATGATTTTATTTACATCAAATTTTAAAATGAAAATAAACACATATAGTTAAGACTATAAACAAAATCAAGGAAATGAAAACATGAAACTCAGAACAGTTACCTCTGGGGATGGAGAAGAGCACTGGATAGGACTAACTCCTGGTGCACATGTTTATTTTTTTTGTTTTATTTTTAACAATAATTAGCATTCTATTTCTTAAAATGGGTAATATGTCATTCATCATACCTTATACATGTTCTACTATTCAATCTATACTAATAAAAGGGTAATATGCTAATTAGACTGGACATCCTTCCGGACAAAGCCACGGTGGCAGGGCCAAGGCAGAGACAGTTAGGAGTGATTAGGCCAGGAGGGGAGAACAGTTAGGGGCGATCAAGCTCACAGGGGAGGGCAGTTAGGGGGCGATCAGGCCGGCAGGGGAAAGTTGTTAAAGGGCAATCAGGCTGGAAGAGCAGTTGGGAGGCAATCAGGAAGAGCAGTTGGGAGGCAATCAGGCCAGCAGTTTGGGGGAGATCAGGTCAGCAGGGGAGCAGTTCGGGGACAGTCAGGTTGGCAGGGGAGGAGTTAAGGGGTGATCAGGCTGGCCAGGGAGCAGTTAGGGGCATCTGGCTGGCAGGCAGAAATGGTTAGGGGTGATCACGCAGGCAGGCAGGCAGGCGAGTGGTTAGGAGCTAGTGGTACCAGATTGCGAGAGAGTATCCAACATCCAGTTTAGGGAATCGGGCCTAAACTGGCAATTGGACATCCCCCGAGAATCCTGGATTGGAGAGGGTGCAGGCTGGGCTGAGGGACCCCTTTCCCCCCGTGCACAAATTTCATGCACCAGGCCTCTTAGTATTTAATAAAAGCAGTTTAAAAAAAAGTTACAATACAGTGTGATAAGAACTATGACAGATGCAGAATAAGGGAATGTGATCAGAGTCACCAAGGATAATTAGGAGACTCAAGCAGGCTTCATAGAACCCAGAGAAAATGGTGGTAAGGTATAAGCACCCCTCTTGTATTTCTTGTGCCATAAACACAAGAGATAGCACTGTGCATTCTGGGAACTACCAGAGTGAGTGAGAGAGGGAGCAGAGAGAGATAAGGCTGAAAAGAAGGATCACATCCTTAGATGGTTAGACTTATTTTCACAGATGAAGGGTTTTAACCAGGTTAAATTAGCTCCTATTACAAATAGAAGAATCTTGATATGGGAAATAAGTGACTTAATTAGGTTAAGGGTACGTAAGAGTTTCATGTAGCATGCAGAAGATTAATTGGGATTCAAAAAAGGAATAGGATTCCAATAAACAAAACCAATTTCAACAACATCCCAAAGTACAATGAACAGAGTAAGCTGAAGGTACAGAGGGAGACTAATCGCATCCTGTGTGTCTGAGAAGTAGGAAGTTAACTGGGGTAACTGGTGAGAGATTCTGGGGAAGGGATATGTCTAGAAGTGATGGTGGAGAAGTCCAAAGGGGCCAAGATAGATGGGTCTTAGATGACAGGTCATCCCTTGCAGGAATAAAAATATTTTCATTAACCATTTTACCCCAATACTAGGATTGGTGCTCTAGTAAACATTTACTGTGCTTTTTAGTGTACATCTATATGTATAAAAGTGTAAAAAACCATTACGACTAAACAATAAGAATCACCAGTCTACCAGTCACTATAATGTGCACTGAACATCAGGGGGCAGACACTCAATGCAGGAGCTGGCCCCTGATGGTCAGTGTGCTCCCACAGCTAACCTCCCGTGGTTGGCTGGTAAGTTTGGCAACCATCATCCACTCCATCTGTGCCTGGTCCAGCGACCGTAGCCTCCTCTCCCAACCCCACTGGGGCCTTTAGCACTGGCCTGGGGTGGGGAACCAGGGGTGGGAGGCAGTGATCGTGGCCTCTTTCCCAGGGGGGCCAAAGGCCAGCTCCCTCCTTAAGGTTGACAGCCAACCTCTTGTACCTATTCCCCGCCCCCCAATTGGCCTGTCACCCACTCACTGTACTGGCAGTGCTGTGGTAAGGGAAGGAGGAGGTGAGGCAGGGGGTGCTTGTGTCAGCTGGTGATGGTTTGTGGTGTCCATTCCTTCTGTGCCCCATGACTGACCATTGTTTCCTCTTCTATCCCACCAGGAATGGGTGACAGCAGATGCAGGCCCTTTCCCAGGGGGATCAAGGGCTGGCTCCCTCCTTGGAGCTGGAGACCAACCTCCCGTGCCCTATCCCTCCTTCTGGGCAGCAGGCCCTGATTGGCTTGGCCCTGATCAGCCCTCATCGCCGGCCAGGCCTAGGGACCCTACCCATGCACAAATTTGTGCACCAGGCCTCTAGTCCATACATATAAAAATCTAAGTGACCAAATGACTGGCTGACTGGTCGCTATGATGTGCACTGACCACAAGGGAGCAGACACTAAACACAGGAGCTGCCTCCTGGTGGTCAGTGCACTCTCATAGCCAACTTCCGCTGTCCCTACCCCCAGTGACCTGGGTGGTCAATGCACTCCCACAGCCAATCTCCCACAGTCCCTCCCCCAAGCTGCAGGTCCCGATTGGCCCTGTTCACCAGCCAGACAATGGAGGGAGGTTGTAGAGCACAAAGGAGATAGAGTGATGACATTTGGTATCTACTGAATGTTGGGAAGATCTGGAGGTAGGAGTTGGGGAATCTCCACCTTGAGGTGAATGTCCATTACCATCATATTCCCCAAACCTTGTAGCATACCATTATGCAGAGAAAGTTATGGGAAAGCTCATGGTCACATAACTAGTAAGTAGGAGAAATGGGGTAAGAGACTACCATTTTATAACAGTACTAGAGGACTGCTGTTTTTATAACAGAAATTTGTGTGCGGGTCCCTAGGTTTGGCCTGAAATCAGGGCTATCTTCCCCGGCTGCTTGCAGCCAGCCAGCCCCCACCCCACTGCCACCTATCCCTGCTGCCATCTATTCCTGCTGCCACCTATTCCCGGTTCTCTTTTCACCATTAGGTGATTGGAGCCTGCTGGCTAGGGGAAAGGACTGAGAGGTCAGCCATTTTCCCGCTTGCTCACCGGCCCCACCCCCACCGTAGGTCACCATCTGTGTGGGGGGTGACTAGTAAGCAGGGTCCTTGGCCTGGCACCAGCCACATCCCCCACTACCCACCTCCAGTTCCCCATTTGCCATCGGGTGATCGGAGCCTGCTGGCCAGGGAAAGGGACCAAGAGGTAGTCAGTGCACCTCATAGTGACTGGTCGAGCAGTCAGGTCATTTCACCATTAGAATCAATTTGCATATTATCCTTTTATTATTTAGGATAGAGGCCCAGTGCACAAGTGGAGGCTGGCTGACCTGCCCTGATGGGGGTCCCAGATGAGGGGGGGGGGTCCCCACTGGGAGGTGGGGCTGGCCAGGGTAAGGGACTATGGTGGTTTGCAGGCTGGCCATGCCCCCAATCGGAGTAGGGGGTCCCCGCTGGGGGGTGGACCAGCTGGGCTGAGGGGCTGTGGTTGTTCTGGCCTCTGATCATTCCACTGTTTCAATCACTGGGCTTTTATTATATAGGACTAGTAGCCTGGTGCAAGAAATTCGTGCATGGGGAAGTGGGGGGAGTGTCCCTTAGTCCAGTCTGCACCCTCTCCAATCTGAGATCCCTCTATAATCTGAGACCTACAGGGATTGGGCCTAAACCAGCACTCAAACATCCCTCTTGCAATCCAGGATGGCTGGCTCCTAACCACTCACCTGCCTGCCTGCCTAATCACCCCTAATCACTCTTCCTGCTGGCCTTCTTGCCCCCAACTGACCCCCTCTTGCTGGCCTGCTCACCCTCAACTGCCCCCTACTGCTGGCCGCTCGCCCCCAACTGTCTGCCCCCCTGCTGGCCTGTTAGCCCCCAATTGCCCGCCCCCCGCAGGCCTGATCACTCCCAATTGCCCCCCACTGCTGGCCTGTTCAACCCCAACTGCCCCCCCCAGCCCCCTGCCAGCCTGCTCACTTCCAACTGCCCTCCCCTGCAGCCTGATGGCATCTAACTGCCTCTGCCTTGGCCCCGCCACCATGGCTTTGTCCAGAAGGTCCCCTGAACTAATTAGCATATAACCCTTTTATTAGTATAGACAGCCTCACATTAATATAGAGAAAGAACAATAATCACTCTGAGGGGAGAAGGAAAGGGAGAAATTGACAATAAAAGGTTGAAGGTCAAGGGGAGCTGGAGTTCCTTCCTTACCAAAATGTACTGAGAATGAATGGGGAGGATGTAGTTCTTTTCTAAGAATCATAGGTAAGTTCTAGCCAGGATGGGAATGGAAAGATAAATTCAATAAGTTCTCACAGAATACAGAAGAAAAGTCAAAGTGAAAGGAAGAAACAGATGAACCTAAAAAACAAATATTATTTCTTAGTCTTTAGAGAGAAAGGAATTCTACAAAACTGACTGGCCAACATTAATGAAGAACCCACTCAGACACATCTAGGGAAAAAAAAACAACACACTTGAACATACTACAAATAGTATGCCATTCTTTAAAATAGTTTAATCATAGAAAAAAGCCTAAACACCCTAAATCAGGAATGTGACAACCCACATTTTTTTTTTATCATATCTCACACCAGATACCTTAAAGATTAAAATGTATGGACAAAAGAATAAAGTACTTTAAGAAAATAGGAATAACTTTTCTATTTTTATAGTAGGAAAAAACTTTTGGCATAACATAAAGGGAAGAAAAGATTTTTTTAAAACTCTGAATTTAAAACACAAACAAAAAATAGATTGACTATGAAAAACATTTCTAAAACAACTTATAAATGATAAAGAGAAACATGTTTGACATATAAACTTATTTTAAATAAACCAAGAAAGATAATACTCTGACAAGTGGGAAATCAGTAGACAATTTAGAAATTACAGTTATATCATTTAATATGTAATTTTGGAACAAGTGACTTAACTTAAAATATTAGCATATTTTACCAATTCTGAGATGCTATTGATTTATACATAAGAAAAAAAAATGCCATCAATGAAACTATGACTTGCCAGAAATTGTAAAACCTATCATGATGTGAAAGTAAAGTGCATCATAGAATTAATGAAATATAGTCAGACCTGTCTTATGGGTTGTTATGTGGATTCAATAAGATAACACATGTGAAGAATTTCAAACTTAAAGTGGTTTAAAGCAAACACAAAAAGTTAGTTGTTTCTACCAGTAACATGAAAACAAATTTACATACCTAAATGTATGTGCAGACAAAATAATTTGAAAATAGCCCTGGCCAGTTTTTCTCAGTGGTTAGAGCATCAGACAAAAGTGTTGCAAGTTCCATTCCCGGTCAAGGGCATGTATCTCAGTTGCTGGTTCAATCCCCCACCCCAGTCAGGGCTCAAGCCAAGACAGTGGGTTGATGTCTATCTGACTGTCTGTCTATCTCTCCTTCCTCCCTTCCTTTCACTCTGCCTACAAAACAATGAAAAAATATATCCTTGGTGAGGATTCAAGATAAATATATTTTTCCCTGCCAAATCACTGAGGCACATTTGGATGCAGGGGTAGGGAATGTTGGGCCGCTGGCCATATAAGGTCCATGAAATCATTTGGTCTGGCCCTGCCAAGGCATTAGGAGTGAATTAATTGTTTGACCAAATACAGCAGGCTAATTTCTAAGCGGATAATTCTGTATGGCCTGTAAAAGATGCTATAAATATCCAAATGGCCCTTGGCAGAATAAAGGTTCCCCACCCATGGACTATGGAAATGAACAAAATCCAGGGAAGTGAAAATTCTAGATCAGAGCTCTAGTTTAGGCTTCTGTCTGGTTCAGGAAAATCCTATCTAATAAAAGAGTAATGTGCAAATTTGACCGTACCTCCGCTACACCACCAGCCACGCCCACCATCCAATCAGGATCATTGGGGCATGTCCAAGGCAGCCCAGGCCGCGGGGGGCGTGGCCAAGGCAGCCTGGGCCTGGGGGTCGTGGCCAAGGCAGCCCAGGCCACAGGGAGGCGTGGCCGAGGCGCCCAGGCCTGGGGGATCCTGGGGGCATGGCTGAGGCGGCCCAGGCTGCAGCGGGGGTGAGGGGTGGGTAGCTGAGAAGGCCTGGTCCTTGCGGGGGCCTGAGGGGGCATATCCGAGGTGGCCTGGGCCACGGGGGTGCGTATCCAAGGCAGCCCAGGCCTGGGCGGGTGGGGCCAAGGCCTGTGCTAGCTGGCAGCGAGCTGGCTGGGGCTAAGGCCCTGGCCAGAGGGGTGGGGGGTGGGGCTGGGATGGAGCCAGCCATCTGCCCCATTGCAGGGCAATGGCTGGGTGCCCAAGGCCTAAAGCCTCAGCCAGAGGGCTCCCAGTACGTGTGAGGGCCCCCCAGGTTGGGCTGAAGGATCAGCCACCCCCAGTGCACGAATTTTGTGCAACGGACCCCTAGTCCTATCTAATAAAACAGTAATATGCAAATTAACCATACCTTCACTACACCCATAAGCCACACCCACCAGCCACTCCCACCAGCCAATCAGGAGCTGGGGCCGAGCCAGCAAGCAAGCACGCAGCCTGGGGGGGGGGGCGCGCAGGGCAGGGGGCAGAGCCGAGGTGACATGGGAGGCGGGGCCAGCGATGCAGGAGGCGGGGCCAAGGTGGCATGGGCCTAGGGGGACGTGACCAGGCAGCCAGTGGGTGCTGGTGAGGGAGAAGGCCTGGGCCAGGGGGGTGGGGCCAAGGCCTGTGCTAGCCTGGCTCGAGCTGGCTGGAGCAAAGGTCTGGGCCAGGGGTGGGGGTGGGGGGCAGCTGTGGCTGGGACAGAGCCAGCCAGCGGCCCCATTGTAGGGCAACGGCTGGGTGCCCAAGGTCTAAAGCCCGACTCCCAGTGTGTGTGAGGGGGCAGGTTGCGGGCCCCTAGTTCTCCGTAAGTGTAGTTTCCTTCTCTTCCCTTTTCTCCAAATCTCTTAGATAGAATTATGAAATAGGACAGTGTTCTGAAAACCAAGAAACCCTTTCCAAGAAGAAAGTGCCACATACAACTTACCTCTGCCATGACTTTGGATGCACAGCGGATCTTCTTTCCTCCTGTTCTGGATTCGAAGAGAAGAAAAAAGGTGGAAAGAGATTAGGAAGGAAACTAGGAGACAACAGTCTCTCCCAGGTTCCGGGAGGAGCCCCGTTAAAATAAATCCCTGCTCCACTCAGGCACTAAGAGGACCAAAGCCAAAGAAGCCTGCAACTTCCACCATCCTCTCCATCATATCACAGAAGCACAGTGGCTTGAGGGCTCCAGACGGGAGTCTGGGAGAGTATCCTAGACTGTGGCTGCCTTCCTCCATAAAGCCTTGGGGTTCTTCCAAGCCCCGTAGATTAGACTGAGCCCAGAGTTGTAGCTCCAAGACACAGCGTTAAGTGGATTCATGTGCCAGAATCCCCACACCCCTTTGGCTGGGGCACCTATATGGGGCCAGATCCCTGGCGACCAGGGTGAAAGAACAAAAAGTACAAATAGGAGGAGCTCCCAGTCCCAAGCTCTACAAACCAGCTGGACAGCATAAACAGCCCCCGGGCTATTCACAAGGCTGGAGAGCAAATGGCGGCGGTTTGTCAGCAGTGGCTGGGCTGGCGAGTGTAATTGGAGATACAAAAGCTGGAAATGCAGGCGGGGTCTGGGGTAGACGTCCAGAACCTATCCAAATGTGGACACTCCCTGCGTTGACCAAGAATGGACAAAGAGGGCGCCCTTCCCAGTTCTGGCACCAGAGGCAGAGACGGAGTCGTGGCCACACGGGATTTTCACACCAGGGCCACAGAGAGCTCCGCTAGGATGGTGCCCTCCGCGTGTTCCCACAGGCACTGCTTGCCCAGCGCGGGAAGGGATACAGGTCGGGAAAGAGTCGCACGTACTTGCGGCCAAGGCAACACCTGACCTGACACCGCCAGCTGAAACCACTTCCAACCCCTGCACGCGCGCGGCCGCTACTTTCCTACCAGAAGTGAGGACACGCAGCCACGGCGCCCCAGATCAACCAGACGTCCTTTTTCCAGTGAGGGCATGCAGCCTGGACACGCCCCACAGACACCCAGCCCCGCCCGGGAGTCCTTCGTGTTCACTTACCCGGGTGCCTTGTACTCCCGAATCCACCACTACCAGTGAACTAGTTCGTGGCGCGCTTCCTCAAATTCACCACAGGCCAGACAACTCTGCCGCGGGGCCGTAGGGAAATGTAGTCCACCAGAGGGAAATCCCGCGAGGGCCCGGCGGCTCAGAAGGCTTCTCCACCGAGTTGCAGCCCAAGCCTTAGTGAAGCTCAGTGTTGATCACCCAGTACACCTGAGCATCCTGCGAGGATCTGGGCGACCCGACAGATGTGGGTAACGAGAGACGGCTGCTGAGGATTAAGAACAGGTTGTGGGTCCTGAAAGCTTCTCAGATATGTAGTCCACAGCTTGGGAAAAGGGGGGGGGGGGGGGGGGAGGGACGGTCCTGAGACCCAGAAGTTAACCCATCTGGAACAGTCTTCGCCTCAAACTGGGAGTTGCCCAGAGATCTCTAAAAACTGTATTTAAAAGTCGGGAAGCCCACTGTTCAGAGCTCTCTCCACAAGGAGCAGGGCTCTGAGGGAAGAGCCAGCAAAGGACTACTCTCCATCACGCCACAAACTAGGAGTAGTCTGGACCTGGGCGATTCAGCCCTCGGAGACCCACCATCCTGATCGGCTGGGTGCTCAACTTTCAGCTGAGAATTTTTTCCCTGGACCTGGGCACCGCTGGGAAGCGTAGTCCTCAGTCCGGACTGCCGTAACACTGCCGCCCAGGTTTTTCAGCACAAATTGAGCTGTGGGGTTACCGGGATGCGGGATAGTGGCTGGGTCCACCCTGGAGGCATCTGGGAAATGTAGTCTGGGTCTTGAGATTTGGGGATGTGCCCAGACTGAAAGCAAGCAGTCTTGAGCTCTGAGTGCTGGAATCTGAGAAGAGACTGGAAACAACCCTGGGTCCAGGGTGGAAATAATGGAGTATCAATACAAAACTACTATTTTTATGTTTTATCCTATCTAATAAAAGAGTAATATGCAAATTGACCATACCTCTGCTACACCCACAAGCCACGCCCACCAGCCATGCCCACCGCCAATCAGGAGCAAATATGCAGATAAACCAAACCAAGATGGCTGTGGCCACAGAGAGTAGGAGGGGGGCTTGGCTTTCCCTGGCAAGGAAGGCAAGCTTTCCGCCTGCCCTTGCTAGCTCAGGCCTCCACTTAAGACTCCAAAGTTTCAATTATAGAATCCCAAAAGAAATGGCAGCAGCCACTGAGCAAGCAGAAGGCTTGGCTCCACTCCAGGCTATAGTTTCAATTGTAGAAGATACATAAATCTCAGATACCAGGGCCTCTGCTTGGGTCACTGGGGGGCATAGCCAGCCTGCAAACCACTACAGGCCCCTCGCCCAGGCTGCCCCACACCCCTAGAGAACCCCCACTCTGATCCATGATACCCTTCAGGGCAAACCAGCTGGCAGCACCCATGCACCAGGCTTCTATCCTATCTAATAAAAGAGTAATATGCAGATTGACCATCACTCCAACACACAAGATGGCTATCCCCACTTAGTCAAAGATCCTGCCCCCATGTGGACACAAGATGTCCACCACAATATGGCCAGCAGAGGAGGGAAGTTGGGGATGACTGGGCCTGCAAGGAAGGGCAGTTGTGAGGGATCCCAGCCTGCAGGGGAGAGCAGTTGGGGGGTAAAAGGCCTGCAGTGGAGGACAGTTAGGGGTGACTAGGCCTGCAGAGGAGGGATGTTAGGGGCAAACAGGCTGGCAGGGGAGCAGTTAGGCATCAATCAGGCTGGGAAGGAAGTGGTTAGGGAGTGATCAGGCTGGCAGGCAGAAGCAGTTAGGGGCAATCAGGAAGGCAGGCAGGTGAGCAGTTGGGAGCCAGCAGTCCTGGATTGTGAGAGGGATGTCCCTTGAGGGGTTCAGATTGGAGAGGGTGTAGGCTGGGCTGAGGGACCACAACCTCCACCCCATGCACAAATTTTGTGCACCGGGCCTCTAGTAAATACATAAATACAGATAAAAAGGTACTTGGTAAGCTCTCTGGAAAGTTACACTACCATTTGTTAACAACAGTTTATTTCTAGGGCATGTAATTGTGATATTTATTCTTTTTACTTTATGAGTATGTTCATATTTGGGACATTATCATGCCCTTCTTATGAAACGTTACTTTTTAAATTTGGTTAAATATAAAATGAATAAGTATACACTTACCGAAACTGATGTACTAGAAAACAAAAAAGTGGGCCAGATTTTTAAAACTCCCAATTTGATTGAAAGAGATCAATTAAATGAAATATTGATAAACAATAGCAAAACAAAGAATTAAGTCAAAACAAAAACATTAGAAAGGTTAAACCACACAGCATTTCACAGAAACGTGAGGCTGTTTGGTATTATGTGTAACTCTATAACCACAGTATGGGTAATTGTAGATTTTCTAGTAAAACTTAAGTTATTAATTTTAGTAAGAAATAGAAAACCCGAATGGAACAATAACCATAATGAAACTTAAATGTCTTAAAATATGTACTATTGAAAAGTATATAGATGCATACAGCTGAGTTTTAGTTAATTTTTGAACTCACAATGATTATGCAATTTATTCAGATCCTAGGAAATGATAAAATGTCCTCTGATAATTAATTTTGTCTAACATAAAATCTGATAAAGACAGGCCAAAAGAAAAGTGTTGCCCATCTTGCATTAAAAGATAAACTGCAGCATGTTTCAATTTTCAAGAACTTACCTGAGCACTGGAGGCCCCATGCATGAAAATTTATGCACTGGAGCAGGGTGTCCCTCAGCCTGACCTGCCCCCTGTTACAGTCCAGGAGCCTTCAGGGGCGGGAGGTGACCCAGTGACCAGGGGAAGGCAATGTCCACATCACACCTCTGCTGCTGCCACTGCCCGCAGCGCAAGCCTCGGTGGGTCATGGTTACCTGCACCTTGGGCTGCCCTGGGCAGCTGGGCAGCAGACATCTGAGGCTTGCCTGTGCCTTTGGCTGGCCCTGGGTGGCTGAGGGGCTGAGGGGACTGGGGGACTCTGGGAGCAGTGCTCGGAGTGGCTGGAACCGCCTGGGGGAGGGCACAGCAGTGCCACATGCCTGCTGTCCCAGCAAGGCTGAGGCAACTGGGCACCGCTATTTTGTGGCTGCGGGCACTGCCATATTTGAGGGAGGGGCAGTCAAATAGCATATTCCCTCTTTATCAGATAGGATAAGTAGATTTGAATCAGGCAGAGTGCTCCACCAACAGGAGCTAGTGAAGAGATTTTTATAGAGAAGACCCAGAAGCAAAACAAGGAAATTATTTGGTTGGTATAGCTTAAGCAATTGCCTTATTTTGGAAAGCTAAATTGGATGTTTGTGATTGGTTGTTTTTAAATTTTATTTTCTCCAAATTGACTCATTCAGTCTGGATTAGTTTTTTGTTTGTTTATATAGGGACTGAAGGCAGTATAGCCACCTAAATCTAATGGTGTCCTTGTTTAATAACTTTAACATTTGTAGTTAATTATTGATGCAAAAATTCCAAATAAGAGACTGATTTCAACAATGTAGTTTAAAAATTGTACAATGAATTTCATCAAAATATTTCATAACCTTGGAAGAACCTTAAGCAATCCAGTGACAAAATGCATTGTATGAACAAATTAAAGGAGAAAAAGAAATTATATATTAAATGATGCCAATAAGATAATGTGGTAGATAGAATAATGCCCCCCACTTCAAGATGTCCAAGTCCTAATCCCCAGAACCTATAAATGACTATGTTATTTTACATGACAGAAAGAGACTTTGCAGATGCAAGTAATTAAATTAAGGTGCATTAGAGATGATGGCCTAATGTAATCACAAAGGTCCTTATAAGAGGAAGGTAGGAGCATCAGAGGTAGAGAGGTTGGAATGATGGGCTTTAAAGATAGAGTAAGATGCCATGAGCTAAGTAATAGAAGTAGTTTATAGAAGCTGGAAAAAGTAAGGAAATAGATTCTACCCTAGAGCCTACAGAAGGAATGCTCATAAGAAACATTTCAGACTTCTGACTCCAAATCTCTGAAGGAAATCTTCCCTCAGACCAGGAAGAGAATGGAATGACCTGTCATGCATCAGAAAGTCAAGTTCTTAATAGGTTAAATCTGCTGCCTTACTTCCTGAGATACTGTCTCCCCTCTCCCCCCAGCAAGATATTCTGCATTCCTTCTCCTGAAAAATTTTCTTACAGAAACAAACTGAGGAACTACTTCTAGTTCCCTAGTTCTTCTCTTCTTTTGGTACATCCTCAAGCAGCTCAGTGTCCTCTCATATTTATTTCTTCCATATAATAGAGTCATCTAATAGGCAAACTTTCTTCGATTGTTTATTTTGAAAAATTTTAAATCTTCAGAGGCATTAAAAGAACAGTACAAAGAACTATTTCTAAGGCCTTTATTTATTTTTCTTTATTGATGAAGGTTTCACATATGTGTCCTTATCCTCCTATGGCCCCCCACTCTCCGCACTCATGCCCTCAACCCCCTGGTGTCTGTGTCCATTAGTTAGACTTATATGCGTGCATACAAGTCCTTTGGTTGATCTCTTCTCCTTACCCCCGCCCTCCCCTACCTTCCCTCTGAGATTTGACGGTCTGATCAATGCTTCTCTGTCTCTGAATCTGTTTTTGTTCATTAGTTTATGTTGTTCATTATATTCCACAAATGAGTGATAGTTATCTTTCTCTGACTGGCTTATTACACTTAGCATAATGCTCTCCAGTGCCATCCATGTTGTTGCAAAAGGTAAGAATTCTTTCTTTTTTACTGCAGCATAGTGTTCCATTGTGCAGATGTACCACAGTTTTTTAATCCACTCATCTGCTGATGGGCGCTTAGGCTGTTTCCAAATCTTAGCAATGGTAAATTGTGCTGCTCTGAACATGGGGGTGAATATATCCTTCCTGATTGGTGTTTCTAGTTTCTTGGAATATATTCCTAGCAGTGGGATTACTGGGTCAAATGGAAGTTCCATTTTTAATTTTTTGAGGAAACTCCATACTGTTTTCCACAGTGGCTGCACCAGTCTGCATTCCCAACAGCAGTTCACGAGGTCCTTTTTCTCCGCATCCTCTCCAGGACTTGTCATTTGTTGATGATAGCCATTCTGACAGGTGTGAAGTGGTACCTCATTGTTCTTTTGATTTGCATCTCTCGGATAATTAGTGAGTTTGAGCATGTTTTCATGTCTCTTGGCCTTTCTTATATCCCCTTTCGAAAAGTACCTATTTAGGTCTGTTGTCCATTTTTGATTGGGTTGTTTATCTTCCTTTTGTTAAGTTGTACGAGTTCCCTGTAAATGTTGAAGATTAAACCCATATCAGTGATAACATTGGCAAATATGTTCTCTCATTCAGTGGGCTTTCTTGTTGTTTTGTTGATAGTTTCTTTTGCTGTATAGAAACTTTTTATTTTGATGTAGTCCCATTAGTTTTTCTCTTTAGTTTCCATTGCTCTAGGAGCGGTATTGGTGAAGATATTGCTTCAGCATATGTCTGACATTTTGCTGCCTGTAGATTCCTCTAATATTTTAGGTTTCCCATCTATGTTTAAGTCCTTTATCCATTTTGAGTTTATTTTTGTGTATGGTGAGTTTATTTTTATGTTGGTGGTCTAGTTTCATGTTTTTGCATGTATCTGTCCAATTTCCCCAATACCATTTATTGAAAATACTCTCTTGACTCCATTGTATATTCATACCTTCTTTGTCAAATATTAATTGAGCATAGTGATTTGGGTCGATTTCTGGGTTCTCTATTCTATCCCATTGGTCTCTATGTTTGTTCCTGTGCCAGTAGCAGGCAGTTTAGAGAAAAATGGCATTGTAATACAGCTTGAAATCTGGTATTGAGATCCCTCCAACTTTGTTCTTCTTTTTCAGGATTGTTGTGGCTATTCAGGGTCTTTTTATTCCAGATGAATTTTTGGAGAGTTTGTTCTAGGTCTGTGAAATATGCCATTGGTATTTTAATGGGGAATGCATTGAATCTATAGATTGCTTTGGGTAGTATGGACATTTTAATGATATTGATTCTACCAGTCCATGAATATGGAATGTTCTTCCATCTGTTTATGATTTCCTCTATCTCTTTTTTTTCAATGTCCTGTAGTTTTCCAAGTACAGGTCTTTTACCTCCTTAGTTAAGTTTATTCCTAGGTATCTTAATTTTTTTGGTGCAGTGGTAAATGGGATTGTTTTTTAAATCTCTTTTCCTGTAAGTTCACTATTGGTATAGAAAAATGCCATAGATTTATTGGTGTTAATTTTGTATCCTGCTATATTCCCTAATTCATTTATTAAGTCTAATAATTTTTGATGGAGTCTTTAGGGTTTTCTATGTACAGTATCATGTCATCTGAGAATAATGACAGTTTTATGTCTTCTTTTACAATTTGGATACCTTTTTTTTCTTCTTCTTCTTGTCTAATTGCCATGGCTAGCACTTCCAGAACTATGTCAAACAGGAGTGGTGAGAGTGGGCATCCCTGTCTTGTTCCTGTACTTAGTGAAATGGTTTTAGTTTTTGCCCATTGAGTATGATGTTGGCTGTAGGTTTGTCATATAAGGATTTTATTATGTTGAGGTATGATCCTTCTATTCCCATTTTGCTGAGGGTTTTAATAAAGAAAGTGTGTTGGATTTTATCAAATGCTTTTTCTGCATCAATTGATATGACTATGTGATTTTTATCTTTCAATTTGTTTATGTGATGTATCACATTTATTCATTTGCAGATATTGTACCATCCTTGCATCCCCAGGATAAATCCTACTTGGTCATGGTGTATGATCTTTCTGATATAATGTTGAATTCGATTTGCTAGAATTTTGTTGAGGATTTTGGCATCTATTTCATGAAGGATATTGGCCTTTATTTCTTTTTCATTGTGTTGTCTTTATCTGGCTTTGGGATTAGGGTAATGCTGGCTTCATAGAATGAGCTTGGAAGTGTTCTTTCCTCTTGAATTTTTTTGAATCCTCAGAGGAGGATAGTTTTTAATTCTTCTTTAAATGTTTGGTAAAACTCCCCCGTGAAGCCATCTGGCCCAGGGCTTTTGTTTGCTGGACATTTTTTGATGACTGCCTCAATTTCCTCCATAGTTATCGGCCTATTGATTCTTCTTGATTGAGTTTTGGAAGGTTGTATTTTAATAGGAATGTGTCCATTTCCTCTAGGTTTTCTAGTTTGTTGGAATAGGGTTGTTCATAGTATATTTTAACAATCCTTTTTATTTCTGTGGGGTCTGTTGTTATTTTGCCCCTTTCATTTCTGATTTTATTTATTTCTGTACTCTCTCTTTGCTTCTTGTTGAGCCTGGCTAGAGGTTCATCAATTTGTTTATCTTTTCAAGGAGCCAGCTCTTGGTTTCATTGATCTTTTGTAATTTTTTTTTTTTTGGTCTCTATGTCATTTATTTCCACTCTGATCTTTATTATATCCTTCCTTCTGCTCATTCTGGGCTTTTCTTTTTCCTCTCTAGTTCTTTAGATTGTAGAATTAGATAATTTATAATCAGGGTTTTTTTGTGTTTTTTGTTTGTTTGTTTGTTTGTTTTGTGGTGTGTGTGTGTGTGTGTGTGTGTGTGTGTGTGTGTGATTTGAAGTAGGCCTGTAATGCTATGCACTTCCCTCTCAGGACTGCTTTCACTGTGTCCCACAGATTTTGGATTATTGTGTTTTCATTGTCATTTGTTTCCAGAATTTTTTTCTTAGATCTCTTTGGTAATCATATCATTGTTTAATACCATGCTAGTGACCTCTAAGTGTTTGAATTTTTTATTGTTTTTATTATTGTTGATTTGTAATATTATGCTACTGTGGTCTGAGAAGAAGCTTGATATGATTTCAATCTTACTGAATTTGGGGAAACTTTGCCTGTGACCCAATATGTGGTTTATCTTTGAAAATGCTCTATGTGCACTTGAGAAGAATGTATATTGCATGGCTTTGGGGTGAAATGTCCTGAAGATGTCAATTAAGTCCATGTGATCAAGTGAGTCATTTAGGATTTATGTTTCTTTGCTTGCCCCAACTGGTCATTGCCGATTGTCTAGAGGATTTATCCATTGTTCTCAATGGGGTATTAAAGTCCCCTACTATGATTGTATTTTTGTTTATCTCTCCTTTTATATCTTCCAAGAGTTATGTTATGTATTTGGGTGCTCTCTGCATTGGGTGAATGTATGTTTACCAGGGTTATATCCTCTTTTTGTATCAATCCCTTTAGTATTATGAAGTGACCTTCCTTATCTCTTATTATCTCTTCACTTTGAGGTCTATTTTGTCAGATATAAGTATTGCTACCCCAGCTTTTTTTTTCATTTCCATTTTCCTGAAAGATATTTTTCCATCCCTTCACTTGCAGTCTGTGTGAGTCCCTTGTTCTGAGGTGGGTCTCTTGTAGACAACATATATATGGGTTATGGTTTTTTTTTATCCGTTTAGCCATTCATTGTCTTTTGATTAAAGCATTTAGTCTGTTTATGTTTAAAATTGTTATTGCTAGGTGCTTCTTTGTAGTCGTTTTCATTTTTTGTGCCTGTGTTCCGTCTTACATTTTTATTTCTTTTTACACCAGTTCCTTTAACTTTTCTTGCATTGCTGGCCTGGTAGTGACAAACTCCCTTAGCCTTTTTTGGTCTGTGAAGCTCCTTATTTCCCCTTCAATTTTGAATGATAGACTTGCTGGATAGAGTATTCTTGGATTCAGTTCCTTGCTTTGCATCAACTTGTAAATTTCCTTCCATTCCTTTCTGTACTTATGTATTTCTGTTAAGAAATCATTTGATAATCTAATAGGAGATCCTTTGTATGTAACTTTCTGTCTCTCCCTTGCAGCATTTAAGATTCTTTCTTAGTCATGAACATTTGCCATCATAATTGTGGTGTGTCTTGGTCTGGGTCTTTTCACATTTATCTTATTTGGGACTCTCTGTGCTCTTTGTGACTTTCTTTTTCCCCACATCCAGGAAGTTTTCTGACATTATTTCTTCACATAGATTTTATAACCCTTGTTCCTCTTCTTGTTGTTCTGGCATTTCTATTATTTGTATGTTGCTTTGTTTCATATTATCCCAAAAGCCCCCTTAGGCTGTCCTGTCTTTTAATTTTTTTTCTTCAATTGCAGTTCAGTTTGTGTGTATTTTGCTTTCCTGTCTTCCATTTAGCTAATTTGGTCCTCCACTACAGCCTGGCGAGCAACCTGACCCCATCTGAGGAGCAGCAGCTACATGAGCACCCTAAGCCATCTGAGGAGCAGGCTGTTCACAAGGTTGCTGCCCCTCTTGTATAGGGGAAGGCTGCTCACATGGCTACTGCTCTTCAGACAGGGGCAAGTTGCTTGCAGGCCTGCTGCTACTTGGATGTGGATAGGCTGCTCCAGTGGCTGCTGCTCCTTGTACTGGGGCGGGCTGCTCATAGGGCTGCTGCTCCTTGCATGGGGGTGGACTGCTTACATGGCTGCTGCTCATGTGGTCGTGGTGCCTAGGCTAAAGTGTTGGGCTGGCCAGAGGTGAGTGCATTTTGGAACTCACAGGAGCCAGCGCCTGGGATGGCGGGAGTCTCAGTGACCATGGGACTGCAGCCTAGGCAGCAGGTCTCTGGCTGGGATGGCTATAGAGTCTGAGGGCACCCAGGGTAGAGGTGAGGCTGGACTCCCAGTCACAGAAGCTCTCCTCTTCAAAAAGGTGCAGTCCCTGTGGAAGAGGCAGCCACTCTGGGACTATTTGCAATGGTAGCAGAGGCTGCCTGGTTAGGCGAGCCTGGTCAGCTTGCTCCTGAAGGTCCTGTAGGGTCTAACTGTGACATACACACACACACACACACCCCACGTCTACACACTCCTCTTTCACTCCTTCACTCACTTATACTCTTTCCCTCACGGCCACCTTCTTCCTGCCTCTGTAGTTGGGTGTGGAGTGTTATTGACCCATTTGTGGATGAAGTCTCCTCTCTGGGTTTCTGGTTATGTGGTTTGCTCTCTACCACATTAGCCAAAAAGGACAAAATGTAACTCAACAATACATGACACAAAGGGAACAAAACACGAATGTACTCACAACACTGATAACCCCAATATAAGTGACCACCATAGAAAAGATAATTAAGGGAGAATAAAGAGAGCATAAATAATATTGAAGAGAGAAAAAATGGTATCAGAGAAAAGAAAAATAAGAAAAAGGGAAAAATATATGTGGATAAAACACCAGAGAACAAACATTTAAATCACAACATACAAACACCAAATACCTAGTAAAGAGGGTTAGGGCAGATCTGTAGAGGCCGAGCTTATATACAGAAAGTAAGGTTAAGGAATTGGAAGAATATGGGGCAGACCTCAGTTCAGTATAGAGGAAGTAAAAGAGGATGAGTGCATAAGAAGAAAGAGAAAGAGAAGAAATAATAATAATAATAATAATAATAATAATAATAATAATACATTTTAAAAAATGGGACAAAATAAAAAAAATAGAATGATGAAAAAATAATGTGAAAAGAAATAGAAAATGCCCTAACCAGTTTGGCTCGCTAGATGGAACATTGCCTGCAGACTGAAGGGACTCAGGTTCGATTCCAGTCAAGGGCATGTACCTTGGTTGTGGGCACATTCCCAGTGGGGAGTGTGCAGGAGGCAGCTGATCAATGATTTTCTCTCATTGATGTGTCTAACTCTCTATCCCTCTTCCTTCCTCTCTGTAAAAACCAATAAGTTATATTTTTAAAAAGAAAAATAGAAAATAAGGAAAAAAGAAAAATAATAATAAAAATAAAATAAAAATGAAAAAATTAAGGTCTGCTGAGTTTTAATTCCCCATGAGGGCTGGTTTAAGACCCTACTCTTCTGTACTGTCTGCTGCTTCTCAGTTTCCTGTTGTTGGGACTGAACAGCCTCTCTTTAGGCCAGTCCTTGAACTAGGTCCTATGAACTAGGTTTAGCAAAAAAAAGCAAAGACTAAAAGGAGGGGGAAGTGCTGCACCACTCTGAACCCCTCTGCCCCCAGCATGGTGCAGCTTGCTGCCCTCTCTGGGTTCAGTCTCTTGTGGATGTGGACTTAAAGCTAGAATACTCTGCCACCAGCAGTCCTGCGGACCTCCTTTCCACAGTCAGATGCTATGCCTGTCCCAAGAGATGTGGCCTTAGTGCTGTACAGCTTCCTTCTGACCCTCTGGACTTGGAGGTCTCACAGTTCTCTCCAGCCCAGATCCCTAATTTTGCTATTCTCCAGGTGTCCTCTGCCTACCCTAGCTGTGAATCATCTCACCAGCTATGTCTACTTAGTCAATTCAGGTGGATGTTATTCAATTTAGTTGCTCATTCTATCTGCTCCAGGACAAGGCACAGGATATGTCCAACTGCCATTTTACCCCCCCCCCCAAAGAACTCTTATACAGTCCCACTGAATATTCTGCCTAAAGAATAAATTGTGGGAGAACCAAGATGGCACATAGGTAAACACCTGTACTTGCTGCCTCTTACAATCACATCAAAACTACAACTAAAAGACAGAGCAACTATCATCCAGAACTGCTATAAAGCTGGCTGAATGGAAGTTCTACAACTAGAAGGGTAGAAATAAAACACATTGAGACTGGTAGGAGGTGCAGAGGTGTCAATATGTGGAGGTGTGCATGGAACAGGCTGGAAACTGGGTGTGCTATTTTGTGTGTGCTTTTCAATTGGGAGAGAGATACAAGCTCCCGGTTGCTCTGAATTCCAGTTCTGGCTGAGACTCTGGGGACCCAAACTCATATGGAGAGAAACTGGACTGTCTGACATTGGGCTGGAACACAGGGAGGCTTTCTCTCAGAGGTGCTTGCAGCAATCATTATTCCTGTGCAGGGGTGCAGGATGTGGAGACACAGAGACCGCTCCAGTACAGGGCTGACTGGAAGCCATTGCTCTTTTCTCTGCCCTGGTGATTCCCTGAAATCCTGCCCCACCCAATTTACAATCCCACCCAAGCTGTGCACAGTGGCTTTTGCATATGAATAGCATATCCTTTATCAGCCTAAAATCTGTCAAACTGCAGCTGCATCAGAGAGCCCCAAAGCTTCCAAAAGAAGGCCCAAGGCCTGGCAGCAGCAGCCTTCCTTGCTTCACAGCTGGGCCTCATCTGGGCACTTCCAAACCCCCCCAAAAGAGGAGGAATCTTCAGATCTCTCTGTAGCTCCTGCTGAGTGGCCTCAGGCAGGGGCTGGCTTTGCACCTCCTTGGAGATCCAAGAGACAGTGTACCCAGTGGTCAGTGTGAGACTATACCAGATTACAATTCTTCACATCCATAAGTAACACACTAAAGGAGCAGACTCAGTGAGCACCAAAGCCCCACTGAAGCAAGTCCTGCCCCATAAGGGTGTCTCCTGCACAGCACTTCTTCCATTGTAGACACAGCTGGTCCTCACAGCCAATTGGCTTGGAGGTCAATTCCTCCCAGTGATACCAATACAATCAAGGCTTAACTACAGCAAGACTGTGCACCCACCCCCAGTGTCTTGTGTCTATTGGTTGTACTTATATGTATGCATACAAGTTCTTTGGTTAATCTATTACCCTCCACTCAATCTTTTCCTACCTTCCCACTGTAGTTTGACAGCCTGTTTGATGCTTCTTTGCCTCTATTTTTGTTCAACAGTTGTAATGTTTTTTATTATCCATAAATGAGGGAGATCATATGGTATTTATCTTTCACTGACTGGCTTATTTCACTTAGCATAACACTCTCCAGTTCAATCCATGCTGTTGCAAATAGAACTCCTTTTTTTACTGCAGCATAGTATTCCATTGTGTAGATATACCAGTTTTCTAATCTATTCATCTGTTGATGGGCATCTTAGGCTGTTTCCAAATCTTAGCTATTGTAAATTTTGCTGCTATGAACATAGGGGTGCATAAATCCTTTCTGATTGGTGTTACTGGGTCAAATAGCAGTTCCATTTTCAATTTTTTTGAGGAACCACCATACTGTTTTCCACAGTGGCTGCACCAGTCTGCATTCCCACCAGCAGTGAAGAAGGGTTTCTTTTTCTATGCATCCTCTCCAGTACTTGTCATTTGTTGATTTGACAGGTGTGAGGTGGTACCTTATTGTTGTTTTGATTTGCTTCTCTTGGATGTTAGTGACTTTGAGCATGTTTTCATGTGTCTCTTGGCTTTCTGAGTGTCATCTTTCAAAAACTGTCTGTTTAAGTCCTTTGCCCTTTTTTATTGGATTGTTTATCTTCCTTTTGTTAAGGTGTATGAGTTCCTTGTAAATGTTGGAGATTAAACTTTATTAGAGATAATATTGGCAAATACTATGTTCTCTCATATAGTGGGATTTCTTATTGTTTTGTTGATGGTTTCTTTTGCTTTGCAGAAGGTTTTTATTTTGATGTAGTCCCATTTGTTTATTTTCTCTTTAGTTTCCATTGCCCTAGAACAGTGGTTGGGAAACTGTGGCTTGCGAGCCACATGTGACTCTTTGGCCCCTTGAGTGTGGCTCTTCCACAAAATACCACATGCGGGCACGAATGTAGTGTAATTGAAGGAGTACCCTAATTAAGTTAATAACAATATACCTGCCTATATAGTTTAAGTTTAAAAAATTTGGCTCTCAAAAGAAATTTCAATCATTGTACTGTTGATATGTGGCTCTGTTGACTAATGAGTTTACTGACCACTGCCCTAGGAGCTGTATCAGTAAAAACAAAATGGATAAGGAGGGGTGAATAAAAACTCAAAGATTTCTTTTTTTTCACACCTGAGGCAAACTTTTATTTTGTTTTCCTATAGCTTCTTCTAAGATTTTTATGGTTTTCCATCTTATGTTTAAGTCCTTTATCCAATTTGAGTTTATTTTTATGTATGGTGTAAGTTGGTGGTCTAGTTTCATTTTTTGGAAGTATGGGTCCAGTTTTTCCAACACCATTTATTGAAGAGACTGTCTTGTTTCCATTGTATGCTCTTGTATCCTTTGTCAAATATTAATTGAGCATACTGGCTTGTGTCAATCTCTGGATTCTCTGTTCTGTTCCACTGGTTGATGTCTGTTCTTATACCAGTACCAAGCAGTTTTGAGCAGTGGCTTTTAGTATAGCTTGATATCTGGCATTGTGATCCGTCAAACAGTGCTATCCTTTCTCAAGATTGCTGCAGCTATTCAGGGTCTTTTTCATTCCATATGCATTTTAAAATAATTTTTTCTATGTCTTTAAAGTATTCCATTGGTATTTTAATGGGGATCACATTGAATTTATAGATTGCTTTGGGAGTATGGACATTTTAATGATGTTGATTCTATCCATCCATAAACATGGTATATTCTTCGATCTGTTTCTGTCTTCCTCTATCTCTTTTTTCAGTGTCCTGTAGTTTTTGGAGTACAGGTCTTTTACCTCCTGTTGCGGAGTGGACACGTATGAACAACCACTGGAGTATAGGCCAAATTAAAATTTAGGGAGCCTTTATTAGCTGGCCACTGACTGCTCTGCAATTCTCCATGCAGGGAGTCTAGAAGGCAGCACTGACCCTTTGTGAAGGACCATTTTTAAGCACATTTACCACATCCTGATTTTGCAGAGCAAGCAACCCAAGACAAAACAGTTTTTCCCATGCAAATGTCAGGGTCATGCCATTAATGAGCATGTTATTTACAGGGTCATCCTATTCTTCAGAATGCTGACAGTGTTCTATCTTACAAGGTTATTTTGTGAAGTGCAGCTGAGATTCACACATGCTCAAAATTTCTACTCTCTAACACCTCTTAGTTAAGTTTATCCCTAGGTATCTTAATATTTTTGATGCGACGGTAAATGGGATAGTTTTTATTTTTTAATTTAATAAATCTTTATTGTTCAGATTATTACAATTATTCCTTCTTTCCCCCCCAAAGCTCCCCTCAACCTGGTTCACACCCACCCTCTGCCCTTACCTCCCCCTCACTGTCCTCATCCATAGATGTATGATTTTTGTCCAGTCTCTTCCTGCACCCCCACACCCTTTTCCCCCTGAGAATTGTCAGTACACCCACTCCCTTTCTATGCCCCTGATTTATTATATTCACCAGTTTATTCTGTTCATCAGGTTTTTTATTACTTGATTTTTATTATTTTTATTTTTTTAATCTTTATTGTTCACTTTATTAATTACATTGTTCCCCCTTTTTTCACCCCTGTAGCTCCCCTCTACCCTGTACCCATCCCACCTTCCACCCTCACCTCCCCCTCCCCACTGTCCTCTCCCATTGTTGCAAGATTTTTGTCCATTCTCTTGCTGTACTTCCCACACCTCTTTTCTCCCCAAGAATTGTCAGTCCATTCCCTCTCAATGTCCATGATTCTGTTATATTCACCAGTTTATCCTGTTCATCAGACTATCAATTCACTTGATTTTTATATTCATTTGTTGATAGATGTGTATTTGTTGTTCATAATTTATACTTTTATCTTTTTCTTCTTCCTCTTCTTAAAGGATATCTTTCAGCATTTCATATAATATTGGTTTGGTGGTGATGAACTCCTTTAGCTTTTTCTTATCTGTGAAGCACTTTATCTGATCTTCAATTCTGAATGATAGCTTTGCTGGATAGAGTAATCTTGGTTGTAGATTCTTGCTCTTCATTATTTTGAATATTTCTTGCCACTCACGTCTGGCCTGCATAGTTTCTGTTGAGAAATCCACTGACAATCCCTTGTAGGTAACCAACTGTTTTTCTCTTGCTGCTTTTAATATTCTCTCTTTATCTTTTGCTCTTGGCATTTTAATTATGATGTATCTTGGTGTGGTCCTCTTTAGATTCCTATATTTTGGGGTTCTGTGTACTTTTTGGGCTTTTAAGTCAGTTTCTTTCACCAGGTCGGGGAAGTTTTCAGTCACTATTTCTTCAAGTAGCTTTTCATTACCTTTCTCTCTCTCTTTCTGGTACCCCAATAATTCGGATGTTGGCATGCTTTAGGTTGTCCCAGAGGCCCCTTACACTATCTTCAATTATCTGGATTCTTTTTGTTTCTTACTTTTCCAGCCGAGTGGATTTTGCTTCTTTGTATTTCAAATCTTTGACTTGGTTCTTGTGGCCCTCTGGACTGCTTTTAGGACTTTGTATAATATTTTTTATTTTAGTCAGTGTATGCTTGATTTCTAGTTGTTCCTTTCTCAGAGGTCTTGTTCATTTCCTTGTAGGTCTCATTCATTTTCTTGTAAGCCTCATTCATTTCCTTGTAGGTCTCATTCATTTCCTCATTGGTCTTGTTTATTTGCTCGTAGTTCTCATTAAGTTCATCGGCCTTTTCTAGGAGCCTCTTGAAAAGCCTTATAACCGTGCTTTTGAACTCTATGTCTAGTCGTCTTTTTTCCTCCATTTCTTTCACACCTGATTTCTTTCCATGTCTCTGCATGGTAGCTGCTTTATGTGGTAGATGTCCTCTAAGGGACAGTGGCTCAGCCTCCCCAGTTACCTGAGGTGGGTACTCTTACTGCAATCCTTTATGGGTTGTACAGTATTTTTGAATTTAAGCCCAGTTTGTTGTTGTTAGCCGTAGGAGGGTTTGACCTCCAGGCCAATTGGCTGTGAAGGGAGACTGTGTTCAGGTTAGATGGGCGGAGTCTCTGAGCTGAGCAGGCAGCCTCAGCATCAGCTATGTCCTATGGGCGCTGGCACGCAGGTCTCTGTTGGATGGGAATGGTTGCAGACACCTCCAAGAGAAAGTCGCTAATCTCTTCTCCTTGCCAGACAACTCTGCCTCTCCCCAAATGAGTCTGCACACCCAAAGTCTTGCCCAGGGTTGTAAAACAAAGCAGTCCGGTGTTCTCCTGAACCAGGGGGCAAGTTGCCAGGGAACAAGTTGCGCGCCTGTGCTGTCGCGCAAACTGCTTTTCCAAGCAACCCGGTTTCTCCTCAGACTAGGAGACCTCTGCCACGCCCGGCTTCCTGGTTGCGTCCCCGGGACCTCGGACCTCACCTGGCGCTGGGGAATCTGTGCAGTGGGACGTCTTCGCCCTCCCCGTTGGAGAAATCCAGCCAGGATTGCTGCTGCCAGCCCTATAGCCTGTGCGCACGACCACAACGGCTCCTAACCTCTGTTTCCTCGCGTATCTTCAAGGCTGCGCTCGCACCGCTCTTCTGAGTCTCAGTGTCCCACCTTTACTTTTATTTGTGGAGTTTTCACTCAGCCAGCTGTCCGGTGATTCTGGGTGATGTTTGTTTTGTTGTTATGTTGTAGTTTTTGAATTGTTGTGCAGGGCAGAACAATAGGTGTTTACCTATTCCGCCATCTTGGTTCCTCCTTATCACTTGAATTTTAGATTCACTTGTTGATAGATATGTATTTGTTGTTCAGAATTTTTATCTTTACCTTTTCTTCTTCTTCCTCTTCTTTTTTAAAAAAATATATTTTATTGATTTTTTACAGAGCAGAAGGGAGAGGGATTGAAAGTCAGAAACATCGATGAGAGAGAAACATCGATCAGCTGCCTCTTGCACACCCCCTACTGGGGATGTGTCTGCAGCCAAGGTACATGCCCTTTACTGGAATCGAACCTGGGACCCTACAGTCCACAGTCCGATGCTCTATCCACTGAGCCAAACCGGTCTCGGCTCTTCTTCCTCCTCTTCTTAAAGAATACCTTTCAGCATTCATATAATACTGGTTTGGTGTTGATGTAAAGCTCTTTATCCGACCTTCAATTCTGAATGATAGCTTTGCTGGGTAGAGTAATCTTGCTTGTAGGTTCTTGCTATTCATCACTTTGAATATTTATTGCCACTCCCATCTGGCCTGCATAATTTCTGTTGAGAAATCAGATGACAATCATATGGGCACTCCCTTGTAGGTAATTAACTGTTTTTCTCTTGCTGCTTTTAATATTCTCTCTTTCTCTTGTCATTTTAATTATGATGTGTCTTGGTGTAGTCCTCTTTGGATTCCTTTTGTTTGGGTTCTGTGTGCTTCCTGGACTTGTAAGTCCATTTCTTTTACCAGGTGGGGGAAGTATTCAGTCATTATTTCTTCAAATAGTATCTTGTTCTTTTTCTTCTTCTGGCACCCCCATAATTCTGATGTTGGTATGCTTGAAATTTTCCCAGGGGCTCCTTACACTATGTTCAAACTTTTGGTTTCCTTTTTATTTTTGCTTTTCTGGTTGAATGTTTTTTGCTTCTTTGTATTTCAAATCCTTGACTTGATTCTTGCGTTCCTCTAGTCTGCTGTTGGGTCTCTGTATAATATTTTTTATTTCATTCAGTGTATGTTTAATTTCTAGTTCGTTCTTTTTCATATCCTTAAGAGTCTTGCTAAATTTATTGGCTTTTTCTAGGAAATTCTTGAAAAACCTTATAACTGTGATTTTGAATTCTATATCCAGTCATTTGCTTCCCTCCATTTCTTTCGTTTGTGATGTTTCTTTGTCTCCACATTTTCACTGCTTCCCTGAGTTGGTAGAGTACCTTTGTGTGCTAGGTGTCCTATAGCCCAGTGGCTCAGCATCCCCAGATACCTGAGGTGGACACTCTTGGTGCGCTACTTTGTGGATTGTGTGTACAGCCTTGTTGTAGTTAAGTCTTGGTTGTTGTTGGTATCACTGGGAAGAAATGACCTCCAGGCCAATTGGCTATGAAGGTCAGCTGTGTCTAGGCTGTGAGAACTTCTGTGCTGGAGACACCCTTATGAGACAAGACTTGCAAAATTTCAAAAGCCTCTGTGCTCAGCTTGGATGGGGCAGTCTCAGTGTGGAGTAGACAGCCTTGGCTTCTTGTCAGCCCAGCCCTATGAGGCCCCTCGTCTTCAGTGTCCCTTGGTAATCACTGTAAGCACCTCTGAGAGAAAGCCACCCTCAAGTTTTGCCCACTGCCAGGCAGTCCAGTTTCTCCCTGAATGAGTCTGGGTGCCCAGAAACTCACCCAGAACTGGAGTTCAGCACAGTCAGGAACTTCCATCTGTCTCCCACTTTAGAAAGCCAGCCTGTGCATTCAGCAGCCCGTTCTCTCTGCACACATGTGCTACCAGTCCTCTGCCTCCACAGCTCACCTGAGTTTCTGTGTGCTTTCTCTTTTCCTGACAGTCCAGTTGCTCACCGAATGAATGTGGGTTCCCAGAAACTTGCCTGGAACTGGAGTTCAGCACAGTCAGGAGCTCCCATATTTCTCCCACTTTGGAAAGACAACCATGCACTCAGCTGCCTGTGCACTCAGCCACCCATTCTCTCCACGTGCTCATGCATCTCCGTACCTCAGCCTTTTGCAGCTCCTCTGATTCTCAATGTGCTTTCCTCTTTCCTTCTAGTTGTAAAACTTCCGCTCAGCCAGTTTTCCTGCGGTTCTGGATGGTGTCCATTTTGTATTTTAGTTGTAGTTTTGATATTGCTGTGTGAGGTGGCAGTTTAGGTGTTTGCCTATGCCGCCATCTTGGTTTCACTCTCGGGATTTTTTTTTTAGTCTCTCTGTAAGTTCACTACTGGTGTATAGAAATGCCATATATTTCATGGCATTAATTTTGTATTCTGCTACATTACCAAATTCATTTTTTTCATTTTAAAAACTAATGTTTATTGAGTATCAATCATAGGAAAGCTAGTATAGGACCAGGGAAACAGCATGTGCAAAGGCCCTGTAATGGGGGAGGGGAGTATGCTACAGTTTCAACAGAATAAGGAAAACAAATCTATTGTGATTGAAACAGTGTGTAAGGAAAAGATAGGCCCAAGAGGAGGGTGGAGAAACAGCAGAGAGTGCCAGACCCAGAAGGGCTATGAGAACCTATAGAGTTGGATCTTAGCCTATACACTGGGAAAGCCATGACAATGTTTTAGGTCAGTACGTGATCGGATAACTTTTATTTTTTAACTTAAACATCTTTATTACATGAGCTAAGATAGAAGGCAAATGACTTATTTGCTTTTCCAGGGCTTTGATTTTCCTCAAATAGAACTCCAGCTCATTGCCCTTGAGCACATAGCCATCGGCTTGGCCACACTGGCCTGGTGTTAAAGCAATGAATGCAAGAAGCTTGCCCAGCTGAAACCGCTCGAGAAGAATGGTGATTTTGGCATTCTTTTTCCTTCCATCATATTTCTTCTGAATTTTCTTTGATCATTTTTTGTTCAAAATCTTCTCCTCTTCAGGAGTCAGCTTGACCCCCTTCTTGCAGCCCAGGGGCAGTGTTTAATGGGACATAGTGGAACTCATACCACTGTCTGTACGGTGTGCTGTCAACAAGCATGATACAGTTCTTTACTAGGTTCTTGGTGGGAATCAGTTCATTGTTGGATGCATTGTAGACAACATCAATAATCCTTGTTTTGCACTGACAGCACTCTGAGCCTTGGAGAAGTTGCCCACGTCCAGCCTCGAGGCTATATACTTTTGTTGCCTCTGGGTACTGGGACTGTGTGTATGCGCCGGGGTCCAATCTTAGTGTTGTTTCACTTCTTGTGGTAGGGGTTTCTCTTGCCCTTAGTCTCGCACTTGTGCCTGTTGTCCCAAGTGACACCCACAGCTTGGCACTGGCTTTTTGTCAAAAGCCACATGCGCTGGAATAAATTCCGGAGGTGCAACCTGCTTAGGTTCACCATAAGTTAGAAGTGGTGCCTTATTGGCCAACTCATCCAGGTCAGCCTGAGACAGCTGGTTGACCTGGAGCCCATCCCCGCCTATTCCAACTGTTGGACGACGAGCCATTGCATAGCCATGTGTGTAGCTCAGTGTCTGTCTTCTATGGAAGTCTGTTTTCGTGGGGTCCACACAGGATGTGTCCGGGAGAAGGGGCAGACCAGACCAGGGGTTGGACATCATCACATTCTGCTATGCCACCGCCTTGGAAAGGTCTTGTCGTCCCTGGTTGCCCAGGCAATGTGCCACGATTGTGACTCTCTCGGCTTTCCATGGTGATACCAAACTGCGCATGCACCTGCGTGTGAAATGCAGGGCCGCGCATGGGGAGATGAGTCTGTGCGTGATCCCATGGCTTCCCAAATTCATTTATTAAGTCTAATAGTTTTTTGATGGAGTCTTAAGGGGTTTTCTATGTACAATATCATGTCATCTGTGAATAAGGACAGTTTTATTTCTTCTTTTCCAAATTTGATGCCTTTTATTTCTTCTTCTTGTCTAATCACAATGGCTAGTATTTCCAGTACTATGTTTAAGATGAGTGGTGAGAGTGGGCATCTCTGTCTTATTCCTCTTCTTAGGTGAAATGGTTTTAGTTTTTTGCCCATTGAGAATGATGTTGGCTGTGGGGTTGTCATATATGGCTTTGATGATGTTGAGGTATGATCCTTCTATTCCGACCTTTTTACCAAGAAAGATGTTGGTTTTTGTCAAATGCTTTTTTCTGCCTGAATTGACATGATTATAAGGTTTTATTTTATTGCACTTTAATTTCTTTATTGATTAACGTATTGCACATGTGTCCTCATCCCCTCATTATCTTCCCAACTCCTCCCACCCCCACACTCATGCCCCTGGTGTCTGTGTCCATTGGTTAGGCTTATATGCATGCATACACATCCTTTGGTTGATCTCTGTCCCTTACTCCTCTCCTCCCCTACCTTCCCTCTAAGGTTTGAAAGTCCAATCAATGCTTCCCTGTCTCTGGGTAGGTTTTTGTTCATCAGTTTATGTAGTTCATTATTTCCCATAGATGAGTGAGATCAAGTGATATTTATCTTTCTCTGACTGACTTATTTCACTTAGCGTAATGCTCTCCAGTTCCATCAATGCCGTTGCAAATGGTAGGAATTCCTTTTTTTTTTTTTACCACAGCATAGTATTCCATTGTGTAGATGTACTACAGTTTTTGAATCCACTCATCTGTTGATGGACACTTAGGCTGTTTTCAAATCTTAGCTATGGTAAATTGTGCTGCTATGAATATAGGGGTGCATATATCCTTTCTGTTTAGTGTTTCTAGCTTCTTGGGATATATTCTTATAAGTGGGAACACTGGGTCAAATGGAAGTTCCATTTTTAGTTTTTGGAGGAAACTCCATACTGTTCCCACAGTGGCTGCACCAGTCTGTATTCCCACCAGCAGTGCAAAAGGGTTCCTTTTTCTTTCCATCCTCACCAACACTTATGATTTGTTGATTTGTTGAGGATAGCCACTCTGACAGGTGTGAGATGGTACCCCATTGTCATTTTGATTTGCATCTCTCAGATAATTAGTGACTTTGAACATGTTTTCATATTTTTCTTGGCGTTTCTTCTGTCTTATTTCGAAAAGTTTCTATTTAAGTCCATTGCCCATTTTTTTTTATTTAATCATTTGTCCTCGTTTTATTGAGTTGTGTGAGTTGCCTGTAAATGCTTGAGATTAAAACTTTATCACTGATAACATTTGCAAATATGTTCTCCCTTACAGTGGGTTTTCTTGTTGTTTTGTTGCTGGTTTCTTTTGTTGTGCAAAAGCTTTTTATTTTGATGTAGTCCCATTTGTTTATTTTCTCTTTAGTTTCCATTGCCCTAAGAGCAGTATCAGTGAAGAAATTCCTTCGGCATATGTCTGAGATTTTGCTGCTTGTGGATTACTCTAGTATTTTTATGGTTTCCCATCTTATTTTTAAGTCCTTTCTAGATTTTGAGTTTATTGTTGTGTATAGTGTAAGTTGGTGGTCTAGTTTCATTTTTTTGCATGTATCTGTCCAATTTTCCCAACACCATATATTGAAGAGACTGTCTTGACTCCATTGTATGTTCATGCCTCCTTTTCTGAATATAAATTGGACATAGTGGTTTGGATTGATTTCTGTGTTCTCTATTCTATTCCATTGATGTATATGTCTATTCATGTGCAAGTACCAGGTTGTTTTAAGAACAGTGGCTTTGTAATACAGATTGATATTTGGTATTGAGATCCCATCTACTTTGTTCTTCTTTCTCAGGATTGCTGCAACTCTTTGGGGTCTTTTGTTATTCCAGATGTATTTTTGGAGAGTTCGTTCTAGGTCTGTGAAATATTCTGTTTGTATTTTAATGGGGATTGCACTGAATCTGTAGACTGCTTTGGGTAGTATGGACATGTTGATGCTATTGATTCTACCAATCCATGAACATGGTATGTTATTCCATCTCTTTATGTCTTTCTCTATCACTTTTTTCAGTGTCTGGTAGTTTTCTGAGTACAGGTCTTTTACCTCCTTAGTTAAGTTTATTCCTAGGTATCTTTTTTCAGTGTGATTGTAAATGGGATTGCTTTTATAGTCTCTCTTTCTGTAACTTCACTATTGATGTAAAGAAATGCCATAATTTTTTTGCAGTATAACTTATATTTAATAGTAGTACATGTTTTCCTTTCCCCCCTCCCCATTATCCTCACCCAAGCATCCCCTACCCCCAAGCACATATCCCCACCCACCTCCCTCCCCGCCCTAGTGTCTTTCATTCATTGATCATGCTCATGTGCATGCATAAAGTCCTTCGGTTGATCTCCCCTGGCATTCACCTCCCATCCACCCAAAACTTCCCCCTGTAGCTTGACAGCCTGTTCAATGCCTCCCTGCCTCTATATCAATCACTCTACCCTGTTTCTTTTCTTCAAAAATATCTTGCCTCTGCATACTAGAAATAAATGTATAAGAACAAAAAATGTTTCAGTCTCAGTTTCAATGTCCAACTGTTCTGAGTCCCAGTTTCAGTGTTAAATAGTTCTTCATGTGCACATGTCAGCAATGGTATCCAGATGGTGGACACATCGTGGCAATGCAAGATCCATCCTCTCTGGTTTGGTCCTGGGCTGCCTGCAGCCATGCACAGCTGCCAACTGCTAGCATGGCGAGGTGTTGTCACTGTCCCCCATCTCTGGACCATCCTCGTGACTGGAACAGATCCGTCAGTTCCTCACAGTCGCAGGAACCCACATGGTCTTGGAGTTGTTCTCTGAAAACACACAAACACATTCTCGACCAAAAGTTAACAAAGGGACCCTCTCTGCAAAATAGACTTGGGATTCTTTTTATTTTTGCCTAAATGATTTTCCTTTGGCTTATTTTGACACCATGTGTGTTTTTTCATGGGTGTCCTGCAGTTGGTTTTACAAATGGAATTTACTTTACTGGAGTAAGAATTTTCTAGATGTATTTTACTTACTCGATATTTTTCCTTACATGATATTACCCCACTGCCCCCCTTTTTTGGATTAATGGGGGCTTTTGGAAATTTTAACTTGCAGTCTTGGTAATTTTAAATTTTAATTTTTGCACACAAATATGTCTGCTTTAGGTTCTTTGGATGTTAGGCAATTTTACAGTGAGATGAACTACTAATAGGTATTTTAGTTAGTGTTTTAGGAAAAGCTTTTTGTTCAGTACACTTAGATTTTCTTGAGTATTCACTTATTTCACTTGGCCAATTTAAATTAATCTGAAAACTTGATTACTACTTTCCTGTCAATTTTAATACTCAAGCAGAAATCTAAGTTTACCCTGTAAATACTAGTGGAAAGGAATATTTGCATTTTTGAGTAGGTTCTGACCATTCCTGGCCATAATTTTCTTGGCATGAATTTTGTATCCTGCTACATTGCCTAAAGTTTTTAAAATCTAATAATTTTTTATGGAGTCTTTAGGGGTTTCTATGTATAGTATCATGTCATCTGAGAATAGGACAATTTTATTTCTTTTCCAATTTGGATGCCTTTTATTTCTTCTTCTTGTCTGATAGCAATGACTCGTACTTCCAGTACTATGTCAAACAGAAGTGGTGAGAGTGGGCATCCTTGTCTTGTTCCACTTCTCAGGGGAAATTATTTTCATTTTTGCCCATTGAGAATTATGTTGACTGTGGGTTTGTCATATATGAATTTTATTATGGTAAGGTATGATCCTTATCCTCCCACCTTGCTGAGAGTTTTTATTAAGAAGGATGTTAGAGTATGTCAAATGCTTTTTCTGCATCAATTGATATGACTATGTGATTTTTATCTCTCAATTTGTTTATGTGATTTATCATAATTATTGATTTGTGGTAAATCCTGCTTGGTCATGGTGTATGACCTTTCTCATGTACTGCTGGAACCAATTTGCTAGAATTTTGTTGAGGATTTTGTCATCTATGTTTATGAGCAATATTGGCCTATAATTCTCTTTTGTTGTGTTGTCTTTATCTGGTTTTGGTATTGGAGTGATGATGGCTTCATAGAATGAGCTTGGAAGTGTTCCTTCCTCTTGAATTTTTTGGAGTAGTCTAAATGTGATAAGTTTTAGTTCTTCTTTGAATGTTTAGTATGACTTCTCTGTGAAGACATCTGGCCCTGGGCTTTTGTTTCCTGGAAGGTTTTTGATGAGATGACTGCTTTAATTTCTTCCATAGTTATTGGCCTATTGAGATTTTTAGAATCTTCCTGATTGAGTTTTAGAAGGTTGTATTTCTTCTAGGAATATGTCCATTTCCTCCATATTGTCTAGTTTGTTGGAATAGAGTTATTCATATTATTTTTAAACAATCCTTTGTATTTCTGTAGAGTCTATTGTTACTTTGCCTCTATCATTTCTAATTTTGTTTACTTGGCTCCTCTCTCTTTGCTTCTTGATGAGCCTGGCTAGAGGTTTTTCAATCTTTTTAATCCTTTCAAAAATACCACTTCTTGGTTTCATTAATCTTTTGTATTTTTTTTTGTCTGTATGTCATTTATTTCTGCTCTGATCTTTATTATCTCCTTCCTTCTTCTCACTTTGGGATTTTCTTGTTACTCTCTAATTCTTTGATTTGTAGAGTAAAATAATTTACTACTTTTTCTTTTTCTTTTTTCTTTTTTTGGCCTATAGAGCTAGAAACTTCCCTCTCAGGACTGCTTTCATTGTGTCCCATAGATTTTGGATTGTTGTGTTTATATTGTCATTAGTGTCCAGGATGTTTCTAATTTCTTCTTTGATCTCATTGGTAACCCAAATAATATTTAATATACTTCTATTCAGCTTCTAAGTGTTTTGGATTGTTTTTATTTTAATTTATTTATAATATTATGCCACTGTGGTCTAAGAAGATGCTTGGTATCATTTCAATCTTCTTAATTTGGGGAGACTTTGCTTGTGACCCAATATGTGGTTTATTTTTGAAAATGTCACATGTGCACTTGAGAAGAACATATATTCCGTGGCTTTGGGGTGAAATCTTCTGACAATGTCAATTAAGTCCATCTGATTTAGTGAGTCATTTAGGGTTGCTGTTTCTTTGTTGATATTTGTCTAGATTTATCCAGTGATGTCAGTGGTGTATTAAAGTCCCCTACTATGATTGTATTGTTGTTGATCTCTCCCTTGATATCTTCCATGAGTTTTTATGTATTTTGGAGCTCCTGCATTGGGTGCATATATGTTTATCAGGGTTATATCCCCTTGTTGTATTGATCACTTTAGTATTATGAAGTGGCCTTCCTTATCTCTTGTTATGGCCTTCACTTTGAGGTTTATTTTGTCAGATATAAGTATTGCTACCTCCGCTTTTCTTTTTCATTTCTATTTGCCTAAAAGATATTTTTCTATCCCTTCACTTTCAGCCCATGTGAGTCTCTTGTTCTGAGGTCGGTTTCTTATAGACAGTATATATATAATGTCATATTTTTTATTCATTAGGTCACTTGATGTCTTTTGATTGGAGCATTTAGTCTGTTTAAATTTAAAGTTATTATTGAAAGGTATTTGTTTTTAGCCATTTCTATTTTTGAGTCTGTTTTCCTTCTTACCTTTTCATTTCTGCTTTTTACAGCATTCCCTTTAGCATTTCTTGAATTGCTGGCTTGGTAGGGCTAAACTCTCTTACCTTTTTTTTTTTTTCTGCGAAGTTCCTGATTTCCCCTTCAATTTTGATTAATAGTCTTGCTGGATAGAGTATTCTTGGATTCAGTCCCTTGCTTTCCATAACTTTGTATACCTCCTCCCATTCCCTTCTAGCTTGATGTGTTTCTGTTGAGAAATCATTTGATAATTTGGTTTGGGATCCTTTGTAGATAACTCTCTGTCTCTCTCTTTCAGAATTTTCTCTTTGTCATTGTAATTATGATGTGTCTTGGTGTGGGTCTTTTGGGATTCATTTTGCTTGAGACTCTCTGTACTTATGTAACTTCTCCCCCACCCCCCATATCTGGGAAGTTTCCTGTCATTATTTCTTCAAAATGATTTTATAATCCTTGCTGCTCTTCTTGTCCTTCTGGAAGTCTTATTATACGTAAGTTACTTTGTTTTGCATTGTCCCAAATCTCCATTAGGCTCTCCTCCTGGTTTTTAATTTTTTTTCCAGTTGATGTTCAGATTGGGCTTGTTTGTGTACTTTATCTTCTAACTCACTAATTCGGTTCTCAGCTTCTTCTCCTGTACTGTTGAAACCTTCCATGGTGTTTTTTTTTGTAGCTATATCATTTTTCATTTCTTCCTGATTTTTGCATAGGTTGTTGATTTTCTCATTGATCCAGTGAATTAACTGTATGACCATTATTCTGAATGCTTTTTATGTCATGTTACATGCTTTCATTTCACTTATTTCCTTTCTTAGAGATTACTCCTTTTCTTTCCTCTTGGGATTGTGTCATTGTCTCTCCATTCCGACTATCACTAGAAGGTTCAAATGTTGAGTTTCAGGGGTGTGGGCCATATGCAGTGGGAGTTTTGCAACCCCCTCCCCCCAAGTTTGATTGAAGAGCTCTAATACCAAGATATGTGGCTGCTGTGGGTTGGTGGGAGCCACACTCTCCTCTGGTCAGAGTCACAGGCACTTATTGTGGCCTCATGTGTGCATCTAGAATCAGTGACTCTGCCTATGCCATGCTGAAACAGAGAACCTGCTGGCATGTTAAAAAATCAAAGTCCCCTAGTGTGTGTCAGGAGTCAGAGGCTCCCTGTGTCCACTCTGAGAATAGAGTATCAGAGTCTCTGTTGCTTGGTGCAGCCTCATGCTGAGAATTAGGGTTCCTGTGGATGCATGCACCAAGAATTGGAGTTGCTGGCTCTTAGTGTGAATGTACTGGGAAACAGGGGTCCCACGTGCACAAAATGAGAAACAGAGTCTAGTCCCTGGTCCTCATTGCTGTCTCTTGCATGGAGATTCAGGGTTCGTGATATGCTTGGGAGACCAGCTCACACAGTCGCACTTAGTCAATGGGAGGTCCACTCCTGCCCTGTGGAAAACAGCGTTCTCTGTGGGATTGCCCTGAATCAAAGTCAGGTGGCACTGCTGCCCAGTGTGGGTGTGGGGTCTGGTCACACAGATGTGTACTACGGGAAACAAACTCCCTGTGTCCATGTACCCAGCTCAAATTTAGCGCTGCCTCCCTGTGTGGGCACAGGTCTGGTAGTGGGAAACAAACTCCCCGTGTTCACACATTCAGGTTCAGATTCAGTGCAGCCTCCCTGCTTGGATGGAGGGTCTGGACATGGGAAACAAACCCCAGGTTTGCACCCCCAAGCCCAAATTAAGCACTGTTTCCTTGTGTGGGCATAGGATCTGGTTGCAGAAAACAATCTTCCCAAGGTTGCGCATCTAGGCTCAAATTCAGGTGGAGCTGCCAATGCTGTGTGTGGGCAGAAAGCCTGGTTGTGTGGCTAGGGTCTGGCAGTTCCTATGCCACTATCGTGGGGCCAGTGGGGAGAGTGACTGGCTTTATGACTCACAGAAATCTGTGGCTGGGGTGCCTGGAGTCTTGGTGTCCTTGGGTCTGCAGCTGTGATCGCAGGTCTTTTACCCAAGTGGATGTAGGGTCCTGGTTTGCTACTGAGACCAGACTGGGTAGTGGCAAGGCTAGGATCCTAGTCTCAAGCAGTTCTGTTCTTCAAGATGTCGTGATCTCTGTGCCACCAGTGTCCTCCTTGAAGTGTTTGTGATGGCAGCAGGGTTTTGCCATCTAAGACTGCCCAGATTGGCAGCCCCTTGGAGACCTGCAAGATCTAACTGTCCCTATTTCACTCACACACACCCCACACTCCTCTATCACTTCCTGACTCTCTCACATACTGTCCCTCCCTGCCTTCTTGCCGGTTACCATCTTTTCCCGTTCTGATTATATGGTTTTAAACTCTCAGTTTGTTTATGTGGTATATCACATTTATTGATTTGCAGATGTTGTACCATCCTTGCTTCCCCAGGATAAATCCTGCTTGGTCATGGTGTATGATCTTTCTAATCAAATGCTAGATTCGATTTTCTAGAATTTTGTTGAGGATTTTGGCATCTATGTTCATGAAGGATATTGGCCTGTAAATCTCTTTCTTTGTATTGTCTTTATCTGGTTTTCGGATCAGGTTAATGCTGGCTATGAAGAAAGAGCTTGAAAGTGCTCCTTCGTCTTAAATTATTTTTTATATTCAGAAGAAGATAGGTTTTATTTTATTTTTTTAATGTTCGATAAAACTCCCCTGTGAAGCCATCTGATGTGCCTTGGTGTGGTCCTCTTTGGATTCCTATAGTTTGGGATTCTGTGTGCTTCTTGGACTTTTAAGTCAGTTTCTTTCACCAGGTGTGGGAAGTTTTCAGTCACTATTTCTTCAAATAGGTTTTCATTATCTTGCTCTCTCTCTTTTTCTGGCACCCCTATAATTCAGATGTTGGTATGCTTGAGGTTGTCCCAGAGTCCCCTTACACTATCTTCAATTTTTTTTATTCTTTTGGCTTCTTGCTTTTCCAGCTGAGTGGATTTTGCCTCTTTGTATTTCAGATCTTTGACTTGGTTCTTGTGGTCCTCTAGACTGTTTTTAGGTCTTTGTATAATATTTTTTATTTCAGTCAGTGTATGCTTAATTTCTAGTTGATCCTTTTTCATATCCTCGAGGGTCTCGTTCATATCCTTGACGGTCTCATTCATATCCTCGTTAGTCTTGTTCATTTCCTCGTAGTTCTCATTAAATTCATCAGCCTTTTCTAGGAGCCCCTTGAAAAACATTATAATCATGGTTTTGAACTCTATGGCCAATCGTTTTTTCCCTCCATTTCTTTCACATCTGATTTCTCTCCATGTCTCTTCATGGTGGCTGCTTTCCTGAGTTGGTCTATTAGCTTTGTGTGGTAGATGTCCTCTAAGGGACAGTGGCTCATCCTCCCCAGTTACCTGAGGTGGATACTCTTGCTGAAGCCCTTTATAGGTTGCACAGTCTTGTTGAAGTTAAGCCTAGATTATTGTTGTTAGCACTAGGAGGGTTTGACCTCCAGGCCAGTTGGCTGTGAGGGTCAGCTGTGCTCAGGTTGGATGAGCAGAGTCTCCAGCCTGAGCTGGCAGCCTTGCTTTCCATCAGCTTCACCCTATGTGGCACCTGGGTCTCGCTGCCTGGTGGTAATGGCTGCACACACCTGTGCAAGAAAGCTGCCACTGAGCTCTACCCGCTGTTGGACAATTCAGCCTCTCCCCAAATGAGTCCGCATACCCAAAGTCTCACCCAGGGTTGTAAAACAATGTAGCCTGGTGGTTTCCCAAATGAGAGAGCGAGTCATGAGTCCTCTCTGTGCGCTCGCGCACTTCTGCTGATCCCAAGTTTATGCATGCTCTACATAAGCCCGCAGACCTCCGCAGCGCCCAAGTTTCAGCGTGCTTCCTTACTGTCCAGTTTCATCCCGTATGAGTGTGGATTCCCTGAACCTTGCCCAGAACTGGGGAATCAGTGCAGTGGGACGCCTTTATCTCCCTCCCTGTTCGAGAAAACCAGCGGGGTTTGCAGCCGCTCGCCCTATCAGCTCGCATGCGCGCACAGCTCCAAACCTCTGACTCCATGCATATCTTCAACACTGCCCTCTGCCACTCCTCTGAGTCACAGTGTCCTATCTTTACTTTTATTTGTGGAATTTCCACTCAGCCAGCTTTCCAGTGATTCTGGATGCTGTTTGTTCTGTCGCTAAGTTGTAGTTTTGAAATTGTTGTGTGGGGCAGCAAGATTGGTGTTTACCTATGGCACCATCTTGGTTCCTCCTCCACCCTCTTCTATTTTTCTATTCAAATCTTTTTCTTGTCCTTTCATTTATTGTCTCCTTCCTTTATTTATTTTTTAATTTTTATTTTGTTAATTAATGAATTTATTCTTTCTTTTTACTTATTTTTCTTTTAATCTTTATTGTTGAAAGTATTACATAGGTCCTATTTCCTTCCTCCCCTTCATTAACCTCTTCCAGCCCATTCCTGTCCCCCTCAGGCCATCACCACCCCATTGTCTGTGTCCAGTTTATTGGTTGATCTTTTCCCACCCACCCTCCTCTGCCTTCCCTCTGAGGTTCAACAGTCTGCTCATGCTTCTATGACTCTGGTTATATTTTTGTTCATCAGTTTGTTTGATTCATTAGATTCCACATATGAGTGAAATCATGTGATACTTCTCTTTCTTTGACTGACTTATTTCACTCAGCATAATACTCTCCAGGGCCATCCATGCCTTGCAAATGGTAAGAGTTTTTCCTTTTTAATGCCACGTAGCATTCCATTGTGCAAATGTACCATAGTTTTGTTTTTGTTTTTTTATCTACTCATCTGTTGATGGGTAATTAAGCTGTTTCCAAGTCTTAGCTATTATAAATTGTGCTGCTATGAACATAGGGATGCATATATTCTTTCTGATTGGTGCTTTAATTTCTTGGATTCCTAGAAGTGAGATATATTCCTGGAAGTGAGATCCCTGGGTCAAATGGGAGTTCCACTTATAATTCCTTGAGGAAACTCCATACTGTTTTCCACAGTGACTGCACCAGCCTACATTCCCACAGCAGTGTAGTAGTGTTCCCTTTTCTCCACAAGCTTACCAACACTGTTGTTGGTTGATTTATTGATGACAGCCATTCTGACAGGTGTGAGCTGATATCTCATTGTCATTTTGATTTGCATCTCTCAGATGATTAGTGACTTTGAGCATTTTTTCATATGTCTCTTGACTTTCTACATGTCCACTTTGGAGAAGTGTTTATTTAGGTCCTCTGCCCATTTTTCAATTAGATTACTTATCTTCTTTTTGTTAAATTGTATGAGTTTGCTATATATTTTTGGAGATTAACCCCTTATCAAATGTATCTTTGGCAAATATGTTCTCCCATGTAGTGGGGTCTCTTGTTATTTTGATGATGATTTATTTTTGTTGTGCAGAAACTTTTTATTTTGATATAGTTCCATTTGTTTATTTTCTCCTTAATTTCCACTGTCTTTAGGGATGTATTGGTAAATATATTGCTACTAGAGATGTCTGAGATTTTGGTGTTTGTTTCTTCTAGAACTTTTATGGTTTCACGTCTTGCATTTAAGTCTTTTACCCATTTTGAGTTTATTGTTGTATATGGTGTAAGTTGGTGGTCTAGTCTCATTTTTTTTGCATGTACCTGTCCAATTTTCCCAATACCATTTATTGAAGCGACTGTCTCTGTTCCAATTTATGTTCTTCCCTCCTTTGTCAAATATTAATTGAGCACAGTAGTGAGGGTCTATTTCTGGGTAATCTTTTCTGTTCCTTGATATATATATGTCTGTTCTTGTGTCAGTACCAGGCTGTTTTGAAGTATAACTTGATACCTGGTATTGTGATTCCTCCAACTTCGTCTACTGTCTCAGGATTGCTGCAGCTATTTGGGGTCATTTTTGATTCTATATAAAATTTTGGAATGTTTGTTCTAGGTCTGTAAAATATGCCATTGGTATTTTAATAGGTATTGCATTGAATATGTAGATTTATTTTTTATTGCAGTAACATTGGGTAAATGGGCATTTTAATGTTGATTCTACCAATCAATGAACATGGTATATTCTTCCACCGGTTCATATATTCTTCTCTCTTTTTTCAACTTCCTGTAGTTTTTGGAGTACAAGTCTTTTACCTCCTTGGTTAAGTTTATTCCTCAGTATCTCAATTATTTTGTTGCAATGATAAAAATGCTATGGATATCTAGATGTTAATTTTGGATCCTGCTACATTAACAAATTCATTTATTAAATATAGTAAATTTTTTGGTGGAATCTTTAGGGTTTTCTATGTACATCATGCCAACTGCAAATAATGAGAGTTTTACTTTCCCCTTCCCAATTTGGATCACTTTTATTTCTTCTTGTCTGATTGCTATCGCCAGGACTTCCAGAACTATGTTGAACAAGTGGTGAAAGAGAGCATCCCTATCTTGTTCCTGTTCTTAGGGGATATGGTTTTAGTTTTTGCCCATTGAGTATGATATTGGTTGTAGTTTTGTCATTTATAGCCTTTATTATTTTGAGGTATATTCTCTGTATTTCCACTTTAGGGAGAGTTTTTATCAAAAAAGGGTGTTGGATTCTTTTGAATGCTTTTTCTGCATTGATTGATATGCTCATGTGAGTTTTGCCTTTCAATCTGTTTATATGTTGTATCACATTTTTTGGTTTGCAAATATTGTATAGACCTTGTATCCCCAGAATACATCCCACTTGGACATGATGTATGATCTTTTTCATGTGTTGCTGGATCTGGTTTGCCAAAATTTGGTTAAGGATTTTAGTGTCTATGTTCATTAGGAATCTTGACCTGTAGTTCTCTTTCTTTGTTGTGTCTTTATCTGGTTTTAAATTAGGGTGATGGTGGTTTCATAGAAAGAGTTTGGAAGTGTTACTTCCTCTTGAAAAGTTTGGAATAGTTTGAGTAGATGTGTTAGTTTTTCTTTGAATATTTGGTAAAACTCCCCTATAAATCCATCTGGACCACTTTTTTGGAGGGGAATTATTGTGTGTTTTGTTGTTGTTACCATTGTTTGCTTGTGTGTTGTTGTTTTTTTGACACTGTTTCAATTTCATCAGTAGTTATCAGCGAATTCCAGATTTTCTGATTTTTCGTGATTGATTTTTAGAAGATTGCATTTTTCTAGGAATATGTCCATTTTGTCCAGGTAGTCCCGTTTGTTGGAATTGTGTCATTCATAGTATCTTATTACAACCCTTTGTATTTCTCTGGGGTCAGTTGTTATTTTACCTATTTCCTTTCTGATTTTATTTGGGTCCTTTTTTTCCTCTGTACGAGCCAGGCTAGAGGTCCATCAATCTTGTTTACCCTTTTGAAAAACCAGCTCTTGGCTTTATTGATCTTATGGCTGTGTTTTTTTTTTTTTGTTTGTTTGTTTGTTTGTTTTTAACTCTCTATGTCATTTATGTCTACTTTGATCTTTATTATTTCCTTTGTTCTACTTGTTCTGGAATTTTCTTATTCCCTTTCTGGTTTTATAAAATAGATTTTTTATTGATTTCAGAGAGGATGGGAGAGTGAAAGAGAGAGAGAAACACCAATGACAAGAGAGAATTATTGATTAGCTGCCTTTTGTACATCCCCTACTGGGGCTCACACCCACAACCCAGGCATGTGCCCTTGACCACAATCGAATCCATAACCCTTCATTCACAGGCCAACACTCTACCCATGGAGTCAAACCAGCTAGGGCTCCCTTTCTAATTATTTAAGTTGTAGTGTTAGTTAACTTATTACCAGTCTTTCTTGTTTCGTTTGTTTGTTTGTTTTTGACTACTTCCACTGTCTCCCATAGGTTTTGAATTGTTGTGTGTTCATTTTCATTTGTTTCCAAAATGTTTTTTTATTTCTTCTTTGATTTCATTGGTAACCCATTCATTGTTTAATAGCATGAATTTAGCCTCCATGTATTTGATGGGTTTTTTTTAGCATTTTTATGGTAGCTTATTTCTAATTTCATGCCATCATGTTTTGAAAAGATGCTTGGTATGATTTCAATCTTCTTGAATTTGTAGAGACTCAGGTTGTGCCTTAACATGTGGTCTATCATTGAAATTGTCCCATATGCACTTGAGAAGAATGTATATTCTGAGCTTTGGGGTGGAACATTTTGAAAATGTCAATTAGTTCCATCTGTTCTGGAGTGTCATTTAGGATTACTGTTTCCTTGTTGATTTTTATCTAGAAGATTATCCAGGGATGTCAGTGTAGTATTAAAGTTTCCTACTATGATTGTATTGCTGCCAATCTCTCCCTTGATATCCTTTATTATATATACTAATAAAAGGGTAGTATGCTAATTAGACCTGACGTCTTCTGGACATCCTTCTGGACAAAGCCACAGTGTCAGAGGCTGAAGCAGAGGCAGTGAGGGGTGATCAGGCTGTCAATAGAGAGCAGTTAGGGGGTGATTAGGCCAACCTGGAAGAGCAGTTTGGGGGCGGTCAGGCCAGCCAGGGAGAGCAGTTAGGGTATGGTCAGGTCAGCCGGGGAGCAATTAGGGGGTCAGTCAGGCCAGCAGGGGAGTAGTTAGGGAGCGATCAGGCTCGCAGAGGACCAGATAGTGGCAATCAGGCTGGCAGGCAGGGGAATGGTTAGGAGCCAGCAGTCCTGGATTGCAAGAGGAATGTCTGATTACCAGTTTAGGTCCAATCTCACTGGCAGTCAGACATCCTCTGAGGGGTTCCAGATTGGAGAGGGTACAGGGCAGGCTGTGGGACACTCCCCTTCCATGAACAAATTTCATGCACCAGCCCTCTAGTAAATACAATTTACTAGAGGCCTGGTATATATAATTATATATATTAAAATGCTCCTGGTATATGTATTTGGTATATATATTTATTTTTTATGTCTTTTATTTACAGTATAACTTATATTTAATAGTAGTACATATGTTTTCCTTTCCCCCCCCAATATCCTCCCCCCGTTGTCCCCCACCCCTCAGTGCATGTCCCCACCTGCCCACCGGCCCGACCCAGTGTCTTTCATTCATTGGTTATGCTCATATGCACGCATACAAGTTCCTCGGTTGATCCCCCCCAGCATCTGCCCCCCATCCATCCCAGCCCTCCCCCTGTAGCTTGACAGCCCGTTCAAGGCCACCCTGCCTCTACATCAATCACTCCCCCTGTTTCCCTTCCTCAAAAATATCTTGCCTCTGCATACCAGAAACAAACATACAAGAACTAAAAATGTTTGTCAGTTTCAATGTCCAACTGTTCTGAGTCCCAATTTCAATGTCAAATAGTTCCCCATGTGTACATGTCAGCAATGGCATCCAGATGTGGACACATCGTGGCAATGCAAGATCCATCCTCTCTGGTTTGGTCCTGGGTCACCCGCAGCCATGCACAGCTGCCGACCGCCAGCATGGCAAGGTGTTGTCAGTGTCTTCCATCTCCGAACCATCCTCATGACTGGAACAGATCCGTCAGTTCCTCACTGTCGCTAGAACCCACATGGTCTTGGAGTTGTTCTCTGAAAACACACAAACACATTCTCGACCAAATGTTAACAAAAGAATCCTCTCTGCAAAATAGACTTGGGATTCTTTTTATTTTTGCCTAAATGATTTTCCTTTGGCTTATTTTGACACCATGTGTGTTTTTTCATGAGTTACCTGCTGTTGGCTTTACAAATGGAAGTTACTTTTCTGGAGTAAGAATTGTCTAGATGTATTTTGCTTACAGGATGTTTTTCCTTACATGATATTACCCTACTGTACCCCCCCTTTTTTGATTAATGGGAGCTTTTGGAAATTTTATATTGCAGTCTTGGTCATTTTAAATCTTAATTTTTGCACACAAATATGACTGCTTTAGGTTCTTTGGATGTTGGGCAATTTTACAGTGAGATGAACTACTAATAGATATTTTAGTTAATGTTTTAGGAAAAGCTTTTTGTCCAGTACACTTAGATTTTCTTGAGTATTCACTTATTTCACTTGGCTAATTTAATCTGAAAACTTGATTATTATTTTACTGTCAATTTTAATACTCAAGCAGAAATCTTAGTTTACCCTGTAAATATTAGTGGAAAGGAGTATTTGCATTTTTTTGTATGTCCTGAGCATTCCTGGTAATAGACTGAATTTAGATATAGAGCACCTATTGCTGGCTGAGTCTCTGTCTGCCACCTGAGTCCCTGTCTGAGTTGTGCGTGGGAGGCAAAGCAGCCTTGCGGGTAGGAGACCTCCCTCAGGAGGGGTGAGAATTCAAGCCCCTGCAAGGTTTGTGGATGAGGGTCTGTGCCCCACCTCTGTTGACCTTTTAGTTCTCTCTTGTTGGCCCCTCTGCAACTATGCCTGTCTTAGGTTGTTCCTTCCCTGAGGAATCTTACCTGTCTCTGGCTAACCAGCCATCCTCCAGGGCCAAACAGTGTGGGGAACATCGGCTGCTACATAGACTCGGGGACAGCCCCCTGAAGGGTGGATGGGGGCAAGAGGGTTTCCCTGCCTGCTCTCCTTAAGGGATAGAGCAAGGGTAGGGACTCCCCCCGCCATCTCCCCCTGAAGGGCGCATGAGGCCAATAGGGTTTCCCTGCCTGCTCTCCTAAAGGGATAGAGCAAGGGTAGAGACTCCCCCCGCCTTCTCCCCCTAGGGAAGGGGGAAAAAGCCTGTCCTTGAGAAGGGTCCTGCTGCAGCTGCAGTTTGCCATGTGGGCAGGGAGAAGGAAGATCATCTATCCCAGCCTAAGATTAGATGTCCTGCTTGGGAAGAAAGAGTCTTAAGTATGTTGTTTGTATTGATGATTGGCTGTACGCCCAGGATAGCTGAAGGCCATGAGAACTTGGGCGGATGCCTAGAAGCTGTGGAATAAAAGAAGGATATAGTGAAAAATAAAGTTGCCATTTGCCTCCTGAGCAATGGTCCTCCTGAACCCCGCTGTTTCTTGTCTTTCTTTTCCTTAAACCTCTCAACCCTACTCTCAGGTAACCCATCGCTGTGCTGGATCGCGGCAAAACAGGGTGATGTGAGGTTCAGTTGTGTCTCCTTTGTAGTCTATGCCCCCATGGCCTCCACGTCCAGCACCTGCCTTGGGGGTCCCCTCACCTGCTGGTGAGGTTCCGGTACTGATCACATATCTCGGTGGTAGCAGTACTTATATCTGACAAAATAGACTTCAAAGTGAAGGCTGTTAATAAGCGATAAAGAGGGCCACTTCATAATACCAAAGGGATTGATGCAACAAGAGGATATAATTCTTATAAATGTATATGCACCAATATAGGAGCATTTAAAAGAAGGAGCTCCTACCATTTGTAATAACATGGATGGATTTGGAGAGCATTATGCTAAGTGAAATTAGCCAGGCAGAGAAAGATAAATATCACATGATCTCACTCATTTGAGGAATATAATGAATGACATAGACTGATGAACAAGAATGGATCCAGAGACTGAGAAAGGTCCATCAGAATGTCAACCCTCAGGGTAAGTGGCAGGTGGTGGGAGTAAGGGGGGAAGTCAATATATTTGAACTCTTGAGCTAAGGTAAGTAATTTGTGTTTTTACATCCCTGACAAAGTTTATATAAAGTTATTAAAAAATGGCAGCTAGGTTGAGATTGAATGGACATGGCCTAGAGCTTGTCATCTCCTATGGACACCAGTCCTCAGGCTAGGACCTCCTTAACCTCCTGTGACACCATAATACCCTTACATGATATTATTCTACAATGTCATTATAATTTTATATTTGACAACAGGATATTATACAATTATCCCAAATAAACTTACAAACTAATTCTTTGAATGTTGGGCAGCAATTTGCCTGAAAAAAATTTCCTTACCCCTTCAGTTTCAGTCTGTGTGAGTCCTTTATTCTGATGTGGGTGTTTTCTAGAGAGCATATATATCAATATGTTTTCTTTTTCATTCAGCTACCCTATTCTCTTGATATAGGGTATTTTTTCTGAATTGAGTGTTTTTTCCTCTCTTGTCTTCTTCAATCCATTTACATTTAAGTTTATTCTTGGTAGATACTTGTTTGTTGCCATTTTTAATCTTTATGCCTGTGTTCTTTCTTCCCTATTTCATATTTTTACAACAGTCCCTTTAGCATTTCTTGTATTACTGGCTTGGTGGTAATAAACTCCCTTAGCCCCCTCCCCATTGTTTTTCTTCTGTGAAGCTCCTGATTTCCCCTTCAATTTTGAATGATAGCCTTGATGAATAGGGTGTTTTTGGATTCAGTTCCTCGCTTTGCATCAGTTTTCAGTTCACTTTATTGTCTTCTGTTCTGATCTGTTTCTGTTGAGAAATCAATTAATAGTCTATTGGGATATCCCTTGTAGGTAATTTTCTGTCTCTTTCTGGTATCCTTTAAGATTCTTACTGTGTTGTTAACATTTGTCAATTTAATTACAATGTGTCTTGGTGTCAGTCATTTTAGGTTCATCTTGTTTGGGACTCTCTGTGCTTCTTGGACTTGTGGGACTCCCCCGCCCCCCTCTCCAAGGTCAGGGAAGTTTTCTGTCATTATTTATTGAAAAAGATTGTGCAGTCCTTGCTCTTCTTCCTCTCCTTCTGGCACCCCTGTTATGTGGATGTTCTTGCATTTCATGTTGTTCCAGAGACCCCTTAGACTCTCCTCCTACTTTTTAATTTTTTTCCCCAGTGGCTGCTCTTCTTGGGTGTTTTTTTCTCCATTGTCTTCTAACTTGCTGATTCAGTCCTCAGCTTTCAGCCTACTATGGAAACCTTCAATTGTTTTCTTGATGGGGGGAAAGATGGCGTCGGAACAGAAGGACGCATAATCATTTGTGTCCCAGACAGAAGGAGGAAGCAGCTGAGGGTGGTGCAGGGAGTGTTTGTTGGCGAGTGGGGGGACAGCTGGGCTCTGGGAGAAGGAGGGGAATTGTTAGATTAGCCTCCCTTAATGGAGTGGCTCCAGTGCGGCTAGGTTCTCTCGCGGAGCCACTGGCTCAGAGGCGAACTGCACCATCTAGAAGGGGAAGAGCCTGAAAATTTTACAGTTGTGGTACCCACTGGGAGGCTGAGACCCCCCCGGAACATCAGTTCCTAGTTGGTGCAGAAGCGGATTCCGAGGAACCCTGTGCTCTGCCATGGAAAGGTCAGATTTCCCCTGGGGTCTTTTCCCCAGGGAGATTCGTGCCTGGGGAAAAAAATAAAAGAAAAAGTCCGGGGTTGTTGGAGCTGGCAAATGTGGAAGAGGGCCCTCAGAGCTGGTGGCAGGGGCGATACATAGAAGGCAACCCATTTGGTCCTGACAGAGAAGGCCAGCCTAACAATTTTGGGAGGAAGCGGGATGCCAATCCCAAGGGGGAAGGGGGTTTCACGCAACATATGAGTGGGATGTGAGCGGGACGTGAGTTCGCGCGCTTGCATTTGTCCTCTCCAAATTTGAATTTCTCAGTGCTGAACCAGGAACGTGGGATCGCCTGGTGGGGGATAACCTGGGAGACCGCAGGGGCAAGCTGTTTTGCTGAGGCTGGGGATCAGAACAGGTGCTCACCATTAGAGAGGCAACTCTGGGTTACCCTATTTCCACAAATCAGCAGAGAATAACATAGACATAGCGGGATTTTAGTTCAGGCTAGAGAGGACCAATAGACCTGGAGGTCAATTCAGAAACACTGCCACCTAGGGGCTAAATCACAAATTGACTCTTGTGTAACACAAATTAAGGAATCAATTTTATTTCTACTACTATTTACACTTTTTTTAAGTGCCATTTTATTTCATCTTTACTCTACTTAGAGATTAGGGTTACACAGTCTTTATTCATCTATCCTTTAGTATCTTTTTACTCTACCTCAACTTCACCCTTATGCCAGCACTCTCTTGCTAACCTTTCCCTAGTTAGTGTCTTATTCCTCTTAAACTTTTTCCTTATTCTCTCTTTTTACCCCCTGTTAAAATTTCACCCCACTTTTATATCCAATCTCAAACCACCTGTTCCAAGTCTATACACATCTATCGCTTCTCCAACTTCACTATCCTAAATAGTTTTTCTCTCGGTCCTGCTGATGTTGTTTATCTGACTGTTGTTTATATCGATATTTTATGCATGTTTGTGAGATTGGTTTGGTTATTCTTTTCTTTTAATTTGTTTTGTGGGGGGGTGGCATTGTTTTTTGTTTTAGTGTTGTTTACATTGTTTGTTTGTTTTTATAGATTTAAGCTTCTGTGTTCCCTAATCTCCCTTGATATTAGTTGTTGTATGTAGTTTGTATCAATTTCCAGGTACTTGTTGCTGGCTTTTGCTGGGATTAGTGGCGGTCCTTTGGGACTTTCCAACCCATATTTATAGTTTATTACCTTTTCCTATCTTTTTACTAATTCCCCTTTTAACAATTTTATTTTGGCATTCCCTTTCTTTCTTTTTTTCTTTCTTTCTTCCTTCCTTTCTTTCTTTCTTTCCTTCCTTCCTTCCTTCCTTCCTTCCTTCCTTCCTTCCTTCCTTCCTTCCTTCCTGCCTTCGTTCCTTTCTTTTTCTTCTTTCTTTTATGTGTGTGACTTTTTTCTCTTATTCTCTTTTTTCCCACCTATCACCTAATTTTACTTCCTCTGGCAATCACCTTTAATTTGGAGTTACCAATACTGTGACCACATTCTTCTTCAGTGCCTGGTGTGCTGCACCTGGTTGTGTTGTAGTTTGAGCCTTTAAATTAACACAGGAGAGTCAGAATAACATAACGAGACACACAGAGAAGAGAGACCATAGGGAGACAAAGAAACAGCCCACCAATGAAAGAAAAACAAGCCTCACCAGAAAAAGAGGTAAACGAAATGGAAGCAAGCAACCTGTCAGAGAGAGAGTTCAGAGAAATGGTCATAGGGTGGCTGAAGAGAATAGAAGTCAATATGAGTAAGAACCATGAGGAATTGAAGAGGAATCAAGAGGAAATGAAGAAGAGCCAAGAAGAAATGAAGAAGAGTCAAGATAAAATGAAGAAGAGCCAAGAAGAAATGAAAAGTGACATTACTGAGGTAAAGAACTCAATAGAAAGTATCAGGAGTAGACTAGATGAAGCAGAGGACCACATCAGTGAGCTGGAAGACAAGGTAGGAAAAAATACCGAAGTAGAGCAGCTTCTAGAAAAAAATTAAAAAGCAGGAGGAGAGCCTAAGGGAACTTTGGGAAAACATGAAACAAAACAATATCAGCATAATAGGGCTTCCAGAGGGACAGGAAACTGAGCAAGGAATAGAAAACCTGTTGGAAGAAATAATTAAAGAAAACTTCCCTGATATATGAAAGAAAAATCCCACACAAATCCAAGAAGCTCACAGAGTTCCAAGCAAATTAAACCCCAAAAGACCTACACCAAGACACATTATAATTAAATTGGCAAACATCAACGACAAAGTGAGAATCTTAAAAGCTGCCAGAGAGAGACGGAAAGTCACCTACAAAGGAACCCCCATCAGATTAGCAAGTGATTTCTCAACAGAAACCTATCAGGCCAGAAGGGATTGGAATGAAATATACAAAGTCATGCAAATAAAGGGTCTGAATCCTAGAATACTGTACCCAGCAAGGATATCAATCAAAATTGAAGGTCAAAACAGGAACTTCACAGACAAAAAAAGGTCTAAGGAAATACATTACCACCAAACCAGCAATGCAAGAAATGCTAAAGGGTCTGCTGTAAAAAGCAATAGGAAGCCAAGAAAGAACACAGGGACAAAGAACAAAAAATGGCTACAAATAACTACCTATCAATAATAACTTTAAATGTAAATGATTTAAATGCTCCAATCAAAAGACATAGGGTAATGGACTGGATAAGAAAACATGACCCATATATCTGCTGTCTACAAGGAACCCACCTCAAAAAACAAAACAAAAACAAGACACACACAGACTAAGGGTGAAAGGATGGAAAAAGGTTCTTCAGGCGAATGGAATTGGAAAAAAAGGTGGGGTATCAATACTTATATCCGACAAATTAGATCTCAAAGTGAGGGACATAACAAGAGATAAAGAAGGCCACTACATAATACTAAAGGGAGCAATCCAACAAGAAGAAATAACTCTGGTAAACATATACGCACCCAATACAGGAGCACCCAAATACATACAAAAACTCCTAGAGGATATCAAGGAAGAGACAGACAGCAATACAATCATAATAGGAGACTTTAATACCCCACTATTACCATTGGACAAATCCTCTAAACAAAAAATCAGTAAAGAAACATCAATCCTCAATGACACACTAGATCAGGTAGAATTAATTGACATCTTCAGATCATTTCACCCCAAAGCCACAGAATATACATTCTTCTCAAGTGCCCATGGGTCATTTTTAAAGATAGACCATGTGTTGGTTCATAGGCAAAGTATCTTCAAATTCAAGAAGATAGAAATCATATCAAGCATATTCTCAGATAACAGTGGCATAAAGCTGGAAATCAAGTACAATAGAAACAATCCAAAGAAATCAAACACATGGAGACTAAACAGCATGCTATTAAACTATGACTGGGCTACTAGAGAAATCAAGGAAGAAATAGAAAACATCATGGAAACAAATGACAACGATAGCACAACAACCCAAAATCTATGAGACACAGTGAAAGCAGTTCTGAGAGGGAAGTTCATAGCCCTACAATCCTACTACAAAAAAATTGAAACAGCGGCAATAAATTATCTAACCCAACAACTCAAAGAGTTAGAAAGAAAGCAACAAGAAAAGCGCAGTGTAAGCAGAAGGAAGGAAATAGTAAAGATCAGAGCAGAAATAAATGACATAGAGACCAAAGAAACAATACAGAAGATCAACAAAACCAAGAGCTGGTTCTATGAAAGGATAAACAAGATTGATGAACCTCTAGCCAGACTCACCAAGAAGCAAAGAGAGAGGACCCTAATAAATAAAATCAGAAATGAAAGAGGTGAAATAAAAACAGACCCCTTTGAAATACAAAGGACTGTTAAAAAATACTATGAACAACTACCCCAACAAACTGGACAATCTGGAGGAAATGGATATATTTCAAGAAAAATATAAACTCCAAAACTCAATCAGGAAGAATCTAAACAACTCAATAGACCAATAACTGTGGAAAAAATTGAAGCAGTCTTCCAAAAGCTTCCAGCAAACAAAAGCCCAGGGCCAGACGGCTTCACAGGGGAGTTTTACCAAACATTCAAGGAAGAACTAAAACCTATACTCCTCAGACTATTCCAGAAAATTCAAGAGGATGGAACACTTCCAAACTCCTTCTATGAAGCAAGCATCACCCTAATACCAAAACCACATAAAGATGACACAAGGAAAGAGAATTATAGGCCAGTATCCCTCATGAATATAGATGCCAAAATCCTCAATAAAATTCTAGCAAATCGGATCCAGCAGTACATCAGAAAGATCATACACCATGACCAAGTAGGATTTATCCCAGGAATGCAAGGATGGTACAATATCCGCAAATCAATAAATGTGATACATCACATAAACAAATTGAGAGATAAAAATCACATAGTCATATCAATTGATGCAGAAAAAGCATTTGACAAAATCCAACACCCTTTATTGATAAAAACTCTCAACAAGGTAGAAAAAGAAGGATCATATCTCAACATAATAAAAGCCACATATGATAAACCCACAGCAAACATCATAGTCAATGGGCAAAAACTACAACCATTTCCCCTAAGAACAGGAACAAGACAGGGTTGCCCACACTCACCACTCCTGTTCAACATAGTACTGGAAGTATTAGCAACTGCAATTAGACAATAAGAAGAAATAAAAGGCATCCAAATTGGAAAAGAAGAAGTAAAGCTATCCTTATTTGCAGATGACATGATACAGCAACGTAGCAGGCTACAAAATTAATGCCAAGAAATCTATGGCATTTCTATACACTAATAATGAACTTACAGAAAGAGAGACTAAAAAAGCAATCCCATTTACCATCACACCAAAAAAATTAAGATACCTAGGAATAAACTTAACAAAGGAGGTAAAAGACCTATTCGCGGAAAAGTACAGGACACTAAAAAAAGAGATAGAGGAAGATGTAAACAGATGGAAGAACATACCATGTTCATGGATTGGGAGAATCAACATAATTAAAATGTCCATACTACCCAAAGCAATCTATAAATTTAATGCACTCCCCATTAAAATACCAAGGGCATATTCCACAGACCTAGAAAGAACTCTCCAAAAATTCATCTGGAAAAAAAAAAGGCCCTGAATAGCCACAGCAATCCTGAGAAAGAAGCACCAAGTAGGTGGAATTTCAATACCAGATTTCAGGCTGTATTACAAAGCTACTGTTCTCAAAACAGCCTGGTACTGGCACAAGAACAGACATATAGATCAATGGAATAGAATAGAGAATCCAGATATCAACCCAAACCACTATGCTCAATTAATATTTTACAAAGGAGGCATGAACATAAAATGGAGTCAAGACAGTCTCTTCAATAAATGGTGTTGGGACAATTGGACAGATACATGCAAAAAATGAAACTAGACCACCAACTTACACCATACACAAAAATAAACTCAAAATGGATACAGGACTTAAACGTAAGATGGGAAACCATAAAAACATTAGAGGAATCTACAAAAAAAAAAATCTCAGACATATGCCAAAAGAACTTCTTCGATGATACTGCTCCTAGGGCAATGGAAGCTAAAGACAAAATAAACAAATGGGACTACATCAAAATCAAAAGCTTTTGCACAGCTAAAGAAACCATCGATAAAACAACAAGAAAACCCACTGTATGGGAAAACATATTTGCAAATGTTATCAGTGATAAAAGTTTAATTTCAAGCATCTACAGGCAACTCTCACAACTCAATAAAAGGACAAATGATCCAATAAAAAAATGGGCAACAGACCTAAATAGAATCTTTTCTAAAGAAGACAAAAGGAAGGCCCAGAGACATATGAAAACTTGCTCAAAGTCCCTAATTATCCGAGAGACGCAAATCAAAATGACTATGCGGTACCATCTCACACCTGTCAGAATGGCTTACATCAACAAATCAACAAATGAAAAGTGCTGGCGAGGATGCGGAGAAAAGGAACTCTCTTGCACTGCTGGTGGGATTGTAGACTAGTGCAGCCACTGTGGAGAACAGTATAGAGTTTCCTCAAAACACTGAAAATGGAGCTCCCATTCGACCCAGTGATCCCACTTCTAGGAATATACCCAGAGAAACTAGAAATGCGAATTAGAAAGGATATATGTACCCCTATGTTCATAGCAGCACAATTTACCATAGCTAAGATTTGGATACAGCCTAAGTGCCCATCAGCAGATAAGTGGATTAAAAAACTATGGTACATTTACACAATGGAACACTACGCCGCGGAAAAAAAGGAGCTTCTACCATTTGTAACAACATGGATGGATTTGGAGAGCATTATGCTAAGTGAAATTAGCCAGGCAGAGAAAGACAAATATCACATGATCTCACTCATTTGAGGAATACAATGAATGACATAGACTGATGAACAAGAATGGATCCAGAGACTGAGAAAAGCCCATCAGAATGTCAAACCTCAGGGTAAGTGGCAGGTGGTGGGAGTAAGGGGAAAAGTCAATATATTTGAACTCTCGAACTAAGGTAAGTGATTTGTGTTTTTACATCCCTGACAAAGTTTATATAAAGTTATTAAAAAATGGCAGCTAGGTTGAGATTGAATGGACATGGCCTAGAGCTTGTCATATCCTATGGACACCAGTCCTTAGGCTAGGCCCTCCTTAACCTTCCGTGACACCATAATACCCTTACATAATATTATTCTACAATGTCATTATAATATTTGATATTTGACAACAGCATATTATACAATTATCCCAAATAAACTTACAAACTAATTCTTTGAATGTTGGGCAGCAACTTAAAAAAGGATAGTAAAGAAATTAATCCTTTTCAGAAGAAATTAAGGCATTGGGAAGGCATCCGAGCTTTCTATATTGGCCCTTCTTGCCCTTTGTGCCAAGGGGGACCTTCTTCTTACTATCCAAATACACACAGCTGTTGCCTGAGTTTTCAGTTCAAGCTGTGGCTGAAGCCTCTGGGCAGCTGGCACCATGGATCTGTTTCTCAACCAATGGTGTGAGCTGGGCCCTCTCTGGAGAAGAAACCTGGGTCACCCGAGATATGTGATCAGTACCGGGACCCCGCCAGCAAGCGAGGGGACCCCAAGGCAGGTGCTGGACGTGGAGGCCATGGGTGCATAGACTACAAAGGAGACACAACTGAACCTCACATCACCCTGTTTGGCCCTGGGGGATGGCTGGTTAGCCAGAGACGGGTAAGATTCCTCAGGGAAGGAAAAACCTAAGACAGGCACAGTCGCAGAGGGGCCAACAGGAGAGAACTAAAAGGTCAACAGAGGTGGGGCACAGACCCTCATCCACAAACCTTGCAGGGGATTGAATTCTCACCCCTTCTGAGGGAGGTCTCCTACCCCCACGGCTGCTTCGCCTCCCATACACAACTCATCCCGGGACCCAGGTGGTAGACAGAGACTCAGCCAGCAATAGGTGCTCTATATCTAAATTCAGTCTATTACCAGGAATGCTCAGGACCTACTCAAAATTGCAAATATTCCTTTCCACTAGTCTTTACAGGGTAAACTTAGATTTCTGCTTGAGTATTAAAATTGACAGGAAAATAGTAATGACGTTTTCAGATTAATTTAAATTGGCCAAGTGAAATCAGTGAATACTCAAGAAAATTTTAGTGTACTTGACAAAAAGCTTTTCCTAAAACATTAACTAAAAAATCTATTAGTAGTTCATCTCACTGTAAAATTGCCTAACATCCAAAGAACCTAAAGCAGACATATTTGTGTGCAAAAATTAAAATTTAAAATTACCAAGACTGCAAGATTAAATTTCCACAAGCCCCCATTAATCAAAAAAGGGGAGGGGACAGTGGAGTAGTATCATGTAAGGAAAAAAATATCGAGTAAGTAAAATACATCTAGAAAATTCTTACTCCAGTAAAGTAAATTCCATTTGTAAAACCAACTGCAGGACACCTACGAAAAAACACACATGGTGTCAAAATAAGCCAAAGGAAAATCATTTAGGCAAAAATAAAAAGAATCCCAAGTCTACTTTGCAGAGAGGATCCCTTTGTTAACTTTTGGTCGAGAATGTGTTTGTGTGTTTTCAGAGAACAACTCCAAGACCATGTGGGTTCCTGCGACTGTGAGGAACTGACGGATCTGTTCCAGTCACGAGGATGGTCCAGAGATGGGGGACACTGACAACACCTTGCCATGCTAGCAGTTGGCAGCTGTGCATGTCTGCAGGCAGCCCAGGACCAAACCAGAGAGGATGGATCTTGCATTGCCATGATGTGTCCACCATCTGGATACCATTGCTGACATGTACACATAAAGAATTATTTGACACTGAAACTGGGACTCAGAACAGTTGGACATTGAAACTGAGACTGAAACATTTTTTGTTCTTATACTTTTATTTCTAGTATGCAGAGGCAAGATATTTTTGAAGAAAAGAAACAGGGTAGAGTGATTGATATAGAGGCAGGGAGGCATTGAACAGGCTGTCAAGCTACAGGGGGAAGGCTTGGGTGGATGGGAGGTGAATGCGGGGGAAGGGGGGCGATCAACTGAAGGACTTGTATGCATGCATATGAGCATAACCAACGAATGAAAGATACTGGGGCGGGGAGGGGGGAGGGTGGGGATATGTGCTGGGGGTAAGGGAGGCTGGGGGGAGGATAATGGGGAGGGGAGAAAGGAAAACATGTACTACTATTAAATATAAGTTATACTGCAAAAAAATCTATAAAAATTAAATATTAAAAAAATGTAAAATTGGGGGAAAAAAAAAAAGGTGGAAGCAGCAACAGGGAAAACTCCAGAGCTACTGGCTACACGGAAAATGGCTCCGGTGCAAATGAGCATCTTATTACAAATGGAATCTACCTACCTTTCTGTGCCACATCACATCAGGTGCAAATAGAAAAGGGATATAAAAATGCAGATAACAGTGGCCCTGCCCATAGCTGGAGGTGAAGGATGGGGTGGAGATGGAAGAACAGTTAGATCTGGACACAGTTACACACTGAGACACATAAAGACTTCTTCCTGGGACTCAACCTTACAGGCAAGACTAGAAACAAAGTTCTACGGTCTGTAGCGGGTCAACTGCGACCTCTAGAATAACAACACAGTTACAAAACCGGTCAAGCCCAAAATCAACCACAGAACTCTCACACAACCACAATTACTCACATTCTCCGCGCGACAGCCCCACAGGCTGTCACATAACGACTCCCAATCACAGGACGTGATTTAAAATTTAGAAGCTCTCAGCACCAACAGAACCCGTCGCCCCACTAGTGCGCACAAGGGCCACCTCTAAGCGTACAATTACAGACACTCGCAGCACCACCATTTCCTCAGACGCAGTCGCTCAGGGTCATTTGAGTGCCCAGTGCCGCCCTGAGAGGCACTCAGCTCTGGGTACTGCACTTAATTAAGGCCGCCTGGAACTCCAGCGCGAAGTGGAGGCCGGCCTTGGGCCCTCTGGGAAATGTAGTTTAGCAAAGAACGTTGCTGCGCAAAGCCTTCTGGGGCTGGAAGTTTGCAGAGTCTCAAGGAAAAGCTGAGACAGTCTAAATCCGTGTAGTTGTATGCTTCCCCAGCCGATTTCTGGGGTCCAGCGCGCCTCAGCCTCTGCCCTTCTCCGCCCCGCTGGAGATTCTGGGAGGCAACGTCGCGGGTCTCGGGTGGCTCGTCAGGTTTCCAGAACACGCGGTGCTGGGAGGTGAGCTGGGCCTGGCTTCGCGCGGGAGCAAGAAGTGAGGTGGGGTGGACCACATGGGACTGGACGACGACCAGGTGGGTGTCATTGGGTGACTGTGTGACAGGCTACTGGTGTGATAGAATGTGATTTTGTGTGTCACCGTGTGTGTGTGTGTGTGTGTGTAATTGTGTTATCACCATCTGTAACATTTGTGTTAATGTGACTATGTTTGCGTATGACATTATGGGTGTGATTGGGTGAGAATTCGTGTGTATGTGTGATTCAGCGTGTGATTGTGAGTTACAGGAAGATTAAAATCACTTGCCCAGGTTCACACAGTTAATAAATAAGTGACAAAACGGGGATTAGCTCTCCAGCCCTTGTTTTTAATTACTGAAGTAAAAAATAGAGGCCCTGGGTTCTAAGGGTATTGTCGGTGGTCTTGGAGCAGGAACCTCATGAGAACTAAATCTGGTTCTCTTCCTTCAGTCCCTTTGTGAACCCAGTCTTAGGACATTGTAGAGAGACCATCCTCAAATTGGCTGCCTGTGCGATGGGAAATCGCACCCGCAAGCTCAGTCTTCCTCTCCTTAGGCCATCGATGGAATTGGAGATTGTAACGTTTTCCTCGTCATACTCCTTTCTATGTTTGGCACTGAGAGAGGTTGATCCACAGCTCTTTTTCTGATGTACTTAGTGAGCTAATTTTTGGTTCTGACCTTCTCAGTTAATAATATTCTCATTTCCTTTCCAAAATATATGAGAGTCACTTCTGTATGCCAAGAGTTGTGCTCATGCCATCTTGACAGTAAGGGGGAAAAAAAGTTTCTGAGAAATGAATTAAGTTGCCCAAGGACGTACAGACAATGAATGAAGGAGTTGAGAGACTGGGAGCAGGGTGTGGGCTCTATAATGCACAAGTCTTTAACAGAACTTATTTTCAGCTGGTTCACCTCAGACTTGGAAAATATTACCCAAAGGATACACATCTTTTTTTGGCAAATAAAAATTTTAAATACATTTCTTTTATGCAGTTACTACTTAGAGCTCTCAGATGCTGAGAAGACTTTGATGAGAAGACTGCGATTTTCCTCTCAGGTTACAAAGGCTTTTATGAACAATTTAAAGCTGCATTGCGCTAAGGAAATAACTTTGTTAGAGACTGAGTTGGCTAGTGCAGAGTAGCCCGGAATTAGAGTGTCGGGTTGTCTATATTTTAGGTCAAGCACAACTATTCTCATTTTCAGAATGGAGCAATGTAGGCTTTGAGAGTACAAGGAACATATTTGAGGCTGTGGAGTTTGTTACTGGTTTAGTGTTAAAATTTGGCAATGACTGCCTCTGGCTTCATTTCTGTGGAGTAATAGTGGTAACATATGCCATCCTTAAAAATGCTTCTTTAAGAAATATATGGCATTGATTTCTCAGTTTATATTGAATATTTCTCATTCAAGCATTGTGGTCTCTTGAAAGAAAACCAGTGTTTGAGTCACACTATAGTCTGACTCTTATGACTTCAAGTTAGTTTTTAAGCTTTTTTGAACCTCATTTTCACTTGTTGGTGTAATGAGGATAATAACATCTATTTTTGCAGTTTTGTGAAGATTAAATAAGTTAATGACAAATACAACATATTACAGGAGGCATAGTAAGGTTTATTTATTCACTTACCAAATATTTTTTGAGAATGTAACAATGATTTTTGCATTATTGTAGCACTAAAGATATACCAGTGGCCCCAACAAATCCTACCCCTCTTAGATCTACACCATTGATTGGAAAGACAACTGTAAGTAGGGAAAAAAATAAGTACTATGTTAGAGCGTGTTAAATGCTAAGAAGAAAAATGAATCAAAATAAGGAAAAAAAGACTGGAAGTCCCTCTGATATGGTGACAACTGAGCACAGATAGGAATGAAGAAAGGGAGTGAGACATGTTCAGGCAATAGGAAAAGCAAAGGCAACAAGCAGCCTTGAAGAAAGACTGCACACAGTGTTTGAGGAACTATAAGGAAACCTGTGTACCTAGAGTTGAGTAAGCAAGGGGGGAAATAAGGTCTAAGGGCCAGCCACAGCCAGATCATACTTCCTTATTAGCCATAGGATGGATTTAATATTTTGGTAAATTCAGGCTATATGTTATTATTAGTCAGAACGTAAGGGATTAATATCAGTTTTGGCCTTTTTCTCAGATCTTGGAAGTGAGTAGGGCTGGGGTTGTGGGGACCACAACACAGGCAATAGTTCTATCTTTGTAAGTCTAAGATCAGCAACATAGGGATGGTCTGCCATTTTTCTTCCTTAACTCTCCCTTTTCAGGAATTTGTTTGCCAAAAGAAAAAGTGAAGAAGGAAGGAAGAATGGCTGTTGGATTGTGTGAATCCCAGGTAAGTTGAGGTTTTCACTTTGTTTCCAGAAATGCCACTTCATTTTTTATGACTTTGGAGTACAGAGAGAGTCACAGGTAGCCCAGTGAGCTCTCTCTCCAGTTCTCTTTCTCCACCATCCTATCTAATAAAGAAGGAATATGCAAATTGACTATCATGCCATCACAAAGATGACAGCGCCTATAGCCACAAGATGGTGGTGCCCAGTCCCCTCAACCCTGCCGGAGTCCCATAGTTTTTTCAACCTAGCCAGGGCTGGTTGAAAGGGGGCTGGGGGTGGCAGGCACATGGGGTGGCCAGATTAACCCTCAGCCCCCTTGGCCACCCATGGCTGGCCCGGGGCGCGGGCAAGCCTTGGATGGTGGCTGCCCAGCTGCCCAGGGCCGCCTGAGGCTCAGGTAACAAGGGCTGGCCAAGGTTTGTACTACCAGCAGTGGCAGCAGTAGAGGTGTGATGGGGGAGTCACCTTCCCCTGGTAGCTGGATGGCCTCCCACCCCTAAGAGTTCTAGAAGTGTGAGGGGGGCAGGCTGGGCTGAGGGACCCCCCTCCAGTGCATGAATTTTCATGCACCAGGCGTCTAGTCTATAATAATAAAAGCATAATATGCTAATTAGACCAGACATCCTTCCAGACAAAGCTGGGGCTGTGAGGGAAGCCTGGGTCCTGGGTGCCAGAGGGAAGCCGGTGCTGGCAGCTGGGGGAAGAAAGGCCTACTCTTGCATGAATTTCCTGCATCAGGCTTCTGGTTTGTTCATATAATCCTTCCATGAGACAATTAGTGTCTCTTTTACTCAATGTTATGCTCAAGCATGTGATGAAACTTGTACGTGAATGTTTATAGCAGTTTTATTCGTATTTGCCTAAACTGGAAACAACCTAAATGCCCCTCATGGTGAGTGTATAAACAGACTAGTTTAATCTGTTCATTGGAATATTACTTAGCAATAAAAAGGAGTGACTACTGACTGATACATGCAACAATGTGAATGAATCATGCAAACATTACAGTGAAGGAAAGAAGACAGGAAGCATAATACTATATTTGTCAGGTCCAATCAGGAGCCTGAACCCACACAGTAATTTGAAGAGAGAGAAGCATCATGAGACTGTCAAAACTCAGAGGGAAGGTAGCAGAGGGAAGGGATAAAGGGGAGAGATCAACCAAAAGACTTGTATGCGTGCATATAAGCCTAACCAATGGACACAGACAACAGGGCGGTGAGGGGCATGAGTTGGGGTAGGGTTTAGGGGGTTAATGAGGGGATGAGGACACAGATGTAATACTTAATCAATAAAGAAATTTTAAAAAATGAAGAGATAATGCTAAGTATACATTATGCATTATAGCAGGGGATTAGAGTCAAAGGGATTGGCTACTGAGAAATAAAGAGAATGCTAAAGAAAACAGAAATAACAGGTAGAAGGTGCAGTCGCTAACCCTAAGATCTAAGATAGAGAACTCGATGACATCCCAGGATCCTGATCTCCCGGGAATACCCTTGGCCTTGATTCACTAAAGGGCAAAGGAGCCTCTATGGTGCTGCACTTGTGGAACCTGCTGGAATCCACCCTTTGGAACTTACCAGAAGTCAGTTCTCCAAGGTGCTAGAGAAAACAGTTCACAAAGAAGCGTCTCACCAGAGGCACTCTGCTCGGAAACTGCCTGAGGTCAGTGCCTGAGGAAGGTGCTAGCTGCCAGCCACTGGAGAAGCAAGGACACTGGGATTGGGCTGGAGAAGCTGCCTGCCCTGGGGAACCTTGTCTGGAAGTTAGAAGCAAAGCCCTTTCCTCTTGCAACATCTCCCTGGGTCCCTCTACTGGAAAAAGTTAACATTATGTCAGTCTGCAAAGGAAAAAGATCAAACTCCAATTTAGCAACTTGCAACTGTGAGGCCATACATCGATAACTGGCACACCATATTGCTGAAAACCAAAATCAACAGTAATTAATATAAATGCAAGGAATCCACCAGAAGGCTGAGTTTGGACTCCCTTTGATATTAACAGGGTGAATATTTACATTTTATTACCTACTGCTGACTCAGTGGCCTAAAGCAAACTCACCCCAAACCTGATAATCTTACTGCTTACTAAACATTACCATTGATATGTCTGTTTGCATTTCTAAAAGCAGCTGGAACTTGACTACTACAGCTGAGCTTTTCCCTGGCTTCCCCCCATAATCAAATTAGTATTTCTTGTCTTGTATATCAATTTCTGCGTCAGCTCTTTCTCCGGGCCTTTGAACCCAAAAGCCACGCTGGCCAAGGCTTTTCACACCATATGATTCCTCTTATGTGAAATTCTAGAAAAGAAAATAGAATTTATAGTGACAGAAAGGGGATTGGTAATTGCCTTGAAGTAGGGGTTGGAGTTGACGGTGAAGGGGAAACCCTTTTGGAGTGACAGAAATGTCTCTAGTCACGTGTTTTTATATAGCTGTTAAAACTCAAAAGTATACATTTGAAACGTGTGCATTTTACTGGATATAAATTATGCACCAATAATGCTAATTTCTCTTTTTAAGGCACCCGTTCTATAAAAAAAAGAATTAAGTTCTATATATTAAGTTTGAGAGATCTATTGCATATCCAAGTAGAATGTTGATTCAGAGTCATTAGTGTATTTAAAGCCATACACAGGACAGAATGAGATTATCTTGAGGTTAGGACTGTGGTAAACGTAGACAGGAAAGAAGTCAAGGACTGAATTTAATGCATTTATCATTTAGAGTATGACAAGGAAAGAAAGAACCAGCAAAAGAGACTGAGCAGGATTGATGTAGGAGAACCAGAAGAGTATGGGTCCTGGAAGTCAAGAGTAGAAAATTTTCAAGGTGATGATCAACTGAGTTACATTATTCTGAGAGAAATTGAGGCAGATGAAGACTGAGAAGTGACTGCTGGATTTAGTAACATGGAAGCTGCTGATAACCTTAAAAGAGCTACTTTATAGAGTGATTTGGTTGAAAGCATCATTGCAAAATGTTTAAAAGAGAATAGAGGGCTTAAAAAGTGAGAATAGGGACAGATCAAGAGAATTTTGGACACATAAGAGGTATAGTCAGGCTCTGGAAGTAGGCTTGAAGCCATTTGAGTGGTGAATTCTGAAAACTCAAATACCCAGAGCATGTTTATGAACTCTGGACAGGCGTGTCCAATAATGAGATGTACCATGTAAGTATAAAATACATACTAGACTTGGAAGATTCAGTAAAAAGGGAATGTAAAGCATTAATACTTTCATATTTGTTACAGGTTGAAGTAACATTTTAGATATAATGGGTTAAATAAAAATATTCCTAAATTACTTATTTCATATACCTTTTTAATGTAGTACTAAAAAGTTTAAATTACATTTGTGACTCATGTTGTGTTCTGTTGGACGTCACTGGTTTAAACAAGTCTTTGGAAGACATTTGTTATTTTTTAATTTTTATTTTTTCTTTATTGATTAAGGTATTACATATGTGTTCTTTATCCCCCTATCACCCCCCACCCGCCACTCATGCCATCACCCCCCTGGTGTCTGTGTTCATTGGTTAGGCTTATATGCATGCATACAAGTTATTTGATTGATCTCTCCCCCTTACCTCCACCCTCTCCTATCTTCCCCCTGAGGTTTGATGGTTTGATCCATGCTTCTCTGTAGGGAGTGGTAATAGGGTTAAGCCTTGGACTGATCTGCTGGCAAAGTTGCAAACAAGTCTCAGTTTAGAGGGCACAGTCCTCTTAGCATAATTAAGCTTGATCTTGTGACTGATCCCTAGATCTTTCCTGGATAGCTAATGGGCTGTGGGGGGTGCAGCAAATGCTGCCAAAACAAGTGAAACAAGAACATTGTAAATCACCTTGTTTACCTCTGACTATAGAATAAAGCATCAGCTTGCCGTCTAGATCTGTTCTGTGGTCTCAGTCATGCACAGAAGGTTCACCTAGACGCAGCTTATTCTCTTTGTCTTTTCTTCATTCTTCACTGGCCCTCCTTCAGGCTCACCAAACCCTTGGCTGTGCTGGTGCAGCACACTTCTCTGAGTCTGGGTCTGTTTTTGTTCATAAGTTTATGTTGTTCATTATATTCTAATGAGTGAGATAATGTGGTATTTATCTTTCTCTGACTGGCTTATTTCGCTTAGCATAATGCTCTCCAGTTCCATCTATGCTATTGCAAATAGTAAGAATTCCTTCTTTTTTACCACAGCATAGTATGCCATTGTGTATATGTACCACAGTTAAGACTTTTGCTACTAAAAAGAGTAGAGAAATGGGACAATAGCCAGATTGAGATTATGGAAAGAAACTTATTTATGTATAGATGGAAAATATTATATTAGATTGTATACTGATAGAAAAATTTAGTAAAGTGAGAAAATACTGGTAATACAAGGGAGGTTCTGATATCTCTGTGATATTTACAAGGGAGAAAGGAGACAATGTCCTTTGGACAAGTGGAGGGATTGGTCTTTTAGAGGAAACCTAGAGTTTTATCTGTAGTAACAGAAGGAAGGCAAAATATGTGAGTACAGACACAGGTTAGTAAACATATATGGTGAGCTAGAGCAGGGGTCGCCAATTGGTGGTCCATGGACTACTGGTGGTCCATGAGGTCTGAAAGGTTGGCAATTGCTGGGCTAGAGGATGAAGTTCAAAGTGAGAACAGGGGAGTACTTGGTGGTGGTTAGAGAGACAGACGGTATGAAATAGTCAGGGTGTGGGAGAGTAAATTTATTAAGGAAGTATAGTAGAGTTGCCAAGTGGTATTTTAGTGGATTTCTGGTAATATCCTAGAAGCACATTGAATCAACATGGTAATTAGTCAGGGTTCTGGTAAGAAACTCACAGGGGACTATTTGCAAGTATATAGAAAAACTACAAAGAATATTGCTATACCTTGGGGTTTATTGAGTTTAGGCCTGAACCCAGAGTAAGAGATACCTGAGTTGCGGAGGTTCCCCTGAAAGCTACTGTGGCCTTTGATTAAAGGACAGAAATCACACAGGGTGGTGTTACAAGGAGGGAGCCAGGGGAAAAAATGTTGAGCCTTGCTCACCTCCCTCCCATATCTTTTTTTTACTTTTTAAAATTTATTTCTTTATTGATTAAGGTATTACATATGTGTCCTCATCACCCATTACCCCTTCCAATCCCCTCCATCCCCCACCCCCGTCACCACTTATGCCCTCACTCCCCTGGTGTCCGTGTCCATTGATTAGGCTTATATGCATGCATAAAAGTCCTTTGGTTGATCACTTCCCCTTACTTCCGCCCTCCCCTACCATTCCTCTGAGGTTTGACAGTCAATGCTTTTCTGTCTCTGGATCTGTTTTTGTTCATCAATTTATGTTGTTCATTGTATTCCATAAATGAGTGGGTTCATGTGATACTTATCTTTCTTTGATTGGCTTATTTCACTTAGCATAATGTTCTCCAGTTCCATCCATGCTCTAGTTTGAAGCTGACACCTTTTTCTTCTTCTTAAAGAATACCTTTCAGCATTTCATATAGTACTGGTTTGGTGTTGATGAACTCCTTTAGCTTCTTCTTATCTGTGAAGCTCTTTATCTGACCTTCAATTCTGAATGATAGCTTTGCTGGGTAGAGTAATCTTTTGTAGGCTCTTGCTATTCATCACTTTGAAAATTTCTTGCCACTCCCGTCTGGCCTGCATAGCTTCTGTTGAGAAGTCAGCTGACAAGCGTATGGGTGCTCCCTTGTAAGTAATTAAGTGTTTTTCTCTTGCTGCTTTTAATATTCTCTCTTTGTCCTTTGCTCTTGGCATTTTAATTAAGATGTGCCTTGGTGTGGTCTTCTTTGGATTCCTTTTGCTTGGGGTTCTGTGCGCTTCCTGAACTTGTAAGCCTATTTCTTTCATCAGATGGGGGAAGTTTTCAGTCATTATTTCTTCAGATATGTTTTCCGTATCTTGCTCTTTCTCTTCTTCTGGCACCCCTATAATTCTGATGTTGATATGTTTGAAGATGTCCCAGAGGCTTCTTACACTATCCTCAAATTTTTGGATTCTTTTTTCTTTTGGTTGAGTGTTTTTGGCCTCTTGGTATTTCAAATCTTTGACTTGATTCTTGCATTCCTCTAGTCTGCTGTTGGGTTTCTGTAAAATATTTTTTATTTCAGTCAATGTATGTTTAGTTTCTAGTTGGTCCTTTTTCATATCCTCATGGTTCTCGCTGAGCTTATTGGCTTTTTCTAGGAGCATCTTGAAATACCTTTTAACTGTGGTTTTGAACTCTATATCCAGTCGATTGTTTTCCTCCATGTCTTTTGTTTGCAATCTTTTTCTTTCTCTCCCCATTTTCACTGCTTCCCTGAGTTGGTTGGGTAGCTTTGTGTGATAGGTGTCTTGGCCTCCCCTGTTACCTGAGGTGTACACTTTTGGTGAACCTCTTTGTTGACCGTCTATACAGCCTTGTTGTAGATAAGTCTTGGTTGTCATTGGTATCACTGGGAGGAATTGACTTCCAGACCAACTGATTATGAGGATCAGCTGTGTCTACTCTAGGAGACAGCCTTCTGCACCTGGACTTGCAAACTTGCCAAAGTCTCTGTGCTCAGTTTGGATGGGGCGGAGTTTCTGGGTGGGGCAGAGTATCAGGGTGGAGCCGACAGTCTTGGCTTCCAGTCAGCCCAGCCCACGAGGTGGCCAGGTCCTAATGTCTGCAGGCAATCGCCACAGGCAACTCTGTGAGAAAGGTGCCCTCGAGTTTTGCCTACCACCAGAACGTCCAGTCCCCAGTGGATCCGGAATCTCCAATTTTCACCTGGCAGCTGGGTTCAGTGCAATCAGAACTCCTTTTCCCTTCTGCCAGATGCCAGCCACACAGTCAACAGAACGCTGTCACCGTGAGCACTCGTGCGTGCCCCCGGAGTTCTGCCTCTGGCCAGAGCTCCTTTCTCCTAACAGACACAGCCAGCGACCTGTTTGTCCCCTCTGTGCGCACTCACACGCACACCTACAGAGGTCTGCCTCTGGCTCTTCCCCTGGGATTGTGCTTGCAATCCAGGTTCTCCAGGAAAGGTGCTGGTTCCCCTGGGTTTTGAGTGCAAACCAAACTGGGTTCAGTGCAGCCTGGAGTTTTTGTCTCCTTTCCGCCAGAGCACCCCTGCCAGGTTCAGACACCCTGTCCTCTCGCGCGCAAGTCTCCACCTTACTTGGGCTTTGCAGAGGCTCTGATTATCCGTGTGTTCCTCTATTACCCTCCAATTTCAGATCTTCCTGTCAGCCAGCCTGCCCGTGGTTCTGGACATTGTCCGTTCTGTCCTTCAGTTCTATTCTCGTAATTATTGTGCAGGGTAAAAGCCTAGGTGTTTACCTATGCTACCATCTTGGTTTTTCTACCTCCCATATCTTGCATGTGATTTTAACTCAACTGAAAATGGGGTAGGAAAAAGGAGTCTCTATGCAGAAATATAGAGGGCTACATGAAAATTACATAACACTATGTAGTTGTATGTTTTCTTTTCTCTAGCCACATTTATTCATATTTTACTGTGTAGGATAACCATATTTCATTGTTTTAAATAAAAAATGAGATCATTCAATGCAAAATGGAAATGCCATTTTTAAGCATTGAATACTTTTCCTTCATATGTATGTACATAAGAATCTTTATTAAGGAGCAAATATTTCCTGAGTATTTACAATGTGACAGGTTTTATAATAGATACTTGATATACATGAGCTTATAAAACATATCCTTCCACTTATACAGTGTTATATCAGTGGTATAGCTTAAACTCTAATTTTTGGACATGTAAGTTTTTTTCAGATATTTAAATATAACCTTCCAATCTAAATCTCTTCACATATGCTTCATTATTTCTTCAAGATACACTCATGGAAGTTTCTCCTCACATATAGAGTCTAGACCTTCTTTCACTACTCTGAACCAGAGTAGTGATACCCCAGTTTGGGGAATATAGGAGGATTCTCCCTGTAAAATTGTCTTGTTACTTAGTATATGTAACATAAAACTTTGCCTTTATCACATACTTTCATGTCATAAATTCATTTTTCATGGTATAAGCTATTTTTTCTGTGTATATTTCCTTTCTCTTTCACAAAGATGTATTATTTTCAAGGTGTGAGTCTGTTTTTGATATGTCCCCCTTTTTCTTAAAACCTGGGCATGTATTTGTTACCCAATAATCATTTTCCTTGAACCAATTAGACCTTTGAACTCTAGCAGAACTCTTTTCTCCTTCTTCTTCTTCTTCTCCTCCTTCTCCTTCTTGTTCTTCTTCTTGTTCTTCTTCTTGTTCTTCTTCTTGTTCTTCTTCTTGTTCTTCTTCTTGTTCTTCTTCTTCTTCTCCTTCTTCTTCTTCTTCTTCTTCTTCTTCTTCTTCTTCTTCTTCTTCTTCTTCTTCTTCTTCTTCCCCTCCTCCTCCTCCTCCTCCTCCTCCTCCTCCTCCTCCTCCTCCTTCCCCTTCCCCTTCCCCTTCCCCTTCCCCTTCCTCTTCCTCTTTCTCTTCTTTTTTTTTATTTTACTATGACTGTATGGGAGCACTTGACAAACAAGATTTATTATTATTATTTTTTAATTTCAGGGGTTGGTAACCTTTAGGGATGTGGCTCTAGATTTTTCCCAAGAAGAGTGGGAATGGCTGAACCCATCTCAGAAGGATTTATACAGAGATGTCATGTTGGAGAACTACAGGAATTTGGTATGGCTTGGTAAGGATGTCTCCCCCATAACTCAAAACCTTCCCTCTGGGGTATTTTTGCTTCCTTCATTGGAAATATTTAGTGGTTAGCTGAATTTCTACTTTTATTCCAGAGAATGATTTGAAGTAGTTTTTTAGTGATAGAATTAGTAACACCCTTTGCTGTAGAATAATAGTTTGGAATAGCAGTATCAGTGTGGCATGGGAATTTGTTAAATTGCAAATTAAGGGGTCTCATTCTAGACTATGGAATCAGAAACTCTGGGAATAAGCCCAGTAGTCTAGGTTTTAATGAACCCTCCAAATGATTCCAATGCCTATGAAAGTTTGAGAACTATTGTGGTTTCTGATTCAATAAGTCTGGGTTAGGGACTGGGAATATGTATTTCTGATGTTACTAGGTGATGGTTCTTTTGTTCTAGCACTTTGAGAACCACTGCTATGGAAGAAGTTTCATCATCTTCATCCTCCATTCTCTAGCCTTTTCTCTAATATCCTTTCTTGCCTAATGACCAAGAGTTATGAGTCCTGGAACAGCTGTAGCATATTCTGCCTTTCCTGCTTTCATTTTTCTTTTGTATACAGGACTGTCTATTACCAAGCCCAATATGATCTCCTTATTGGAGCAAGGGAAGGAACCTTGGATAGTGGATAAAGAGATGTCAGATGGTCAGTATACAGGTGAGTGATGGGAAATGGGTAGGGCAGGCTATTGTAAGGTTTCAGTCCAAGTGGTCATGAGCAGGCTGCCCTGGTTCCAGAAGAAAACTGAAATCTCTTTAGTATGAACTTCCCTGAAACCTCACCTACACCTTGGGTGTTTTTCCTTCCTATATATTTTAAATTATATTCGCTCTAATAGTTTTACCTATACCCTGAACTCCAGTCTTCCCCAGCTCTTCTTTCCTATTTATAGTCAGAATTGTATACATTTATGGATCTATTTTCATGAAAATTACTGTCAAAGTTATAAATGCACAATGTTTAAAGAGTCAAGTGGTTTTATAAGACTTATTCCTTTAAAAGAGACAGTCTCTTGCCCTACTTCCCTCTCTCTAGAGGGATCCACCTATTATTATCATTATTATTATTATTATTATTATTATTATTATTATTGTTATTATTATGACTACTACTAGAGGCCCACTGCATGAAATTCGTGTATGAGGGGAGGGGTGGCAGGGGGGGTATCCTTCAGCCCAGCATGCACCCTCTCCAATCTGGGACCCCTTGAGGGATGTCTGACTGCCCATTTAGGCCCAGGATCGTGACTAAACAGCAGTCGGACATCCTTCTCAAAATCCAGGACTCTGAATCCAAACTGCTCGCTTGCTGGCCTCCCTGATTGCCCCTAACCGCTTCTGCCTACCATCCTGATCACTCCTAACCACTACCCTGCCAGCATAATTGATGTCTAACTGCTCATCCTGTTTGCCCCCAACTTCCCTCCTTTGCCAACCTGATCACCCTAACTGCCCTCCCCAGCAGGCTTGATCGCGACCAACGGCCCTCCTTTGCAGGTCTGGTCCCTCCCAACTGCCCTCCCTTGCTGGTCTGATGCCCCAAAACTGCCCTCCCTTGCAGACCTGGAACCTCCCATTGTCCTCCCCTCCTGGCCATCTTGTGGTGGCCATCTTGTGTCCACATGGGGGCAGGATCTTTGACCACATGGGTGCAGCCCTCTTGTGTGTTGGAGTGATGGTCAATCTGCATATTAGTCTTTTATTAGATAGAATAGAGGCCTGGTGCATGGGGGGGGCCGGCTGGTTTGCCCTGAAGGGTGTCCCAGATCAGGGTGGGTATTCCCTTGGGGTGTGGGGCGATTTGGGCAAGAGGCCTATGGTGGTTTTCAGGCTGGCCACGCCCCCCTAGCAACCCAAGCAGAGGCCCTGGGATCTGAGATTAATTTATGTTCTACAATTGAAACTTTGTGGCCTGGAATGGAGCCAAGCCTTCTGCTTGCTCCATGGCTACAGCCATTTCTCTTTGAAACTTTGTAGCTTAGAGTGGAGGCCTAGGCTAGGGCTGCAGAAGTTTGGCTTCCTCCATCGCCCTGGTAACCCTAGCCTCCTCTCTCCAGCTCCATGGCTGCTGCCATTTCTGTTGGGATTATGTATCTTCTATAATTGAAACTTTGTAGCATTGAGTAGAGGCCTAACCTGGCAGGGGCAGGTGGAAAGCTTGGCTTCTTCCATTGCCGGGGAAACCCAAGCCTCCCTCCTGCTCTCATTGGTGACAGCCATCTTGGTTGGAGTTTATTTGCATACTTTGCTCCTGATTGGCTGGTGGGCGTGACTGTGGGCATGGCTTAATTGGAGGTATGGTCAATTTGCATATTACTGTTTTATTAGATAGGATTATTATTATTTATTGTTTAAAGTATTATACGTAGTAGTACATATATTTCTTTTCCTCCTCTTTGACCTCCCCCCTGGCTTTCCCAACCCCCAGCACATGACCTCACCTGCCCCCCCACAGTGTCTTGTGTCCTATGGTTATGCTTTTATGCATGCATACAAGTCCTTCAGTTTATCTCTTACAGCACTCCTACCCAACCTACCCTGCCTTCCCACTGTTGTCCAACAGTCTGTTCCATGCTTCTTTGCCTCTGTATCTATTTTTATTTCCCCTGTTTCTTTTCTTAAAAAAATCTTGCCTCTGCAGACTAGAAATAAACATATGAGCACAAGATATGTTTGAGACCCAAATTTCAATGACTAACAGTTTTGAGTCCCAGTTTCAGTGTCAAACTGTTCCTTATGTGTGCATGTCAGCAATGATATCTGGATGGTAGACAAATGTTGCAATGCAGGTCTGACCCTCTGTTGTTTGTTCCCGGGTAACCTACAGCGACGCACTGCTGCTGACTGGTAGCATGGTAAGGTGTCGTCAGGTTCTTCCATCTCTGGACTGTTTCTCCTCTTGTCTTTGTGGTTGGAGCAAACCTGTCAACTCCTCTCTGTTGCAGGAATCCACATGGTCTTGGAGTTGTTTTCTGAAAATAACATATTCTTGACCAAAAGTTAATAAAGAAATATTTTCTATAAATTTGACTTGGGATCCTTTTTATTTTGCCCAGACAATTTTCCTTTGGCTTATTTTGACACCATGTGTGTTATACATGGGTGTCTTGCTATTGGTATTACAAATAAAAATTAATTTTCTGAAGTAAAAATTTCCTAGGTGTAATTTACTTACAAAAAATGTCCTAGGTGTAATTTTTTCCTTACATGATATTACCCTATCATCATCCTTTTTTTTTTTATTAATGGAGGTTTTTGGAAATTTTATAATGCAGTCTTGATAGCTTTAAGTTTTAATTTTTTGCACAAAAATATGACTGCTTTAGGTTCATTACATGTTAAGCCATTTTACCATTAGATGAACTACCAATAGAAATTTTAATTAATACTTTAAGAACAGCTTTTTGTCTAGTACAATTAAAATTTTTTGAATATTCACTTATTTCAATAAGCAGATTTAAATTAATCTGAAAACTTGACTACTATTTTACTGTCAAATTTAATACCCTAACAACCATCTTAGTTTATCCTGTAAATATTAATGGAAAGGATTGTTTGCATTCTTGAGTAGGCCCTGAGCATTCCTGGTGCTAGGCTGGCTTTGATATAGGGCAACTGCTGTAGCCAAGTCTCTGTCTGGGTCCTGGTCTGTGCTGGGCATGGGAAGCGAAGCAGCCATGGCGGTAGTAGATCTCCCTCAGAAGGGGTAAGGGATCAGGCCCCTGCAAGTTGGGGGGGGGAGGTTTTGTGCCCCTCATCTGTGGACCCCCAAGTTCACTCCTGTTTGCCCCTCTGTAACTGTGCCTACCTTAGGTTGTTCCTTCCCTGAGAAATCTTACCCGTCTCTGGCTAACCAGCCATCTTCTGGGGCCAAGCAGGGTGGTGTGAGGTTCAGTTCTGTCTCCTTGGTAGCCTATGCCCCTGTGGCCTCCATGCCCAGCATCTGCCATGGGCTCCCCTTGCCTGCTGGTGGGGCCCTAGCACTGGTCACACATCTTGAGGGACTCTGGTTTCTTTTCCAGGGAGGGCCCAGCCCATACTATTGGGCGAGAGACAGGGGATTCGCTTTCTTTTATTTTGCAGTTTCTTTTGGTTTTTCCTTCACATCTCTAACAAATATATTTATGTTGCTATTTTGTGATTGTTTTTTTAAAGTTTAATCTTTATCAATATTTTCTCACCAAGAAAATAATAATTTAGAACTTTTTTATCCCAAAACCAACACATATGCACATGCGTGCACACACACACACATATATCACCCATACCCCAATCTTACTCTCACCAAAATCATAATTTTGATTGAAATCAGTGTTTACATTATTATGAATTTTAAATGCTTGTCACATCAGTGCTGTACATATAAAGATTACTTTTTTCTGTAAGCTTCTTAAAAACCATTTTTACTAGTGTTTTGTATGATAGTTAACATACAATATTATATTAGTTTCAGGTGTACATTCCAATGATTAGACATTATACAACTTACTAAGTGATCATCCTATTAAGTTTCATATCATCTGACACCATAATAGTTATTAGAATACTAGAGGCCTCATGTACAAAATTTGTGTACAGGGGAGGGTGCCTTCAGCCCAGCCTGTATTCTCTCCAGTTTGGGATCCTTTGGGGGATGTCTGACTGCCAGTTTAGGGTAGGATCGGGCCTAAACCGGCAGTCGGACATCCCTCTCACAATCCTGTACTGCTGGCTCCTAATTGCTTACCTGCCTGCTGGGCTGATCGCCCCTTACTGCCTCTGCATGTTGGCCTGATCACCCCTTCCTGCCCTTCCTGCTGACCTGGTCACCCTCAACTGCACCCCTCTGCCTGCATGGTCACCATGCAGCCTGCTATTCAGTTGTTTGGTCATTTCTCACTAACCCCCCTGCTGGCTTGGTCATAGGCAGCCATCTTGTGAAGGCATGAGGGTTAATTTGCATATTACCTCTATTATATAGGATTATTGACTATATTTCCTATGCTATACTTTATAACCCCGTGACTATTTTGTAACTACCAACTTGTACTTCTTAATCCCTTCACCTTTTTCAGCCATTCCCCAAACCCCTTTTCATCTGGCAAAGTTTATATGTATCAATGAGTCTGTTTTTGTTCTGCTTGTTGGTTTGCTTTTTTAGATTCAATTATTGATAGATATGTATTTATTGCCATTTTATTGTTAATATTTTTTATCTCTTCTCTTACTCCTTCTCCTTAAAAAAAAAAAAAGATGCTCTAACATTTGATATAATACTGATTTGGTGGTGATGAACTCTTAACTTTTTCTTGTCTAGAAAGCCCTTTATCTGTCCTCGATTATAAATGGTAGTTCTGCTGGGTAATCTTGATTGTAGGTCCTTGTTTTTCATCACATTGAATATTTCTTGCCACTCTCTTCTAGCCTGCAAAGTTTCTTCTGAGCAATCAGCTGAGAACCTTATTAGAGCTCCCTTATAGGTAACCAGCTGCTTTTGTCTTGCTGCTTTTATGGTTCTTTTTGTCTTTAAGTTTTTTGCATTTTAATTATGATGTATCTTGGTGAAGGCATCTTTGGATTCTTGTTTTAGACTCTGCACATCCTGGACTTACTTGTATGTCTATTCCCTTTACCACGCTAGGGAAGTTTTCTGTCATTTTTTCAAATAGGTTTTCAGTTTCTTGCTCTCTCCCTTTCTCCTTCTGGTACCCTTATGATGCAAATATTGGTATACTTGAGGTTATTCCAGAGGCTCCTTACACTATTCTTATTTTTGGGGGGAGGGATTCTTTTTGCTTTCTGATTGGGTGCTTTTTGGTTCCTTATACTTCAAATTAATCATTTGATTCCTGGGTTCATCTTCTCTATAATTAATTCCCTATAAATTATTCTTCATTTCAGTTAATGTATCCTTCATTTCTGACTTTTAAAAAAAAGTTTCTATGTCCTATTTTATGCTAAATTCTTTCAGCCAACTTATAGCCAGTATTTTAAACTCTGCATCTGGTAGATTGCATGTCTCCATTTTTAGTTCTTTTTCTGAAGTTTTGTTCTCCAGAAAACATGTTTCTTTATTTCCTCATTTTGGCAGCCTTTCTTTGTTTCTATTTAGCATAGGTAGAGATGCTATATTTCCCAGGCTTGGTAGAGTGGCCTAGTGTAGTAGGTGTCCTGTAGGGTCCAGTGGCACAGCCTTTCCATTCACCTGTGGTGGGCATTCCAGGTGCTCCCCCTCGCCCCTGTGTGTACCCTCATGTTGTAGTTGAACCCTGATTGCTGTTGGCATGTGAATGGGAGAGATTTATCCGTAGGCCAGTTGGCTACAAGGACTGGCTTTGACTACCATGGAGAATCAGCTGTGCTGGGGCCTACCCACTCCATGGAGTAGGATTCATGTCATTGGGGCTGTGGTGCCTATTAAGTCCTCCATTGAGTGTGTCCCTTGTGGAAGAGATTGCATGGTGCTTCATTGTGGTCTAAACCTGTCCACTGGGCATACTGGCTCATATAATACTGATTTGGTGGTGATGAACTCTAGCTTTTTCTTGTCTAGAAAGCCCTTTATCTGTCCTGGAGGTGCAGTCTGAGGTCACCTGCCACCTGTGATTTGAGCTACAAAACTGTCTGCAGATGGATGCTACTTGTGCTGGGCTTGGAGATGTCCATGGGAAGCCAAGCTCAAAACCAACAACAGCTGCCACTAGTGCTGGGTCTTAGGCCGCTTAGTAACATGTACATAGCATGCTGAGGCCAGGTGCTGCTTGTTTGAGAGATTTTAGGAAAGTCTGAAGACAGGCCATTTGTATGGAAAAGCCACTGGAAACAGCTTTGGTACAGTTGCAAGTTAGGTGGGATCTCAGGTAATCACCAGGGTGTGGCTACCTGTGTAGCCAAGTTGATGGAGACTCAGATGTGGTGCTTGCCTGCTGGGTCTGTGAGGGGAATGCTCATCAAAGGAACAATGGCTTCTACCTGCACTTCTGTCTGGGAGAAAGCTGCCCCTACAGTTCTTGCCCTAATACCAGCCAATTCAGTTCATCCTTGTATGTCCCTGATGCCTTTGGAGCTGCTGCATCAGTACAATAATTCAGAGGGAGTAAGTCTGAGTAAGTCCATGCATGGGCCCTTTAAGAGGAACTGCCTGGGACTCCAGAAGCCCGGTCTCACTCAGCTACAATCCTCACTGATTTTATAGCCAGAAGTTATGGGGACATTTCTTCCTGGCACTGGAAACCTGACCAGAAGGGCCTGGAACCCCTTGTTCCTCAGGGGAGACCTGAGATATCCCTCCTGATTTTTATCTGCTACTATGCATGTGGGACCAGGCCTTTGCATCTCCATCCCTTCTACCAGTTTTGATGTGGCTTCTTCTTTATATCCTTAGCTATAGGACTTCTGTTTTAGCTGGAATTTGGCTAAGAATAATGGTTTTTTAATTTAGTTGTAATTTTGATGTGGTTGTGAGAGTAATTAAGTACTGCATTTAACTGCACCACCATTTTGACCAGGCTTCTGTATAACTTTTTATTGTGCCTGTAGTTAATAATTGTCCAGGAGCCTTTTCTATTTGTTTTTCTGCTTAGTTTAAGATACTCAGACACATTAAGTGATCTGCTGATTTCATCATCCAGGAGAAATTCTCAAAATCTTCATCTATGCCTTACTGAACAAATGGGTCATTATTTCTGCAGCTACTGAATCTGGGTTTAATATGATGTTTTCTCATGATTAGATTGATGTGTAATGCATTTTTTAAAAGAGTACCACAAAAATAATGTTGTGTTCCTCTCAGGGCATCATAATGTTGATAGGTCTTATTATGGATGATGTTGACGATGATTAATGGGTTTGAAAATGGTGGCTGTCTCATTTCTCCATTGTTAGGTTACAAGTTTTCTATTATAATTAATATATATGTTGGGGGAGATACTGTGAAACTATTCAGATTCTTCTAAAACTTTTGTTAACTAATTTTAGCCTCCATTGGCTTAAAGGATCTTATCTGCAACAATTATTACTGTCCTGACCTAATGATTTTTTCACTTCCCTCTTATATTAATTAGGATTGTTCTGTAGGGAAGAGCTGTTCCTTCTCTCCCATTTTGTTATATATTCAATTATTTCTTTACTAGAGGCCCAATGAACGAAATTAGTGCACAGGGCTAATGGGGGGGGGGGGGTTGTCCCTCAGCCCAGCCTGCACCCTCTCCAATCTGAGACCCCTCGAGGGATGTCCAACTGCCCGTTTAGGCCCGATCCCGGTAGGATAAGTCTAAATGGTCAGAGATCCTTCTCACAATCTAGGACTGATGGCTGCCAACTGCTCACCTGCCTGCCTTCCTGATTGCCCCTAACTGCTTCTGCCTGCCAGTATGATCACCCCCTAACCACTACCCTGCCAACCGAATTGATGTCTAACTGTTCCCCTGCCAGCCTGTTTGCCCCCAACTTCCCTCCTCTGCTGGCCTGGTCACCCCTAACTGCCCTCCCCTACAGGCTTGATTGCCTCCAACTGCCCTCCCTTGCAGGCCTGAAACCTCCTAATGGCACCCCCCTGTTGGCCATCTTGTGGTGGCCATCTTGTGTCCACATGAGGGCAAGATCTTTGACCACATGGGGGCAGCCCTCTTGTGTGTTGGAGTGATGGTCAATCTGCAAATTACTCTTTTATTAGATAGGATAGAAGCCTGGTGCATGGGCGGGGGCCAGCTGGTGTGCCCTGAAGAGTATTCCTGACCAGGGTCGGGGTTCCCTTGGGGCATGGAGCAGCCTGAGCGAGGGGCCTGTTGTGGTTTGCATGCCGGCCATGTCCCCCAGCGACCCAAGCAGAGGCCCTGGGATCTGGGAGTAATTTATGTGCTACAATTGAAACTTTGTAGTCTGCACCAGAACCAAGCCTTCTGCTCACTCTGTGGCAACAGACATTTCTATTGGGACATTTAGCTGCTATAATTGAAACTTTGTAGCCTAGAGTGGAGGCCTAGGCACAAGAGCTGCAGAAGCTTGGCTTCCTCCATCTCCCAGGCAACGCTAGCCTCTGCTGTCTCCAGCTCTGTGGCTGCCGCCATTTCTGTTGGGATATATCTTCTATAATTGAAACTTTGTAGCATTGAGTGGAGGCTTAGGCTGGCAGGGGCAGGTGGAAAGCTTGGCTTCCTCCATTGCCGGGGAAACCCAAGCCTCCCTCCTGCTCTCAGTGTCTGCAGCCATCTTGGTTGTGGTTTATTTGCATAATTTTCTCCTGATTGGCTGATAGATGTGGCTGTGGGCATGGCTTGATCAGAGGTACAGTTAATTTGCATATTACTCTTTTATTAGATAGGATGTTTATGGAATCATGGATTTTTATTTTTCTGAAGTAAATCCAATGAATCATTATTTAGTTGCTAAAATTGTTCTGGGTTCACCATTTGGCATTTCCTTTAAGTTAGTTTCTTTGACCTTTTGACCTGTTCCCATCATTTTTGAGCACTTCCTTTGCAGGTGTTCCAACTTCATCTTGTTTTACTTACCCTAGCCTTGAATCAACCACTTTCCAAATAATTCTGGTTCCTTTTTTATTTTTTTGAAATAATTAGAAACAAAGGTCTGGGTATTAAGTGTGCTCAGTGTTACTGAGATGTCATTGCTCCCTCACCACAGAATGAGCTGAGAAATATTTGTATAACACACATACACACATATAGACATACATACATGTCTATGTTCTTGCCTCTATCTTTTTATATATTAAAACTATACTACCTAATAAAAGAGTAACATGCAAATTGACCATATCTCTGATCAAGCCATGCCTACCAGCCAATCAGGAGCAAATTATGCAAATAAACGCCAACCAAGATGGCTGCCGCCACTGAGAGCAGGAGGGAGGCTTGGTTTCCCTGGCAACAGAGGAAGCCAAGCTTTCGGCAGGCCTAGGCCTTCACTCACTACTACAAAATTTCAATTATAAAAGATACATAATCCCAATAGAAATGGCAGCAGCCCTGGTGATGGAGGAAGCCAAACTTCTGCAGCTTTGGTGGGCCTAGGCCTCCACCCAAGCTACAATGTTTCAATTATATTGCAGCCATGGAGCCAACAGAAGGCTTGGCTCTGCTCCAGGATACAAAGCTTCTGTTATAGAGCATAAATTAATCCCAGATCCCAGGGCCTCCACTTGGATTGCTGGGGGGCATGGCTGGCCTGCAAATCTCCACAGGCCCCTCACTCAGGCTGCCTCTCACCCCAAGGGAACCTCCACCCTGATCAGGGACACCCTTCAGGGCAAACCAGCTGGCCCCCACCCATGCACCAGGCCTCTATCCTATCTAATAAAAGAGTAATACGCAGATTGACCATCACTCCAACACACAAGAGGGCTGCCCCCATGTGGTCAACGATCCTGCCGTCATGTGGACACAAGATGACCACCACAAGATGGCTAGCAGGAGAGGGCCATTGGGAGGTTCCAGGCCCTCAAGGAAGGGCAGTTGTGGGAGATCAGGCCAGCAGGGGAGGGCAATTAGGAGGAACCAGGCCTGCAAGGGAGGGCAGTTGGGGATGATCAAGCCTGCAGGGAAGGGCAGTTACGGGTGACCAGGCCAGCAGAGGAGGGAAGTTGGGGGCAAACAGGCTGGCAGGGGAACAGTTAGACATCAATTAGGCTGGCAGGGTAATGGTTAGGAGGTGATCGGTCTGGCAGGCAGAAGCAGTTAGGGGCAATCAGGAGGCAGGCAGGTGAGCAGTTTGGAGCCAGCAGTCCTGGATTGTGAGAAGGATATTCCACTGCCCATTTAGCCCCGATCCTACTGGGATCGAGCCTAAATGGGCAGTTGGACATCCCTCGAAGGGTCTCAGATTGGAGAGGGTGCAGGCTGGGCTAAGGGACACTACCCCCCCCCCCATGCACGAATTCTGTGGACCGGGTCTCTAGTCTATTTATATTGATATAATGATTCTAGTCCTGCTTCACAGTGTTTATTGTAGCCTTCTTTAGTTATTTGTAATTTCTTTTCTTGACAATGAGAAACAATGTATTTACTTATTTGCTCAATTTTAATATTTACATAAAGTCAATTTCAGAATTTCCCATCTATTTCTCTTTGAGAAATAAATTTACCAACTAGATTACACTATTTTTATATGGTTCTTTTTTGTGTGTCTTTAATCTTACAGTATTCAGTCAATGTACTTTATTTCAAAGTTATTTAGGTTAGTATTTTAGGTTCCCTTGTTACTGTTTGTATTCTAATTTTGATTCCTACCACATCCTCTTTTGTTTTAATTGGAGTGTTTTATTTATTTGTTTGTTTATTTATTTTTGGTCTCTGAAACATCACTGTGCTATAACAAATAAAACCAGAGCTCTTTAAGAATGTATCTTCAGAAATGTGTTGCTCCCTTCTCATCCCTACTTTTCCTATTTCTATTCTCTACTTCTTTGTACTCCTTTCTTATCCATCCCATGTAGATTACCAGTCTCTTATTTTTGGGATTGTTTTCTTTATGTTTCTTTTGCACAAATGAGCAGATACATATGTAGTTTCTTGTATCTCCTTGTATGCTCCATGAAAAGTAGCATACCGTAGATTGTCTGCATTTTGTTTTTTCACTTAACTATATGTTAGAGGTTGTCTCTGTATGCCTGGCTCTTGTCTTGCTTGTAGGAAAGAATTCAAACAAGAGACAGTGCCAATAGCAGCAAAGCATGCAAGAGTTTATCTGTAAGAAAAGGAAATACACTCAGATATAGTTCTAGCTTAGCTGGCCAAAGACCAACCAAGTGACCTGCTCATTTGGACCTTGGAAATTTTATACTTCAGATTTGGGTTGTGAAAAAACACACACACAAAATAACCTCCTCAGGTTTCAAGTTGGCCCCTCCCAGATATTAAGCTGTCTGTTAGACTATACATCCTGGAGGAGGTTTCAAGTCTCCCCTTCCTCACTCTTGTGTTGGCTAACTCTTGGTTAATTTTTGTTTTCCATGTCTCCCATGTCCTCCCCTAGATCCTAACTATTCTGATTCATGTCTATCCAGCTACGTACTCTAACATTCCCCCCGTTAATTGATATAGACCAAATTCGCTTGGGAAGTTGAGGGACACAATTCTGGCTTCTGAATCTACTTCCTGCTAATTTGGACCTAGAGCTGTATTTGCCCAATATCCCTTGCTCTCTGTCCAGGGCAGCTACATTGAGGTAGAGAAAAAGTGCTGTGCAGCCTGGTCCAAGAGAATTTTATGTATAGGCTGATAGCCTTGTTCAGTCATCATTTGTAGATATATTGCTGTAAGCAAGAGGAATAAAAGCTACTAGATTGTGTCCAATATCCAGGGATTTCTTTGCTGCCACTATCACCCTGTTTTTTCAGTAATTGGAACCATTAGCATTCTTTTCATAATCCACATCCTAGTAAGCCATAAGTGATTTCTTGAGTAAATAAAAAATAGTTGTTTCTCCAGTTTACCCCTAGTACACAAGTTAAGGTCAGAGGCAGAAAAGATCAAAACAAGCTTAAAATGAAGTGCCTAGAGGTGCACAGATAAATGAGCAAATATGGAAAGAATAGGAGAATTACAATGGAAATTAGAAGGAATTAAGAGGCCATGTTTGAGGAATTTGGATATGGTTTCCTGTGAGCCCTGTTTCATCTCAGAGTTAATTGGATATTGTTTTTTATGTGGAAATTTTGTAGGACTTTTAATTGAGTCATTGTAGGTTTATCACATTTTATTTGTCCAAGGACTCCCATTGCCTATACAAAGGTCAGTTCCCAAAGTTTTCCTGTGTCTAAAGCAATTTCCTCATTTGTTAGCATATAGAACCATTATTTGAATTGAGTCCTCCCGACTGGAAAAGATTATTTGAGTTTTGATCTTACTTAAGACTAGAGGTCCAGTGCACAAATTTGTGCACAGGGGGTGTCCAGCCAGCCCGCCTTGATGGGGGACAATCAGGGTGGGCTAATGGGAGGGGGAAGGATGTGGAAGGTTGGCCGGCCTGCCCTGCCCCTGATTGGGGGAGGGATCTCAGGTGGTTGGCCACTAGCCCCATCCCCAACTGGGGCCTGATTGGAGGCTGGGCTGGCCTGGGAGAAGGGCTGTGAGTGGCTGGGGGGGTGCCTGTTGGGGCCCTGATTGGGCCAGTTGGCTGCCACAGTGCGCGTCATAGCAACCAGTCATTCTGTCATTCCGGCATTTCAATCACTTGGCGCATGCACGCGCGCGCACACATACACACACACACACACACACACACACACACACACACACACACACACACTAGAGGCTGGGTGCACGAAATTCGTGCATGGGATGGGGGGGGTTGTCTCTCAGCCCAGCCTGTAACCTCTCCAATCTGGGACCCCTTGAGGGATGTCCGACTACCTGTTTAGGCCCGATCCTGGACTTAAATCCAGGACTGCTGACTCCCAACTGCTTGCCTGCCTGCCTTCCTGATTGCCCCTAACTGCTTCTGCCTGTCAGTTTGATCACCTCCTAACCATTCCCCTGCCAGCCTGATTGATGTCTAACTGCTTCCGTGCCAGCCTGTTTGCCCCCAACTACCCTCCTCTGCTGGCCTGGTCACCCGTAACTGCCCTTTCCTACAGGCTTGATTGCCCCTAGCTGCCCTCCCTTGCAGGCCTGGTCCCTCCCAACTGCCCTCCCCTGCTGGCTATCTTGTACTGGCCATCTTGTGTCCATATGGGGGAAGCCATCTTGTGTGTTGGAGTGATGGTCAAACTGCAAATTACTCTTTTTTTTTTTAGATAGGTTAGAGGCCTGGTGCATGGGTTGGGGTCACCTGGTTTGCCTTGAAGGGTGTCCCAGATCAGGGTTGGGTTTCCCTTGGGGCATAGGACAGCCTGGGCGAGAGGCCTGTGGTGGTTTGCAGGCAAGCCCCGCCCCGCCCCCCCCCCCCCCCCAGCGACCCTAGCAGAGGCCCTGGGATTAATTTATGTTCTACAATTGAAACTTTGTAGCCTGGAGCAGAGCCAAGCCTTCTGCTCACTCCGTGGCTACACCCATTTCTGTTGGGACATTTACCTTCTATAATTGAAACATTGTAGCCTGGAATGGAGGCCTAGGCCTGCCACTGCTGCAGAAGCTTGGCTTCCTCCATCGCCTGGTCAATGCTAGCCTCTGCTCTCTCCAGCTCTGTGGCTTCCGCCATTTCTGTTGAGATTATGTATCTTCTCTAATTGAAACTTTGTAGCATTGAGTGGAGGCCTAGGCCGACAATGGCAGGCGGAAAGCTTGGCTTCCTCCATTGCCAGGGAAACCCAAGCCTCCCTCCTGCTCTCAGTGGCTGCAGCCATCTTGGTTTTGGTTTATTTGCATAATTTGCTCTTGATTGCCTGGTGGGCATGGCTTGATTGGAGGTACAGTCAATTTGTATATTACTCTTTTATTAGATAGGATAGATGTCTCTCCCCAATAACGGAGTGGGACATTTATGTATTATAAGAAAAAAGTGTGCAAATGTGGTATACCAGTTACCCAGAGACAGTTCAAAGGAGGAGTGAAGTGTCTTGTGGTTGGTTTTCCCTTCACTCCATTATCTGACTAGTTTATGAGGAGAGTATCCTAGAATAGGAAGTTAGTACAGAGTTGGAAGCTCTTGTATCAAGAAGAAAATTACCCTTTTCTCCATCCTGGTAAACTCACCCTTTTCTCTGTCCCGGTACTGTTGATGGTTTTGGTGGTAGTTGATGTAGAGTGAGGGACCCATTAGTTCAGAGCCATCAAGGAGTGGGAATCCAACCTTGAGGTTTTCTGACCCTTTGGGCAGTCCTGTTTCTAATGGCCAGATTTGTGACATATGGGGCAGGGCTTCTTAGGGCCCTTCTTAGGACATTTTTGCTTCCAGTGCCCAGGCTACCCACATTTGTGGCAATTACCAAGAGAGCCATTTTCGGGTCACCCTTGGCCCAATACTTGATGGGGCTTTCCCTGCCTGGGCTGATGTCCCTGTAATGGAGCTAACAACTGTGCCTGCCTCTTCTTGTATTGTTCCTTTGTCCAGAGCCTCTCCTACTCTTCTTAGTCTCAAATATAAAAGACCACGTTGAACGCAGTTAACATGTGAAGTGGAAGTACCCATGCCCAATTTTTGTAATTTCTTGCATATGTCAGGAGCTGATTGGTTTATAAATTTGTCCTTGAGGAGAATGGCTCCTGCAGGTTCAGTGGGGTCTAAATAGGTAAATTTAATGATTGCTTCTCTCAGCCTTGCTAGGAAGGTATAGGGTTTTCCTGTGGTCCCTGGTGGCTAATTTGTTGTAGTTGATAGTTTTTTGGGGGGCCCTTGTGACCTAAGCAATGAATCATATGTTCCCAGTACCATCTGCATGATTGAGAATTTTAGTCCCCATTTGGATCATCTATGGCAGTGGTTGGCAAACTCATTAGTCAGTAGAGCCAAATATCAACATTACAACGATTGAAATTTCTTTTGAGAGCCAAATTTTTTAAACTTAAACTATATAAGTAGGTACATTGTTATTAACTTAAGTAGGGTACTCCTAAGTTGGCCTTTGCTAAAAACCCAAGGGGCCAAAGGGCCGCATGTGGCTTGCAAGCTGCAGTTTGCCAACCACTGATCTATGGGAATGGCTCTATCTCCCCGGGGATATTGGCAATTTTGGACATTTAGCTTATCAGCATATTCCCATGCCATTTGACATACAAATTCTTTTCAGTTGAGGACATAGCTTCCTATAGAAGAAGGCTTAGATTTCTCCCAAGTTAGGTCAAAAGTTGCTGTAACCTTTCTCCATTCATTTATAAATTTGTCAGGATCATCAGTGATACTTCCTACTTTGTCCTTTATATTCATTAGGTACTACAAAGAAAATGGAACCAGTACCTTAGTGATACCCTGTAGTCCTGTTGCCTTTTGTAATGGGACAAAAGACATTTAACTAGGATTCCATGGAATGGGAAGCTGGGCTCCCTGAAGAGGAATATGATGTTGGTTCAGGAGTCATTGCCTGTGTGACTTCTGGTGAGGTTATTTCTTCCTCTAAGTGGGTTTTAGGAACATGGGTCATTTTAGCAAGTACTGCAGGATCTATCTTGTAGCCCTTGCATAAATTTAGGTTATTCCTTAAGGCCTTAAAAGCCTGGACAAAAGGAACCTCTGTCTAATTGCCTTGTCGGTGACAAAATTGGTTAACTTATAAGGTTGTATTAAAATTCAGTTTGCTATTCCTGGGCCGTATCTCTTGATCCTCCAGTTTGTACTGGGGCCTACCCGTATTATAGAAAAATACTGATCTCTTTTACTTTAAAGTCTGGGGGTCAAATTTATTCCAGTTCTTTTAAAATGCATCCCAGAAGCAAATCTTGGAGAATAGATGAAATGTTCCTCATCCATAAGAAAATAGAGGAAAAAAGTGCTAGTGAATATTCAGGCATCCCCTAAAATATCCTTACCTTTATCCTGCTGAAGAGTCGGCATCCCAAACTCATAGCCTTCCTGGACCTTGGATTAGCTGGCCTTAACCATGTGCTCCACCTCCAGCCCCTTACTTGTTAGTATGGGAATATTCTCTGTCCAACATGTTGTCACCAGAGTCACGTAACTTCTGTGGGATTTGTTCTTTTTGGATGCACCTCATTGTGTCTTATTTTCTTGAATTCCCAGTTATTGGACCTATAGCCCTGCCATTGCCCTTTGCCTTTTATAAAATTAAAGGTGGTTAATTGGGCCAGTTTACCTAGTGAAGGAATTCTCCTATGTCTCATGTCATCCTAAAATGGAAGGAAAAACTATGAAGCCAATATTGTTGATTGTATGGATGATGGTAAATTTGTCATTCAAAATAGCTTTCTAGCCTCCCTGGAATCCCCTCTCCCAGCTTCTGCAGGTTTTTGTATATTAAATGATGAAAGAGGTATGGAAGTCCCCTTCTACTCAAGAGTAAAGTAGGAGCCAGGACCCAGGTATAGGTTTTCCTAAAAGTACAAAAAAGACATTCCTTGCTATGTCTATTAGTTTTTTTCTAAATACCTAGAACATTTTGTGAAAGACTTGTAGTCAGGAATCAATCCTCTTACTAGGAAGGAAAAGTCCCTGATCCTATTTTCTGTGAGTGGAAAATGAAAATAACTATGGGTGCCTGGCACAGAAGGTGAGAGGCTGCATCCCGTAGGCATGAAGGTCAGGGGCCTCCATTGACAAGCCCATAACCCTATCTAATAAAAGAGTAATATGCAAATTGACTGTACCTTTGTCATGCCCACAGGCCAGTCAGAGTGAGCATGCAAATTAATCCAACCAAGATGGCGGTTAATTTGCATATCTGCTGCAGAAGACAGTGTAGAAGGAAGTCAAGTACTGCAGAAGGGAGCAAAGCTACAGAGAAGTAAGCAAGCGGGGTGGGGGAAAAGGGAGGGAGCAAGGCAGAGGAGACAAGAGTAAGGGAGGCAGCAGAGAAGGAAGCGAGGCAGTGGAGAATGGAGTGAGGCAGTGGAGACAGGAGCGAGGCAGTGGAGACGGGAGTGAGGCAGCAGAGACAGGAGCAAGCAAGGCAGCAGAGAAGGAAGCGAGGCAGTGGAGAAGGAAGTGAGGCAGTGGAGAAGGGAGAGAGTTTTGCTCAGGCCGCAGGAAGCTCTATTCTTGCAGGAATCTTCCTGCAGTGGGTCTCTAGTCCTATATAATAAAGAGGTAATATGCAAATGTTCATCACAGTGTCACAACTCAGAACACAATACTGGGGAGAGAGGAATGGGATCCAGCCAGGCACAAATGAGCTCGCAAAAGAGGAATGGGGACCAGCCAGGCTGTGGCCTGGGAGAGGGACAAGCCACCTGCCCCGCAGTCCCGGGTGTTAGCGCCTACAGCTGTGGCACAGGCAAAGCCACCCATTTACGGTAACCTGGGTGCCTGCAGCCAGCCAGAAGGAGGGAAGCCCAGGTCCTGGGTGCCTGTGACTGGCCGGAGGAGGGAATTCTGGGTCCCAGGTGCAGGGTGAGGCAGAGGCAGTTAGGTGCAATCATGCCAGCAGGGGAGCAGTTAGGGGCAATCAGGCAGGCAGGAAGGCAGGCGAGCAGTTAGGAGCCAGTGGTTCCGGATTGTGAGAGGCAGTCAGACATCCCCCGAGGGGTCCTGGATTGGAGAGGGTGCAGGTGGACTGACACCCCCACCCCATGCATGAATTTTGTGCACTGGGCCTCTAGTAAGTGAATAAAAAGCCTCTCAGCATTAGGACCTTAACCTGGTCTCCTAGAGTTTTAGGCTGATCTAATTTCCATGCATGAATTAAAAGCTGCCTGTTAAGAGGTTCAGGTCAATGTGTTGCCTGGCAATGTTGAAGAATACATGTTAAAAATAGAACCTCATCAGTGTTTTTAGAGAAGAATCCTTTGAATCTCTGTCCCATGATGTTTTCTTTTAGCTCTTTGACAGATGCAATATAAACCCAGAATGCAATTTCTACTTAGAGGGAGACAAGAATATAGATTCAGGAGCCTGGTAGGGCAGGTGAGGCACCTCAATTCATATGATCCAAGCTGTGGGAATCCTTTTCACATCCCACATGTCCAAGGTTCCCATGTCAGGGTTCAGCGTCTGAAGAAGGCCGCACGCAAATGAATAGAGACTGGAAAAGCATCAATTTTGGGAATTATGGGGGCCAGGCGTGAGTCCACCTCTAGGGGGAGGACACCACCAGCTCTGGCTTTCCTATCCCCTTTTATTAGGGCTAAGTGATACATCCATGTCCTTTAGGTCAGGAAATTCCAACAATGAAATCAACCAGCAAGAATTAACATAAGACTAAAAGTGTGGAAGCTTCTTCAATTACCAATGTGTCATCTAAACAATATGTGAATAGTTCATACTTAACATAAGACTAAAAAGTGGCAGCTAATGTCTCACCTAAGCGGTGAGTAAACAGATCCATTAAGGTTTGACCAGGTTTCTTGTTTGTTCTATTTACATCTCTATTGGTGAGGTAATGACTGGTTTCCTGCACCAAACTAATGTGTTGAGAATGTAGGCGTGAGGCAGTTATGACTGTGAATGGAGTTCTCAGGGCTCTATATAAAGGGTCATAGTGTGTTGCTTGCTCCCAGAGCCTATAACACCACTAGTCATTCCCACTCCTCTTATGTGTCTTGGTTTCTCTTGCGGGGTGTCTAGAACAATGGTGAAGACCAAAGTTTAATTACAGCTGTGTTCTGGAGTCTCTATGAGACCCTTACACCAGGAAGACCCTCTGACACCTGCATAGAGACCCTCAGTCACTTGGGAGTGTCTACTTGTGCAGATTGGAGAGAAGATGTTCCTCTCATCTTCTGCTTCAGTTCATCGCCAGGCACCCATTGCTACTTTTGTTATTTACTCATAGTAATTTCCTCCCAATTAACTACAATTGCTGCCTTGCTTTTCTGATCTTGGACAAGAAGCAAAAGCAAAATAGCCCTCTTTCCAGCCTTGAGGCAGAAGACTTATGGTTTGTGCAATCTGAGTCATGACACCAAGATGCTAGAGATGATCTCTATGTCCCAATTCTTGTCTTGCTTGTAGGAAGGAATTAAAACAAAAGACAGTACCAAATAGCAGTAAAGCGTGCAAGAATTTATTTGCAAGAAAAGGAAATATGCTTAGATATAGAGTGGTTAGCTTAACTGGCCAAAGCCAAACCAATGTCCCACTCATTTGGGCCTTTGAATTTTTATATCATGGAGTTGGGTTGTGCAAAAAATAAAAATACCTCCTCAGGTTTCAAGGCTGCTCCACCTGGATATTAAGCTCTCTGTTAGACCACAACCTGGGAGAGGTTTCAAGTCTACCCTTTCCTCACTCTTGGGTCTGCTAACTGTTGCTTAATTCTTGTTTGTTACATCTTCACCTTGATCTTAGCCATATATCCTGGCTCTTGTCTATCTTGCTACCTACTCTAATATACATATATGTATGAAGTCCCTTCATAATAGTTAATAGGGAGCTGTCTTATGATTTTAACATCTGAAAAATACTCCATTATGTAGATGTTACAATTTTTCCACTACTTTAATGTGTGGACATTTAGGTTTTCAATATTTTATAATTACAAACAATGTTACAATGAATCACCTTGTACATATGTATTTTTTTGTGTTGTTGAAGCTATGTTTTCAGGGCAGATTCCTAGATGTGGTATTGCTAAGTAAGTGCATCTTAATATATAAAAAGCCAGGGACCATTACGACTGAAACAACCGGACGGAAAATTGAACAACAGGCTATGTGAGGCAACAAGGCCAGCAGGGCAGTTAGTGAGGCGTGACCAGACAACTGAACAAACAGGCTGCGTGGGACGACCAGGCTGACAGGGGGGTTGGTGATGGACAACCAGATGACTGAACAGCAGACTGCATGGGGCTATCAGGCTGGCTGTGGGGGGCTGGGGGAAGCAAGGCGGCAATTGGGTGTGACCAGGCTGGCAAGGGGGGGGGGAAGTTGGGGACTACCAGGCCAGCAGGAGGTCAGTGTGGGGTGACCAGGCCAGTGGGGGGGGCAGTGGGGGATGACCAGGCCAGCAGGAGGAGCAGTTAGGAGTGACCAGGCAGGCAGACAGGTGAGCAATTAGGAGCCAGCAGTCCCAGATTGTGAGAAGGATGTCCAACTGCCAGTTTATTTTTTTTAATCTTTATTGTTCAGTTTATTAATTACATTGTTCCCCCTTTTTTTCACCCCTGTAGCTCCCCTCCACCCTGTACCCATCCCACTCTCCACCCTCACCCCCCCACTGTCCTCTCCCATTGTTGCAAGATTTTTGCCCAGTCTCTTGCTGCACTTCCCACACCCCTTTTCTCCCCAAGAATTGTCAGTCCATTCCCTCTCTTTGTCCATGATTCTGTTATATTCACCAGTTTATCCTGTTCATCAGACTATCAATTCACTTGATTTTTATATTCATTTGTTGATAGATGTGTATTTGTTGTTCATAATTTATATTTTTACCTTTTTCTTCTTTCTCTTCTTAAAGAATATCTTTCAGCATTTCATATAATATTGGTTTGGTGGTGATGAACTCCTTTAGTATTTTCTTGTCTGTGAAACTCTTTATCTGACCTTCGATTCTAAATGAGAGTTTTTCTGGGTAGAGTACCTTGAAACTCTCATTAAGTTCCTTGATAACCATAGTTTTGAACTCTATCTGGTAGTTTTCTTGCTTCCATTTCATTTAGGGTTTTTTTCTGGAGATTTCTCATGTTCTTTCATTTGTGATATGTTTTTGTCTGCATTTTGGCTGTTACCTTGTGTTTGTTTCTCTGTGTTAGATAGATCTGCTATGTCTCCTGGCTCTTGTCTATCTTGCTAGAGTCACCTCTTGGTAGAGTCACCTTATGTAGTTGTCCTGTAGGGCTCAGTGGATAAGTCTCCTCGGTCACCTGAGATGGGCACTTCAGGTGCTCCCCTGTGTGAGCTGTGTGCACTGTCCTATTGTAGTTGAGCCTTGATTTATATTGGTGTCACTGGGAGGGATTGACCCCCAGGCCAATCAGTTGCAAGGATCAGCTGCAACTACAGCCGAAGAGCTGCTGTTCAGGAGCCAACCCTATGGAGCAAGACTTGTTTCATTGGGGGCTTTGGTGATCACCAAGTCCACCCATTGAGTGTGTCTCCTGTGGAGGTGGCAGGATTGTAATCTGCTGTGGTCGAAGTTCACCCTAGGGTGCACTGACTCTATAGCCTTTCAGAGGTGCAAAGTTAGCCTCTGCCTGTGCCCTGCCTGGAGCCACCCAGCATGAGCTACAAATCAATCTGCCGATGTCTGCTACATGTGTTGAGCTTGGAGGTGCCAGGAGAGGCCAAGCTGTGAACCAGGGCAGGCTGCCACTAGTGCCAGGCCTGAGGCCACTTATTGAGGGGTATAGGGCATTCTGATACCAGCTATTTCTTGTTTTAAGAGATTTTAGGAAAGTCTGAAGCGTGAGACAAGAGAAACCAGTTGTATATAAAGCCACTGGAAACAGCTTGGATGGGCCCGCAAGTAGGGAGGGATAGGGTCTCAGGGAATCACCAGGGCAGGGCAAAAAGTGTGAGTCAGGGTGATGGAGATTCAGATATGGTTCAGCCTGTCAGCTCTGTCACAGGGAAGGCTCAGCAAAGGAACACTGGCCTCTCCTCCAGTACTTCTGTTTGGGAGAAAGCTGCTCCTCCAGCTCTTGTCCTGGTTCCAGATAAGTTAGTTCCTCCCTTAATATCCCAGATTCTTTTCAAGCTGCTGCCTCAGTGCTGGAGCTCAGAGGGAGGGAGTTTAAGTCCAGTGCGTGGGCCCTTTAAGAGCTCTGCCTAGGTTGAGGGTAAACCTATGAACCAGGAGGTCATGGTTCGATTCCTAATCAGGGCACATTCCTGGGTTATGGGCTCGATCCCCAGTAGGGGGCATGCAGGAGGCAGCGGATTGATGATTCTCTCTCATTATTAATGTTTTTTTCTCTCTCTCCCTTCCTCTCTGAAATCAATAAAAATATATATTTAAAGAAAACATCTCTGCCTGGGACTCCCACAACTTCTGTGTTACTCAGCCACAATCCCCACTGGTTTTACAGCTAGAAGTTGTGGAGACTTCTCTTCCTGGCACTGGAATCTTGGGCTGGGGCGGAGGGGAATGGGGGGCCTGTTATGTGGCAAGACCTCTCACTCCTCAGGGAAACCTCCACACCAAAAACATTCCTCCCAATTTTAAAATACCACACATGGGTATGGTACCACCGGTTCCTCAATTCTATTCCACATCTCTGCTCCTCCTACCAGTTTTGATGTGCTTCTTTAATTCCCTAGTTATAGGACTTCCCGTTCAGCTAGATTTCAGGTGGTTCTGAATGCTGGTTGTTTTATATTTTTAGTTGTAAATTTTGACGTGATTGTGGGAGGCAGCAAGTACTGCATTTACCTATGTGGCCCTCTTGACTGAAAGCCTTAATTAAATAGATTTTCTCTATCTCATTAGATGTTCTTAGCTTCTTTATCAGATATTAATTGAACATAATGGCATGGGTTTATTTCTGATCTTTCTATTCTATTCCATTGATCTGTATGTCTATTTTTATGCCAGTACCAAGCTATTTTGATTGCTCTGGCCTTGTAAATATCAAATAGCATGATACCTCCAAATTTGTTCTTCTTTCTCAAGATTATTCAGGGTCTTTTGTGGTTCCATGTAAATGTTGTGACTATTTGTTCTGATTCTGTGAATTAAGCCCTTGGCACTTTGATAAGAATTGCATTGAATATGTAGATTGATTTGGGTAGTATGGATATTTTAATCATGTTAATTCTTCCAGTCCATTAGCACAGTATATGCTTCCTTTTATATGTAGCTTCAATTTATTTTTTCAGTATCTATAATATTCTAAGTACAGGTCTTTTATCTTTTTGGTTAAACTTATTCTATGATACATTTTTTTTCTTGATGCAATTGTAAGTGGAATTGTTTTTTTAGTTTCTTTTTTCTGATAGTTTATTACTGGTATATAAAATTGCAACCAATTTTTAAATATTTATTTTGTATCCTACTACTGTACTGAATTAATTTCTTAGTTTCAGTAGTTTTTGGTGCTATTTTTACAGTTCTCTATGTACAGTATCATGTCATCTGCAAATAATGACAATTTTACTTCTTCCTTTCCAATTTGGATGCTTTTTATTTCTTCTTCTTGTCTGATTGCTGTGGCTAGGACTTCCAGTACTATGTTAAATAAGAGTGGTGAAAGTGGACATCCTGTCAAGATTCTGATCTTAAGGAAAACACTTTTAGTTTTTCCCCATTGGGTCTGATGTTGCCTGTGTGTTTGTCTTACGTGACCTTTATTATGTTGAGATATGTCCCCTCTATTACCACTTGGTTAAGAGTTTTTATCATAAATAGGTGCTGAGTTTTGTCAAACACTTTTTTTCATCTATATATATGATCACATAATTTCTATCCTTCATTTTGTTTATGGAGTGTATCATGTTAAATGATTTGTGGATATTGTACCAATCTTGCATCCCAGGAATAAATCCCACTTTATCATGGTGTATGATATTTTTTAATGTATTGCTGGATCCAGTTTTCTAATATTTTGTTGAGGATTTTAGCATCTATGTTCATCAGGAATATTGGTCTGTAATTTTATTGTTGTTGTTGTATCTTTATCTGTTTTGGAATTAAGATAATGTTGGCCTCATGAAGTCATCCAGAGGTTTTCCCTCCTAGAGTTTTTTGGAGTAATTTAAGAAGGATAGATGTTGGTTCTTTTTTTAAATATTAAGTAAAATTCACTTGTTAAGACATCCAGTCCAGGACTTTAGCCTAATGGAAGGGTGTGTGTGGTGTTTGTTTTTCCTGCTTCAATTTCACTAATTGTAATTGGTCTGTTCAGATTTCCTTCTTTTTTTCTTGATTCTATTTATATCGGAAGATTGTATGTTTTAAGAAATGTAAACATTTCTACCAGGTTGTCCAATTTGTTGGCACATAGTTCATAGTATTTTCTTATTATTATTTGTATTTCTGTGGTGTAATTTGTTATTTCTCCTCTTCCATTTCTGCGTTTATTTATTTGGCTCCTCTTTATATATATATATATTTTATTGATTTTTTTACATAGAGAAAGGGAGAGGGATAGTGAGTTAGAAACATTGGTGAAAGAGAAACATTGATGAGCCACCCCCTGCACACCCTCTATTGGGGATGTGCCTGCAACCAAGGTACATGCCCTTGACTGGAATCGAACCTGGGACCCTTCAATCCGCAGGCTGATGCTCTATTCACTGAGCTAAACCAGTCAGGGCGTCCTCTTTTTTTCTTGACCAGTCTAGTTAAAGGTTTACCAGTCTTGTTATCTTTTCAAAGAACTGGCTCTTGGTTTCATTGTCTTTTGTATTGTTTGTGTGTGTGTGTTTGTTCTTGTTTTTTTTAATTCTATTTCATGTAATTTCTCTCTGATCTTTAGTGTTTCCTTCCTTCTATTTACTTTGGGCTTTGCTTGTTGTCCTATTTTTAGTTTCTAGAGGTGTAATGTTAGATTGTTTATTTGAGATTTTTCTTCTTCTTGAGGTAGCTTGTATTTCTTTGAGTTTCTCTCTTAGGACTGCTTTTGCCGTGTCCCATAGATTTTGTGTAATTATGTTTTCATTTTCATTTGTTGAAAGGTAACTATTGATTTCTTTCTTGATTTCATTGTTATCCTATTCATTTTTTAATAACATGTTATTCAGACTTTATATGTTTTCAGGTTTTTTTTTCTTGCAATTGATTTCTAGTTTCAAACCATTCTGGTCTTGGAAGTTGCTTGATATTTATCGAGACTTATTTTATGTTCTGACATGTTGTCTATATGAGTGTTTCGTGTGCACACGAAAAGAATGTATTTTCTGTTGCTTTGGGGTGAAATGCTCTGAAAATAGCATTTAAATCTCTGTGGCCTTGTGTGTCATTTAAGGCTTCTGTTTCCTTCTTGAATATCTGTCTGGAAAATCTATCCATTGATATCAATTTGGACATTAAAATCCTCTACTAATGCTATATTACTGTCTGTCTCTCCCTTTGTGTCCATCAAGATTTGCTTTATATATTTAGGTGATCTTATGTTGGGTGCATAACAGGTACAAGGTTTATATCTTCTTATTGAATTGACCTCTTTATCATTATATAGTGAGTGTCCTTTGTCTCTTATAGCTATTGTTTTAAAGTCTTTCTTGTCTGAAATAAGTGTTACTACCCTGGCTTTTCAAATTTCCATTTGCTTAAATTATCATTTTTCATCCCTTTATTTTAAGTCTGCATGTGTCTTTCCTTCTTAGGTGGGTTTCTTGCAGACAGCATATATTTTGGACCTTGTGTGTTTTGATTGAAGCATTTAAGCCATTTATATTTGAAGTGATTATTGATACTCTTTTTCTTTCTTCTTAAAGAAGAACCTTTAACATTTCTTGTAATACTGGTTAGTTGGTGATAAACTCATTTAGCTTTTTCTTATCTGGGAAATTCATTTCACTTTCAATTTTAAATGATAGCCTTGCTCGGTAGAATAATCTTGGTTGTAGGCCTTTGCTTTTAATCACTTTCAATATTTTTTGCCAGTTCTTTCTGGCCTGAAGTGTTTCCACTGAGAAATAGATGACAGTATAATGGTGTTCCCTTGTAGTAACTCCTTTCGCTTGCTTTTTTTTTTTTTTTTTTTTTTTTTTTTTTTTTTTTTTTTTTTTGCCTTTCTATTATGTTGTGTCTTGGTGTGGGCCTTTTGGGGTTCATTTTGTTTGGGGTTCTCTGTGCTTCCTGGACATGTGAGTCTTTTTTCTTCAGCAGATTAGGGAAGTTTTCAGCCATTATTTCTTCAAATAGGTTCTAAATCCCTTGCTTTCTCTCTCTTCTCTTTCTAGTACCTCCATGATGCAGATGCTGTCATGCTTGATGTTCCAGAGTTCTCTTAGACCATTCCTTAGTTCTTTAAATTATATTTTTCTTTTTACTGCTCTGCTTGGGTATTTTCTGTTACCTTGTCCTATGAATTGCTATTAGGTCTTTTGATTTATTTAACTTACTATTAATTCATTGTAATGCAGTCTTCATTTCGGACATTGTAGTCTTTATTACTGACCGAGTTTTTTAAAAATATATTTTTATTGATTTCAGAGAAGAAGGGAGACGGAGAGGGGGTAGAAACATCAGTGATGAGAGAGAATCATTGATTGGCTGCCTCCTGCATGCCCCCTACTGGGGATCGAACCTACAATCTGGGCATGTGTCCTTGACCAGGACCCTTCAGTCCGCAGACCAATACTCTATTCACTGGGCCAAACCAAGTAGGTTTTTTTTCATGGTTTCCTTGTCCTCTTTTATGCTTACTATTTCTTTGTTTAAGTTCTCATTGAGCTCGTCTGTTCTTTCCCTAAGTTCTTTGAGCATCCTTACTACTGTTATAAACTCTATATTTTGTAGATTGTTTGCCTCTATTTCAGTTAGTTCTTTTTCTGGTGTTTTCTCCTTTCAAGAGGCATATTTCTTTGTCTTCTCATTTTGACTGCCTCTCTGTGTTTGTTTTTGTGTATTAGATAGATCTGCTGTGTCTCCCAGTCTTTGTATGGTAGCCTTATATAGTATGTGTTATGTAGGGCTCATTAACGTAGTTTCCCTTATCACCCAAGCAAGGTACTCCAGGAATATCCTTTGTGTGGGTAATATGACCCCTCCTGTTATGGTTGAGTGATTATTGATCTTGGTCCTTATGTGAAATGTTTCAGGTTGGCTGACTGTGAGGATAGACCCTGACCACAGTGTACAAGCAGCTGTATGGGTGCTAAACACACAAAGCACAATTCACCTAAACACTGTCTGGTGCTGCCAAGATTTCCCTTGGGATGTGTCACTAGTGGAACTTATTGGGTTCTACTCTGATGTGGTGTGAAGTCCACTACCAGGCGTGATGGTTCTGGGGCCTCTTGAGAGGGGCTCTGGTGCAGGTCAATGTCAGATGCTACTGTAACCAATCCTGAGCTACCTGCCTGGAGTTACCAGGTGATCTGCAATTTGTGACTGTCTCTGATGGGCCTGGCTTTGGGTTGGCAGAGTCAAGCTATGTACCAAGTTCAGCTTCCATCAGCTTATAGCCTAGGGGTTGGTCCAAAGCCCAAGCAAAAAGCCCAAGCCACCCGATATCTGCCTCCACCTGTTGACTACTCTGCCATCACCTGAGGCCGACTGGAATTCCTCCAGAGCCCCTAATAAAAGTTTGTAGGGTATGCCCAGGCTGGCCACAGCCTACAGTCTACTCCACAATGTACAAGCTCAGCAGGGTGGAGCAACAGCGGATTTAGTGGATGGGGCTAGTAGATCTCCTCTCTGGGGATGGTACCAGTCAGGCACTTAAGGACAGTAATAGTGGCCCCTACTCAAGAGCTGTACTACTCAATCTCTGTCCTAGTCTGCAGCCTTAGCTTTCCAAGAAAGAGTACTGCACAAGTCCAGCTAGGTGCAGCCAGAAGACTTTTCTGCAGGACATGAGCTTGACACAGTGGGGCTACTGAGAGTTGGAATGTTAGGGCGAATGGGTCTCCTGTTTGGGAGCATGTCCAAACAGGACATGTTCCCAAGAAGTACACAACTCCTGGCCAGGTGCAGCTAGCAGATTCCTCTGCAGGACATGAGCTTGGTAGAGCAGGACAATCAGGATTTAGAAGGATACAGGATTAGTGGACCCCACTGGGATGTGCACCAGTGGTACACAGGGCAGTAAATGTCCCCTACTTTGGAGCTACACAACTCATTGTCTGTCTGAATCTCTGACAAGAGCTCCCCAAGGACAAGAGTGCACCAAAGGGCATGAGCTCTGCAAGGTAGGACCATCAGGAATCAGAAGGACAGGGTTAGTGCATTCCCCTATGCTGGTGCTATATGGATATGAGTGATTGACCCAGGGAATATGGCATCTCAGTGTGGTATGGGTTAGGGACTCAGCACACTTGGGGGCTGATACTCCAGATCTCTCCTTGGGATCATAGAACCCAGTTCTCTGTATGACTCCAGTTTGCTCTGAATCACCTTCCCCAATCAGAGCTTTGGATGGGTGGCTGACAATGAGATTTTGTGCACTGGCCTTTTAAGAAAGCACCTGGGATTTTAGCAGACTCCCATATTTCCCTGGTGGGCAGAATCCCCACTGGTTTTCAGTCTGATGTTATATGGGTTCCGCTTCCTGGGTCTGGTGCTCCAGGCCTGGGGTTGAGACCTTACACTCTTTAGGGGGAAACTTTGCTATTGAGAGATCCCTTGGTATTCTCAACTACCATATGTGGGTACAGGGCCAGCCCTTTCAGCATTTCTTACCAGTCTCTGTGTAGTTTCTTCTGTAAATCTTTGATTATAACACTTCTGTTCAGCTAGTCTTCAGTTGCTTATTCAGGTTGATTGATCTATAATTCAGTTGCAAATCTGGTTTGGCCATGGGAGGAGGTGAGTATAGCTTCCACCTACACTGCAGCCATCTTGGATCCCCCTCCTTTATATACTGTACTTCTTAATTCCTTGGTTATTTCATAATAAATACCATACCTATTGAAAAGAGAAAAGGAACAATGTTATAGAGCTCAGTTATAGCTCCCACACAGATTCAAAATGATATAAAAATCCTTCCATGTGTTTTTCCCATGATATTCCCTTCAACCAGCTATGGTCTGGATGGGAAATTCATGCTCCTCTTTGCTCTGTTCTTCTGTACGTCCCATAATTTTTTATGCTTCATATAATAGAGAATTTTACAAATCACATTAATTCAGTTTTTCACATAGATTTTAATGGAAGGAAAGTCTTAAAATGCAAAGCTTAGTTCATTTAATTGGTCTTAGAAACTTCTTTTATATTATTGATCATTTTGTCATGAATCCTTCAACATAATTTTATAAGTTCAGAAATAAAATCTTCATAGACTTCTAATTAAAATGGAATTAATGTAAATTAACTTGAGGTGAACAAGCATGTACTCATATTTTTTATTTGGTGCAGTTATGTCTTATATTTTTATTTAAATACTAGAGGCCCAGTGCTTGAAATTCGTGTACGGAGAGGGGCGTCCCTCAGTTTTCTCCAATCTGGGACCCCTCGAGGGATGTCTGACTGCCCATTTAGGCCTGATCCCGGTGGAATCGGGCCTAAACGGGCAGTCAGACATCCCTAGCACCATCCAGGACTGCTGGCTCCCAATTGCTCACCTGCCTGCCTTTTTTATTGCCCCTAACCGCTTCTGCCTACCAGCCTGATCACCCCTAATCACTCCCCTGCCAGCTTGATTGATGTCTAACTGCTCCCCTGTCAGCCTGTTTGCCCCCAACTTCCCTCCTCTGCTGGCCTGGTCAACCCGAACTGCCCTTCCCTGCAGACTTGATCACCCACAACTGCCCTCACTTGCAGGCCTGGTCCCTCCCAACTGCCCTTCCCTATAGCCCTGTCCCTCCCAACAGTCCTTCCTGCAGGCCTGGTCACCCCTAACTGCCCTTCCCTTCAGGTCTGTTCCCACCCCCCCACTGCCCTTCCCTGCAAGTCTGGTCACCCCCAACTTCCCTCCTCTGCTGGCCTGGTCACCCCTAACTGCCCTTGCCTGCAGTCATATTGCCCCCAACTGCCCTCCCTTGCAGGCCTGGTCCCTCCCAACTGTCCTCCCCTCCTGGCCTGATCACCCACAACTGCCCTCCCTTGCAGGCCTGGTCTCTCCCAACTGCCCTTCCCTGCTGGCCATCTTGTGATGGCTATCTTGTGTCCACATGGGGGCAGGATCTTTGATCACATGGGGGCAGCTGTCTTATGTGTTGGAGTGAGTTCAATCTGTATATTACTCTTTAATTAGATAGGATAGAGGCCTAGTGCATGGGTGGGGGCCAGCTGGTTTTCCCTGAAGGGAGGCCTGTGGTGGTTTGCAGGCCAGCCCTGCTCCCCGGAGACCCAAGTGGAGGCCCTGGTATCTGGGATTAATTTATGTTTTACAATTGAAACTTTGTAGCCTGGAGCAGAGCCAAGCCTTCTGTTCCCTCCATGGTGGTAGCTGTTTCTGTTGGAATTTATTTATCTTCTATAATTGAAACTTTGTAGCCTTAAGCAGAGGCCTGGACTGACCAGGTGTGCAGAAAGCTTTCCTCCGTCACCGGGGAAACCCAAGCCTCCCTTCTGCTCTCTCCCATGCTGCAGCCATCTTGATTGGGATTAATTTGCATACTCCTGATTGGCAAGTGGGCATGGCTGAATGTGTAGCTTGTGGGTGTAGCAGAGTGATAGTTAATTTGCATATTATTCTTTAATTAAGTAGGATCCTTTAAAATAATTTTATAGGACCTTTTAAGAATTTATTACCACATTCCTTCTCTCTTTCAATTTATTATTTACCAATTGTAATCTTTATTCATTGTCTTCATTTCAAATTTTCTTCCATTGTCTTACCACTTGCAGTCTGACTTTTATAACCCTTTAGTTTGACTAAATCCAGGTGCCTTTCTTTATTTTTATATTACCCAACTTAATGAGATATATAAAATAGTTGTGCCCACAATTCTTATCCTCTGTCCAAATCTGTATTCCGTTTCTGTTTTCCTTTAACTGGCTCCTGTTCCTATTTTCCTGTCTTTTTTCATTCAACTGTAAGATCTTTGTTACATTAATCTGGTTCTGTATCCAGTGCTGTCTAACAGAACACTCTGTGATGATGGACGTGTGTTTCCCAACATACTAGCCATGTTTGGCTATTGAACACTTAAAATATGGCTAGTTATGACTGAGAAACTGAATTTAAAATATTTTTAATTAATTTAAATTGTCATATGTGTTTAGAGACTACCATATTGGACAGCATAACTTTAGTCTTTTACAGACGGAGATCCCATCTATATGTCTGTGTGCCATTAATCAGTTTATCCACTGGAACATATTTGGAGCATGAGCAACAAACTCCCTCTTTCTTAAGAATTCCTCATAAGGTACAAGTCTCCAGAGTTTGTTTATTAAAATCTTTATTGTTGAAGGTATTATGTATATCCTCTTTTTCCCCCCATTGACTCCTTCTAGCCCACCTCTGTCCCCCAACACAGGCCTCCTCTACCCTACTGTCTGTGTCCATGGGTTGTGTATATATGCCTACATTTGTTTGGTTGATCTCTTCCCTCCCCCACCTTCTTTCTGATGTTCAACCATCTGTTCCCTGCTTCTCTCTGGTTTTCGACCATATGTTCCATGCTTCTGTGACTCTGGCTCTATTTCATTCAACATTTTATTTTGTTCATTAGATTCCACATATGAGTGTGATCATATAATACGTGTCTTTTTCTGACTGGCTTATGTCACTTAGCATAGTACTCTCCAGGTCTCTCCATGCTGATTCAAAGGGTAAGAAACTCTTCTTCTTTTTACTGCTGTATCACAACTTTTTTATTAACTCATCTACTGATGGGTACTTTGGCTGTTTACAGATCTTAGTTGTTGTAAATTGGGATGATGTGAACATAGGGGTGTATATATTCTTTCTGATTGATGAATTGGGTCTCTTAGGGTATATTCCTAGAAATGGGATCACTGGGTCAAATGGCAGTTCTATATTTAATTTTTTTTTTCAGGAAACTCTATGCTGATTTTCCATAATGGCTGCACCAATCTGCATTCCCACCAGCAGTGTACTAGGATTCCCTTTTCTCCACATCCTTACCATCACTTGTCATTTGTTTGTTGATGGTAGCCATTCTGACAGGTGTGAGATGATACAGCATTGTCATTTTAATTTGTATCTCTCTGATGATCAGTGACTTAGAGCATTTTTTCCATCTGTATGTGCACTTTGGAGAAGTGTCTGTTTAGGTCCTTTGCCCATTTTGTAATTGGATTGTTTGTCTTCCTTTTGTTAAGTTGTATGAATTCTTTCTATGTTTTAGATATTAAACCTTTATCAGATGTTCCTTTGCCAAATATGTTCTTCCATTTAGCGGTCTCCCTTTTCATTTTGTTGATGGTTTCTATTGCTGTGCAGAAGCTTTTTAATATAGTTTCGTTTGTTTATTTTCTCCTTAGTTTCCTTTGCCCTAGGAGATGCATCTGCAAACATATTGCTGCTAGAAATGTCTGAGATTTTGCTGCCTATGGTTTCTTCTAGGATTTTTATGGTTTCACATCTTATATTTGAGTCTTTTACCCTTTTTGAATTTATTATTGTGTATGTTGTAAATTGTTGACCTAGTTTCATGTTTCTTCCATGTATTTGTCCAGTTTTCCCAGCTTCATTTATTAAAGGGACTGTATGTTCTTGCCTCCTTTGTCAAATATTAATTGAGCATAATGGCTTGGGTTGATTTCTGGAGTCTCTGTTCTGTTCCATTGATCTACATGCCAATACAATCTCCTGGGTTTCAAAATAGATTCACATCTAATAAGAACTTTTCCTCTTCCAACAGTATACATAAGCCTACTTACTATGTAGTTCTGAATGGATTCCAAAATTGATCATACCTTGATATTTTTGCTACAGTATTTTCCTGTCTAAGTCAAGAATATTCTTTTTTTAAGAGGGTGGTTGGAGCTCCAGGAACCTCAGAATCTCCTATACCAGAAATATTTGTAGTCTCCTCCCATCAGGCTACTTTTACTCAGCATTATCGGGGAATGACACCTGTTTCAGTGTTTGTCCAAATACTCCAACTAGATGTCTTTGGTAAAAAGTACACCGCAAGTTCTGGTTGGGTGCAGCTAGCAGGTACTATTAGGTGTTGTATAAAGCTGCTATTTTCCTGGAGTAGAGATTTATTCTTGATAAGAGGGACTATAGTGTTCATGAGAGATGGATACAGGAGAAGAGGTTTAGGAGAATGAGTGAGGAAAAAGAAATAGTTGTATTTACATAGAAAGAAAGATCAATAGTGTGGACCTAACAGAATAAGTGAACAAAGCCCTCTCAGGCCTGAATTGAGATAAGTGTCCATGTAGGATAATAACTATGGCTGTACTTAGGAATAACTAACTGGTGGGTGTAGGAGCTTTCTTTGAAGAAGAGAGTATAAAGATGCAAATGAATAATATGTTCTTGCATTCCAATTTTGTACTGACCTAGTATGGAGGCAGCTTTATTTTCTGCAGATGGTAAACAGTTAATGGAAAAGACTATCTAATTAACCCCAAAATACTAACATATGCATTTCTAAAATAATCACTAAGTACTTCAAAACATGAAAATGACTCCATTGTTCCGGTTTGGCTCAGTGGATAGAGTGTTGGACTGCGTACTGAAAGGTCCCAGGTTTGATTCCGGTCAAGGGCATGTATGTTGGTTGTGGGAACATCCCCAGTAGGGGATGTGCAGGAGGCAGCTGATCAATGTTTCTCTCTCATCGATGTTTCTGACTTTGTATCTCTCTTCCTTCCTCTCTGTAAAAAATAAAAAATATATATTAAAAAAGAAAATGACTCCATCGTGGAAATAATTATTATATTTTGGAAACTTTATCAAAGCCTTGAAAATCATTTTGTTGATGGAGCTTGAATATGAAAATGAAGCTCATATTCCCTGGGAATTATTCCTTAACTAAGATAGAGATTTGATCTCTGATTTTCTGACATTTATACTACTCATAATCAATATCATACTAACTAATTCTTTATGTGCCATATTGAATTTTTATGCACACAATTTTCACTTTCTCAGTAGAGTTTTTAAAAAAAGAACCTGTGTCTCAGACATTTTTCTCCTCTATTAGGTTCTCTAGTAGTAGATTTTAAATAGTTGAATATATCCTTTGATTATTGTGGTGTGTCAGTAAAAGGACTTTCTCATTTTATTCTTTTTGAGATCATATTTTAAGCAATAGTTTTCTCTCTCTTTTATAGCAACCAACATCCTCTCCTGAAAATATCAAGTATGTGCTCTGAGGCATCATTTTTATCTCACTGTTGATAAATGCTGACTTTTAGATTCCTTCTAGACACTGAGGGGGAAAAAATTTCCCCCATTGGTCTGATAAAATTTTAGAAGTTGTTGAGCATTTTGTCAGTATTCAGAGATTCAACAAAATGCTGCCATTGCCCTAGGTACCGAATCAAACAAAAAGAAGAAAAATAAATAAACAATCCATACCCTTATGGATCTTTTCATCTTATGAATAGGACTGGATAGTGCAGGATGGACTGGAGACTTTAAAGACTAGAGGCAGGGAAACTGTGATTATGATTTACACAGTTGTCTCCAAATCTTTATCTTTGTAGCATTTCATTTTGTCTACTTATTGATGTCCTGCATTTAACCTTTTTTCCCTGTCACCTCCTCATTACCAGCATATATACCTTCCTCTAGTGGCTCTCTTCATTCCTTGTTCTTTCTTTGTATTTTGTTTATATTGCATAACCTATTTGAGTGATGTCATAACCATGTGCTTTCATTCCTCATTCCTCCAATTAATTCTTTAATTCCTTCTATAATAGTTTGCTTTCTCTTTGCAAAGGATAAAAGATAAATTTTCTTTCTTTATATTTTTCAGACTGGGAGTCTTGGTATGAAATTAAGGAATTATCTCCAAAATGGTACATTGATGATGAAGAGGAAATATCTCAAAGCATAGTAATGGAAAGACTCATAAGTCATGATGTTGAATGCTCTGGTTTCAGAAAAACTTGGAAATATAAGTGTAAATTTGAGAAGCAGCATGGAAATCAGGAGAGGCATTTCAAGCAAGTGGCAAATCTTAAAAAAATCTATGCTCTGAAAAGAGACAATGACTATAATAATTCTGAAAGAAGTGTTATCTTGAAGTCAGTACTTTTAACACATCAGAGAGTTCCCACAGTACAGCCAGTACATAAATTTGATATTTGTGATCAAATGTTCCCCCCAAATTCAGTCTCAATGGAGCATAAAAGACAACATGCTGAGAAGGAATCTTTAATAGGTAATGAATATGAAAAATTTAACCAGAGTTCAAACCTTAGTAAAAATAGAGGAATTCCTCCTGGGGAGAAAACTTATGAAAGTAATGATTTTTCAAATCTCTTAAGTTTCCACTCATTACTTACTCAACGTCAAAGAACACATTTTGGAAAATTACCCAATGAATGTGGTGATGCCTTTAGCTGCTACTCATTCTTTACTCAACCTCATATAATTCACAGTGCAAAGAAACCACATGCATGCAATGACTGTGGAAAAGCCTTTAACCATGATTTCTTCCTCAGTGAACATCAGAGAACTCATATTGGAGAGAAAACATATGAATGTAAGGAATGTAACAAAGCTTTTAGACAGAGTGCATATCTTACTCAACATCAGAGAATCCACACTGGAGAAAAACCCTTTACATGCAATGAATGTGGAAAGGCCTTTAGCCGTTTTGCCTTCCTTGTTGAACATCAAAGAATTCACACAGGAGAGAAACCATATGAATGTAATGAATGTAACAAAGCCTTCAGACAGAGTGCACACCTTAATCAACATCAGAGAATTCACACTGGAGAGAAACCCTATGAATGTAATCAGTGTGGAAAAGCGTTCAGCAGACGCATATCCCTTACTCTGCATCAAAGAATTCATACAGGAGAGAAACCCTTTAAATGTAATGAATGTGGGAAGACCTTTAGCTATCGCTCACACCTTAATCAACATCATAGAATTCATACTGGAGAGAAGCCCTATGAGTGTATCAAATGTGGGAAGTTTTTCCGAACTGATTCACAACTTAATCGACATCATAGAATTCATACTGGAGAGAGACCTTTTGAATGCAGTAAATGTGGGGAAACCTTTAGTGATGCTTTAGTTCTAATTCATCATAAGAGAAGTCATGCAGGAGAGAAACCCTATAAATGTAACAGATGTGGGAAGGCCTTCAGTTGTGGCTCATACCTTAATCAACATCAGAGAGTTCATACTGGGGAGAAACCCTATGAATGCAGTGATTGTGGAAAAGCTTTCCATCAGATCTTGTCCCTTAGGCTACACCAGAGAATTCATGTTGGAAAAAAGACCTATAACTGTTAATGAATGTGGGAATTATTTTAGCTGTGCCTCAGCCCTTAGGCAGCATCAGTAAATTCATTATTAAACTCTGATTATAACAAGTACTAGAAGCCTGGTGCATGAATCCGTGCACCAGTGGGTCCCTCGGCCAGGCCTGCGGTATTGGACTGAAACTGGCTCTCTGACATCCCCCGAGGAGTCCTGGATTGTGAGAGGGCTCAGGCCAAGCCGAGGGAACTCACTGGTGCATGATCAGGGCTAGGGAGGGATGCAGGAAGTTGGCCAGCCAGGGAGGGTCTGTGGGAGGACTCCAGGGCATGTCTGGCCCATCTCATTCAGTCCTAATCGAATGGACCCCAGCAACAAGCTAACCTACCAGTTGGTGCTTCTTCCCTTTGGTGGTCAGTGCATGTCATAGCAATTGGTTGAGTGGTCTTAGCATATCATTAGCATACTGGAAGCCCAGTGCATGAAATTTGTGCATGGTGAGTTGGGGGGTGTCCCTCAGCCTAGCCTGCACCCTCTCCAATCTGGGACCCCTCAAGAGAAGTCCAACTGTCTGGTCACCCACTAACCACTCGGCCAGCCTGATCACACACTAACCATTCCCCTGCCACCCTGATTGCTGGCCCATTTGCTCCTAATTGCCCTTTCCTACAGGCCTCATTGCCCCCAGCTGCCCTCCCTTGCTGGCCCAGGTAACCCCCAACTGCCCTCCCTTGCCAGCCTGGCCATCCCCAATTGCCCTCCCCTTAGGCCTGCCTCACCCCCCAACTGCCTTCCCCTGCAGGCCAGGTCCCTGTCAACTGCCCTCCCCTGCAGGCCTGGTCCCCCCAACTTGCCTCCCCTGAAGGTCTGGTTCCCCCAATTTCCCTCCCCTATAGGCCTGGTCCCTCCCAACTGCCCTTCTCTGCAGGCCTGGTCCCCCAAACTGCCCTCCCCAGCAATCCAGGATGCCAAACCATCCGGCCCATCTCCTGCTCTTCTCTGGGGCGATCCAGGATGCCAAGCTTTCCCCTCACTCTCCTGCTCAGCCATGACCCCATTCTCCTGATTGCTGGGGCGATCCAGGACACCAAGCCTTCCCACCCATCTCCCGCTCTGCTCTCCCATCAGGCTTGGCATCCTGGGTCACTGGGGCGACCCAGGATGCCAAGCCTTCTCCTCCCTCCCCTGACCGCTCTCCACAGGCTCAGTGGCTCTGGCCCATGCTGCCATTTTGGCCCACCAATCTGCATATTCCCTCCTTGTTGGCTGTAGGTGTGGCCATTATATCACAAAGTGATGATTAATTTGCATGTTACTCTTTTATTAGATAGGATTATGCTTTGGTTGATTGAACGGCCAGTCATGACCTGATGTGTACCATATTAGGCTTTTATTATATAGGATAAGAGAACATTTAGTCACCACTCAGTCCTTATTAAATAAATATCAGTAAATTAATTGGTTAGTAATTCTATGAATGTAGTACCTATGGAAAAGCTTTCAGCTCATAAGCATCCTTTATTTGAAATAGCCTGAGTAGTAGATATCTGTTTCTCTGTGATGTTACTATGCCTTCTTTGAGACTTTCCTCCCTGTAAATGCATATGATTCTGATGCAATTATTAATCAGTGAGAGCTGTGGATTGGTCATAGGATGACCAGTTATTATTTTCCTCAACCTAGCAATTAAGGTATTGGCAAATAGCCCTATCTGGATCAATAGAGCCAGAGGGTAAGTATTATTATGGATAGTAAGAGAAGTTGCAAAGTTTCAAGGATTTAGTAAGGTTAACTCATGAGCAGGTTTTTGTTTCTGTTTTTGTTTTTTTGTTTTTTGCCATCACATGGGAAAAACTTTTCCAAGACAAACAACACAGAGGAAAATGGAGGTGAGAGACAGAAATGTGATGACATTGTTTGATCTCCAGAATCCAATCATGACTGAAATCTACACCATCTTTCACTTTTTCATTTTGTGATCCAATAAATTTCTTTCCTTCTCTTAGTTAATTTGAATTGAATTTCTGTCTCTTGGAATTAGAGTTCTGACTCATATATTGTATGTTTGCTACATGTGTAAGAAAGCCTTAATTAAAATATATATATATATATATATTGATTTCAGTGAAAAGGGGTGGGGGAGAGATAGAAATATCAATGATGAGATGGAATCATTGATCAGCTGCCTCCTGTATGCCCCCTACTGGGGATCAAACCCGCAATCTGGGCATGTGCTCTGACTGGGTATTGAACTGTGACCTCCTGCTTCATAGATTGATGCTCAACCACTGAGCCACACTGGCTGGGGTTGATTTTTTTATAGGGCATAATTATTTATCCTAAGGAGAAACTCTGATATAACAAATATATCAAAGTTGAATACACAGCAGTTATAAAGCTGAGATAATTACTTCATTTTATTAATTGATAAAATTAATCTTGTATTCTGTTTTACAATAGGGATGAATTTTTTTACCATTACATTGTGTTTATTTTTATATTTATAGGCAAAGAACTATAACAGGATGCTTCTTAGTTAAGTCTACTTATAATGTTATAGAGTTACTTTTCTGAAGGTAAAGTTGATGCAAGGAACACAATGTCAGTGCACACAACAACGTGGAAAATCTCATTTGCTAAATGAAAGAAGTCAAATACAAAGATTGCCTGCACTATGGTTTCATTTAGGTGAAATTAGACAAAAGACAAAAAAATTCATGTAGTGACATTCTTTAATAGGCTTTTATATAAGGAATTAAAATCACTTGTGATAGGCCTTCAAAGAGAGAATGACTAAGAGAATAAAGGATCCATTGGTTTAATGAATGGCTCTTCATCTTATAGGAATCATTTAATTTTCTGCTGTCATTGTAGGGTTTAAACCGATTTTGTGATCCTATCTAATAAAAGAATAACATGCAAATTAACCATCACTCTGCTATACCCACAAGCCACACCCACCAGCCAATAAGGAGCAAGTATGCAAATTAACCCCAACCAAGATGGTTGCGGCCACAGAGGGAGGAGGAGGGAGGCTTGGGTTTCCCCGGTGATGGAAGAAACCAAGCTTTCCACACACCCTGGCGGGCCCAGGCCTCCACTCAAGGCTACAAAGTTTCAATTATAGAAGGTAAATAAATCCCAATAGAAATGGCTGCCATGGAGCAAGCAGGAGGCTTGGCTCCACTCCAGGCTACAAAGTTTCAATTATAGAAGATAAATAAATCCCAGATACCAGGGCCTCCACTTGGGTCACTGGGGGGTGTGGCCACCACAAGCCCCTCTCCAAGGCTGTCCCACACCCCAAGGGAACCCCCACCCTGATCTGAGACACCCTTCAGGGCAAACCAGCTTGGCCTCCACCTGTGCACCAAGCCTCTATCCTATCTAATAAAAAAAGTACTATGCAGATTGACCATCACTCCAACACACAAGATGGCTGTCCCCACATGGTCAAAGATCCTGCCCCCATGTGGAAATAAGATGGTCATCACAAGATGGCCAGCAGGGGAGGGCAGTTGGGAGTGACCAGGCCTGCAAGGGAGGATAGTTTGGGGACGATCAGACCTGCAGGGGAGGTCAGTTATTGGTGGCCTGGCGGGCAGAAGAGGGAAATTGGAGGTGACTGGTCCTGCAGGGAAGGGCAGTTGCTGAGACCAGACCTACATGGGGGGACTAGGCCTGTAGGGGAGGGCAGTTAGGGGTGGTCAGGCCTGCAGCAGAGAGTAGTTAGGGGCAAACAGGCTGGCACAGGAGCAGTTAGGCACCAATCAGACTGGCAGAGGAGTGGTTAAGGGGTGACCAGGCTGGCAAGCAGAAGCAGTTAGGGCCAATCAGAAAGGCAGGCAGGCAAGCAGTTGGGAGCCAGCAGTCCTAGATTGTGAGAGGGATGTCTGACTGCCATTACATTGAAGGCAAAGCTGATGCAAGGAACACAATGTCAATGCACACAACAACATAGAAAATCCCTCGAAAGGTCTCAGATTGGAGAGGGTGCAGGGTGGGCTGAAGGACACCTTCTCCCCCCCCCACCCCACCCCCGAACCCCTGTGCATGAATTTGGTGCACCGGGCCTCTAGTAGAATATAATAAGACAGAATTGCAAATTAAGTCATTTATGAATGGGTTGTAAACTTCCTTTAAGAAATTTTTAGATAACTTCTTTGGAACTCAAGATATCAGATAAAGACATTGCTGGCAGACAGAATTGGCCATTTTCAAATCATGCTAAAAATAAAGAAGTTGGAGCCTAAAATATGTAGGGAATAAATAAATACTATTCTTAAGAGTAATAAAGAATTCAGCATGTTCCTATTTTATGAGTGGATGTAGGAAGGTAAATCTTGAACAGTTAGAACTGGTTAGAATCTTGAGCATTTGCTGGAGATCACCTTTAAAAACAAATCAGAACAAATGAGTTAAAAAAAGAGTGAAGGATTTATATATGTGCGTGCTGCAAAACAATTGTTATTACTTTCACAATTTCGTTATAGTCAATTTATACTTATATATATCAAACGAAAATCTAAAAAAAATATTTTTGTCAAGTATTAAGACAAATTCCCTTCAAATGGCAGATTTAGAATAACTGAATACTTCAGACCTTGAACAGAAACAAATACACTAGTAATAAAACACTGTTGAACTACATTATATATACTAATAAAAGGG